>OW285192.1:10867500-12071666 GCA_935421135.1 Bugulina stolonifera
TCTACATGTAATAACACACATTGAACCATGTCATACATTGACCAGAAGTGCCACAGAGACTTACCCTACATCCTGAACGCCTGAGCACTGCTCTCAAATCATCATCAAAGTCCTGGCCAGTGTACTTGTTGTGCATTTTAATCTGGAACACACTGAGTCCATTCATCCAGGCCACAAATCTAGAGAGGGTTGTCTTACCCGCCCCACTACAATGATACATAGGAATGAAACTTAGGCTAACCTATTACAGTGCATGATTACAATAGTACCAACAATATCAACAACCTGATTACACATGAATATCATATTATACTCCGTACCTTACACCGATCAGCAGTAAATGACCTTGAGGCTGTCTGAATATCCTGTCGATTCTTAGCACGTGATCCAACACTTCATTGAATAGTACGAGAGGTACGTCTAGCTCCTCCTCATAGAAGACCTAAACCAAGGTACAATATAATATTGACATTAAAATTGCTATTATTTCCTAATTAATATCCACTCTCATAATCTTCTCCATTAGTATACAGAAGCCTCGTATGTGTTGAGAAAAGCGATAGAGCTTCAAAGGGTAAAGAAAAGACACGGCAATTTAGCCTTAGAACTTTGCTTAGACTGTCATAGGCTGTCTGACCTTAAGTCTGGCCTTGACATAGTCTCTCAGGTCCTCCCTCTCTACGGGTACATAGTCTTTGTTTAGCCAGTTAGAGTAGAGTATAGGTCTAGCAAGGGCCTTTTGGAAGTCTACATTAGGGAAATGCTTCATGGCCACCTTGTCTATGTTAGCATCAGTCCACATGCGCTCTTCCTCAGTCACCAGCCTGGAATGGAGAGCAAGAATCAGGTTTTATTCGTTAAAGCACAGGATAGGATCAGCATTAGTAAATGGTAGATAATACATTGTAGAATTCATACTCTAGCGTTAGAACCAAACAAGCAGCCTACCTATCCTGGAATAGTCTGAGAGCTTCGTGCGCCCAAATTCTCACCAATCCCTCCACAGACAGACTCTCTAGAGGTTTGAGAGCCTCGTGGATTCCCCTCACCCATCTGGTCATCTCTCTGGGAGAGTAGATGTAGTGGGGCTGCATGTCTTGTGTGAAGTTCTCCTGTTATAATATACATGTACATGTACAGTATTATAAATATATATAGACAATGCAAACATGTTTGCTTATAGAATCATATAAATCAAGTTGTAAAGCAACTCTCAGAAGATGATGACACAATGCACAACGAATATTGTGTTCATAAAACCTTAACATTACAAATAGCTGTGACATCATACACAGCACAATAAACCATGATATCGTACCTGTGACATCATATAGAAGTCGACCATAGCATTGGTAAGTGGGTCAGCATAAGCCCTCAGCTCAGGTACGAGTCTCATCATAGCCCTGTTAAAGGTGCCATAGATCTGCTTGAGGGATGTAGCTCCAGGATAGTCTACATACACTACCGGTACATGTCTGAGGAAGCGGTGAGTCATGGGGACACGACCGGGGTCGGTAGGTGGGTTACACGCACCCACAAACTGTATCCTCTCCAGTTTAACAAAGGTCTGGTCTGAGGTTCTATAGAACCCACCATGTTCCAGCATCTGCCGAAGGAAGCTGATGACCCTCTGAGTTCCATACTGAAACAGGAAGTCAATATGTCAGTACAAGAAGTGTTCATAAATCACATTTACGTAACAAGTCAAAAACGGTAGACTACAAAATTTAAGTTTGTCAGCAAACTTTCATGTTATAAAATCAGGGACGTTGTGGAATCACCACAACACCAGAAAGACTGAACACAACGACAAGCCATGTCCACCTATATAAATAGACTGGACACAGTGACAAGCCATGTTCACGTACATGTATATAAATACATTTATATGTACATTGCGCATGCGTGAGAATGAGCAAGCCGATCAGAATATTAAATGGGACGGTATAAAGCACTGCCAGTAGTTATCTTACCCTGTCCTGAGACGGAAGGTTAATCTCATCACAAAATACGATGAGCCACTTGTTGAGCTGTATAGGAGAGAGGACAACTCCATTGGGAGTACGTCTGTACTCACAGTAGTGGTCAAACGTCTTCAGCATCAGCTCAGGAGTTGTGGCACTTGAGAAGTTGAGTCCAACAACCTGAGGGTAGCAGTGACTATGTGTTCAGTTCTGCATGTTTACATGCCAAAATCTTACAGTATAATCTATACCCACTAAAGCCACATTATAATATAACGTGGTTTTAGTGAGTAAGCAAGTGAGTATAGAATTATACTAATATACATAAGTTCATCCTTACATGTATAATCTCTATCATGGTCGGTAAATTCTAATAGCAGTTTATCATACATTCCTCTAACTGCATGTTATAATATATATACAGTACTTATACAGATGTGTCATCGAGTACATACCTCCATATATACAGTACTTATACAGATATGCCATCGAGTACCTACCTCCATATCTGGGAGACTCCTGAGAGCAGAGAAGAGGGTCATAGTTTTACCAGAACCAGGAGGGCCACACAGAACTATAGGTTTGTGTTCAGCCAACCAGCTGTAGAGGAGGTGTTCGTGTCTCACAGTGTCTATGGTTGGTACGACCAGGTCAGCTGCAGCCACTCTGTGAGTCTCTATCTCTATCTGAGGAACTCGAGTTGACCAGGATGCCCACTTGCCTTCCAGTGTTACCTGGTAGCGATGACATTAGTATATAACAAACTGTTACTTGGTAACAGTAGTATTAACTGTATATAATATAGTGTTACCTGTCAAAAGTAGTATTAGCATATGTATATAATGCATTGTTACTATTACACAGATGCAGTAACACACAGGAACAATAGTCATATTTAAAGCCATGTCCAGGAATGCATGTCACCAAGCAATAGTCCAGTTATATAGTGTCACCAAACAATAGTACACTTATATAGTATTATCTAGCAACATGTGGGGACTATATATATGTATATTTACTACTAGATATCATACCTCATAGTCTATGATATCAGTATTAGCAGGAGGTAGTGTTATGGTAGTAGAACTCCTGATAAACTCTCCCAGCTCATTCCTGATCTTGAACTTTCCATCTCCGGCGAAGGACCAGATTAGAGAGAAAACCAGCCACTTACTGATATACTGTTCCAGCACATCCTATACAGCACACAATATAGTTAGTTACATCAAGCAGACCGGTATATACCGCAACATGTATATACATGTAGCACAAATAGCCAAATATAGCCTCATCTCACCTGTGTCATAGGAAAATCAGGATGGGTGCTGTTGTAGTTGAGGATACACCGCACCCCATCATTCACCATGGAGAACAGAGAACTAAGGGCCCTCAGTCTAGTAAAGTCCATGATGTGCTCGAGTTTAGAGGCAAAAGTCAAACATCTGTCCACAAGGCAGTCTGGCTGGAAGAATGGCTCCAGAACTGTAGCCACGTCTCTCTGAGTCTACAAGAAGTGAACTATAAGTGAAGTGTTTGCGGGCAAATTGAACTATTGATAGCAATTCATTAGATAATATGTATAGATGGAGTAGAACACTACATCTATACATCTTTACAAGACATAGCATAGCATTTACATTCCACTGCCAAAGTAACCAATGTAGAAACAGCTCTGTCATTTACTACCAACCATAGATGCACCAGCTTATGTTAAATATTCTTATCTAATAGATAAGTCTAGGGTGCAATATATATGATGATAGCCTGAGGTGTCTACACCCTCGCATACCGAAAGTGTTGGGGAGACATGCTCCTGCCCATCTTCAGACTGAGCAGACTTGCTCTTAATATCCTCCTCCGTCTCCTCCATAGCAGAGTTCCTTAGTTTTAGCAGGAAGTTCAAGAATATCATCTGATTGGTGAGTACATCCTCTGAGAACCACACCATACCACATCTGGATACAGTGGCTAGAGTGGCATAGCGCAGGTCCTGTACTTCAAACATGATCCTCACCTGCATTGACAGTTATTTAGTTTGTAATATACCATAATAAATGTCAGAGAGGACGAGACGCAAAGTACCTGCTTACATTAATTCCTGAGTGATAATACAAATCGTCTGGAATTAGACGATCTAAAAACTCATTCTCCCCACTACTTATCCTAATGTGAGAATAAAAACCTCCATATATTTTCCAACCAACAATGAATATCAATCAAGTTGCTTAGGCCAGCATATAACTGAAGGTACAGATAAGGTACATGTGTACTATAACACAAAATAGAGCCAACTACATGTACATGTAGTAAGAAACCACTAGGAACAAATCATGGTGTCTGACCTTGACACCGTTGCACCGACTTGCATTCTAACTAGAATAATGAAATACTAACATTTGGAGGTATAGCCAGACGTTCACCATTAGGTAGAGTAAGTAGTTTGTTATTGTCTAGCACAGAGTTCAAGTTCTCAACCCACTCAGGGTCAACATCTCCATCAAATATGATCCACTGAAATATATACATATAACATATGTACTACGTGTTTATATTATATTGTAATAGAGAAGATTAGCACTAGTTAGCAAATAGAGTAAAGTGAAATTAATGAGAGTATATCGAATATAAGCGAGCTGTTACATCCAGTGAGTCAGTCAGCTGGCCAGTCAGTGAGTCAGTCACAAGTTAGTGAGTCAGTCAGTAGTCCAACCAGTGAGTCAGTCACAAGTTAGTGAGTCAGTCAATAAGTCAGCTAGTGAGTCACCAAGTCAGTCAGTGAGTCAGTGGTCAGTCAGTATCGGGTCAGTCAGTTAGTCACAGAGCCACATAGTCATCGAGTCAGTCAGCGTGCCAGATATGTACAGACCTGTCTCTTGTTGATCTCTCCCCTCACATTGTCTATGATACGTCTGAGTATATGAGTAAACAGCCCGTCTGTCCACTCTCTAGTGTTGGGATCCAGGCTACCATATAGATGGTCTTTACTGATGGATTTGGGATCTGTATGAGAACAGTGTACCGGTTAGGGTGAGTCTGAATGTACTATGTCTATTAGCACATAGCCAGTGAATAACACTTATTTATACAAATTACAATAATTTCTTCAGAGAAGAATAAGTTCATATACACAATGTACATGAGCGTGTATACTGTATATAAGGCATGAAATAAATACTTCTTAGAGGCCCATAAAAACCAACCTACAGCTACCAACATAATGCAGTTCAGTGGAACATTGCCTACATCAAAGGTCATTATTGGGTCATAACCTGAGCACCACAAACCCATGCTTACCTATAACATGAGAGACACCTTCGACACCTTCCAGCCTCTGCAGAGCTTTGAGAAGAACCCTCCAGGCAGAAGATTTTCCAGAACCACTGGGTCCCACCATCATCAGACCATGGTGAAGCTGGGTGATCTGGAAGAGCTGTAGAACCTTCTCCATCCACTGGGTTCCCGCCTCTCCACAAACCTGTGTTCACAGGAGGATAGAGTACATTATATAGTCAAGAACAGGAAGAGCAGTTGTGTGGATTCATCATAACATATTATACACGTTTCCGTAAAGTACGTCATAAACAAAGAGAAACAATGACAATAATTCAATAAAAGCAGAACAATATGAATTTATGTATACAGTCCTAGAGGTCGCCTAATCTTGTTTTGATATTTCAGTATCCCAAACCATCCAGACCAGAATGAAGTAAACGTAAAATGGTTCAAGTGAAAATTTTAAGAATCATACACTTTATCTGTATGTCAGGGAAAGAAGTAAGCTAGTAAATTCTACAATATAATATTATTATAGTGTAGTAGACTAACCAGGTGTTCCTCCTCACACACTTTAGTTATTTCCTCTCTTAGAGCTGTCATGGCCGCCGGTGCGTACTGCATACCAGGGAATACGTCTGTGAGTAGACTGTGCAGCAGAGGGATGTCGTCTGCTACCAACTTGGGTACTACTGTCTCCATCACTGACTGTATCAGTATCTCCTGCTCTGGTAGTCTAACAGCTACAACAAATCACAAAACCATTCAGTTAACCAATCAGAAACAAGATTACAACCAACCTCAAACCACATAACTACTCAAACAAGAAAGATAAAAGATCACAGCACAAAAGCCTTATTATTATAGGTCGCTAGTAGATTTATTAAACTGGGGATCACATTTGGTCAAAACATTACCGACCCGGTTTATTTTACAACAGAGGAGTAGTACAAGGCCCCCAAATCTTATTTGAACCACTAATTGAATATACATGTACCATCTAGCCCTCCCAATTCACAACCTTAATCTATAATATTAGCAATGGTAGACTCACCGATATCCTGTTCATTCACTGTCTCACCCCTAGCCTTTGCCTGCTCTTTAATACTCATGATACGCTCTCTCTTCACATTACCAGCTGAGATGAGGACAGATTTCAGAGCTCTCAAACCAAAGTCATAGTGAGACTGAGAACTCAGCTGTTCCAGACACAGTCTACAAAATGAATTAGTAATTGAATACTCAATCACAAAATCAGAGGATATACTTGTATATTTACCACAGTCATATGTGGGATATATGTGGTGTCATTCATCTAAACTGTACCAGTCAACATCGTCTAACATAGCCTGGTGATTATATTGTATTATATACATGTACAATATCATCAGCATCAACTGACATACTAGGTACTGCCGACCACCAATTAAAGGAATATATGCATAATTGACCCTGAACAACAAGGCATTCATTAAACACATGAGTGTATAGAGATGTGTTTAAAATGCATATATATTGTACAAACTTGAAGAATGGTACAATCTTGCTAGCCAGTTTCTCTGCTGTCTTGAATCCCTGTGAGTAGAGCATAACCTCTGCAATCAGCTGACGATCTGGCTGTGTCATGGCAAGACTACGGAACAACTTCTTCAAATTATCCGGTAGATTAGATCTGCCTGCATAGCCTGGGTTCATAGTGATGAAGATAGCCATGTCAGGGTTGACCTTGACCTGCTTACCCACCAGCTCAATCACTATCTGTGAAGCTGCAATGGTTAGAAATCAATTAAAAGAGGGAAGGAGAGATGACTTCACAGTATATAAACATAATCCAAAAGGGATCAGCCTACAAAATTTATCATATAAAGAGAATCTTGATACTGGCTTTAAAAGTAAATACAGTAAACACGAATATCGTTGAACAATGTAGAATAATGCAAAACATCATCAATAGAACTGTAATAAAGTCTACCTGCTGTATGCCTACCTTTCTGTCCCGGGGCTACATTAGTAGCAGCCTGTGTTGTCAGTGCCTCCTGAATAGTCTGAATCTGCTGACTGCAGGCAGACAGCATTCTCTCCTCCAGTCTGTTGAACTCATCAAAGCATCCCCAAGCTCCAACCTACAGTACACCACGGGCTGTCTTATAGTAACAGTATATTATATACACCAACAGACAAGAGAGAGGAAATAACTCCTAATGACACATTATACATAATTACACAGATACACAGATAGGAAAAAATATAAGAGCAAAGTGACATCTAATACAAGTATTATAATGGTATTTAGAGTTGCTCTCTATTGTACCATATTCTCTAGCAATGCATCATAACATTTAAACATTAATTTTTCATGTCCAAATTATGAGAAATAACAATAGAACTGTGACAGCTGAGAGAAATAATATGAATATAGTTGGTCATACTATTATTAGAAGTTGTGCTCACCTGACAGAGACCCACAAATATCCTGCCCATTGCCTGGAAGTCAAACGTTTCGTCACAGTTGAAGACGAGGACAAACCTTCCGAGGATGTTTCCAAGAGCCTTGACTGACTCTGTTTTACCGGTACCCGCTGGTCCAAAGGGAGAGCCACCCAGTCTAGCATGCAAAGCTTGTGTCATTGTCAGGTAACATCTGTGGGCAAGAGTACATATTAGTGATTCTCTAACTAACAGCGGGGCAAGAGTCGAAGCATAATAACAATTTCAATGTGTTTGCTCAATCTCGGCGATCTAATGTTTAGTTATCTCCAGCAGTAAATACGACAAAGACGTTTCATTCCTAACAGATGTATCACACACAACCCACCTGTCAGTCAGGGGGGTCTGTACAAGTTTCTCCTGAACTCCGAGGTACTCAAAGCCGTAGTTGAACTTGGCGTTAGCCATCTGTATGCTTAGCTGCTCAAGTACATCCGGGTTCTTCGGGTCAAAGTAGAATCTCATTTGGGCAAGCCACTCAAATGACTTGTTGGAGCTGACTTTGTTCTTAAGGAGGGTCCTAGTGACGTCCCTCATGTGCACACACTCTATGATCTGTGACATAACAATTACTAAGGCTATAGAATAGCGGATTACTTAACACAAAAATCATTAATAAGAAGTAAAGTATAAAAGAAAACATTTAGAGAGAAGTTTCGCTTTAAAACTTAATGACCTGCTCTATTCAAAGTAACATTCAGGAGCGCTGCCACGAAAACTGAGTCAGCATAACTATTAGGAAATAAAAAGATAATTAACAAGACAGATATATTTCAACTGCAAGTACATTGATCACCCTTAGCCTTAGCTCATACATACCAGATGCTCCAGTTTCATCCTCCTTACTGGGGGCTGCTCGTGCAGTACCGAGTCAGCAAGAACATTCAGCATGTTCTGTACAGAGTCTAGGAGCGTCTGCACTGGAGAGAAGTCAGCAGAGCCTGGTGATGCTGCCACCTTGGAGAGAGAGGCATCACATTTCTCACTCCACAGGATCTGCAGGCTTAGTACAATCAGCTGGGACTGTAAAATGAATAATATAACACGACACTAGTAATATATGACATGAGTAAAATATGATATGAGTAACATATAATATGAGTAATATATGATATGAGTAATATATGATATGAGTAATATATGACATGTGTAATATATGATATGAGTAATATATGACATGTGTAATATATGACATGAGTAATATATGATATGAGTAATATATGATATATGTGATATATGACATGAGTAATATATAATATGAGTAATATATGACAGGAGCAATATATAACACCAGTGATATATGACATGTGTAATATATGATATGAATAATATATGACATGAATAATATACTACATGAGTAATATATGACGTGAATAGCATACACCTTATCACAGTACCTGGTATGAATCCAACCACTTATTGAAGGCGTTGATATCAATCTTATCATGGAGGAAGGTAGCACAGTCTAGTACTGACTGGGCGAGGAGTCTAGCCAGTGTGTTTCTCATCTCTTTCTCTACCAGAGTAAGCCATTCATTGATCTTAGGGTGGTCAGCTATGGAGACTGGCTTGTGGAATATCACCTGTAAGTCATACCTTACATGTATATGCATAGTGGAATATCACCTGCAAGTCATACCTTACATGTATATGCATAGTGGAATATCACCTGCAAGTCATACCTTACATGTATATGCATAGTGGAATATCACCTGCAAGTCATACCTTACATGTATATACATAGTGGAATATCACCTGCAAGTCATACCTTACATGTATATACATAGTGGAATATCACCTGCAAGTCATACCTTACATGTATATGCATAGTGGAATATCACCTGTAAGTCATACCTTACATGTATATGCATAGTGGAATATCACCTGTAAGTCATACCTTACATGTATATGCATAGTGGAATATCACCTGCAAGTCATACCTTACATGTATATACATAGTGGAATATCACCTGTAAGTCATACCTTACATGTATATGCATAGTGGAATATCACCTGTAAGTCATGCCTTAAAAGTAGGTATATACATACACATGCATATGCAAGAAATTTATCAGTACTAGATTATATTAGTACATGTATAATGTATATATAGTACATGCAATACACATGATGTAGGATAACATATACGTGTAGCTAGCCAGTACTGTTGAGATGAGATCACAGGAGCATACAGCAGCAGACTACCTCATCCAGTACACATCTCATATCATAAACTTAACCTTGATATACCCATAAACCATATACATTGTACTATATTATTAACACAATCTAAGATTAAGATCAATCATTCTAATGCATCTGTTCAAACAGAAAAGTGTTGCATAAGAGTAGAGGAGAGAGCATTGAGTTATACATGTATAGTCATAGGCATAGTATACACTGGTTTACATACAAACCTCTTCTCCCTCCTTACTAGCGATACCAGTGACTACAGAGTTGTCTTCATTCAGCAGAATCATGGCTACTCCAGCAAACATCTTCTTGAAGTGTTTCTGTAGCCTCGGTATGTTCTTACTGTTACCAATGATCTCTAGCAGGTCCTCGTCTCCAACAAAGTAGAATCTACAAGATGAGATCAAGGGTTATAGCCTGTGCTACCATCATACTATATACAGTGTACACAGACATGTCAAGGGTTGTAGCTTGTGCTACCATTATACTGTATACAATGTACACAGACATGTCAAGGTCATACTGGACAAGGCCAACAAAACAACTGCTTTTGAATTTCCTCACATGACAACTCGATATTAGGAGAAAGATCATCTCTTCATTCATACACCAACACACACTGCTGTAACTTCATCTTATCCAATAAGTGGATAGCTCGGTTACAAATTGCAGTGGATAGCGAGGAACTCTACCACTCCCCTCTCACCCTCAACCTTATCTCACCTAGGGAATGAGGCTCTTTCCCTCTCCAGGTACTCTCCCAGAGCTTTCTGTATCTTATTCAGAAGTTCTGCCAGTCTGTCCAGCTGTTTCTGCACATTAGGTATGTTGACGACCTCCAGTACAGCTGGAGTCTTAGCCACCTTCTTCATGAGTCCAAGGAACTCTGTGCCAACTCTGCCATTACATCAATTATAGATTAGATGTTGACGAACTTACAGTATATCATATATACAGGTATCACCTTCTGGTAACACATATTTGTCTCCACATGATATGTTGGAGATCCTACCCCTACTCCACATAAATATCCTATGGTATAGACGTCTACCTCGTGCTGATACTAAGTAATTCTAGTGAAGTATCTGGTTTCTGCAGATCCTACCCCTACTCCACATAAATATCCTATGGTGTAGACGTCTACCTCATGCTGATACTAAGTAATTCTAGTGAAGTATCTGGTTTATGCAGATATCAAATTGAGATTCAATCAAAAATTCAACTATCAAACAGATGCCCACACTAATTCCTATGCAATGTAACTGTATATAACACAAATTACGATCTACCCATCAGCGGTATGACTGAACTTACACTTGGAATCTAGAGGTTTCCACGGGCAGCAGATTCTTTATGTCAGCGCTGCCACTGAATATTCCCTCCAGATACACCCATCGTCTCTGTACATCTATCCAGATGTCAAAACAGTCGTGTATTCTGTTCAACTTGTCCGCCCAGCTAGTAGCTTCTTCCTCAAACTCCTGCCAGGGAAAGAAATGGTAACCAACGTAAACAAGTGGTGACCAACGTAAACAAGTGGCAACCAACATGAATAAGTCAGTATTTCTATGACCTGGAGACTAAGGCTACTGAAATACAATGACATATTACATATAGAGAATACTGCGGCAGCCGTTTCTAAATTCATAAAACGTACTACCGCATACAGAATAAAACCAAATAGTCAGTGGAGGATTTTAAACAAATATAAACTTATCACAAATGAATAACAACCCAAAGTACACAAATACCTCTTGATAACAAAGCTGAAAGTAAAAGACAAACAGACATACCTTATAGTAGGGAGACAACTTCATGGCCGACACAGAGTTGATGTGCTCCTTGACTTTCTCGAACAACTCATCCCATCCCCGTATGAGCTTGCATTTGTTCTGGTAGTTAATCAGGTCAAGGTTGTATGTTCTCCAACATTCACTGACCTATTATCAGTAGACGAGGAAAATAATACATTATGTAGAACCAACAAACACAAGCCATGTAAAGAGACGACAAGAAACTGGAAACCCGTAGTTTCGAAAATAAGTAAATCTTCCTTCTATACCAACCAATAACATTCAGCAACATCCACTATGTATGCATGTAGCAGATAACTGTTTCATAGACTGATATTTCAAACGTAAATATCTCCATCATGTACACCGAAGTAGTCTTTGCTAAAGGTTCCAAGAGTTGGTCAAGATTTGACTTTCGTCTAGTCACATAGTTTTATCTGACAGATATGTGTAGTAGCTTGAAATGACAACAGATCATTGATGTCTACAGCAGTCAGTATATCAAACACTGTTTACCTGTCTGAGGAACTCCTCTAGAGCTCTCTCACCCTGAGCTACAAGCAGCACATCTCTGATGATCCTCTCGTTCCTCTCAATATCAACATCCCAGACATGTCCGAGGGTCAACTCAGACAGTGTCCACCTCACCCTCAGCTGTTTCATCAGAGATTTCCAGTGCCTGTCCTTAACTGCATCTGACTTGAGTTCTGTGATGATGGAGTTGACCTAAAGTACATCACATGTACATGCAAGTGTATTATATATACATCGTTGTAATACGTGCTCTATATACTCAGGTATATTTAGTCTATTTATATGCTTGTGTATATTGTATTTATTAACCTAAGACGACAATACAAGCCCAGAAAATTATATTCCTAACTAGGTTAATTGAATGGAGCGATAAGTGACTGGAACCAGCTTGTGGAAATGAAATAATATTCTCTAGTCGGCTCCTGACCAACTGCTAATAGCAGAGCCTATATACATCCATTATATGACTTACATTGTATGTAGACAACATTGTTTCATCTATACGCAAGCATTAATAAATGTCTAGAATTTATATTCAACTCGAATAGCCCCACATGTAAACACTTCTACACACTACAAACTGTAACACTCTTGACTTTACCTTGGCGTAACTCTGCAACAACTTCTTTACAAACTCATAAGATGGATAATGTCGCAGTCTAGCAGGCATATCCCTCAGCTGACCTAGTAGGCCATCTATCTGTGTGCGCAGCTTTCTTGGAGCTACAGATAGCCAAGTCTTCTCCTTCATCTCATCTATCTGATCCCAAACCTTAGACAACTCAGACCACACCCCCTGACAACAGTATACAGGTTCTATACAACATATTACATGTATACATGCATATAAAAGTGACATGTATCGATAGGAGAAATCCATGTAACGTACAATACAGTCCATTTACAGAGAATTACAATTCATATGATGTGACCATCCTAAAATTACATGCATTACATGTAAAATGTGAACATCATCCTACATTAAATCCTGACAAAATTCCTGAACAACAAACAAGGAGGTCATACACCTTACTCTTCATGCCTGCTTCATCACAAAAACAAACATACATGTACATAACGCTCCTTCACTGACAAAGTGTCAAGGAATCGGCTACCATGCATAACTACCCACTGAGCAACAATAATCAACAGGTGCTTGACGTTCAACTAACCTTGAGGTCTTGTAGCTCCTCCAGTCCCACCTGCATCCTGTCGTCACTAACAGACACCTGGTCAGGCTGAGACAACTCCAACGCTTCTTTAGCTTTCCTCAGATTCACTCTTTCTTCCTTCAGTCGTCCAAATCTACCTTCAAACACTGAGAGCACTTTGGAAGCCTCATCAGGTTTCAGATTACCCTACAAAGGAAGTAAACACATGCTACAAAACAAACAAACAGACAGATTAACGATGATATACTTTTTCTCTCCATATACGGTATGGTTCAGCAATTATCCTAAACATAGCACCAGCAAACAATAATGTACATATTAATTCAGCAACAAAAAGCTATTATATTATAAACATAAACTGAAAAGGCACTAAAGCATTCTCACATCCACATCCCGCCTCCAAACAGACTGTAAAGTTAATAACAATCGGCTTACTAATACAAAACAATCGCCATACTTGAATCATCCATAAAGTGACATTGTAGTTCTGTATCCACCAACAAAAACCATTTGCCAAAGTTGAAACAAATAATGGAAGACCACAAGCATCATGGTGTACATCATGCAGTGCTTTGGTGCTTTGGTGTTACCTTAAGTACGCTTCACAGAAGAGTTTGCTAATACTTTGGGTGTAACAAAATATATCAGATACCATGTGCTTGTACAAGTAAAACTGTAAAGCTACTAAGAGGAATGAATGTATTGCTCTCCAATAGACACTGCATGGGCACCGTTTTACCTGCACAGGTCTCTGGACCTCCCACTCTGACAGCAGACTGCTAGTCTTCTCCTCTACCACCTTGTCTTCTGCTATAATCTTGTTCTGAAGTGCAGCTATCTGAGTCTATGTACAAAAAATATTACATCATTAAACGGCTACATAACAACTTATAACGTACATTGAAAACAATAGAAATTAGAAGTAGGGCTTCAAGATAGGGATAACAATTTTATAAATTTGTAATTAAAACACTAATATAATACTAATAAAAGACTCTGATAATCCAAATAAAAGTTTGAATATTATACGCCACTCTATTACACATGTTGTGTAGAAACTTTCTAACCATCAGCTACTACAGTCATATAATATACTCTAGCAATCGTTTAGAATCCGGCCAATGGGGACTTCCCCTTGACTGGACCTGGAACAGGTAGCTACTACAGAATGATACCCACTAACCTGGATGTTGGCTTCCTTCCTTTTCATGATGTCGGAGAAAGCTCCCCACTCACCGGCTACATTCTCAGCATAAAGCCACTCGTTGGGGAAGGCGTATCGATGTCTCTCCAATACTTGCTGACCATTGCCATAAATCTACAAAGTACGCATACAGATATCACCTGCTGCAGACATAATTTACTTACTGCCACTGCTGTATATACCAGAAACACTGGCCATTCATTATAAGTAACAAATAACATCTACACTTGTATATGACTGGTGTGTATAAAATGAAAGTATATTTCACTGTAGATTACACTCCCAAAGTGGGTAGTTCTGTGGATTACACTTACAGTGACCAGCTGGTCCCAGACAGTGTGCTTCCTCTTCAGATTCTGTACAAAGGTGATGAGATGGACAGCATCTGATGTACTCGATGTCTCCAGAGTTTGTGCCTCCAAGTCTGTTCTCGACTGTAAAGAGATCAAATGCACAAATGAACCCACTTCATACTTACATCGCAATAGTACTATTAGCCCAACGAAAGAGTGGTCTAATACAGACATTGAAAAACATCGATATCAGTTTTTTAACACAAGTGATAAAAAGTGATATCCAGCAAATACATGTAAAATCACCATGAGCATGCACATACGTATTATAATCCTATACATATGTGTATTTCGTAAATGTACTTATATTCCATCCTATATTAGGAATTGCATCCCCATGCATAGATATTTAAAACCATCTCAATAAGCCATGAAAGGACAACCCCTTTAATTGTATATCAACTACATGTAGCTATTGCATACTATACTAGATGCACTTATAAAGAGAGTTGTCCTCTCATAGCACATGAAGGAGATAATTCCTACCAGTACTATAACATGGCTAATACCCTCTCTGCTACTACATGTATATGGTGCAGACGCACACATCGTAGGTAACTCACCTTAGCAATCTCTCTGTGGAAGCCAATCATCTGCTCATTAAGGAGTTTACCGAAGCTGTTCAGCACCTCCTTGTGCCAGTTATCAAACTTGAGTAATACCTTACTCTGTACTTTCCCGTACTCAATCACTACTGGACCAAAGCATCTACGTACATCTGACGAATCCAGCATCTTCCTCGAGTTCCTGTGAAACACAGACTTGATGAGCATGCGCTTGGAGTGCTCTCAGAGACTGACAGACTTGATGAGCATGTGCTTGGAGTGCTCTCAGAGACTGACAGACTTGATGAGCATGTGCTTGGAGTGCTCTCAGAGACTGACAGACTTGATGAGCATGTGCTTGGAGTATTCTCAGAGACTGATAGCATATAGATGGTCAGATACATTCCAGTTTGAAATAATAACTATTCTGTTAGAATCGTACAATCATTGATCAGTAGATAAAGATCATAAATAGAACATTTGGTCATATAAAATCTGTCAACATCCCACAAAGACAAAAATTCATGTAATGAAACATGTCACATACCACAGCATGTAACTCGTATACAAACCTGATGCCATGCAGTGTTGTCATCCATTGTTTAAGTCTGGTACCAAGTTTGCTATAGAGTTGGTTGATGCTAGCGCTCCACAAAGTCTTGTAGGTCTTCCAAGTCTGTGATAACACATACATGTATAAATTACACAGACTCTATTATGGTATATGTATGCTACAGTAAGCATATTGTAGCACAGACAACACATAATATAGTATCAATATATGATATTACGTCCACTAAAATCAAGCGACATGGCGGTCCACCATCTTGGATGCCGTGATAAACTGGAAGTTGTAGTGTGACACTTACGTCAGTGTAGGAGATGACTTCCTTCATGATCTTATCCATGGCCTCGTAGCACTCATCAAGGACAATCTGGCCACCTGGTAGGTTGGCAAGCAGAGAGCGGTAAGTCTCATTACTAGGTCCATCTTCATTGGCTAGTCCAACCTGTTATGACACAGAGAGTAAGTGTCAAAATACATATCAATGGAATACGGTTCACATTCATCAGCAGGTGCCCTTCGACCCTACACAGCATTAAACAGTGTTTAATCGAGTCCATTTACATATTCATTACACAAGTATATTATGTACATATACATGTACATTGTATGTACATGTATGTACATGTACATGTTCATTGTATGTACATGTATGTACATGTACATGTACATTGTATGCATACATACAATGTACATATACATGTACATTGTATGCATACATACAATGTACATGTACATTGTATGTAACATCAACTACATGCATAATATACTAGTGTATGCACTCAGCTGATACTAATCTATGCACATACTACTATTCTACCACCAGTCAGTAAAAGAAATTATTGATTAAAAACTGCCTGATTACGTGCTATCAAAACTAAAACACAGCTGCCTCTCTAAAGTAGATATTAGTAGCAAGAACTACATATGACCCAATAACAGTAGCACTAACTATACATGACCTAGTAACAGTAGTAGCACTAACTACATGTATATATGACCCAGAAATTGGGAACAGTAGCACTAACTATACATGACCTAGTAACTGTAGCACTAACTATACATGACCCAGTAACAGGTAACTGTAGTTCACCTGGTATCTCTTGTGGCTGATCCTGGGGATGTTCAGTATAACAGCTTCCCAGGAGAAGAGCTCCTTCAGCATCCTTTCTCTGGCTTCCTCTACTGAGGGGTGGAGTACAATCTCTCCATTCTACATAACAACATCATAACACATAGTACAACCATCAAATAACACACACAGTACGTAAATTATTTGCTACAAAATTAGATAGAAAACCACGAAACTGTCAAGAAGAAATTGCACAACGATCTTGAAAACTTTGAGAAACATTGCAATGCCTAAATACATGCGCTTTGTTATACGGCTACTAGGCAAAGCCGTAAAATGTGAATTTATCAGATCTCAGGCTACAGGATAGAATATGCAATGAAGCAGTTGCAGAAGCTAGTTGTGTGCACCTGCATCCTCAGCTCATGTACTGTTCTCATGATCTTGGGGTCTCCACCGAGCTTGTGGTGAACTGACTGTCTGCTTTCTTCCGTCTCCATTGTCACCTCATTCTCTCCGTCCAATCCGAGTAAAGCAGCAGTCCAAGCCTTGATAGCAGCCTCTAGACGAACCACCAGCTTGGCCTCAATGTCCTTGTCCAGTCTGTGAGTAGAGTAGATAGTATAATATTATATGAATAGGACAATTCCAAAAACAAATCAGCCCTCTGCTTGCACAAGCACATGTTCAAGAAACTGGATCGACTGGTATATATAAATAATTCTGGCTGCAACATATGTCCCAGTAACACACCCAGTAACACACATGGACATGTATGTGCAACAGGATTTTGTCACGGAAATATTCATATACATGTATGTAGATAAATATTATCTAATTTACACAACAATGACCATCAAAATAACAGACGTTTCAAATTTTATTAGTTAGTCTACATTCTCAGACATATTCAAATATAGAAAAGGGAAGCTTACCTCTCCACCCATTTGCCAAGGTTAGAGTACTGCTTGAGACTGAGGCTATCAACTGCCTTCTGAATCTTGTCAATGATGTCTCTGAATGTAGAAGCTGAAAAAGCACATGTCTCCAGGGCTCGAACTTCGACAGCAATCTAGAGATCAAGGGCAAAGTACACAAATGTGAATTTGATACAGACATGTTAATGCAATGCAGAAGTCAGTAAATCACAATAAACTAAACATTTTACTATTATGTGGCAAAAGTTCAGACAACAGTTGACTGCTATTTTAGTCGCAGGCGTACAACATATCGGATTTCAATATACTCGGTTCAAATAAAAGAACACAGATTCTGATTGGACACCTAGTGAGCCGTTATCCAATTATGAGTGCTGACTCACCTCTTCATCAATAAGCAGAAGCTCCTCTACGCGGTCTTGGAAGGCGTAGAACTGCTCGGCCATTTTCTTGACAAATGGATCGACTTTGTAGGATTCCCAGACCACACCAGAGCAGCCCTCTAGTATGACATCCTGGCAGTCTCTTCTTAGACCTGCCACTAATAGGGCAACCTGTAACCATTGTCATATCAGCACATAAACCTGGCATGTCTGACAGGTGACCTAACAGTGTCACTAAGATACAGAAATAAGAAATATAGAGAAATGTAGAATAAAAGTAAAGTCAAAATAATAGAGACCCTATGTACATAAGCTGTAATCAGTAAACTGTATCTGACTGAGCAAAAAATGCTCGTAACTCAAAGTATACACTAAATGGTAAACAAGCATGTCCCATATATACTCCTATAACAGATGTGATATTCTAGTATACATACTCTTTCTCTATCGTCCACTTTCTTACAGGTCTGGTCGTACATTCTCACACTGTCTATCATAGAGATGGCATTAGGATAGAGCTGGTTAGCCTGGTGAGCCTTGTTTACAATGTTGAGAGGGAGGCGGAAACCAAGTCCCTTTAGGTTTCTGACCTAAATGAAAGAAACAGGGCTACATATCTTTTAGACAGCAACGAGAAGTTACATAAATTGCATTTCCTCTCCGTCGTTCACCAATATGGATGACACACGGATTATCATGCTTAAATAAACTGGTGACGTTGCAGTCAAGGAATCGGACAGCCCCATGATGCTCATACAAAAGACCAGATCTACATCAGTGCAACTAAGATAGCTGCAACACACCAATGTACATCACATCACAGTGCAGTAGCATATTTTGTACTGTATTACTCAATTGTACATTACTGAAATGAGTAGCCTGTGTTCAATGGATTAACGGACATACCTCTTTGCTGAGGGTGATAATCTCAGGGTGGAAGTTAACCCTTAGTTTCAGCTGATTAGGTTTACCAGCAGTTCTGGATCTGTGTGACTCGATGATAAAGATGTTACCATTTATACTCAGCTGACGCTGTCCCACCTGGAAATGTCAAATATAAACACAGTTACATGTAACCAGTCGGTCTACTAGCAGCACCCATCTGTCCGCATGTGCTTAGCCAATCAGTGATTGAGCATATGTCAACAGCCTATAATTAACCAATTAGCAGGTTACATAATTATATTGATCCAATCAGTAAGCTGCCCACATAATTTAATACAATCAGAACACACGTGACATACATACATGACTTGTGTTCAATCCAATATTAAGCTGCAACTTACGAGCCAATGTAATAAAATAAAAGTTTTACCTTTCTACACCAGTCATCGAAAAGGTCGCTGGTATTCAGTTTGACCTTGAAACTGTCACCATCTTGTTTGAGCTTCTGTCCCTCAACATGCTGAGCCCAATCCTTACCAAGAACAGCTTCTACTCTAGACATCAGAGCCTAAATAGAGACCATATCATAGACATGCACACCAGATGACAACCCTAGACATAGTATGAGTATATGCTAGCAGTGTCTGTTTGATCAATACATGCTACCAGAGCGAGTACACAAACCTAAATGACAATGTCACAGAATATACACTTCTGCTCCTTCCCAACTGGTACACGTAATTTCAGCTGTAGACGTAACAATATAGAATACAATTGACAGAACAATAGTGCTATGAGCCTAGCTAGAGCACATGTGATGATATGATATAGTGAACAGACATACTTCTAACTCTCCTTCTATCTGTCTTAGCCAGATGATCTGTCCAGAGATAGGGGGTATGTCACGTCCATCCGACAAGCTAGAGGATCGGCTGTGTCCATATTGAATCTACAACAACAACAACCAATAAGAACAAGTGAAGCAATACATCAACCAATTAGAATCATCAACTGACAAACGGTTTATCAAGGTGTTTTTGACTACCAACATTTTCATCTAACATGCTCAACACCAGTCTATAATGCACCATATCAATATCAACCCTATCATGCACCATATCAATACTTCTATTCCTCTCATGTGCCATGGTAATAGCATTCCTACCTTGAACTTGTCATGCAGCACCTCAATGTCATCCTTGACCCTCTGCATTAGCTGGGCTTGGTACTCTCTGATAGCTCCACGAATATGAGGTCTCACAAACAGGGCATTGAATCGGGAGAATATTCTGAACATCTCGTTAGCATTCTTAGCCAGTCCGAGCTGGTCTCTAAGTCTGGCTGTGATGCGTGTCTCCACTCGGTCTATCCTCTCGTCGTACCTAATTAGGTCAAGGTAACAATTAATCGACACCGTAGGTTATCATGTGGCAAGTAAATAGTAGCTTTGCACACGACGACATGACAACAGTCGTAGCACTCATGGAATCTTTACCGTTTCATAGCCGACTCCCAAGCATCACCGCCTTCCTTACTGATATCCAGACAGTCAACCTCCTTGACATTCTCATAGGCTAAGTTCACTTCTTCTATAGCCTGTGCTTCAGTTGAATCTATAGCTGACTGAACAAATAACACAGAAAAACTATACTACAACATGTACATGTACATTTGAAAAAGGAAAGATTGCAATAGTTCACATACTTTAGACACTACAGCCTAAGAATTCAACTACAATATTAGCAATTACTCGTTAGATGCCAAAATACAAAACACAAACATGAAAATATAACACATGGAACAATATAGTAAAACTAATACCATAATATTTCAACAAAAATATTGTAAAGCCTTCAAAATAAACAACGCATAATATTATCTCTTACATCCTTACCTGTTCTGCTGCAGTAGAATGACTGTCCACAGTACCTCCTTCCACATTCTTAGCTCTTGTAGCCGGTTTAAGAACCTTGGCTATGACCTGAATCAGTTGATCATGCTGACGTCTGAACTTCCTCATCTGATCGAGTCGGGCCTGCAGCTTCTTGTGAACCGGGTGCAGCTTCCATACCATCCTCATTGACTCGTCTCTCTTCTTCTTCATTATCTCCCTCAGGATAACTGTGAGCACAATAATATGTTAATATTATGACTATATCTACATGTATACATGATCAGTAACTCATATCTGGCTAGGCCTAGCTTACACCACATATTAACGACCTGTAAACAGCTACCAGGTAAATCATCTCTCCTGTGAACTAATAATAACACATACCGTTGACCTTGTCATAGTCTTCATCCCAAGTGTTGAATATTACAAAACACCTTGATACAATAGACTCAAACTCTTCGTATGCAACAAGAGTGAGCTTAGGGCTGGCTAATACCTTCAACATCTGATTCATGAGGTCTGTGGAGATGGCCTCTACCAGTCTAAGGGCTCTCACCTATATATAATAATTGTACCACGTAAGCACATTAGCATTCACAAATTAGTGAAATTACAATTACACACTAACATGTACATAGTGTAACTACATGCCTGTAATACCTACTCTGTGTAGTTGTGACCTGGTAGGTTCTACCCATATAAACATTCACGTCTCTATTCTAGTCAGTATATGCTAGATTTAGGCTCAGTTATTACACAAATCGGAAACAGTACTCCATAAAATAAACTGTATTCCTACACACATACCACAGGATAGCGGGTGTTCCTGATCTTCTTCATATGGTTGAATATAGCCTGCAGAGCCACATTGATCCGGTCAAGTTCTGAGGCTGATAGAAGGTCATGAAGAGGGAAATCTTTCATCAGAGGGTTGTATTCATTAACCTTCTCCAAGGCTTGTTTTAGCCCTGCACAGGTAAAATATGCATGCAATACATCACCGTCACAAATACCCCACACTAAATATGATGACAAGCTGTAGTCTTATGCTTCTGCATATACATGCCCTAAAATGTAGGCCTACTATATACGCATAAGAAATGAGTATAATTATATGTCACACAATATGTTTAACCAAGCACTGTGCAACATCGATAACACATAGCCTTTTTGACCCAATAACCTGTAAATATGCCAACGTTACTCCCCTTAACCACTAACATGGCAGTAAGCTGTATAATTCAGTATACTTACCAGTATCAGTGTCAAAACTGAGAGTAGCATGGAATCTCTTGGCATGTTTGAGTATATCCAGAGTGAGGGTAATCTCCAACGAGTCCCTCTTCTCCTGAATTCTGTGAAGAGCTCGCTCTAAGTTCAGCCAAAAGCTGATCTCTTGAAGAGCAGTACCAGAGGATGGATCTCGGTCTAGCTTAGTCACCTGGTAGGTAATAAGTAATAACGCTAACATACTTACTAACAGGGAACAATCATCCAAAAACACACAGGAAGAACCAGATATAATTGTGGCTATATTTGTCAACACTCGCCGCCATATATAACATTCAGTAGACCTTCAACATTACATAATCATTCTAGTCAACTTATAATAGCAACAAAATACTATAGATAAAGTATAGTGATATACCTTTTGTATCTCCCGAATCCATCTAGTCACCCCAGACTGTAGTGCATTGAGAAACTGTGCGTCTTCAATCATAGCACCAAAATCTGAAACCTTAGCCTTGCGGTTAGCCTCAGTAGCTCCCTTGATTTGCTGTAAACACATGAAATTGACAATAAAGTACAACCATTTATAATAAAGTAACCATATCATTATATCTCTAGGTTCAGTTGACCTTGAGAACTCAATGAAAGCAGCCATTACTCTATGTTACTAGGAATGCTAATGTGAGAGAAAGGTTGGTATTATTGTAGTAAATAATGTACCTGCACCACTGTAGGGTGTATGATAAGGTTAATCTCCGGTATACCAATGTTCTGCTGTAGGTGAAGAAGACCCATCTCCAGCTCGGATATCTTCTTCTCCACAGGCAGTACCATCTGCTCATTCTCTCTGTGTAACATGATAGTAAATAATAGGAAGTAGAAACCAACACAAATGCAGGCTAATAACAATGGTGGATGGTAAATGAAACTGAGAAACTATTCATTTTAAGTGGCTGGTAAGTTTGTATGAAAATAGCATGATATGCTGACACCCTAAGCACTAATTACTGATTAAAAAAAACTTTCAAGTTGTTTTGTTTTATTCTACCCCGTTAGAAATTTTTATAACTAATGGCTCTGCAACCTACTATATATACACTCATATCAGGGTTATACAACAGTAAACTGCCAGAGTTATGCCATTCTAAAGTGTGGTAAAATGCTGACCTAACTGCTGAAACTAGATTAAAGACATACCTTGTAGTCCTTCCAGAGTCCTTGATGAATGACTTGAAGTAAGGAGACATGGTAGAGCTGACAAAGGTGTGAAAGTACTGGTAGGGAGAAACAGCATTCACCTGATGCACAGATAGCTGGCTAGCAATGCTCTTGTCTGCCTCCACAACTGGCCCAAGCTTACAGAACACAACTCTAAAATATAAAGTGTGATATTGAATGAAATGCTCGTCTTCATGTTGAATTAGAATCATAAATCTACATAATGGTCAAATAGCTTTAGGGCTATGCAAAACAAATTCTTACTAATGTCAAACCATGTAGATTACAAAGGCTAGTAACTCACGCAGCTGCTTTGGATCCAACATAAGCAACATCTGTGCTAATCTCGAATGTAAGAGCTGCTTTCTCTCCATCGTCATCTGATATGTCATCTAAAATAAAATAACTAATATATGTAGCTGCTGTGATAGGATCATTAGCCTTAGCGGTCTCTAGCATGGTGTCCAGCTGTGTTCATTTGCCTGTCTGTCTGAGGAGTATCGAAACCTCCAATTGGAGGAAAGCTGAGACCTTCAGTCCGCCAGTACATTGGTTAGGCCTATATTATTCCACTACTAGTAGTTCCCCTGTTCTGAGTTCGGGAGATGTTCTTAAACATTATACCTATATGAATAGGCTAATATTAGGCGGATGTTTTAGTTTTGCTACACCCCTTAAACATGTATGCTGAAAACCAGAGTTCGGTGCTGATTGCAATCCACCTGAAGGCTGAAACATGACTGTGATGGCCGATGGGTAAAATTAAAACCAAGATAGATGCAGGAAACTCAAAATGAACTTCACAGACAGAGCAGGCTAGTGGAGAAAGAATGACTGATATTTATATTACCTTTATTGGTTACACCTCGAAGAACAATAGCTCGAACTTGCGAATCGCCAATAAACCTCTTGATGGTTTCATTGTTTGCAGGATCAGCTAATGCAACATCCAGGGGTTGTTCTGGGGAGACAAATTCGTCTTCGTCAAAAAAGAACAACGTTCCTTTCCTCAAATATTTTTTAAATTTTGTCAAATCTACCACAGCCTGTTGTTCGTCCTCACGCTCACTACCGTGAGGCGAATCAGCCATCTTTTTGCAAGATTAATCTGTAAATTGTCCCAATTACTCTTTTGTTTCGCTCAGATAAAATAAAAAACTATTATTTTATCAGGCCGTTCAAGCTTCCGTCACCCGTAATTCCGGTTTTTTTGACCAATGTATACCGGTGTAAATACATGTTACACTATTTGTGATTGGCCGTAATACCATTTCCGGTATAACAAATAAAAGAAAATCCGCAGAACTATTCAATTAAGTTAATAGCCTAATGAAAAATACATTATTTGTAGTGTGCAATCTAGCAGTAGTACATTATTCATAGTAGCTCAATGGCTGTAACTTATCAGTGTTGTTAGCTCTTGCAGGTTGATTTGATTAGGTTATAAATTTGTAACCAGCATGAGTAGAAAGTAGAGTAACTCTTATTCTAATTCTGCTTATACAACAATACTTATACTAACTTAACTAATAACTAATGGACTCAAAACTGGATTACATTAAATTTAGTTAGTGTAAAATAATGTGATTGCAGAAAATAGTTTTGCTGCTCACTGCAGCACTTCATAATGATTATGATAGTCAAATATTTGTATTATTTGTTAGTGTACGACAGCTAAGTATTTCTCAATTTCAACTTGCCCTACATCTTCAACTCTTTAGCTTGGCCTCTGTACCTACTCTAGTACTAAATAAAGGCCATCTCAATTTTATCGACCAAGTTTTTTGATTAGAACTTGGAGAGAGCTTTAAACAAAAAATCTGGTTACTAATTAGCTTAAACTATTAAAAAATTGAAGGTCTTGAGTTTTCCTTTTATTGGGGGTGTCAAGACTCAACAGACACACAGCGAGTCTTCTATAATTCAGAGGTTCCATGGCTTCAATCCAAGTTCTAGTACCCTACCCAATCATATTATATTTGCTTTCGCCTGCAATTTTAGTTCTTAGTGAATATTGATTCATCTAAATTTAATTGATTAATAGGCTATTAATCTTTTTTTTATTTTGTAGGTACATATTCTGTCTTGTCTTATCTAGTTTATGTCTAATGGAGTATTAGATTAATATAATCCAAGTGATAACTGTATACAAGTTGAGTAGTGAGATATATAGTGATTCCTATCATTTTTTATTTTAATATCGAAGGATTCTAGGTAGTTTTGAAATTGTATAAACTTCTGAATTTTTCAGACTGGTTCAAAAACTGTGATAGACTATAGCATATAGCTGTGCACAGTCGTTAAGACTTAGTAAAGAGTATTATTTTTCTATGGATGAATTCAAAATCAGAATTTCTACTAATCAGCGGTGTCAGACAAAATTCTGAACTTGCTATGGAAATGGTGACCCTCCCGACCCAGCTGCTCCAATCATTTATTCAGAAACTGAAGCTATTTTAAATTGTATTCAAAAAGTTCCGAAATTTCAAATAACATCACAAACTCTCCACAAATGCAATGTACAAATTTGCGATTGTCGGGATTGTTTTGAAATAGACACAATTTTGAAGACATACACTCTAAATGATTATCATCGATTTGTGAAAACCGTCTCAGTTACTATTACCAATGGTTTATATAATGTGCCATCCTCTGGCATTTAGGGGGAGGGGGGAACGATAAAGACAAAATAGTTGTCAAAGTCATTTAATGTCAATCCTGTCCCATGTTATATGATTTGAAAAGTGATATATGGTTGCTTTTTATGCAAAATACATATTGGAATTCATATCATAACAAGGGCGACGAGTATTTATTTTTCGTACTATAAGAGACTCCAACCTGAGAAATATATTTTGTGCAGCGTTAAAGTGTTCCAGGCTGTAGTAATAGCGTTCCCTTTAGTGTGAAATAACGGTAACAAGTAGGCCTAAAGTAACAGTAATACCATGTTTCATCTTGACAACCTGGATTTCAGCATTAATAATGCTCAACTCAAGCTCTTCTAAATTGAATAAATACGCTGAAGACATTGTTGGTGTAGCAGTCGAGCATCTCTATGAAAATTCAGTTCAATATTTGAAATTAAATTTAGTTCTGGGAAAAAATAGGTTGTCACTGCGCTCCAACTGATAACCCATTATATGGTTGAACTATGTTTTTCTTTGCACATCCTCTGTTGGTGCATCACAAGAAATTGAGTATTGTAGCACTCACGTTCTTTGTTTCAAACACTGTATGCCTGTGGCTAAGACAATTGAATTGCCCTGCATAGGTAAATACCGTCTGATTGGTATCTAAAGAACATTACGCAGCTGAGCTGGTATAGGATGAGCTACCCATGAAGAAGTCGTCCAGTGCAGGCTCTTCCAGAGCAGGCAGTGGTGGTACCAGGTCTAAACCATCATCAGCTTGCTCTGGTAGCAGTGATGTAAGGAGTAAACCTTCGTCTGCCAGTAGTGGTGAGTCTGATACTATTAGGTGTACAAGTATGACTTCATAGTCTTAGATCTTTGTGGTTCGGGTTATTGGCAGTGGATGTGATGTCATTGATCAACATAGTAGAGAAGATAACTGTATCATATAAAATCTGAATAAACTGTCTTGGATTTACCAAATCACTGTATGATTTTACCCAGAGACTACTTCAGATAGGACTATCACTAAACTATGAGTATACCTATATCTGTAAATTTACTAATGGTTGGCAAACAATGTTGCCATTATAGTGTAGATGTGATTTAATTGCAAAGATTTCGTCTTTCTTGGACATCGAAAAGATATTACCATTGTTAGTCGCTGTGTCCGCTGATGTTCATTAGTTATTATTACCAGATGCTCAAATTGCAACAATTCTGGTTATCACTGACATCAATGCTACTGTTTTTATGCTCTCCGGTGTGTCTGGTTGTAGCTAGTCTGATTGCCCCCAACATACCCCCCACTTTGATATCTAATACATGTATATCAGCAGCACAATCTCTTTTAGGAGTTAAATCTAAGCCTTCGTCCGCCAGCTCAGACTCTGGCCGTTTGCAACGACCTTCAGATAAGCTAAATCCTAAAACATGTGATCCTTTCACCGACAAGAAGAACACGTCTGCCTTTGTGTCGGTGTACAGCAATGGTGGCATACCTTGCAGGTTGGCACTCAAATCTAGTATCTTTTAGTATATCCATATCTAAATCATAATTATACAATTGATTAGGGTTACTTTTTCAACAACGTTATTAGCAATGGTATCTACGGAGTTCAAACTAAATTTGGGATTATTGTGTGAAGTGGCCCCTACAAATCAGTGCAACAAGGGTGGATTTTGCTTGGCCATAGAAGAAGGGGTGATGGAACGAACCGCATGCTTGGACTCACTTGTAAAAATTATATTGTCCAGCAGGATGGTGGAATCAAATGCGAACATGCAATATGTTTATGGTATCTGTAGTGTAGTATTTGGTGAACAAGCGTGTCTTTAAGGTAGTGTTATCCGATTTTAAATAATTACATTTTATCCACCCTTGTTGTAGCAGGCATTGTAATTGCTTGTTGAACCCCATATCTATTCTACATTGCCAGACTGGGTACATTGTCCCATATCCAATATTCCTAATCCACATTGTACTGTCTATTGATATGGGCTATTCTACTAGTATCATGTTTGTGTTAAGCTTTTGAGTTCTTTTTATATAGGTTGGTGCATGGATCCGTGAAGAATACGTTAGCCTGGAATCCACCAATTGAGGAGGCTAGTTTTGATCCACTACTGGTTACGTTAGCTGAGGGGCTAAAGGAAACGGTGCATCCCTACTCTTTTGTATCTAAGCAAGGTTTCATTGAGTTGATGAGGGTTCCTAATGCTGGCTCTAGGGCTCTTCCTGTTCTTGCAAAGGTTATTGGACCAATACGGGCCGCTCTCTCCCATTCCGATAATAAGGTAATCTTTTGTGTGAGGACTCAGGCTAGATTGGGCATATTATAATACAGTTGAAGTTGCAGGTATTAAATGTACAGCTTGGCTTATATTTGAAAAACCTGTCACCTCAGCTCTTGGGTGAGAAAACATACATGTAGAGAATTAGTAATGTTTTTCCCTTGCTATATCCTGTAGATATATGTATACTAATCACAAGTGAAAATTGCTACTGCTGGTCTAATCAAATCAAGCCTGGTACTAGCAGTGTTAATTATCATTATGTATTGATTGGTAATTATAATAATTGATCAGTATGATTTCTATTTATATGAAACAATAGCCTGGCTAGTCTATGTAAACACTAGTCTACACTTTTCCCTAGACTATGCATTGTCTAACTTCAGGCTTGCAACAAGCATGTAACCTTTCCCACTGTTCTAATAAACTGCAACTGAAGTTATGTCAATGTTTGAACACTAATTATTGTTGGGAATTTCTTTCTAAACTGGTAGGAAAGACACATGCAGTACAGAGAAGCTGAGCTGGTGCTCTAGTCTTTAAACTGATAGATTCCACCCTATTGTGTTCTATAATGTAGTAAGCCAAGTTGTTTTTTATATACAGGTGTTTGACGGAGCATTGGAGGTGCTGTCAGCACTTAGTACAGCTGTGTGCCAGTCACTAAACCAGCACCTTAAGCAGTTTTTGGTGCCCATGGCTAAACGACTCAATGACTCGACCCACAGAGACAACATTGTTCAAGTTCTACAGACTGTAGAAATGAATGGAGGAAGGGAGGCAACTGCTATTATTAAATCTAAGATACCTACTTATAACTCTGTAGTAGTAGGGTAATAGAACAGCTGATAGCAGATGCAGTTGTTGGCCAAAATGGTGCATTTATTATTATTTATTGATTCATATTATACCCATATATAAGTATTATTATGTTTGCAGTTCATTGTGACCGCAAGTAGAGCCATCGCTATGTATTATAACTAGTACTGATAGTGGCAGGCGTACATAGTAACAGTTGGCAGTATAGCAGTGCTGCTACTAGTACTATTACTACGATTACTGCTATACTAGTAGGGGTAGTAGTTGTAGTTGCAGTAATAGTCGTAACAGTAGGTACTACTATTACTACCACTACTACTACTACTACTACTACTACTACTACTACTACTACTACTACTACCACTACCACTACTACTACTACTACTACTACTACTACTACTACTACTACTACTACTACTACTACTACTACTACTACCGCTACCACCACTACCACTACCACTACTACTACTACTACTACTACTACTACTACTACTACTACTACTACTACTACTACTACTACTACTACTACTACTACTACCACTGCTACCACCACTACCACTTCTACTACTACTACTGCTACTATTACCACCACCACCACTAATGCCAGTATTATTGTATTACCACCACTACACAATAGTAACAGCACTGCTAAAGCTGTAAAACTCGCATATTATACTGGCCATGGTCTTACATGTATGTTTGAAGACGTTTTTATGCAAGAATCTATCTAATACACCAAAGACTAGTTGCAGTCCACTTTTCAACAATCCATTTGATCACACCATCTATACTATACCGTCCTATAAGTTCATATTTTGGAACTTTATTTTGTCATTTTTTGTCTTTTTATGGTAGTTTGTCTCAACAGCTCTGTCAATTTTAACTTTCACCTCGTCTTGCTACTGTTCCAATGGATCTGGTCTCAACCACAAACTACAGTAAGATTAGCTTCAGTTCATTGTTTGTATTTACCATGTGTTTGGTGCATCTATAGGTTAGCCTTATAAGCGCACTGTACTGAAGGGCAGCAAATGTTGCAACTAGATTCATAGTTATAACCCTTAATATTTTTGTATTATATTGATTGTGTTATGTTTATCAAAGGAAATAATGGCACTATTGTTTCATGAATGCTCAATTAGATCTTACAATAAAACCTTTGCTATGCAATAAAGATTGAATATTACTTTATTGAATATGATACTGACCTTTCATATTCAATAGTCTGTTGGATAAGCAAGTATGTGGTATGTTAATACAAGGGAAATTTCAATCCCTGGATGCTGCAGGGCTGCAATAATGTTTTATATCTCCCAGCAAAATCATCTGCACTTCAATAAAGAGGAAGTTGTGTGGTGATAGTACTATTATAACTATCACCTGAGCTAGCCATGAGCACCCAACATAGTAATGCAGACTACATGACTGTATGTCTAACACTGTTATTGTATGTGCCCAATCAATGAACTGTGAATGTGCCATACTCGATGATCCGCAGGTGTACTTACCCTAAACTTGGGTGAGCACGCTTTGATTCAGCATTACTTAGGAATTATAATTCCAATGGGATCTTTTTAGTTTTTATGATAGGTAATATTTTGCTCTCGTAGTTTCCGTCTTTCTTGATTCGATTCTCGAGTAATGTATTTTGGTCATATTGCATTATCTGGTACACATGTCAGTTGTGTCACATCCAGGTGATACTATGAACAATGGTAGTCTTGCATGTTCGTGTAGACCGATGTTATAGTGGGAGAAGAGTCAAAACTTCCACGAACGTCTAACCACTTTATTCGTTACAGAAATATGTTACATGATTTGGTAAAAGGATTTGGCATTTGCAGTTTATTCTTATACATGTACGTGTATATTACAAAGTTCTCCGAATTGCAACACTCTTGATTTTCATGCAAACATTCTTACGTATTTTTATTTCTACTTGACCTAACTTGGTACACCTTTAAGACACTATTTACTGCCAAATATTATTGCCTTGGGGCATGAGAATGTGCCAGTGACTTACTGCAGTGATGTTATTACCTAATATTTCGTGGCAGGAGTTGTCATCACTTGTAATACGTATATTGTAGGAGTTGTCCTCCCAATTCCTGGTTCATCTAACAAGAGCTCTCAACAGTCATCAATGTGCACCAGTTATATTTTTGGATTATCTTGTTATGTCCCTATGCTTTCTGCCAATAAAGAAATTGCCATTTCATTATTGGTGTATAACATGACCAGTGTTAAACTACATGTACAATATGTAGTTTTAACAATTTTTAGTTACTTTTTTGTAAAATTTCAATGACAACTGCTTAATGGGAGTTTCCAGGTAAATGATTTATTATTTCAACAGATTTTAAAAACAAAAATTTGAGGCACAGATACAATAGTTATTTTACCTCAAAAAATGCATAGATGTCAACCAGTGCATGTAGCATGAAAGTCATAATAATATAAAATGTGCATAAGAATACAACAATATTAACCACGCAATGCTTCAGCTTCAATAAAAATTAGCCAGTTGAGTGCTACTTTAGGCTACATCGTAATTATATAATTTCCATTATAATAATTATAAATATGGGATATTTTCATGTGATCTTCATTTTTGCAAAAAGTTTTAGGATCTGTCATTGAGCAGTCAGGTTATTTTCAAGGATGTGAAATACCCATAGATATAATATAAACTCAAGGTGTCCTATCTAGTGTTTATATTATATCTATGGAAAGATCCAACTGCTCAATGACAAATCTCAAAATTTCCCGCGTAAACAAAGATCAATTACGGGTACGTCTATTTTATTCTAAAATCATACCAAGAATCCTTCTGTTGCAAAATACTATTAATAACTACATCATATTTTGTATTACTTGTTCTGCACAGAACTACACTGAAGGGTATGACAAAGATAAATCTATTAGCAGGTACATGTACGTGCAAAGTTCAATTATCAAATAAGCTTACTGCATTTAGCCATTTCGAAAACACTATTATTTAGTTATATCAATTATACATGCATTGTAATAATAATTCAAGGTGAAAAGTGCTACACTTTGTCAATAGATAGGATGAGAAATGACCACCCAACATGAGCAACATGCAAAGTAAACTATCATAACATATTACAACAAATAAATTAAAATCATCGTCATCACGACACCTTTTTGAATAGTAATGTCAATTCTAGTCTTAATATTACTGCTAATGATACATGTATAACATATGTATTTCAGTACTAGCAGATAGACAAAGGACCAGCAAGATAAGCCTGGCAGAGGTCCTGGAAGGAAGCTAAATTGACACGAACTCAATGAGAAATCAAAAAAAGTGGGAAATTAAACAGTATTATCTACCACCTACCACAATCCAGTGCCAAGCTTCATAGCCTAACATTATAGCCTTGCAGTAATTATATGACTATTATAACTTATAAGTCATTACATGTATATAAAAACAATATTGCTATACAGCGAATAGAGAATACTATCCTAAATATTTCTTTGTAGCTAATCCTTTGATCATCTTTAATATTTGTAGGTAATTTTCATCTGCTATATGCATCTAGAGGAAAGAAAGAGAATACAAATGACATGCACTGGAGCAGATGTGGAAACCTAATTATATGTACAAACTCCAGAGTTTGAGTATAAGCAAAGAGCTACGTCAACCCAAAAGTACGTGTTGAGTCATTCAGTAAATTAAGTAAAGTCAGGCATTAATTGATAAAGCGGTGAGAGGCATAACTGACCAATACGAGATATATAATATAATTATATATATATATAATATAATATATAAAACTGCCAACAAAAAAATTTGGTTCAAATAAATTTGCTGATCTCTAGAAAAGCCAGAAAACAGCTTCACGGAATATATAAAAAGCTAGACCAAAAGACGGGCGGTACCATGAACTACAGGTAAAGGTGATCTACAGCTAATAAGGAACAAGTGATAGAAATGAATCAAAACTCAAAACAGAGTTTCATTTGCTATCCTCACTTTCGATCCGTATATATTAATATTTGGTGCTTTGGTGCATTCCTCTTGTGCAAAAGGATTGAAGTATTATGACTGCCTCTCTTTTCACTTTATCGTTCGATCAAAATTTCTTATGCAAGCAGCCTTTCTTTCCTCACAATAAACTATCATCTTACCTTTACACTGCCACTTTGTTGTAGGAAATGGAAACACGGCAGATCCATACCAGTTAGACTTTGCACATGCACCACTTGCCGAAGAGTCTTGAATGCTTTCTGATAGATTGTCATTGTTAGAGAGTGAAGAGGTTCCAGAACCTAATCAATAATTTTATTTTATCAACCAAATGCCAAATCAATGGTGCCAATTTATAGTTTGTTTTTCTAACTATTAACTTCAAATAAACATACCTTAATTCTTGTTTCATGCAATGTGTCAGTGTGACCTGTGGACTCTGTTTAAGAAATCAGCACTATTTAGTGTTAGCTATAGAGTAAATAAAAACCACTTGGTAACACTGGCATAAAAGCTACATCCCTACAAAAATAAAAAACAAGTCTTGCGCCAACTTTATGAAAACTCTAAATAAAGCCTGCAATAAGCAGCAGCAGCTGAACGCTTTTTTGAATCGCTAATGTCACGACGCTAAACGTTATGTATTCCTATATAAGGAAACTAAACTGTACACTCACTGCTTGGACCAATCAAATGCTACCATGTTTCAGCATAAACATGTATACTGTACTTCCTTATAAGGATAACTAAATATTATGCATCCACCACTTGGACCAATCAAATGCTACCATGTTTCAGGGTAACACTATTGTACCTCTTGATAAAAAAGATCAATTTACTTGTTAATTCACAATGTCCAATGACCAATGTGCTGGCCATTTTACATATACTGTACATTGTATATGTAGGATTTTACTTTTTGTGTTTCGATACCAGGGCTAGTGTCAAATATAAGGTCTAGAAGGCTTTTACAAAAATACTGCATTTCATTTCTAAGAGTAATGACTTGGGTTCACATAAAAATAATGCTTTATCACTGAAGGCTTTATTTTCATTTTCATTTTACACTGAACAAATAAACTGAACTGAATTGCCACAGACATTTGACCTACATGTACAGTGTACTATGGTAAAGTCCACAATGTATTCACTGTTTGACCGACACAGCATATATATGCATGTAAGCCTACGCCTATGCTACAGTTTGAAATCAAATTTACAAGACTCAAGGCTGTTGATTTAACCCAAGGTGTTTACTAGCGAAAGGCTTTCCTCGTATATACACGGACAAAATTGACAACAGGGAAAACAATCCTAAATATACTACAGAGAGATATTCTAATATTTGGCGAAAATCCAAAGCAACCTCCTATTTCTATGACAATGATAAATTAAAAATATACATTTTATTGGTTATTGCATTGATCATAACATATTATAATATTGTACATGTATACAAGGTAGACGTGTTAACCTGTCACCTTGCAGGTGCTTGTAATAACGAATTGCCAGATGATACATGTACATGTACACAGTAAACCAATTGGATTGTAGTACTACATGTACATGTCTGATAGCCTATCTGATACTATATTTATTATACAATAATGTACTTGTACATACATGTATAGGATATTATGTTATATGTTATACATGGTATACCCTTCCTTATACTACAAAAAATAGTTGGTTTGTGTACAGTACTGCGGTGGCATGCCAAGTTGTCTATAATTTTATATAAGCCTCTATAAGACAGGTTTGGTGCTCAACAGGTATAAAAAAAAAACTGAAAGTATAACTTTTCACAAAAATTATTAGGTGCAATAGCTGAGGGTAAGACAAAGCATACACTGTTCGAAGACATTTTATTGAAAGAGGACAACTCAGGATTACAACCAATAGCCCAATGACCTCTATAAAAGTAGTGTCTATTCTTATTCACAATGGCAAGTTTTGTAATTCTGATGGTAGCTTCTATATACCACCCATTAGCTATACTTTACTGCTGTACTGTAGGAAAACTATGCATAGCTTTAGTTTCATTCATGGTCATGAAGGTGATGTTTCTAATGTGAATAACGGTTATCACTACCTGTTAACTACCAGGTGTTATCACTTGCATGCAGTTGACTACCAGGTGTGCCAGGTTCAGTATTTCCGTTTCACAAGCATGTTTTACTTTGTGCAAACCAGTGGCAGTTCTGCCTATGATACCACTAGTCTTGTCATTTTAATTATGTAATATACCTTAATAATAAAGTGCCCTTTTTCTAGATATTAAGCAAGCCATTCACTGACTCCATGTAGAACTATTGCCTTTTATCCCAAATACAGATATGATGTATGATGTTTAGTTCAATACACTACTTTAATAGACCAAGATCCATGTTTCCAGTTAGGTAATGTGGGTTGGAAGCCAACACAATGAACAAAGTGTTATCTTTCCAATAACAAATAGACTTAGCTCTACTTCAGTGCTCAAAGTGTGGGTTTGCTTCCTCCCTAGCATCCATCTATCACTTGGTAGATCTGCCAAATTTTACTGCTACTGAAGCCTGATAATTCTCCATTTCCTTCTCCTTTTTTGTTTTAAATAATCGTTCCTCGGAGATGTTGGTTTGGCACGCACTTCATGTCACTGTTTGTGATAGTCACTTGAGGAAGCGGGACACATCTGACACTTCTTCCCTCTCCCAACTATGTCCTTCTTATGTACTATATAAACAGGTCTACTCAAGGCATAGAGAAAAGAGAAGGCTCCATTTTACATTCATTCTTGTACCAAGTCAACGATGATGTCAAGGAAATCTCTGCTGGGTATAGCTTTGGTGCTGGCTGCAGTATGGTATGAATTTATATTGTTTTGTAGTATTATTACTTGTACAATGAGCAATTTAGATTTTAACTTTATATTGGTGTACTGTCACTGCTATGTGTGTTGTAAAATTATAATTATACCTGTATACATAGCTTACTTGCTTAATTAATAGAATACACAAAAATATCTGTGCGCCAATAATATTATAGGCAATACTACATGACTATAATGGTTTTTGTTCAAGTTTTTAGTCACAATGTGCAATGTACATGACGTGCAATAGAATAGATTGAAAATATTACACACTGAATAGAATAATATTGTACAATAACTACAATACAGTATTAGGGAGCATAATTGACAATCATATTAAAAAGATTGGAGAACTATCTTCTCTCGAGTTAAGAATACATGTACATAACAATGTATATTTAGTTTTGTATATTCTGTATTCAACATGACACTTGGATTTGCAGTGTCTTGTCTTCAGCTAGTAGAGCACCTGACTACTGTAAGCTAGACTATGATGCTGGTCCTTGCTACGGATATTTCCCACGCTACTATTACTCTAAAAGTACGGGTCGCTGTGACCAATTTATTTACGGAGGTTGTGAAGGCAACTTGAACAACTTCAAGTAAGTCATAAATTCTTTTACAGTACCTATATGATGTGAATGATGTTACATTGTATTGTATATACATGTAAATATTATTATATCTCATATTATACATGTATCTCATATTATCTTATTATTGTGATGTTATTGCAGGACACCAGAGCACTGTTACAGGGTTTGCGGATAGGTCACCTGTTATGAACTGGACTCAAAACACCTGAACGAACCACAAGACCAAATTTTCCCAAATTACCACTTTCAAACTTATTGCATATTACCACTTTCAAACTTGCTGCATATTACCACTGATTTTTTCTGACAACATACCATAGCTACAAATACAGTTTGATTCTTCGTTTTTCACGCAATACACTTTGAGCTCTTATTCGTTGTAGTTTATAATGTGTAGTTGTATGCTAGAAATGTAACACCTACTTCCAAAAGCTATGCTGCTGCAGAATATGCTGTCAACGAGACAATAGATAATTGGGTTATTAGAGAACATCCTTGTAGAAAAGGAGTTGCCAATTATAGGCTGGGAACTCCTGCTAAACAATAAGGCCTACAAATGCTCATATGCGTAGAGCGGGTACAATCCGTTGATTCAACTCGACAGTGGGTATCAGGTCACAAGTCGACTTCACTTCAGACTTACCTACTTGATGATTCAACTTGGGCTTGTATATCAATGTGACTTGACTTGACTTGACTCGACTTGACTTGACTTGGACAATTGGATGACTTGTGGGTTTACCTAGTCAATATGGTGGGTTGCTGTTGATATACAATGTAACACAGCATCGCTACTACCAATATACAATACCAGAATATGACCAATTTAGAATATTGCTACATGCATAGACTTCTTATATCATATGTCATGTAATTGCATTTTTGGAATGGAATGTGTACTAATAGAGAAATGTAAATTGTTTTTGAAAATGTGAAAGTTTTGTGGGTTGTAATTTGACTTGCCTTGATTTCAGACTTACACTGCGCAGTGGCTTGACTTGAGGCAGCACAGAGTTGAATTTGACTTGACATTTCTCCACAATTTTTCCTTTCTAAAATGACTTGACTTATTGACTTCAAGTATGAAGTACGACTTCGATCCAGTTTTTTCTAGGAGATCATGGTGGGATAGTCTGCAAACAAACTAGTCAGTTGTATATACGAGTATTATTATTTTTGTATATTTATTATAAATTGATACATGTCAGATATTATACCCACACTAAAGTGTATCATCACATGTACGTAGTCTGCAAACATACAAGCCAGTTATACATTATTTAATTTATTGTAATGTATATTATAAATTGTGTAAGATGTTATACCCATTACCATAAGAACAGCTCAACTCAATAGAGAAAATCCCTCATGTTATAAACATGTGTTTGCCAAAATAGGAAATTGTACATATGCAGACACTATAAACCTACATTCTGTATATTCTATTACTCTCAAAGTGCCCTATTCTTTCCTATTTGTCAGTAACTGCTATCATTTTTAGCGAGTTTTCAGATGGGTTGTATTACCTATCTTATAATTTCCATTTTATTGATATATTTAGAAAGAGAGGTTTCTGAGAACTGCTGGTTTGGCGGAACAGCAGTTCATTTATGCCAAGTCTCGAAGGAAAACTGACAAACTTGCGATTCCTCAAATTAGTCATGATTATGAATTGAAAATGTCTTCTTTCAGGTTCGCCATTACACAATCAAATGCTATAGATTCATTGGATAGGTGAACAGTGGCACATGTATATATAAGACATACTGTACACCAGAATATACTTCTAGTGGTTAGAGTGAAGGAACTTATTCTTGCATCAAGCACAACACAATGTTTGGAAAAGCTCTGCTGGCTATAGCTCTGGTGCTGATAGTCACCATGTGGTAGGAATTTATATTACATTAATAATTTATAGTATAAGACAGGTACATGTATATATATATATAAATATTTGTTATGGATGGGTATATATAAATACAAGGTATGTATATATATATGTGAAGAAAATGCACATGTATATGTACGCAGGGAATAGAGTTAACAATGAAATAATAATGATAATAATAACAATAAAGATATCCGTGGTGCCAGACACAATTCTTTAACGTGGTTGCCCAATAGCAGAGCTAGTTGAGGGGCCACCACGGCTCCCAGAGCTGGATATTATTATAGTCTGATATGGCACAGAGGGAAAACCTTCTTCGGGGCGAAAACCTCCAGGTCATTGGCGGGACTCGAACCCACGTCCTTGCAGATAACTTGCGTCATTGCACATACGATATAAATGTAGGTGCTAGTATATTTTACAGCACCTACAGATTGAAAGTTGCCTTTATAACTTTGATTCACACGATTTTAGATCTCCAAGCTGTGCTATTTCTTGTATTCCTACATGTAGAGTATACGTATACAAATACAGTGTAAATCGTTTACAACAAGCGACATATTTTAGGGGCTGATAATATAATTACTAAAAACATTTATCAAAGAGAAACATTTTAGATTAAGTCAAGTATTTTGGGTTATGAAATGGCATAATTTTAGAAGTTTCATACAATACAGGTCTACAAGATTGCTAGGAAACCGTTATCGATTCAATAAAGGATAAATTGGTTCTTTTTATCAGAAAAATGAATAATACGTGTAACTCGTGTTGCAGAATGAGTCAGCACTTTGAAATGGTTTATGGTACATTACAAGAATAGTCAAACAAGGCCCAGTATGCGTACATGATTTTAGCTCACCCATATTCAATCCCATTATTTTCTCATGATTGTGTTCTGCTTTTGCAGTGTGTTCATTTCGGCTGACAAACCAGACTACTGTTCAGATCCTAAAGACCCTGGTTATGGCTCTGAAAGTCATCTGCGTTATTATTACTTTCCTGATACGTGCCAACCGTTCACATATTATGGAAAGGGAGGCAATTCCAACAACTTCAGGTAAAATCATACAATATAATCATAAAACCCAATATAATGAATGTGAATGTGCCAAGAGCACAGATGTGCACCAAGTGTCTTGTCAGTGTGTAAAGTCATGCATTGTGTAAACCTGGGTGTCACGTCCAAGAAACTGTGACTTTTAGAAATTATCAGTTAGAAACATTATGTTTAGAAAATGCCGCTTAGAAACTGTACTAACAAGTTTGTCCAAGCTTTTCATGTACATGTATACAATATAATTTATGTAAAACTCAAAAACTGGCATCATTATCTATGGCTAGTTTAATTAAATTTACAGGTTTTTTGTAAATGAAGACCAATTCGTATTTCACTGAAACTGAGCAGTTTAAAATAACAGAAAGTACCATTTTTCAAGAAAAGAGCCAATTTTTAATATTGGATTCATGTAGTCCAATTTGATTGCAAGCTACCGATATAGGTTTCTTAGAGTTGTTCAAAACAACTTTGACAACAAGCGGTGCTATGATGTAATTACATTTTACATGTATCTCTGGTGCAACAGCCGCGGTGTTTGCCCTAACCCCATACAGAACCTGCTACAGTTTTGTAGCACAGATATAGAAACATGTACATGTGTATTTGCGTATGACTATAGGAACAATGTACACATATGCATTGTGTACTCCACCAATATATCTAAGACATGAGATTTTAATTATACTCGTACAGTATTTTTCACATTATGCCCAACTAGATACATTACTTAATGGCGGTGCACATGCATTCGTGCTAATATGGTAATGCATTAAAATCTTATATCATTTAAGAACAAGAGGGGCATGTTATGTGGCATGTAGTGGCCTACGTCCAAGACCTTAGCTGGACATCGGAATAAAAGAACTGTCAACAATGAACTGACATGGATATGATGTAGTATAACCGCTCGCCTATTTCGAATAATTCTGCTCCAATAACAGTATATAGCTACCAGTGTTCACACTTCTGTTATACCAATAATTCTACTTTTTCAATCTTCCATATACCGGCAATTGTTGGTATATTTTACCTTCATTAAATAAATTATGTGACATTAACTGTAATTTAGACTTCATCTTATTTGATCACCAAGACTTTGAATAGAGGTTTCCTTGCACAAAATTTGTGCAAGGAAACCTCTATTCATGTACATTATATAGGTGCTAATAAGCTAATGATAGAAATACAAAGTTGTCCTTTCCTATCTTCTTGTAAATGGGAAGAGCACAACGACATGTTGTGCTAAATTAGCATACACTACTTGATTGTATAAGCAATTCTGTGCCAGGTAATATTTATTATATTATTCTCTGCATGCACCAGTGCTCTATCTATACTAGCACTGATATGTAATATTCCAGTGTTATCCTCTCCTGTTTCATGTTTACTCAATAGGGAGAAAATGAAACAAGGAAAGATAACTTATACTTAGTTTAATATAGTTATAGAGGTAGTACTGAAAAATAATTTTATTGCATGATTCATCGTGGAGGTATACAATAATAACAAAACTCATGTGTTCACATATTCATGTACCTGTATAAGTAATTTAGTGTTTTAATTTAGAGGGCTGTTCTGGCTAACAAATTGTGATAGAAGTTGACGGAAGTGATCAGTGCATTTATACATTTGATGAAGATAATATACTAGGTCTATTTTTACATCTTAAAAACTACCAAAATATAGTAAGTGGTATGTATAAATATTGAATAAATATATCTTATATTCTATTAGAAGGTAGTCTATTGGCTGCCTACCTGCCTTACATTTATATTCTCTTTTCAGGTACTGCATGTACCCTGCTGTTGGTCCTATTTATATAACATACAACCATGATTGATCAACGAAAATATTATATTGATTGTACTGTGTATTATACATCCTTAATATGCGATGTCGGAACATATTCAGGTCGTCTGACTTTTTGCAATACGACGGGCCATCGATCTAGCTTTAGCCTCCATTTCTAGCCTTAGTTTTTCTTCTTCCTCTCTCTGTTTCTCTTGGATTGTTGCCACACGGCCCAAGAACTATAGAAAAGAAATCAATGGTTTAGAGGCTATAACCTGTATTCATTCAACAACTGTGACTAGAGCAGATATATACTAATAGTAATCATAGAAACAAGAGATGGGAAGAGAAAACACATACAGTGAAGTGTATTAAGGGTAGGAACACACCATCTACACGCATTAAGTGCAGTAACACACCATCTACATGTATTAAGGGTAGTAACACACCATCTACATGTATTAAGGGTAGTAGCACACCATCTACATGTATTAAGGGTAGTAGCACACCATCTACATGTATTAAGGGTAGTAGCACACCATCTACATGTATTAAGGGTAGTAGCACACCATCTACATGAATTAAGGGTAGTAACGAACCTCAGGCTTCCTGCAGTTCTTCTTATTAATAAACTCCATGAAAGCTGTGGACCCGTGTATGGGTGCTAGTTGTGCATCCAATGCATCACTCCTTTTCTTCATGTCCGTCTGGTCTTGTTCCTAATAGAGAGCAATGTATAGTGAGTATGAACCAGTGTAACCCCTTGTGCAATAAAAAACATTTAACTAAAAATGCAATAAAAATCAGCTATTTACGAAGGCTTCCATTTTACCATACAACACGCTGACTCAAGTTGCAAGATATAACTTTTCAAATAGCATACACAATAATTTGATGACATTGCGAATTTGTTGACCGAAAATATTAGCATATAACTACTGTATTACTTTGCATATTTACGTGTACTAGCATTGATATAATGTGTAAGCATTCACATTAATGTATATGTACATCCAGTTTCCCATTAACTATGTAAGAAAGGACAACTACGACATACTTTAATCTGCTTAGGATCTAGCAGTGGTTCATCGGCTGGTCTCTTCTTCCATGTTTTGGCTGGGAGGTACCACGCCCCGTAGTTAAACTGTGCCCAACTTGGTTCATAGTTTCCAAATGAATAGGACTGAAATATGAATAGCAAACTAATGAAACACTGATACAATACCAAGTTACAGCGACATCAATTATACTCGTACAAACACAGAAATGTACTGCACATTCACTGCACAAGTACTGTACAGGCACTGTACATGTACTGCACAAGTACTGTACAGGCACTGCACATGTACTGCATATATGTACTGCACAAACATGTACTGCACATGTAGTCTACTGTGTATACTGAATGCAAGGAGATGGTACAGTATATATATAGTATCCTAATAAATGATTTCACTGCGTTTTCTGAATTTTTTCACTTAGTTTCAATATTTTCAATATATGTACACGTATTATCAACTATACATGCTGTGATGCTCAGAATAATATTTATATTTGTTTTATGATGTAATTGGCCAGTTGTTTGTTTCTGGCTGGTAGCATGGAAAAATGCATTATAATGCGTGTGAGGAAGCGAGGAACAGTCAGAACTATTACGTGTTACAGTGTACATGACTGTATTATATTATTGTTATGGACATAGCAAGTAACCAATAAAAACAACGCAATTGAGTGGCAGAGCGCGGTGATTGGTTATGATAACGTAAAAACGTTATAATGATTTGTAACCTCACCACTACCAGCAAATCCGTGATAGTATAGTGGTAAGTATCCCCGCCTGTCACGCGGGAGACCGGGGTTCGATTCCCCGTCACGGAGAGCTTACTTTTTATATTATGTTGTTCCATTATTATAATGGCATACAGTAATAGCATACAATGTTGGCACATTTGCAGTTCAATTAAAATTTTGTTTCCTAAAAAAAACGGCGATGATTAGAGTGAGTGCATAATGCAATAAAACAAAGCATAGTTCAACTTGAAAATGTTTGTGTGGTTTAAAAGTTGATGAGAAAAAATAATAACCTGTCCACTGATGACAAGAGAACTGTTGTCGAAATATAAGGAACATAACATCACAGAATTTGCCCTATATCATTATTTATCAACTAAGTACAAGTATATTGTAGAACACACTTTTACAGATAAACTCAGCTAGGGCTTTATTATACGCTTGTAAGTAACCCTTCAGAACTAATACCCATGTACAAGGCCCATGACGATTGCATTCCAACATGCTGCATGGTATAATTTATATACAGTAGACCAACGGATACATACCCATTCCTTTGGTTTGGGTTTGGCGGTTGGGACGGCAGTTTTCGTCTCTTCTTCCTCTGGTACTGCTGCTGACATTCTCAATTCTGGTGGCACATTTGTGAGTTCTACTACATGTATGGGTACAGAAAGAGCTGGCTTGGTCTCATACCTAATTGAAAATGGCAAGCAATCATTACTCCATACTACAGACATACAAGGACATACATGTGGAGCACAGGCATAAATACTTCAACCACCCTATTGCACTTCACTGAAAGAATTGAGATACCCAATTCTATATTTATATTATTTGAATACAAGCCATTTATACACAGTATTCAGTCACCAACATGATATTCAGATACCCTACTACTAACTACTAATTACTAACCCGCTGGCAAACAGTGAATATATTGTAGACTCCTCAATGTTGTTGGATTCTCCGCCGAGGTCAGCCACCCACGAACAGAAGTCTTGGGTCACATCCTGTGAAGCGCACAATACAATATTACAACATCTGTAAAGTCACAAACGTGAAGGCCCCACCCTATCATGTAGGCTCACATATAAAAGAGGGTAAAATTAAAAACTCACATATACAAACAAATAATGAAATGGTTCTGATATTTTTTTACTTCTTCTGGCATGCACAATATTATTGCGATTTGCACATGTAGCTACTGAAACCATTAAAAGTCATTAGCCTGTGCTCCACTAAATAACACTACTGTTTATGCTGTAACTCTTACTTTAATATGCTTATCTTGTGATGGCGATTCTGGTCGTACGTCTTGTGTTTTCTTTTTTGTCTTTTTCACTGTTTCCTCCTTTTTCGGAAGCCATTTATACATATTTTTTAAAGAGTCTTGACTTCTACAAGAGAAGAAACAATACAATCACTTTGAAGTAAAGGCATACATGTGTCGTGTGTGGGAAGGGGAGGGCAACTTAAAATCTTACTTCCATTTAGTCTTTAGTTGACGCTACCTGTGAGAGAGTCTTATGGGGCTTAAGTAACATGTAAGTGTATCCTCTATTGTGAGAAGAGAAAACTGAACTTGAACCTAATCCACTATGTACTTACTCGGTCGGCTTTGCCTCCTCGGTATTTGAAGATATAAGTAAATCAAACTGAGGCTGTGACGTCTGTTGATTATTGTAAGACTCAAACCCTGCATTCAGAGGTTCTAATTCATCATCCTCATCTTCTTCGTCTTCTGACTCCATGTTCATCTCCGGATCTAACAAGTCAACGATGTCTTCAAACACCTGTGAGGTAGACATCATATTATGCTGTGTTACTATGCAGAAAAAGCAAGTCTGAAATGATGAACTGTTTGTAGTGTTCTTTTGCACAAATCCCCCTTATCGGAATGACTACAATATTGGCTTATATCATAAATTGGGCCATTAAAAATTTCATCATTAGTTTATCAATGCTCTCCAGACATAACTGAGTGTAATTTTATTAGAACTAATTTCATCAACTTGAATTTACAGCTTGATAACTAAAGTGGTCTAAACTAACAGTAAAAGTCATTCTACATGGTAGTAATACTGTAAGTGTAAGAAAGACACTCATTATGTTGCATACAGTGCAGTCTGGAAAAAATACGAAACCACTCCCATATTAAGTTTGAAAATTGGATTTGATTTAATGAGCTAAATTAGCTATAATTTATACTGAGTTACTACGTATGTATAAGCCTTAGGATTTACCTCTGGTGGCACACCCTCTTCCAGGTGTGGATATAAAGCTAAAGGGTGCTGTAGCAGACCAAACTCTATCTCATCAATATGATCTCTACGTTGTTTCTGTAGTGGAGTTATATTAGAGTAGCAGATATCTTCTTTGGTAAATCTGTGTTTATTTACTGAATCTTTTATATTAGTCATACTTTCTCTGCTACCGTCTCCAGTTAGTGAAGGTCCTAAACCCTTTGGCCTCTATAATTATGTAGAATTGCCTAATTACAAGTATTCGTACTAACAAACATCTACACTAGATTTTAACTGACATTTACCAAATTATAGCTCATTTATTTTTTGTTATGAGCATCGATTCAAACAAATTAATTAAATAAGTAACTAACATAAATAAATGTGATACTGCTCATCAAATCACAATTGGCTTACGCATTTATGCAACATTCTTTTGGAACAGATCAGCAACAACTATTTAACCTCACCTGGATAATGTCACCATCGTGCGCGGGTGGAGGCAACCCATCTCGAAAGTCATCTAGACCATCCTTAGCAAACGTCCAATCTTTGGTGTTGAGAAATTTGGAAACGCTCCTCGGATTCATAGACTTGATCAGTTTGGTGCGAATTCTTTCTTTGTACCTAAATGTCATAATATGCAGTATGCTGATTTAAAGGTAAGAACAAATCCAAGATGGAATATGCCCACTCGGATAATATTAGTATGGGTACAAAATTTATTTTTGGTTGAAACATTCGACAGCTATAGAATATCAACATACATACATGCACATTACAATTTACAATACAAAATTTTGCCAATAGCATTCAATTTGAGCCTATCAATATAGCACCCTACTATTAAATAAATTATTGTATGTATTTACAAATATAAAAAGTAAAAACTCAGACTAAGAGTTGCCATTGACCATTAGTAGATGAATAATCTGTCATTTCAACTCAAATGAAGGTTGGGCTACGATTAATAAAGATGCTTACCATGGTTGTTCTCTTATGTGTTTGTCGGTTAGAGTATTTACAAGTAGAAGATTGTACTTTTGTTCTGCTAAAGACATCTTTAGGAAATCAACTTCACCTTTAGTTGGTCCATCAAAAATTAACAATAGCAGTAGTTTCAGTTTCTATTAATCTATTATGAAACTTGTCACTACTAAAGTGTAAACACGAACTACAATGAAAATAGTCCTCAGAGTAGTTCAAGGATGACTTGAAAACAAGTTTAAAAGTTTGCAATTAGCAAACTTTGTTGATAAAAAATTGTTTTTCACAACAGAAGAATAGATATATTGGTAAATAAACAAATATAATTAGAAAATTGCGTATATAAAATTGCAGCGTATTGATCATGATTACTGTGGCAACAAGGTCAAGGTCAACAGGATATCAATAAACAGCGACACCTAGTGGTATCAAATGAAAACAAATGGCCACCTGTGAATGAATGGATGATGATCTAACAATAGCAAGTATTGATTTTTCATGTAAGCTATGCTTTAGTTATTTAGTACGATCGGAAACTTTTACCTTTACGTTGTTTTTGTATACGGAGATAAATTAAAAAGTTTGTACTGCATTGTTTATAGGGCCGTTGTATGTAGGTAACCAAACTAAAACTTCCTTCTTTCTTCAACTTTACTTTGCTTCAATGCTTGACTTTATTTTATAAGTATAAATAATATTTATACTTCGTAATTAACCTGCTCTCCTGACCATGAGTTGAGTCTTAGTCTGCTGTAAAAGTAGGCAACATTAGAACCTATGATTATCGTTGATCATCATTATATTAGCATAATACTATTGTTCTTGTTAATTTTACTTCATTCAACTTCATCATCCCATCTCATCTGACATGAATTAATCTCATATGATGTGATTCACTTTGCTTAAACCATGATTGCTGTTGATTGTGCTTATTACACGTTATAATTATGATTACTTATAATTAATTATATTGAAAATATTATGCAATGTTTAATATTAAGTTAGCATAAAATCTTGTATAATGATAATCGGATACTAATTTTTTTAATAATGAACATGGTCATAATGATGGTGACAAAGCCAAATTTTAATTATTGTTGTGTGTTTGTTGCTTATTAGTATTTCTTGGTGGCACAGATAGTTGGTTAGTGCTTGCAGCGATGACTCAGGTTATGTACAAGAATCCAAGTATGTATAAGTCCCACCAACGTCAACAGGGGTATAGCATAGAAAATGTTGGTGTGAGTGAATATATAATATAATGAATAATGAAACAAGACGCATTTCTATATTTTGATTTAATCCTAATATTTTGATGCTTATCCAAGCATGATCATCAGAGGGTATAGCTTCAAAAATTTCTTAATGTAGTAGAATAGTGAACACTACCCAAAAGTTTTTATGCATTGATATACATGATATTATTGAGGAATTAAAAGGAATAAGTAATCTTATCCTATCCAGTACAGATTAATAGTGTTCTATTGTTTCAGTCCCATAATGTCTGACTCTGACAAATTTACCAATCAATCTAGTATTAGTATAATATAGGTTGCTAGGACTTATACTGCAGTATTTAATGTTTGTGAAGTATGACATTTCATTGGTCCTAACATAAAATTGAAGTTTTGTAGATTAATGATAGTAAGTGCATATTATACACTGTATATCTACTTAAATATTGACTTTGCATTTGAATAGTAAAGACTGACTTGCGCTAATGCATATAGGCAGTAAGCACTGTTTAGACAGGCAGTGTAAGGTTGTGAAACCTTAATAGCTGTTTGATCAAATTTCAAATAAACTTTATTTGTTTACAGCATGAATTAAATTCATATTGACTTTTTGTTTGAATATTAACTGTATTCATCTAAAATTTTAAATGCGGTCAGACCAGCTTTGTCTGGTGCCCGGTGAAAAAAAGATATGTTTTAGGACATCGATTACATTGTATTAATTCCTTTCTGCATACTGGATGTAAAACTTTTAATCTATTGGAAATGCTGTAAGTTTCCCTGACCATGTAAGCTACGGTTGTGGGCAGATATTGTAATGTACATGTAACTTATGTTTATTTGATAGACGTTACGAGACTGTTAGGAGTTGTTTATAAGACACAAGTAAGGTTATGGAGTTGTCTGCCCAATAGCTGAATGAAGTCATGGACTCCAGGAGGTCCTCCATACCGCATCCTAACAATACAAACAGTCGTATATCACGGTTTCTACTCTGGTAAGTGACTATTATAGCAATGTGTATTACCATGAGTAGTATAATACATTCTACATTCATGTGCAGTGTATCAGATCATTTGGAGAGTTATCCTCCCCTAGTACCCTCCCCCCTCGTATTTAATATAAAGTTTTGTGCCATGTCCCACACTGGTGTTTTCCAGTTGGATAATATTAAACTGACTATTTGCCTCTCACACTGATTAGTTTAACTCTATCTGATTTTTTTTATATAAAACTTCCTAGCCTATAATTTATTCACAACCTGTTACCACCACTTACCTTTAGAAATGAATCACTTGAAGCTGTCAAAGCTTTAGACCAGTTTGTTTTCTTTTCTGATTTAAATCTAGGGGTAAGACATCAGTCATCTACATAATGTATTGTTGAAATTAAGTGAGCTTGTAATTACCGATCACCATTTGGTATTGTAACTAAACATTTAGGGACAAAACAAGATTGTGTATACAAAACTTTCTAACATAATAAGCAGTGTTGTATTGCAGACCACTACATTGGTCTAAGTAGCTCTACAATATTCATAAATAGCTAATATTACCTCTCAATAAGTCGTGCTGTACATTTGAGTATGCTGTGAAATATCCACTACATGTAGCTTAAAGTAGTCCAAGGGTCGCTGCTATGCCTGGTCTATGTGACCGTAGGTTATTAAGGTAAGTAGAGGTGGAACTAATGTGTATGTACAAACTCGTTGGTGGTGTAGTGTTTTAATGGGAGGTGTGGATTGTCATAATAATGTTATAGATAATTAAATAAATAATCCAACATTTCTCCACTGTCGCTATTATGTAGTATTGGCCGTATATGAAACTGTTTCCACTCTGGTATTTATGTAATTCCGTATCTAATTTAATGCACAATGAAATATTCGTTTTATAGTCATGGGTATATGGAGTGTACTGTCCCCACCTTTAAACTAAGCCAATATACTATATATGCAGGTGGTCGCGGGCGTATACCCACCACTTCTATCCATGTCAAATAATAGATATATCAGTAGCCACTAGATGGGTGTCTAGGTATACAGTGCAGTGTAATTCTGGATATTTTCTATTACTGGATATTGAGCAGTTATTAAATATGATATCAGAAACTTTATTCCAAAAGAAGGCGTGCACTTCTTCGCGGAGGAAACACTGTTTATATTATTTTGTTGAAAACATTTTTTAGTTGGTTGACCTGACTATGTAAGTTCTTTCAGGTGTGTGATAAGATACCTTGTTGAAATGATACATTCCGATTGTATAAGTTGTAAACGTGGGCTAACAACCATGCATATATTCCCTGTATGTAAGGCCTGATTATTGTTAGCTCGAATATTCGCTGCGTGACAGACTATACGTATACCAGCTATGAGGTGTATATGGTAGGTTGTTACAGACAGGACATGTAGAACTGTACAAATATTGACATCTGTGTTTAGTGGATTCCACTCATGGTTTTTTTTACAGAAGTTGTTTTGATCATCAATTTGGATTTATTTTATGGAAACTGGATTTTGTTGTGCGCTTATCAATAGTCCACAAGGTATATAGCCTATGTGTCCACTGATACCATGTCCACTGCTACTTGCTTGGGTAATGGCCCATGAGTATAATCATTTACTGAATCTATTGGTATTCTGAGGTCATAATGGGAGTGGATATTGTCAAATAGAATTCCTTTTGTTCTCAACTTTTCTTCTTATGTAAAGTGATTATTGATCTTATATTAGAAAGGTTGTGAGTTTGACTAATTATAGTTGTTTGTTGAGCTGCTGATTGGTAGATTCAGGTGTTTCCTGTCGTATAGTTAACGGCAGTCTGCTCTCAGTTATCCCAATTGATTAGACATGTACAGCTCCATACTGCTTTTATCCATGCAAAGTCTATCTTATAGTAGAATGACTAGTAACAGTTGACTATCCTAAACTAAGATTAACCCATCAACCTTGCCATGTTCATTAACTGAAATAGGTTTGCTGTAAAATAACAATCATGTTTTTATGATACTTTTATTCATATAGGTCACTGTAACATCACAATGTTTGAATTGCCTGTAGATTTCAAAAAACTCGTCCAAAACATTGTAGTTTTTTCCATCTTAGAAAGTTATCTCCTTTGTTATATATTACTTGTACTGCAACTTTCTTCTGTGGGTATCTGCTTGGTTTATCTGATTATCTCCCCTTGCTAATATAGCTTGTAAAAAATAATTTTAAAACTTTACTTGTACATGGAATTATCTTCTCTTGTCCATTGTAGGTGGGTGGCAGGGTTGTTTAGGCACGGATACAATAAAGGGATAGAAGACTTTGATATATATGATGTACTACCAGAGGATTCATCTATTAAACTCTCCACTAGTCTTGGGAAGTGAGTCACGTTTAATAACGGTATCCGGTTTCTAATTAGTTGTGAATAAACAGCCACCTAATGATGAAAACTGCCTGCAAAAAGTCAAACTACAGTGGAAAGGGATGTTTGAGCAATTTGTTGAGGTGCAGAGGGTGGTGATGTTTAACTTAATCCAAAGTCTGCACTTTTTTGGTTTCGTTCAGTTTTTTGGGAAGTTATCCTCTCTCGGTTCAAATCTCCCAAGTTATGCTAGGGCCACACTGACGCGATTTTTTGTGCGAATAGCGAATTTTGGCCAAAGGCGAATTCGCAAATCGCAAATTTTTGCTAATTCGCGCAAAATTAGCGATTTCGCACTCGCTGATTTCAATCAGCTAATTCGCAACTCGCTAATTTGTGATTGGCCAGTTTTTACTTGTCACGTTACTGTCACGTGTTCAGAGCCACGGATTTTCAATCAATCATGAATTTAAATTCTTATATTAAAATATTTATTTTAACTGATGAATAAAATGACTACTTCCGTTTGCAAGAATTGTGTAAAACGAATGAAAGTAAGAATAAAATAATTATTTTATTTTATTCTATTTTAATTATAATTTTATTTTACATTTTTCGGAGTTCTAGTTCTGCAGTGAATGAGAAACGTGACCGAGGATACTAATCTTTGACCCCTCATTGGGTGAAATCAATGCGAATTCGCTTATAGCTTTTGCAGTGTGGCACGCTCGATTATAATTTGCGAATTCGCCTTTGGCTAAAAATCGCTATTCGCAAAAAAATTCGCGTCAGTGTGGCCTAAGCTTTATATTTTTGTGCAGACCTACATCCAGAGGTAAGAAAGTGAGTATGATGAAATATTTTTCGATGACATCATGTTTTTACAGTTGAATGCACAGCATCTAACCTACTCTATATGTTTTATTTAGGGAATGGGACAAGGAGTTGTACAAATGGCGGACTGGAGGTAAACCACAGCTTTGGAGAGCTTTAGCCAGATCTTATGGCAGAAGTATCGTAGCCATGGGACTACTTCTGTTATTACAGGTAAAAATTATATCTATAATTTAGTATGTACCTGTGTGTCCGGTAGTGTAATTGAGTTAAAAGGAGACATACGTGGCGTGAGGACAGAATGTTTCAGGAAATTCATTAACATGGAAATGTAACATCAATTTGGAGTTGTCACCATCTTTGATAATTTTCAATGCAGTTTACATTACGTGGTGATTAGCTTAAAACTTGTTATCTTCATTCTCATTGGCTGTTAATACATTATTCCACTCCAACACAGAATCACGTTCATATCAAATCAGGGAATGACAATTCCAACTGCTAGTGACACAAGGAAAGTCTCAAAAGAAGTCTACCATCAAAGTATTTGATGTCTCTACACTGTTGTTTAGTTGATAGTTTGATTACAGCATACTTACTTTGATCTCTTATTCACTAGGAGGGTCTCCGCCTTGTACAAGTCTTCCTCATTGGAGAGTTGGTGGCATTCTTTGCTGGTATATCAACAGACTCTACACTAGCTTATATATACGCTGGGGCACTTGGTCTCTGTTACATTGTAATAACTATGCTAGCTCACCCAACATTCCATACTAACTATATATTGGGTATGAAAATGAGAGTTAGCTGTACTTCACTTATGTACAGGAAGGTAAGTGTTACCATACAATATCACAGCTATGTAATAAGTGTTACCATACAATATCACAGCTATGTAATAAGTGTTACCATGCAACATGACAGCTATGTAGTAAGTGTTACCATGCAGCATGACAGCTATGTAATAAGTGTTGCCATGCAGCTATTTTTGCACCAGTTGTGCTGTACATGCATTTAATTCCATGTAATATTTATTATAAGTAGTAGGCTAGAAATAATAAATATATTATGCAATCTCTATTTCCATGAATAGCCAATAAGGTTGGTGCTGTGTTGTCTATATAAACTTTGAAATCTTCGTTTCACTGATTTTGACGCAGGCCTACCAGAAGTCAGGTACTGTAAGAGTTGAGCTGCCTGTAGAGTACAATGCATGCATACTAATATAATAGATGTTATATTACCATGTACACCTGTAGTATCACATCTAGCCTATAGGCCTACTAATAGACAGCGTATACCTATCTTATTATTACATTATATGATGTATAATCTACACATGCAAGTATATCTACAGGCTCTCCATCTCTCCAGCCATTCTGTACAGAACACTTCACCAGAGAATATAATAAAACTAATGGCTCAGGACTCCCAGAAGTTGGACCAGAGCTTATTTGCTGTACACTATATATGGTTAGGGCCACTCTCTCTGTCAGCTATATGTGTCTATCTCTACTATACCCTAGACAGCGTCACCTTCTTGGCTGGTATACTCGTCATAGCTGCCCTGGTGTTACCTGTACAAGCAATCATGACTAAGGTCTTCTCTATGCTAAGGTACTACCATCTGCTGTATTATTCAACTATTGTATCATGTGCTAGGGTTGTTATTCTCTGGGGACATGGTGACAAAAGTTTTATCAGCTACACTATGAAGTATACATGTATATATATACTCCTGTCATAGTTGAAAAGACTTTATTATTTTTTCATAATTAACTCACATTTATAAAAGGGATTGTTTCGCTTTGTGCTAATTAGCATATAAAAGACACATGAAAAGGTCAGTTAAATTAGCTATTCCACGCTTTTCTAGTTTGTAACTTCCTTCTTCTTACTTGATATCAGATACAATAAAATAATGCAATGTAGAAACCTGATATAAGATCATAATATTAATGAATCTCATAGTTAGGAAATAATCAAAGCTTTGACTATTCAAAGTTTGTCGTTTTATTACGTCATTGCAATTAGATATTTAGACAGCTTCTGGTAATAACCTAATAATTACCCTTGGTATCTGTTTTAGACTGAAGACATCATTGGCAACCAACACCCGAGTCAAGATAATCAATGAAATCCTTCGGGCTGTTAGAAGTATTAAGATATATTGTTGGGAGAGTACATTCTGCAGACAGGTTCACAGGCTAAGAACGTAAGTTGGAAACTCAGTCTACTGTGATAAAGTATGACCATTGTTTAGATGTGTAGTGGTTATTCCATGATCAACCTTTGCCCAAACTAATATTAGCTGACTATAAGTACATAACAACACAGGCTAATCTCCCCTTGGAATGTCATTGCTAGTAATTGTCTTCTCGATGAATTATAAAACAAGGGAACACGAGCCCAAAATTAGGATTAGTTTGAACTGAAATATTTTGAGGTGACAGTCTTGTGAGCAGATAACTCATAAAAATCGATGAAAATTTCTACGAGGTGTGTGCAGCATCTTCTTGTGATAAACAAGGGGAAGGGGAGTCTAACAAACCGTCAGGCTTGCTATAATTACATTGTATGTACGTTTGGTCTGATTTGCTTTTTGTAGTTGTGGGCATACTTGACTCCCCATTGATTGTATTTATACTTCAGGCATGAAATGAAGAAAATACGGCTGATGGCATTTGGTCGGGGTTTCCAACTCTCTTATTTCTTCTCCTACAACAAGCTGGTCATGTTTGCTTTGGTCACAGCCCTCTACCTGACCAACACCACACTAGATATGAAAAAGGTAGCTAAGATTTAGTTACTCATCTAGGGTGGAAGTAATAACATCGTACTAATTTACATTGTACATAAATAAAAATTTAATAATTATATATTATCAAATTTTATTTAATAGTTACATATTATTAAATTTTTGTTTATTGCTGTAATTATTTATTATTCTAATCTTATCAGTCATCACACAGGTACATGCACTACTTCTCATTCCTACTTTATTAATATTACATGATTGTCTGTCTGTGCTAAGTTCATTCAGCAAAACTGTGAAAATAGCCAACCTGATGTTCACTCCCATGTCATGGAGCATTAACTGTGTCAGGATGGCCGAGCGGTCTAAGGCGCCAGACTCAAGGCACTGCCTTACATTGTAGCAATGTGAAGTGTTCTGGTCCACGAATGTGGGCGTGGGTTCAAATCCCACTCCTGACAATTTTTTTTCCATTTGTTTATATCCTGATGATAAAAAAATCTCTTTGCATATTGTAGAATCTGAAACTTTACAACATTCAGTATTTAATAACTTCATGCACTAGAACCCCACTCATTCATTCAGTTTGTACAGAGTCATTACTGCCATTTTCTACATTAGTTTTGCAATAGAATAAACCATACAAACACTTGTTTAGTCGTCCATCTTACAATATAAAACCAGTTGAACATTGAGCTGGTGAGCTAAATCATCCAGATTTTAAACAAAATTGCTACTGTATTCCAAATGTACACATATACACTCAACTCCTGGCACCACACATCATTGACCAAGAAACTAGTTTCATATTTAATCAGATGATTGAGATGGTGTAGAGGTAGAAGCAATACTGGACATATAATGTAATATCAATATAAATGAATGATTCTCTACATGTATGTTTATAGATTTGCATAGTCTTGGCTCTATTTGATGTGATCAAAGTTAGTATTGTTCTTATGATCCCACTCGGCATATTCTATGGATCTCAGGCTCTCAACACCATCAAAAAGATTCAGGTAATCTCCCTTTTCTGATGCCGATGGTTATCTGCTCTCAATCTATATATAGATATCTACATGTATGTAGAGTGGATAATATACCTAAATAATGAATTCATCTGGAGTATACTGGTTATATATGCGGACTCGTACTAGCAGTAGTAGCAGCAGTAGTAGCAGCAGTAGTAGCAGCAGTAGTAGCAGCAGTAGTAGCAGCAGTAGTAGCAGCAGTAATAGCAGCAGTAGTAGCAGCAGTAGTAGTAGCAGTAGTAGCAGTAGCGGCAGCAGGCTTACCAAGTCTCCCTGATTCCGCAGGAGACTCCCTGATTTTCACCTCAAATCTTGGTACCCCACCCCACCCAAAATGAACACCCCCACCCAAATGCTGAATCTCCCTGATTTTCATCAGCCGAACTTGGCAAGCCTGAGCAGCAGCAGTAACAGCAGTAGTAGTAGCAGTAGCAACAGTAGTAGTAGCAGTAGCAGCAGTAGTAGTGGTAGTAGTAACAGAAATAGACCATAGATGCTTACATTGGGTTGGATTAATTCTTGTTTTGGGAATCAATTATTTTTAATTGTGATGTTGTAGGACTTCCTGTTACTTGAAGAGAAGTCACATGATGTTTATTCCTCTTGTGGAATCAAACTGCCTGACGATGTTGTCGTTTCATTTGAAAACTTCTCAGCGTTTCCACCAGCATCAGGTGACAAGATTAGCTATGCTGCTTCCCTACAAACTCTGAACTTCACCATCCACCGAGGTCACCTGATTGTTATAGTCGGACCTCCGGGATCTGGCAAGGTATGTCTCCATACTCTCTGAAATACATGTATTTATGGAAAAGGGAGTGAGTAATAAACGTAAAAGAGGACAGTGGTCTAATGTCATTTATTTGCTAAATAAATTTAAAGATCTTACTGGTTTCCGGCGATATTGAATATTTTGCAGTTTCACATGAATGTCCAGCTCGTCTGGAACGAAAAATTTAGTTGGGTCATGGAGGCCGTATTTCTATTTTATTCCAACAATGCTGCATGCGTTCTCTGCTGACCTTATGGTTGTTATGTGACCCGTAAACAGTTTATCTCCTCCTTCATAGATCGTTGATCCTAACAGCTATTTTGTGGGTGGTTACTTGTAGACACCCTTACTGATGGCAATGTTGGGTGAGATCCCAAGGCTGAGGGGGTTCCTCAGGCTAAAAGGAAAGATGAGCTATGCTTCGCAAGCCCCCTGGATATTCACCGCTAGTGTAAGGGACAACATCCTGTTTGGTCAGGACTACGACAGAATCAGATATAACAAAGTGGTGAAAGCCTGTGATCTTAACAAGGTTTGTAGTCAAATATCATATATAACATAACACATTGTGTTCAATTCCTTTAGATGTTGTTAATGTTGTTTTCATGTTTACATTTCACGATAAAATTCCCTGCATCTCCCTTATTTAGTTATTGCATGAGATTCATGGAGGATTCATACTAACCACAGTCTTATGCAGTTAGATGAGTCTTTTGGCAATGTTTGGTAATATATTATCTGTTCGTAACACCTTGTGTAAGGAATATCGGCAGCGTTCTTTTGTTTGACTCACTAACCTCGAAGTTGAATATTATCTTTGCTACTTGGGTGTTTATTTTATACCTTCTATATACATGTAATATATTCATGTAAGATTATCTTCTATATTCGCATACACGTGTTAACTAGATTGTACTTTTACCCAATAGGCTGTACATTTTATAAATAACATTGGTAAGACATGTATTTTCCTGTAGGATATTGAGGCATTACCTCACAGTGACATGACAGTAATTGGTGAGCATGGTTACGAGCTGCTCTTTGGTCAGAAAGTGAAAATAAGTTTAGCTAGAACTATATACAGACAGGCCGATATTTATCTACTGGACGATCCCTTTGGTAAGCCATTCAGTACAACAATTAACATTCATTGTGTGATCTCTAACTGTTGCCCCTTCTATTATACTTATCCTTGTAATTGAGCACGATGTTTGTTGCCGTGAGCTTTGTAGTGCCGTATCTTCTACCCCTTTCTACCCTTATAGTATAGCCCAACAATCGATCATGTAGCCTAATTGATAGCAGCCAGCTTGCGTGTAAATGTATTTCTATTCACTGCATGTGACTAAATTTAAAAAAAATGGTTGTCCTTTGAGATTGAACAACTCAGTATACAGGTTGACTTCATGCTCATTAGTTTAAACTGAATTATAGATGAAAATTTTAATAACGAGTTTGCATCAAACAAATCAGCTGATCGCTGTTAGGATACTAATTAATATATAATCTCCTGATTCATAATACACATATAGATCCATTACACTAGTACTGCAATGCTGGAAATTAATATGTAATCTACTGATTCATAATACACATATAGATCCATTACACTAGTACTGCAATGCTGGAAATTCCCAGAGAGATTATAATTCTCAGTCAAAAAGCTGAACATTCAACTCTATAGCTTGTTTTGTGACGGGCAGGGCTTTCACATCAGTGTCCTATTTGTTTACATTTGAAATATTCTTTTACTCAGAAATATGTCCCATTATCTCGAACCTACATTCTAATTTGTTTGTATAGGTTGTGTGGACTCATATGTGGGTCGTACTATATTCAACAAGTGTGTATGCGGATTGCTGAAGGACTCAACTGTTGTCTTAGTAACACAACAACTTCCTTATGTCAAGGTCGCTGATCAGGTGCTTGTTATGCAAGAAGTGAGTCTTCAAGTCTACAATATGATGTGTCAACAGTCTGGATAATATAATTATACAGTTGTGATATACCATGAATGGGTTTGTAATAACACAATGACTGTGCTGCTCTATTCCCTATGTATTTGGATGTGTATTGCCGGCTTTCATATACTCCATGTACATGTGCACCATCTGAAATATACATACAAGCTTGACAGTAATTCCTGATATGTTTGAATCAATATGAAAATTGCTCATTTGTTTTCTTACCATTTCTCTGTAGATTAGTTTACAGGTGATATAGAGACATATTCACCACCAGGCTAATTTAGTGCCAGCTAATCGCAAACTGTCTTTCATCTATTATAGGGAAATATGACAGCACAAGGAGCATATGAAGACCTGTTAGCTTCAGGTGTTAATTTCTCAGCCATGTTATCAGAGTATGAGGTGGAAAGGGCACCCACGATAGAGGCTAGTCTAGCCTCAACCCCTGGGCTAAGTAAGACTAAGAGGAGGGTGTGTGGAAGTCAACAGCTCTCTATAGAAAGCCTGAACGCTAGCTTAGTCAGTATCAATGTGGATGGGACGGAGGTGAGGCAACCTACTTTCTAGTTGACGAGCCGTGGTCCGTATTGGGTGGCAATTCTTTTTTATTTTTTATTGGTCCGAAATTGATGTCTGTTATGGTAATATTTCTAGTACATACACCTAATGTATATATTATCTACCTTGTAGGCTAAGTCTCTTCACAGTCTGTTGTTGTCAGACAAGTTGGGTGGTAGATTGAGCAATCCCGGCACGCCGTGGTCTGTGTATAGAGATTACATAGCCTTGGCCGGTGGAGGTGGTATAGTATTTGCAATAGCTGTGTTATGGCTTATCACTCTCGGTACTTATGTCATCAGTGATTGGCTGATTGTATACTGGTAAGATTCTTATTGGTTAATCATACATCTGTGAATCAATATACATTCTCACAATAATACATTTCAATAATCCTTGGAATAGTGCTAAAAGACAAATAGTTGCATTTACATTGTAATTCTGTCACAGAAAATATCGTACATTGTTTTTATTATAATTGAACACAATTTTTTGTTTTCTACAACCAATTTATTTTTCGGATTTACTTTGTTGTGTTACATTAACATGTATACCTACCATAAATATTTAACAATGAATAAGGAACGCACCTACATGTAACTATACCTGAGTATACATACAGCTTTGTCATTTGCTGCATATCATCATTACATGTAATTAGCCTTGGTTCTCTATATTCAGGTCTGATGTGTGGGTACGACAAGAGACACCATCAGCATCTTACTTCTATATATACCTGGGAGTGAGTCTAAGCTGCATACTCTTCTCCATGCTAACTGGTGCCACCTTCTTTCAGTCTATGATAGTGGCTAGTAAGAGCCTCCACACTGACCTCTTCAAGGTAAGGTGCACTTCTAGATGATGAATGTCTGCAGTAGAGGTAAAGGTTTAAATGGAACCTCTGTACTTGACTTATACTAGAATGTTTTGTCTACTACAGTCACATGGTCTGTTTGTCAGGTTATCATTAGAGCTACTCTCTCTGATCTCCAAAGGGAACCGACTAGTGATTTACTAAAGAGATTCTCCCAAGATATCGTACAGACTGATGACCTACTTCCTGCCACAATGTTTGACATGATTATGGTATGTCTGCTAGTCTTGTGATATTTGTACAAAGTTTAGTGGCCAACTTCTAACAATGGCATTGGATTACTCTCCAGTTTTGGAGGAGTGCTAATTCTACTTGTCAAGTGTAATGATACAGAAGCACTGATCAGTGCTGTCTCTAGGGACAATTAGCGGGGTACTCCTTCCCCCAACTTTTTTGATAGCAATTCATTGGGATATCGGACTAATTTCTTTATCTGAATACACACTTTGTTTGTTTTTATGTTAAGTTTACGAATACCATTATCTGTTTCTGGTTGTAGACATTTGGTACGATCGTCTCGGCCCTGGTGATAGGATGTGCAGGTAACTTCTGGATAGGACTACTACTAATACCTCTGATTGTGCTGTTTGTACTGACAAGGTATTACTACTGCCAATCTGCTAGAGATATTAAGACTATAGAGGGCAAATGTAAGTATGCTGTGTATTACCACTTATACATACGTCAAGTGTCCAGGTTTTACCAGTAAATACATTGTGCATTGCTGATCATGAAATGCGATGCAATGGTAACAACTTACATGTACATTAGACATATTTTTTAGAAATTTCACTTGTACTTTAAAGTCGTCTTCTCTCTGTTTTCATTACACTGAATGCATAATGCTGAAGCATAAATGGGATTGTAGTCATGCATGTAGGCACTGCCCTATTTGAACAGTTTCCACGATTTCATTGTGCTAGTTTGTAATAGTAAACTATTGCCTATTTTTTAGCTCTTGTGCTAGCTCTGACATCGTTAAGATTCTAGATAGTAGAGAATATGCATTGACTGTGTAGTGTGTACAAAACTCTTATAATCATTGGTACGTCTGTGGGCTTACAGCTCGGTTCCCTGTCTTCAACCATCTCTCCACGACATTAGAAGGTCTTTGGACAATAAGAGCTTTGGGTTCAGAGGATCGATTCTTGCATAGCTTTGACATGTTACAAGATAAGCACACAGCTGCCTGCTATACCTACATCGCTACCAATAGGTGGTTTGCTATCATACTAGATATATTCTGTATGGTGTTTGTCACCGGCCTCGCTCTCATCTCTGTCGTCGTATCACAACATCCTGTCACGGGTAAGTGAATTTTACTCAAGTATGACTTAATCTTGTGTCTCCGAAACATTATGGTAGAGGTATGTGAATTGAAATTTTTCATCAGGCAATGTAAAATATATCGAACTGTTTATAATACCTTGTTGCACTTTTATTTGTGATCCGTACATACACGTCAGCCACAGGCATTGTGAATAGTTTGATATTTATATTTTTAATCATAAACACTGTTACATAGAATATGCATCTGTCTGAGTGTACATGTATAAGTTACACAACATTTTATTACATTCTACAGACAGAGGAGAAATTGAGAAAGTATGTCTATGCCTTTCATTGGTTTATGCAGTCAATCTAATGTGGACCTTTCAGACCACAGTAAGAAATTCTATCGAGGTAGATCACCAGATGGGGGCTGTGCATAGGGTAAGTAGATACACCACTAGATGGGGCTGTGCATAGGGTAAGTAGATACACCACTAGATGGGGCTGTGCATAGGGTAAGTAGATACACCACTAGATGTAGCTGTACATAGGATAAGTAAGTATACCACTAGACGGGGCTATATATAGGGTAAGTAGGTACACCACTAGATGTAGCTGTGCATAGGGTAAGTAGATACACCACTAGATGGGGCCGTGCATAGGGTAAGTAGATGCACCACTAGATGGGCTGTGCATAGGGTAAGTAGATACACCACTAGATGGGGCTGTGCATAGGGTAAGTAGATACACCACTAGATGGGGCCGTGCATAGGGTAAGTAGATGCACCACTAGATGGGGCTGTGCATAGGGTAAGTAGATACACCACTAGATGTAGCTGTACATAGGGTAAGTAAGTATACCACTAGACGGGGCTATATATAGGGTAAGTAGGTACACCACTAGATGTAGCTGTGCATAGGGTAAGTATACATAGTACTTTAAATTATTTTACACAGTACAGACAAATGTAATAATCCCTTTTTCACTGGTACATGCATTTATACATGATATAGCACAAGTAGATGTATGATAGTTAGTGATCTGCTATTCCCACCAATAAAATATTTGATAACAACTCGTTATAGTATCTTATCAATTCTGTAATTGTTGTGGTTCAGGTGTTGAGTTATAACCAGCTAAAGTCTGAGACGTATCCAGGCAGTACTGGAGCTTCTGTTGATATACCCAGCAACTGGCCTACCTACGGCATAATAACATTTGAGAGAGTATCTCTCAGCTACCCCGATACTGGTGTCAAAGCTCTCAGAAGTGTTTACTGTTGTTTTAGGGCCTTCGAAAAGGTAAAGGCTTAAACCTTGTCTTACTCTATGTTATATGTAAAACTTCGCCTTTTGATTAACCTACTTATGTTATGCACTTGGTATTACATTCCAATGAAAATGATTATGGTTCTCATATTTTTTAACGTTGATAATGTTGCTAGTAGCAAAATTTCTGCGAGTTTTTTGGAGGTTTGGCAAACATGATGTTTAGGCCTATAGGCAGGGATGTACAGTGTATTAGTGAGAGAAGGTAATTCCCCTAGTGATGGTTTTCTCTGACTATATGTAGGTCGGTGTGGTTGGTAGAACAGGTGCAGGTAAACACTCGATGGTAGCAGCTATTCTTAGACTATTTGAACCTCAGGGAATAATTCGTATAGATGGAGTGGATACAGGCACTCTCAGTCTAAAGGTTGGTTGGTACTCAGTCTGCATATATTGGCATTTTGTTATTGAGTAACATCTATAGACATACTAAACTGTATATCACTACAGTGAATTAATTCCTAGACTTGCACTAAAATCTGTATAACATAATGATTCAGGAGCTGAGAGAGAAGATAGCCGTGGTTCCAGAGGACTCCCCTCTCTTCAGTGGCAATCTTAAACAAAATCTAGATGTCACTGGAAAGGCGTCTGATTCAGATCTGTGGCGTATTCTTGAAGAGGTTAGTGTAACAGAATACCAGCTTCTACATGTTAATATCGAACTTGTGAAAAACAAAAATTCTCGTGCGTTCTACAATTTCTCATTTGGCATGTTTGTAGACACGGTTGTGTGTAAAGCAATGTATGAACATGCATTTGGCATTCTACCCACAATGTTTGATAATTATGATTTAGGTTAATCTGAAACACAAAGTAGAGAGCTTGCCAGGAAGGCTGTATGCTGACATGTCTCACCTTCTACCTCATCTTAGCGTGGGCCAAAGGCAACTGCTGTGTCTAGCTCGAGTTCTTCTTAAAGCAAATCCTAAAATACTAATCATTGAGGAGACGATGGACAATGTGGATCCCAGGTTATTATTTCCTTTGTTCACTCACTGTTTATGTTTGATATGCATTGCATACTAATATTGTACTTATCATTTGCACACTATCCAGTTTGCTAGACTGCCGTTTATACGAAAAACTAGCGGTAAGCGGCCAGCGCTAACCACAATGTGGTTAGCCATTACTATGCTATAGCTGGTACATGTCAGTTAGCGGCGGGTTTAAAGTTCAGCTTGTTGAACTCGTTGAACTCTACCGCTCACTGGAGCATATCACTATATAGTATAGTTGTGATTAGCGTTGGCCGCTCATCGCTAGTAGTTAGCATAAATGGCAGTCTGAAAGCCATCTTAAAGAAAGGATTGTTTGAATACTGTGCAATTCAGGAATGACTTCCATCAGTTTACCTATGGTGTATGGTGTATTGTATTATATTCTTCACTTATACAGATCTGCTGCACTACTACAGAAGATAGTGAAGCGTAACTTTGAGCAATGTACAGTGATTACTATAGCTAGGAGACTGAAAACAGTCATAGATGCCGACCGTATCATGGTTATGGAGAACGGAAAGATCAAGGAATTGGATCCTCCACACCTTCTACTACAGAATGAAAAGGGAATCTTCTACAACCTTGTGAAGCAGGTTAGTGGTCAGTTGTAGAGTGGTCAGTGGTGTTAGTGGCCACTGGTGTTAGTGACCAGTGGTGTTAGTGGTCAGTGATGTAGCAGTCAGTTTAATATTTTGCAGTAGTATGTGTGTACAAGGTAGCCCTCTCATTTCTAAACCTAGATCATTTAAGATAACGTAATATGTTATCATAAGTACTATTAGATATAATATTATGGTACATGTATGTGTTAAATACTTTAGCGTGGTACACAAGAATCTATGCTGCTGAGGGAAATAGCTCGACATAAATATGAGAACAAACCATATGTTGCTCCGGCGATGAAGGAGGCAGAGATGGCATCTTCAATGATGCAAATAGCTCCAGCTAGGAACCCTGGCTACTACATACCAGCATTCCAAAGTAGTCGTCTCACCGCTGCCTTCAATCACCTGCTGCCCAACAAGGAAGCAAACAAGTACCAAAGAAAATTTTAGAAATTGTATTGTGCTGTAGCCACAGTGTTACTACAGTAATTCTATGGTAATATGGGACTCCAAACAGTATTGTATGGAGGTAATAACTCCAAATGGCATATTATTTTATACTATAATACTGAAGACCTCATTTTCACTAGATGAGAATTTAATTCGCTCTGTTGCAATTCTATTCACTTTCCCTATAAACTATATTTAGGCTATATTGGTATGTGTATGTACTTATGTATCTACTATTAGCATAATATTATTTCACTGCTGCCAATAACAAGGTTTATTCATTTAACTCATAGTCTATACATAGAGGCTGCCATGAATACATAAATATAATATTATGTATGCAATATATTTCCTTAGTCAATGATTGGCTCACTGTACATGAATCCCATATACTAGCATTACTACTTAGTTTTGTTTTTAAACTATTATAATCATAATGTAGTTATTGTACCCCTAGTATTTATTTATATATGTATATACAGTATTTCCTTATGATATTATACCAAGTCTACATAATATACAACATGTTTCAGTGTACTTATACATATCTCTCTATTGTATATTCCGTCCTCTTCACCTGTGTACTTTATTAGTGTTTATAATTATCTTTATTTATTCATTTATTGGAGTCAATTTTACTAATATTGTTGGCTAACCACACTTGTTTTCTTTGATACCCTTAGTTATTACATGGAACTTTTTTTATCCTTCCTTCTTGATTGAACTGTTTTGTACACAATACCACTGTGTTTAAATTTGCCTTCAATTTAATATAAGGTCATGTTTTATGCTACTTTAATGAGTAAATTGTTTATTTATTATAAAAAATAGACAATGATGGACATGAAATAAGACATTTTGTGGGTCATGTTTCTTGTGTATCAGGCTTGGGGGGACCAATAGTTGAAAACTGACCTACGTTGTAACAACAACACCTTCAAACACTGCCTGGTACAGGTCAAAATCCCTACTCAGGTTCCACCTAGTCCAATAGCTCATATTAAGATGATCCTAATAAAATCTTTATTGTAAATAAATGAAGCTTGGAGTTACATGTCTGAATTACATGTACGCTGTATATGATACATTTTTTGCTTCTAAAAAGGACTAAATCAGATTTTATGTGTTGGTTTTGATACATGTACTTGTATGTTAATGATATCATATCATGTACTTACATGTGGTATAAAGGTTTGATGTATGTGCCTATGCTATACACATAGGCTCCACTGATTATAATGCTGCATGCACTTGTGCTATAATATACAATGTAATGAGCTGGTTAGGCTATATTAACTATTTTGAGAGTTGTCCTTACTTGGAAAGAGAGTTCATGAAGTGGGGACAACTTCTAATATCCATTCGCTTTGGTCATAAGACGGTTTGCATTAGAGGTTATTGCGCTAAGCAATTTAACCAACAGAAAAGAATAAAACTTTTGTGCATTTAGAAATTGTTGTTATTGATGCCGAGAGTATAGTGAGAGCTAGATCCAAATTAGCATAAAAAGGAATTTTATATTTTGTGTAGAAATTGTGACAGTGACAATTGGCGAATTAGTCTTCTTCATTTCCAGGTCCACTACAACCTGATCAGCCTTTTTATTCCCGCACTCGAGGAGAATAATGTCTGACCAACGTGAAGAAGAAAACAGGTAAATATTTTTGTTTTATAAACGTTTTAATGCTTAAATGGTAGTGTGATATATTTTATGTGCTATATAGCTTTGGTTAAGAAAGTTTGGTGGCATCTAGTGGGTCGGTTATGAGAGAATATGTATTCGAACCAGATCCTGTAATCCAATGAGGAATTGAAATGAATGAAGCAAATGGAATCAATGAAAATTAAAATAAAAAATGGGAATTAGAATAAACTTTCTTTCAATTACTATTTATTTTGAGCCGTTCAGCTGACTGGTCTCCTTGACTTGTGATTTAATTTATTAAACGGAGCTTCTTAACATTAATTACATAATAGATAATAAAATTATGAAATTAAATTTAGTGCTTTCAATTTCAAATCTCTTTCTAGTCGAAAGCATGATTAATAAACTTTCAGGTCAAATAGGCACTCCAGATTGTGATAAATACTACAAAGCTGTCTTTTTTATAATGTCTTAGTCAACTATAGATTGTAGAATGGACTTCAAGACTTGAATCATCGTGTTATTTTGTGAGGAGTTACATGAGTGTATTCTATGTTTTACTTTAGATCTCGTGATGGGCCACCATCATTTGACCCAGCCGCTGGAGAGATCGAGGTAAGTTTAATACTCTGATACACTACTGAAAGGAAATCAAGTTGCTGTTACTCGGTCTAATTAATTTGCAGTTCCAAGTTCATTGTATTGTTGTGGCATGTATAACAACGCAGCTGTAATCCTACTTCTAATGATAGTTTGGCATGGGTATGTATTCCTTCATATCTGCATGTTGAATTTTAGACCAACTTTGATGAAGTTACTGATAGCTTCGATGACATGAATCTCCGTGAGGAGTTACTTAGAGGAATTTATGCCTATGGTTTTGAGAAGCCATCAGCCATTCAAGCTAGAGCAATCATGCCCTCTTGTACAGGACGTGATGTCATTGCTCAAGCTCAATCCGGTACCGGAAAGACGGCTACCTTCTCTATCTCTGTCCTACAGCAGATAGATGTAAACCTCAAGGAGTGCCAGGCATTGGTGCTGGCTCCAACTCGTGAGTTGGCAACCCAGGTATGTAGGCCTATTTTACACGATATTGCAATACCGTGTAGCAGGCACGCACACGTTTTGATATACTACTGTTATGTTGTTGGCTTAAATTTGTTAGTTGAAACAATCTCATTCATTTGTAGTGAGTGTTAAGCTATATTATGCTGGGTGATTTGGTTTTGTGGTCTATTAATGTGACCTACAATAGAGCACCACATAGTGGTTTAGATTGCACATTTCTAGATGCTCAGGTGATTTGGTTTTGTGGTCCACGTAGAGGTTTCTAGATGCTTAGTTATAAGAAAGAGGTAGTCATTTGGCTTTACCATCATGCATGTGTACCTTGATCTTGATGAGCTACTTTGTTTATTTTGATGTTATTTCCTAAATTCCATTACCAGTAGTGGCCTTGTATCATTAACAACTGCCCATTTGTTATCTTTGTAACATAAGACATACCAACACAATGTCTGTTCCAATTTAGATTCAAAAGGTAGTCATTGCCCTGGGTGACTACATGAATGCCTCCTGCCATGCCTGTATTGGAGGTACTAACGTCAGAGAGGACCTGATGAAGCTAAGTGACGGTGTACACACAGTTGTAGGTACTCCTGGTCGTGTCCATGATATGATCAGCCGTAAAGCCCTCAATCCCCAGCATATCAAGCTGTTTGTGTTGGACGAGGCTGACGAGATGTTGTCCCGGGGATTCAAGGACCAAATCTACAACGTCTTCAAATTTATGCCCTCGGATACTCAGGTTTGTTTCATTATACGTATACATTATATCTACGTTATTCTATCACATCCACTGTCGGTCATGTATACATGTACTTGCATTTTCCTCTCCGAGTTCAACTTCTATCTTGCTGCCTGCAGCTGTCATTTGTTTCTCAGAAGCTTAGTTGGGAATCTTGATTTGCTACTTGACCATGGCTCACTGCACTGTATGCCATAAAGTTCTTGGTGGTTCTGAGTACTAAACTAAAGGGTGCAATAGTGTTTAATTTCACTGTCAGTCACTATAGTAACAAGTTATTTTGTTATCCATCTATCAAAGGTTTATTCGCTTTTCTGTTTAAGTAGAATGTTGAGAAGACTAACCGTGCATGACAAATCAATGTCTTATTTATTAGTGGATGTTATAATATCTTGTTACCATGCATGTGCTGTTGTGATTACAGGTGATCCTACTTTCTGCTACCATGCCTGATGAGGTGCTAGAAGTAACTAAGAAATTCATGAGAAACCCAGTGAGAATCCTGGTTAAGAAGGAGGAACTCACACTAGATGGTATGTGCTATCTGCTACATAGCTATGCACTAATATAAGTTCATAGCAAGTGTCTAGATGGTATGTGCTATCTGTTACACATATGCACTAATATAAGTTCTTAGCAAGTGTCTAGATGGTATGTGCTATCTGTGACATAGCTATGCACTAATATAAGTTCTTAGCAAGTGTCTGGATGGTATGTGCTATCTGTGACATAGCTATGCACTAATATAAGTTCTTAGCAAGTGTCTGGATGGTATGTGCTATCTGTTACATAGCGATGCCTAATATAAGTTCTTAGCAAGTGTCTGGATGGTATGTGCTATCTGTTACATAGCTATGCACTAATATAAGTTCTTAGCAAGTGTCGAGCACTCTTGCTTGCCTACGAAGCTGGAGTCTTGCAGGTAGAAAAGTCAGCATAGTCTGTCTAATACTAAAATGGATTTGTCTGATTGTGCTACTATATATACTTGTAGGTATCACACAGTTCTACATTATGGTTGAGAAGGAAGAGTGGAAACTAGACACACTATGTGACTTGTACGAGACACTAACTATCACACAGGCTGTCATCTTCTGTAATACCAGAAGGAAGGTCGACTGGCTCACTGAGAAGATGCAACAGAGAGATTTCACTGTTTCTGCCATGGTATGTATAACAACAGTGTGCCCTCTCATTTACATGTGTACTCAGGATTAGAAGCTGATAATTGCTGTGCAGGTACCTGTAATTAAACATCTGCTTTGTTTTGTGGTGTTTCTTTGACATGTAAATAGCAGTCTTTGTAACCAGTTATAATCAGATTCCATTGTTCCTAACTGGAGTAACACCACAGCTGTGGTGTGAGCTAAATACAGTGCAAGTCCATTTGCTGTCCTTTGTGTCGACAGTCTCTCAGATGCAATCAGTTCTTACCATTAAAATCCAGTGGCTCTGTTTACTTTCCCTTTGGAACAAAGATGATAGGCCTAATAATGTTTAGAATCCATGATTCTGGGTGCCTGTAGCTTGCAGTGTGTAATACCCAGTTCTCCTGCTTTACCATGACATCATGTTGTAGCATGGAGACATGGACCAGAAGGAGAGAGACGTTATCATGAGAGAGTTCAGAACTGGTTCATCTAGAGTTCTTATTACTACAGATTTGTTAGCTAGAGGTATTGATGTACAACAGGTCTCACTGGTCATCAACTATGACCTGCCTGTCAACAGAGAGAACTACATTCACAGGTAAATTATAGTACCAAATATACCTCCTTTATGTATACTCTCACTTCCTAGTATCCCCAGGCTCCTCCGTTATCAGAACAAATTGGGTGGAAGATAGTTAAAAAATCTTATTAATTGAATATATTCGAAGACAGTTATACAACCCACCGTCTTTGCTTGTAGGATTGGTCGATCCGGACGATTTGGTCGTAAGGGAGTAGCCATTAACTTTGTTACCACTGAGGATAGTCGCACACTTAATGATATAGAGCAGTTCTACAATACAACCATTGGTGAAATGCCAATGAATGTGGCCGATCTGATTTAGTTTAGTCACACTATCACCGTGCTGCTGGGGTGCTGTGGTTCCGTATCCTAGTTCCTCCATCCCACACATAATTGCTACAGCTTACTGACCGCTTATAATTTTTGCATTCGAATACCTGATCTAGATGGTAATATCTTGTTAACATTCTTCAGAGTCATTTAACTCACAGCAGCTGATGTTATTTGCCATTTTCCACAGGGATTTCTCCCCTTATTAGAGTAATATGATTAATTCAGTGGAAACATATGTCTCTGAAATTGTATGCCCAATGGTCTTTACCGTTATAGTAGCTATATTCATATGTCACACATATTATTGTCTAATTTATAATAATTGTTATCATTTAAGTGGATATTCCTTTGTACAGGATTATTGTTGGTCAGGTGTGAGATATACAATAAAATACTATATTAAAAATTGCTTCTTTCTCCTATTGGTATTTTCCAGCACTAGAGTACACTTGTTGTATTTTATTCTCTCCTGAAACCTACATTTACTGGGTCCCAGTAAGCTATGAGATAACACAAATCATACTACGTGTATTTTTAAATTGCAATAGTTCAGTGTTGGTAATGATTCTAAATCAATTGATGTGCTGCCAGTAAATTGCAAAACATGTTTTTTTTTATCTGCGTTACTCCTATTTTAAACCATCAGTCTGCAATAACTATTAAGATTTTGGCAGCTGGCTGTCTGGTTATGATCTGGACTTTCATCTGTTACCTCTGCTGAGGACATTGGTTCAATTTTTGGTCAACTCTGGTGGAGGAAATACAATAACTGTCAATTCCCACCTCAAGCTTTAAAATCGCCAGAATAGTCCTAATTTTGGTATTTGGAACCAGCTGACAGAACAGAACTTTCAGAGGATAGGAATGAGCCTAGGTTTCAAGATTTTGAAAGAACAATGTGCGTAGTTGCTGGCCATTTTATAGCATCCACATGGATATGAGTCGGTTGTGTAGAGACCAAAAATTTGTACAAACCTTTATTCTCTGTGAGAATTAATACTTCTAAATGGGGAATTTTAGAAAATGGTTATGGTTAAAATTAAAGCCTTTCCAAGTTAAAATGCTTGAAACCAGAATTGGCAGAACAAAGGAGGCGAAATTACTAAGCTAATGATATTTTTCGTCTGCGAATCCATTGAACTTGAACATCATATAAATAATTATATAAATGTATATTCTACATGATTGTATTGTTGGCATTATATGTGAACTGTGTTCACTAAATAGTTCGGACCAATTATGTAGCTATAACATCATCCACATTAAATCACAACCAGGTGATGTCCTCAAAAAATATGGAAGCTATTAGATGATGTAATTTAATTGCTTATGCAAAAAAGATTTAAGAGATCGCTCTTTCATTCTTTCAGTTTTTTCAACAGGTGAGTGCAGTTTATTTTAAGCACTGGGTAACTGTAGTGCTGACTATCATCAATTCTGTGATAAGTTTTGGTTTTACATGGTATTAGCACTTGTGTGTTGAACAACTCATTAGAGCATTTCTTGTTGCAAATGAGTAAGGTGGGGTACATGCTGAAAATTTAGCATGAACTCTTTTGTTATATACATGTACAATTATACTGTTCTATGTTCTCTGCAGTACTTTTGTAAATGGGGCTCCATTTCCCAAAACTAATTGGTTGCTAATAGCATTAAATTGGTAGTCCAGGAAGTCCATCATTTTGAGAGGTAGCCTGTAAACCATGGTTCATTTGACTTATTCACTCTGTCCATCATTTAAATTGTTCAATGTAATTGTAAATTATAACAACTACTAGAACTTCACTTGCTTGGTTGTTCTGTCTCAACTGAAATTATGAACACCACTGACTAACAGTCTATGATATAAAACTACATTTTCTGTTTTGCATTGAATGTTTACCCTTGCTGCGGGGCAGTCTGACCAATCAACCCATTTATTATTATGATTAAGGTTGACACATCCCAAGTTTCATGGATATCTGAAGCAAGGGAATGGCAGTGAAAGTAAAAATGTCTGTAGACCACAACGGGTCACGTGTACCTAAGGAGGATGACTCCAAACCAGCCCACCATTCATCAGCACAGAAGTTTGGAATGCTGACTAAGTTCATGCTGCCACTTGTCATAACACAGATGGTACCTGACATTGCAGAGCAGGTGATGTTATTATTAAATGTGTTTACATCTATTTATAGCACCATGTAGAAGATAATATTAGCGACCTTTTGAAATGTCAGGCTACACACTCTTTAAGTCCTATCATATTTAGTAGTGGCCTTGAATACCTCTAGCACAGCACCACCGTGTTTTATTGGGAATAAATCCTCATAATGTAGAGTGGGTTCAAAAGGAGTCAGTGGTTGGGTAATTCTGTATAGGTAACAATGGGAAACAACTGACCTGTTCCACTTTACACCGTTGAAGTGAGAACCAAATGTTGTAGGGCTTGATGAAAGATATCACAGGGGAAGATAAATCTTAGTTTCTTAACATGCTGTAACAAGTCGTAGCAGTTTCTAATTGTCTTATTATGTCGGGAGTAGGGTTATGAAAATGCTCGAACAAATGATCATTTGTGTAAGCCGTAAGTAGACTACAGAGGTCTACTTAGTTGTCAGACACTTGGAATGTGTATTATTTAATTAGTTCACCGCTGACACATATTTCACTACAACATCAAGATAATAAAAATTAGCCTAGACCTCAACCATATGTCATTCCAGGTGGAATAGTAACTCAGCAAGGATAAACCTTGGTACTTGGACTGCACAGCAATGAGCTCAAATCTCGCAAACTAGTCCCCTGGTCTTTCTAAATGTTTATGGGGTCAAAAATATGCACCCGACTTTGCGACTGTATTGAAACGTGTTACTATGTGAAAAATCCGTGGTGTTGATGGTGCACTTCTTGATGTGTTTTATATGTAGGTTAGTTAAGTATGTTTTTGATTGGTTGCAGAAATACAACACTCACATTCTCTGTCAAAGTTATGCAGATTCATTTGAACTTTATGTAATTCTACTTGAAGTACAATGTATATATTTCTAAGTGGTGATTATTTGCCAAAGGAATTTCAGATTAGTTGTGTTTTAAAAGGACACTGCCAACAGGGGTTTGTTTGTTATATTACAGGCAATCAATAGGGGGATAACTTCTATAGCCTCAGATGACGTTGTCACTCTTCTGGCTAGCTATGGGTTGGCATTCTACGTCTCTAAACTCTTTACGGCCATAACTAGTGAGTTCTTCTACACTCACACTTCACCCATGATCAGACAGGTAGCACAAGTCTGACTGATTCAAACATACATAAAGACTAGTACAAGCTTCAGATGGTAGTATTTGCTGGTAGCAACACTGTCCAAGCTGGTGGTATATCTATACATACATGTAGCTTATGTTGTGCAAAGACCAACTATGCATTTAAAATAACAGACTAGTTATTGCAACATGTATAGTTCTCTGTTTACCAGTGGAGGACCGACCTCGCCTGGTCAGACCCAAGCTACAATGATTCTTGTGTGTCCTAACAAAGTCAGGTGCTCTAAGTGCTAGTTTCAGATATGGACCGACCTAGAGAGTGATGTACTTACTGTTATTTATTTGTAGTGGAACTCAGGCACATTGGCGTAGTTCTAGTACATTCTACAGATGATCACATGATTGTTGTCAAGCTGTCTCTTGTACTGGGAGTTATCTTCTCTCTACTCCTTCTAGTTACAGGTCAGTGGTCGCACTATTTACTAATAATACATCCCATCCTCTTGCATTATAGAAATGATATATTGCACACTTCCCTATTAACTACTCGAAACATCTGTTATAGCATGTATGCTACGATAGACGCATATACATGTATTGTTTTGTGTTCAGAGCATATTTTATATTCGACTTTGTTTTATGCATGTGTAACAAACTTCTAGACGATACTTGTTCAGCTGCTACTACCACTTGTGTTTGGTTTTGCTGATTATAACAGCCCACTTTACACCTTCTGACTCTACCATGTATCTTGTTGACTGGGAATTTGCTAAAATAGAATCACAAACTTTTTATTTTGAGTGTTTTTATAGTATGCAGTGGTTATGTCATGTAGTTAGTGCATACTGAATGTGTATGAAAACTATAAGCATGTAATTTACATGTTATGAACAGTTGTTAGATATTGGTATGGTTTGATTTTATCTAGGGTTATCTCCCCTGGGTACTTTGATAATCCGAGACTTACACGGGCAGAGCGAGGAGATCTCTGACACAACGTGCACTATAATGGCGTACCTGAGCCCTACACCTCTATTGGAGGCATTTGTGAGTATAACTAGTTATATATTATGTGTTGGTTAAAGTCTCTGCTCATATATATGTACTTGTAGGCTTACAAGTAGATATTGTTTGCATGTCTCACTCACACTGTAAGCATATACATCTATTTTGTGTCTTTGTGACCTCTTGGTCTGGCCTAGGTCACAAATAAAAATTTCAAGCTGACCGTCCTGTCTAACTGATCAGCATACCCAGGTTTCTCGCACGAAAATAATATTTTTGTTTTTGGCCCAGGCCGATGTGTTCTGGATCCCTTGTGACGGAAGCTACCTCCTCGTGTTAGCATAGAATAATAACTCCCAATCAAAGCTAACCACAACATTATACAATGTAGTGTACATGGGTGTAATATCATCTGTTTAGGCATGCTATTATGAGGGTGGATTAATATATCACAAAAGAACTGGATTTGCAGGATTAGCTAAACTGGTAGATTTCCTCATGCAGGTAGGTAGGCTACGTTTTTTCAGTGTAATTTGGTCTACTAGAATATTTTAAATATTATTATACAATTATTATGGTTAATAAGCCTTATGTTAATCTAGCGTAGTCTATACTAGATTAGCCACTCAGATAACTGGCACCATTCCAAGGACTCTGTCAGATGAGGATCAGAAATTGTAGGCTACACTTTGTTATAGGTTCACAACATTTCTAGCCTCTTATTTACTCCATAAAAATAATATCCACTTGTGATAGTAATTTTATCAGGTAGTGTTCACCATCACCCTTCTCTTCACGTCGACAAGAACAGAACCTGTGCTAGTGCCAGTATTTGCTCTGTATGCTGGCATTATTGGGAGGTTAGTCTTGGTTCTTGGCTTCTGGTACATTCTAGTGGGAAGGAGGCTTCCACACAGACACCCTACTGAGGTACACTTTAAATTTACAAAGACCTGCACGCATAGACTAGACTGTTTGTCTTCCATTACTTTCTTGTCACATGCAGAGCTGTGATTTATGATTTCAGAAGCCCCTAACATATACTAGGAGTATATGGTTTTGGCTACCACTAGTTATGGTACGGTTATCGCAGGAGATGACCCGTCCCGCTATTAATTTAGTCGTTTCAAAGAATCTATCTAACACATCTGGAGTTGAAGAAGCAGCCAAGGTATTGGGAGTTATGTTCTCTTTATTGTACCAGCATTAGTTGTGTATTATATCTTACTTCTGTATTTACATGTATATCTAAATAGACATGTACACATGTTATATAGTTATGGTTTAGTAGCAAATCAGGTCTAGGCCCATTCAAATTATTTTTCAATCAAATATTTGACAAAGAGTCTGCTTGATTTGATCTTCCAACTTCAACAATAATATTTTATGCACTCATTGCTGATTCTTTGACATAGTATCATTACCAATTTTAGCCAACGGATACCAATAAATACCTACTGTACATGTACATACATATAAATGTACATGTAGATATTTATTTATACATGCATGTACATACAAGTATGTACCCATACACACATACATATACATCCATATACTATACATTATGACTTGTGTACATCTTACATATGTATACATGTGTGTGTACACTTACAGTATACATGCATACATGTACATTGTCGACAATGACATAATAATGGTGACTAACTTTTAAAACTTACAATTATGCATGTAGGTGTTGGTAATAAAATATCAACACTCACCTGCGTAATTATAAGTTTGCTAGATCTTTGGTAGAGGTATTCAGAACATCATAGATACATATATGTATGGAACATTCCTTGAATGGTAGATAACTCTTAATTTTAGACTAATGACTCTGAGACTATGTAATGTTCAGGCATACTGGTACTAGTTTTATATATTTTAGGCAGTTGCTGTCCTTTCTGCCATCTACCCGATAGGAAGACTAATGTTCTCCTGGTTAAATGATCTGAGAACTGTGATACCAACTTTCCATAAACAATCAGATCAACATGAAAAGTTCACAATGAGAGTGAGTTATTCACTTTATTATTGTGTAAATAAATGTGGTAGTCGTGTGCCCTTGTAATAATTATAATACCTGCTCATACATCATACTATTATGTATCATGTACACTAAAACTATTAGATACAATATTTTGTGTGCATAATTTTGATGCATATAGTCAAATTTATGTTTCTCCTCATATAAACTACAACTGTATAACCTGTCTCTCAAAAGAATGGGTGGGAATTTCGATGCTCGGCAGTATAACAGAAGTTTAAATACTCGACCTTAAGTCTACAGTACAGTACATGTTATCGCATTTCTTTAGAGGTCTTGGAATTCAAGTTATGACCCATAGATATTAGTGGTGTCTTATTAGATAATGTATAGATAATTGGAGAGAGCGGGTTCAATATGAAAGGTTTACAATGCCTTGTAAACTTGACTTAGTCAGGGCTCCAAGTCCTCCAAAACAATAGGAGTAACAGTTCCATTACGTTGTATTGGCTGAACCATACGCTATATCCTTAGTAAGCCTTACTTTATTTTTAGACACTGACACTATATTCAGCCTTCTGTACAGCTACATGCTTTGCTGTGAACGTGGTACTATTTCTAGTGCCTGGTGTGGCATATTTTATAATGCAGCAAATTGCTGGTTTAGATGACGAACTAGCGGGGATGTGTGTGATACCTCTAAGGATATTCAGCTTCATATGTCTATGTGGTGAGTAGTCTATTTGGAGTATCTGTGTAATATGAATCAATGTGATTTTCTATTAGAAAGTTATCCTCTCCCTTCAGTAAACAAGATGGAGAGGGGACAACTTCAAAACATAATATAAAAGAACTGCATTGATTTGTGTAATGTTAACAGTTGGCATAAGGGCTCACCTAACTGGAGTACTTATAATGATGAAGAGGACTATATACCTGTCACCGAGTGCTCTACTGGGCATTCTGGGACATATACTGGTGCTAGCTATGCTACCAAAGACAGGGTATGTGTTCATTGGATATAAGCTGCACGCAGGTAATGTAGCCTACAATAAAATTTATTGTATAAATAAGCATCAGTTCACGTTTTCCTTTAAAAAACTGAGTAAAGCCAGAATCAGATGAACAAGTCATTTTTTTATACAGTGATGTATTTCCCTTGCAAATTCCAAATTACATCATTATAAACTGTTCACCAATGTACTTTGTAGACTGTCAGGGGCTGTGTTGGGTATAGTTTGTTTATTATTAAGAATGGCTGTGGAGTTTGTCTTAGTTGCAGTTCCTTTGCTGGCTCTGATATTAATCAAGGTAAATAAGCATGTGCATGTACTTGTAGTAATATATTTAGGCCTATATGTACATACTTTATAGTGCACATATAAATGTTACTATGGAGTTGTCTGCCCTTTTTAACAAACCCTTTTGGCCCCACCCCTACCTTATCCAGGGATTGGATACCACCTTTTGATAATGTTACACAGAGGCTTGAAATGTTAAACTTGTATAGGATACAGCAAAATAAGACCAAACTGGATTTGACTTGCTCCAGTACTTGCATATACTAAACAAATAATCTGTGTAACCAGCTAGTTGATGGCAGTATGCCAGCATATTATTTACTACTAACAGGCTACAAGTTTATGTTTATGCTGTACTACAGAGTGTATACAATACAAGTACATGTTGCGATTGCAGAGTAATTGTGCAAGATCTACTCTGTGCAAGTCAGAGGATCCAGAGCTGGATACGGATGAGAAACTGGATACAGAAGAATGGAGTGACTAGCAATGGTATAAAACAGTCATAAATGAATAATTGACAATTTTTGCAATCATGGTAAAACGGTATTTTATTACTTGATATAATTTAAGATTGTCCTAGTCATTTTGAGACTCCAGGGAAGAATTTAGTAATATATTTACTGAAATACTGTAATATCATTGCCCAAAATTCAACATGGGTATGGTGTGATAGAAGCTTGTGTGATTGTCCTACAACCACATGTAAGTTTGACAAAATGTGACCTTGTTTGTGACTTCTCCAGCTCACTGCTTTACTCTTTGCTTAACTGTGACAATGTCAACGTTCATTATTGCACATACAGTTAGGGCTGTAAGTATTTTACTATAAAAATTCTAACAAAAATATGCAAAGTCTGTTTACACTACCTCTATGACACTGACCAATAAGAGAATTAGTATTGACAATGATGCTTTAGCAGAGTTTGAGGAGGCAAATGCTCACCTCACCCCTGATTGTCATGGCGGCGTACGATACAGTCAGGTACATGGATATGATTATGTTAACTTGTCATTAAGTGGCAACTCTTCAGCTATTTTGGAGTTATCTCTCTCTGAATGATTTCTCGTTCGGCAACAGGCTATCTTTATGTTTTCCTACAGCACACACACACACGTTTATATTATTATTATATACAAAGTTCATCTACAATATATTATTTTCCAGAGCCCTTTTATGGCATTGATATAAAGTTGAGATGTGTATGTTGTACTACCATTGGTTTCAGTCAATTCAAACAATCTTCAGTTGTCACTAGCTTAACTTTAATATTATCATAATTATATAATGTACTATAGCCTACTACATGTTGTGTATACACTTACGACTTAGTGATTAATCTATTATGTATTATGTAGTGTGGGTAAGAGTATTAGGCATTACTAGTATAAATAATATGATATCGTGTTGACTGGAATCACTAGTTGCCAAGACACCTGATACTTACCCTGTATTTGAGAAAGGTAAGTGCAGCAGTCACAAATACAGTTTCAACTGCAAAACTTAAAACCAGACTGGTAATTCCTAAGTTAGCCCCAGACAACCTAAAATATAATTTCAACAGAGGTACATAGAATAAATACATCTATTGGCTAACAGTAGTTATCTTCCCTTTCATCATAGCCTATTATAATGGGTCAATTAGTGTCTTCGTGGCCTAAATTTCAGATACAGGCCAACTTGCAAACATCCTCATTTTCGTGCGAAAAACCTAGGTGTGCCAATGAGCTAGGGATGGTTTCGTCTGGCCAAGCAAAATCCCAGTTCAATAGCCCTTGTGGCCTAGGGTGGATGACAATCTTGTGACTTTTATTTGCGACCCGGGTCCGTCCAAGAGGTCGAGTAGACACTGTAATATGCATTTTATAATAACATGGATGGATTGCCAAATGTGGTGATTTATTATATAGAGTTACCTGGTGTGTGAAAGAGTGGAGAGAAAGAGAATTAGCCCGAGGAACCTAAATATAGCACTAGGAGTTAGGTACATAGTCTTCTTCTTTAGTAACAGTATACCAGTCTGGATAGCCCTTGGTCCAACTAAAATCATGATATTATAAACATGATATTATAAACTTATAAAAAGCTGTTGATTAATATACTCTACATATCATAAACAAACTGCTCATGTATTTATTTTCTTTGAGAAAAAAGAGTGACATTTCTTAAAGCTTGTTTAGACTACAGGTTTTAATCTGTAACGCAGTCACATTGCAGGCACCATATATTATATACATGCACACTCCGGTAAGGGGTGGGCTCAGGGTTCAGAGGCGCCTGCATATGATATCATACCAACCACACTCTAGTACCGTAGCTAGTCACTGGTTAAGACCTGTAGTCTGAACAAGCTCCTACCTTCTACTGTTCACATTGTAACTATTAGCTATAGTTACTATTATTTAGTGTCTTCGTGACCTCTTGGACCAACTTGGGTTGCAAATAAAAATCCCAAGATGGGCGCCGGGCCAAAAGGGCTAATGACCTGGGAGTTTCCCCGGTCAGAGAAAACCATCTCTAGCGCCACATTGAGGACTTTGCTTTTGGCCCAGGTAGATGTTTGCGACCCTGTGACGGAAGTGGGCTGAAAAAATCTTGAGCACCTTGGCCTGTGTCTGTAATTTAGGTCGCAAAGACACTAACTGTCACTAACCCAAGTGTGTGTAGTATATGTTAGTATGTATTATTGCAACAACACTGTAGTTATAATGTAGCTACTGTTGTTATACTGCTAGCTACAACGTTCACAGTGCATGACTGCCCAAAATAACTTACTGACTAACAGTGGTTGGCTTCCTGGCTGGGAATGACTGAGGACTAGCTGGTTGACTGATTGAATAACTTACTGACTGTTAGTGACTGACCAACTGACTGACTGACTGACTGACTGACTGCCATAGTGACTGACTGACTGATTTACTCACCACATAGCGGCAGCACAGTGCAGATTCTAAGCGGAGTAACACTCAGTCTTGCCAACTCTTCATTCAACCCGATTATTGTATGCATGATTTGGAACCCAACTCCAGGTATAACATACAAGATTAGGTTAGCGGTGAATGAAGCGGCCATACAGAAAACACTGTACATTATAAGCGTCTGCAATGATAATAGCATTTAGTCACAGAATAGAAGTGTAAATGAATGTTGGTGCAGTTCCACCCGAATTATTCAATAACGATCATTGGATAATTGTAACAAACACTATTATAGTAGTATTAAAATATCTGATGAACAAACAAAGAAGTTATGCAAATGGAAAACGTTAACCATGCTATTGACCTAATTTGTGAATGAAAGTAGTGAAGTATTATAGCCAAGGTCATACTATTTCACCTGTGAATCACCCACCTTCATCTTAAATTTCTCATGCTGGTCTGTTGTCTTGTGGAATGTTGGTGGAATAGCACGAAGGTCATTGAGCCATGAGAAAACCATTCTGCCAGCTGGATAAACCGCTGTGAGAACAGCCACAGCCTACAGTACCACAAATGAGACATGTGACACTGTAGCACAACCCCAACCAAACTCTCACAGCATACCACAAGAGAAAAAACAACCTTTAGTTTAGCATCATAATAACTATAATTCCTATTTATTAGAGATTACAAAATCGGTAGCTTAATAGCTGTCAATGTCTCAATGCGTGATCTTCAAATTAATCTCAAAACATATCTGATGGTTCTTATCTTTAGTTTAGTTTAGTGAGTTTAAATCCTGCCATAAATAAAGGAGCTCGAATTAAGTTGACCACACCATGTCAGATAGCATGATTTGAGAACATGGCTAGTAAAGATTTCTCTATGTCTAGTTTGGTAGTTGTAAACTATCCAATTCCTTATAGGCAACTTTGGATTACATCGTAAAAAGAAGTACACATCTGGTAATATTATGAAGTAACCTCACCTTAGCTGCCTCCTCCTCCCCTGCACTCTTAGAGAGACTTCTGGATACAACAAGGTTTATCATTGGTCTAGAGCATACTTGTACCAGGCGTACCATAACCAGAGGAAGTAGAAACCATACACTCTTAGCTATTGTCAGAGGTTTCTAAGTCACATGCAGATAAGTAAATGTTACATCACAGCAGTAGTGCAGATAAAGCAGTACATCAATAATATGCCAGTACAAAATATGACATGGGCTTACTAACTGTGTTGGAAATTTTATACTGCTAAAATTCCCAAAGAAAAGGCCAGGCCAATACTAGCAATTAACCTGTGAACTGTTGCATTTATATTTATATTCACAAACGTTCACTGGTCGCTACCTCCAACATTCACCGGCTGTTCCTAGTTATTAGGAAAGTATGAGTTAACATAGAAATCAAAATTTGAGTAACGAACTGGCAAATACAAGGTATCCTGGCAAATTGCGAACATGTGTGCATAATATATTAGCTAATGCGAATACTAAGGCCCACAAATCACTGGAAACATGCTAAGGTCATGAGAGTGTAGTCAGTGAACTCATAAGGTCAGTCAGGCATAGTAATACCTCAGTAGGAAGCCTGTGTGGTAGCTTCCTCCTCACTAGAATGTACCAGAATCCAAGAGCCAAGACTAATCTCCCAATAATGCCAGCATACAGAGAAAATACTGGCACTAGCACAGGTTCCGTTCTTGTCGACGTGAAGAGAAGGGAAACAGTAAATGTGACCTATATAATAATCATACATATAATATGATACTCTCACACCAACTAACATGTATTATATACACCTTGTCACTGATTAGATGCAATAAAAGTGTAGAGTCCTAGCTAGGAGATGTAAGCGGTACTGATGACAGCACCTGAAATATACACCTTGTCAAAATAAAAACCTTTATATTTACTAATTCACACCATTCATATTTTACTATATTATGTATGTAGATGGTATGTAAATTTATTCTACTACAGGGGTCAACACCTTAACTAACAACGTGCATGTAGAGTCTCTTTCTGGACAGATTTTCTAACCTATACAATTAAATCAAAGTAAACAACTTTTACTGTACCTGCATAGCAAAGTCGGTCATCTTGGCTATTCCAGCATAGCCAGTGTACTTATAGCCCACTAGCCCTCCTTCATAGTAATAGCCCTGTGAAAATAGTAACATAAAATTCATGTAAAGTGTAGCTATAGGGTGATACTAACAACATGTGTGTGGATACATAGAAACATGTACCCAGTACTCAATCTATCTACTTCCTCTCGCAATGCAATGTAGAGTTTGTGGCTGTAAAGTTGGCTGATGTCACCATAACAGCCAGGGTAAACCAAGTTGGCTCACGACTGCTATTGTTAGAGTTTTCTGCACTTTTACCATATCAATAATACAGGAAATAGAATAATGTATAACTTGACTTACTATAGCTTCGAGTACAGGTGTGGGGCTAAGGTATGTGATTATAGAGCATGTTATACCAGCTACTTCTTCACTCTGTCCATGTAAATCTTTAATTATTAGAGTACCAAGTGGAGATAACCCTGGAGATATCCACAATATAACAATTATACATATGCAGATGCATGAGTCACAGAACCAATTACAGAATATGTGTTGTATACGTTTGGATTCCATCAACAGCAAAGTTTATACCAGTTAAAACTTTGTAAAACATACAATATAATATAACATCCAAGCAAAAGTTTCAAAATATTATTGCTGAGGAGAATAATTTAAAATGTACATGCAATATAGTACATGTGTTGACAGCCTCCTAAGATAGCATGGCATACTGTGAGTGTACTATGGGACAGACAGACAGACAGACAGACAGACAGGTAGACAGACAGACAGGTAGACAGACAGACAGGTAGACAGACAGACAGGTAGACAGACAGACAGGTAGACAGACAGACAAGCAGACAAACAGACAGACAGTTAGACAGACAGTTATGTAGTATAATTCCCAAATACATATTATAGTGTACATATAGTAGAGATTATATACTTACACACCTATAACCAGCAGCATAGCAGAGAGTAGGAGTCCATTTACTAAACTGAATGCAGTCATACGTACATTATCTTCCTTGGTCCTCACCAGTACTATCCCAATATGCCTCAGTTCAACTACATATGAGAATAAATAATGATATATATGATTTATAGCCAACTCCACGACATAAACATATAAACACTATAATTATCTTGTATTATGTGTAGAAAGACTAAGCAGGAAGGTTATTAAAAGTCCTGATGCAACTTTCAAAAAATTTTACTAGGCAAGTTGTTGAGATATCTTAATCAGATTTATCTTATTTTTATCAGTGATTAGTAAAGTTTATTTTTCACCTGATTATTATACACCTCTATATGAGCACCACTAGTTGCATGAAGCACATCAAGGCAATATTCCATTTTTTGCCGTGTTCGTTGTAGGATATTCTAATCAATGGTGGTTATGGCATTAGAAATCCTTTTTTTCAAGTCAGTTAGGTCTTGAACCTTTGTTTTAAAAATGATATCTTTCACAAACTTCACAGAAAGAAGTCCAAGGGCGTGATACCCTCAGCTAATCCATGAGGCTAATGGCGCACCACCACATTGGGAGTGCGCGTTCGTCAGTTTCTGGAAGAATCATTTCCTGACAGGCGGATTGAAAGAGATGGGCCAATTCCATGGCCACCGCATTCACCAAATATCGCACCCTTGAACTTTTTCAATGTGATCTCCATAGAACTTATATGGTCATGTTTTACCCTCCCTGATAGAATCATATTATGCCTCTATGGAGATTGAGAGATAATAATAAACTAAGGTATTACCTCATGATATACTACAGAGTGTCGACACACCTAATAATAACTAATACATACAAGTAATAAAATAACAGTAGAGCATGACAGTATAATTAATAGAGCTACTCACTAGCCATATTGATGAATATTTTAGTGATGTAGTACGCCAGCCCGTAACTAGCAAGCAGAGTTGTCATCTCATCTGAGGCTATAGAAGTTATCCCCCTATTAATTGCCTGTTAACATAAAAACAAGATATATCATGTAATATGCAGAAGGCATAGGGCGTTGGACGTATGAGTATTATGCATATTACGATAATGTACATGCATACATATTACGGTATATTTAGTAAACTTCAGAGCCAACAAAAATATTCTATGTTGTACTGAGACAGAATCAACATAGGAGTTGTCTTCTCTGTTTAGAGCTACAATCTGTAACAAATCTAACAGAGACTTATGTGCAATATCAATATCAAATATACTATGTAATCAATGCACTACAATCATACGTCCTATAGTGTATATACCCCTAGTCACCTGCTCTGCGACATCTGGCACCATATTAGCCAGCACTAAAGGTATATAGTATCAATATCTCATATACTATGTAATATGTACTTAATGCACTACCACCATACATCCTATGCATCTACGCCTAGTCACCTGTTCTGCTACATCTGGCACCATATTAGTCAGCACTAAGGGTAACATGAATCTAGACAGCATCCCAAACTTCTGTAAGCCAGTATGATATCTGGTCGGCCCAGTATCATGTCCACTAGTAGATGGTATCTCCTCCATACTTTGCTGTGGGTCAGTGTCTAACTCTTACTACATGAAACCACTGACAAAAAGAAAATAAAGTACAGGTATGCAACAATGTGACTGGTCTTTATCATAAAATAACATAGTAGGCACAGGCATTACATCTACAAAGTATATTACAACACGTGGTATACATGCCAATACCATCAATTGTATCATGGTGAAATGTATAACTGCATGCTACTATTCAGCATCAGTGTAACATAATGTATTTACATAGAAACAAGACTCCAAGTGGTTGCTGGCTTGCACTGCATAAAAATATTATAACACTTATACTGTATGCTAGAAAACTACTATATAATATATTATATAGTACATGCAAGATAGTGAATCTATTTAATATGGAAGGTCAATTAGCAGGCCAGCCTCAATGCATTTTACATCAGCATTGCACCAGACTTGATTGTTATAAATAGCAGTAAATGGGCAGAGGACCAAAATGCTGTATAATACAAATTAAACGAGCAATATAAAATAAACATGCTATATCTGTCAGCACAAACGACACAATTGCTAGATCAGTTTCAAATCATCCAGTTTGTACAAGCTATTTCCAAGACATAATGATGTATACATTCATAATGTCTAAAATTGGGTATAAAGTGGTTACTTTATTGTCATGTATAATTTAGACATGGTACTTAGTAAAGATACATTTTGAAAATGTTAATTCAAAACAGGACGTTCCGAAAACGGTCATTTGGAAAACAACTATTTCGAAACTGTGTAGATTGGATTTAGAAGAACATAACCCCCAGATAAGTAATCATTTTTAGAGATCTACAAGTTAGTAGTAGTAAAAAACGAAATATAAAATTAAAAATAAAAATTAGTTAAAATCTGGGGGTTGGGGTTTTGGGATTTAGAGTTTTGAAATGGTTGTTTTCCAAACGACCGTTTTCAGAACGTCCTGTTTCGAACTGAAATTTTCGAACAGTCCCAAATTCACAATAATTCCAGAGTGTGAAGCTCACCTACCTGCAATATGTCTACTGGTTACTTGCACATTATCCAGTGCCAGTATAGAGTAACTCACATTGACATCCTACTGATGGGAAGACTGATGAGTATATGAGACCAGAGGCTAAAGTTCAGTTTAATGCCATACATACAGTAGATATCATATATCTTGTTATCCAGCATAGCTTGTTCAGACCAGATCTGAAACCTGTCAACATATCATAACATTTATATTATCTGTTTGAAATATGATGAAATACATGTTATTACAATGCCAAATAATAGCAAACATATATGTAAAGTGAGTCCAGAAGCAATATAGTGTCAGTTAGGGGAATATCACTACGCCAGTTATAATAAACTTATGATTTTAAATTTCACTCCATAAATTACTCCTTTCATAACCCCAAATCAGTTGAGGTGCATATGTTAATCAACCCTTTATCGGCTCTATAGAAAATCTTAGGCTGTGGTATTGCAATAATGTATAGTTGAACATATGTATGATTGGCTAAAGAATTGTGACCCATCGCCGCCAACAGACTTCCGTCATTTAACGAGAAGGGTTTCCTACAATCTCCCCGTGTAAAGTCTTAAAGATTGTCGCAACAGTATCACAGGTTCATGAGGTCAGCTGGGTCTACTCATACTAACCTTTCTAGAATGTAAAATAACACAATAGCCTTTTATTAGACTAAGAACATATTGCCAAAGACTGAAACAAACCGTAAAAAACTGAACTATATTTCAGTCAGGGCTGCAGTGTACTACGTCAAGCTAAAGCAATTCAGGAAAAGTTATGGTAAGTATTATTTTACATTGCTAGTTATATCATGCCACTTGTTAAATGTCGTGTCAATCATTTAGTATAAGAGTTATTATGGGTAAGAGTAGACATACCATTGACAGCAGAAGCAATTGGTTAAGGCATCAAAGGAAAGAGTAATTGGCCAGGCTGGTTATATTAAACTATTTCATCTTGACATAATAAGTATTTTTTTCATGCGAATGTTCAGGGCCAAATGCAAAAATTTGGCTTATGACAGTAGAAGATTTTTAAATCTGCCTGCAATATAGAAACGATTGTTTGCTGGTTCTCAGTGATTTTCTGAGCTCTGAAAGAGTTCTGAAGTATAGCGGCTAATTACTCATTACTAACAAAAACAATAATCATGAACCTATTTATGAATTCCAAAATAGATGAAAGTTTTATAAAAGCATTTATCTGCTAGCTTTGTTGATGTTTTGCGCTTATGATGATAGTAGATAGCTGAATTACTTGCTCACTATAGCTAGAAACCATCGATCAAAAACTTAAAAGCTGATACATGTATTTATTAGTTTTAGTGTTGAATTCCAATCAACTCGTGCTGCATGACCGTCACATCTACTATTCATTAAAAATAAACATGGGTGCTTAATAGCCAATCAATATTATTAATAATTTCACTGCTGCACATGGGATGAATAGTAGATGTGACGGTCATGCAGCACGAGTTGATTGGAATTCAACACTAAAACTAATAAATACATGTATCAGCTTTTAAGTTTTTGATCGATTCAAATGTCGTTCATTCAGGAAAAGACTACTTTGAGCAAACGTTCAAGATTCGAAAGAGCCTATTGTTGTGAAATAATAATTTTTCAGTGCAATTAGCCTAGCCTATAGAGTAGAAGAAAGGATATGGCCCGAATTGTTCTTCATATGGTTTTGAGAGCAACCATTTTGAAACACTTAGTCACTCACAAATAACTCCTTCATAATTCTACACAAGAAATTGACTGTAAACTGAGATTATTCTACCAGTTTTAAGGCCACCGGTTTAATACTGAAGGAACTTTTCCTCTAAGGATATGAGAGAAGTTCAAGCAATTACCACTGTCGTTCAATCTTCAATTGATAGGCTTGGAATGCTAATAGACATCAGGTAGAAGTCTAGAGAGCAATGTTAGAGTATATTAATATAATATTATTATAGTGATATTAGCATGAAAGCTACTAGTATTATTGTAATAGTAAAGTTTGGCGCCAAAAATGCCATAGAAATAGTAGCCAATTACAATACCAATAGTTGCTTGCTATGAAAAACTCATGTAAAGTAACCCAAGTCTTAGACCATTATCTTTATTTATTAAGGGCTGTTGTAGCCGGACATTTACAAACCTACCAACTTCAGTAGAATCTCTACTATTACGTAGGCATTAGATGTTGGCTAAAAAGCTTCATACATGTATAAAGAGAAATGCGTTTTCACAAAAATTCATGCTTTATTGCAATATGAAATTATTATGAAATAGTAAAGATTTCATTTTTAATCATAGCCCACCAACTTTAAGAAGTTTGACTCTGCAGGTAAATAAACTATGGTTGTTACTTTTTGTGAAGTGTAAACATGTGTTCAGAGTGCAAGTTTTTGACCAAAATTGCGGTTTTTTATCACAATAACTTTTATTGAGGAGACTTTCAGGCAGTTTATATTGAGCTAATTATAAGCTTGATGTTTATTCTTTATTGAATAAATAAATCTAGATTGGAAGCTCTGTGTAAATTTTAATATTTTTGAAAAGTTCATGTAATATTAACTAAAAGCTGTTGTGCACCCGAGGCGTACATTGCACACCGGAAGTCCCATAGTAATATATTTACAGGTTTTTAAAGACAAGCATCCTCTCTTTCTTAATTCTTGGCTTAACCTATTTCCTTATCAAACAGTGTCATATCCCTGGAATAAAAATTGGTCTGAATTAAAATTAAAATGTGGAAGGCCCTTAAGCCTTTTTCATGACACATTTTCCTCCAATTGGCAACATCCCATAAATCATGAAACCTTATATGACATTATTTAGCAGATTTTACATACATATACATGCATCATATAACAATCAAACACCCAGATCAATGTTAGGTGTCCTTTTGGCTTCTTGATCCAAAAGTCTGATCAATGCCGAATTGGTACTCTTTAACTCGCTGTCGTTGATAAAACATTAACATTTTATTATTACCAGGCTTACCAAGTCTCCCTGATTCTGCAGGAGACTAGCTGTTTTTCAACTCAAACTTTGGTACCCCACCCCACCCTAAATGGACACCCCCACCCAAATACTGAATCTCCCTGATTTTCATCAGTGGAACTTGGCAAGCCTGATTATCACATACTGTGCAGTTTAAATGTCTCATAACTAACAGTGTGCTACAGTGGAAAAGTCAACACTACAGCATATACATATTGCTGATTTGCTTTTATTCAGGATCACTAATTATTATTTGTAACAACAAAAGTAGGCAAAAAATTAAAATACAAAATAACAAAAAAATGGGTACTACCATTCTGTCCTGTGTTAATAACACAGTTAAATGACAACAAAATTAAACTGAAATTCAAATGAACTGAAAATGAAAACCAAAATGAGAAAGAGAAAAAAAATTTACATGTTTGTATCATGTACATCTACACGTAAAATAGAAGTAAAAACATTTTTAAAAATCATGCTATTATCGTGTCACCATAAACAACTCAGTTGCAAATTTATTAAGAAGCAGTGAATTTGTGATAAAATTAAAATTGAAAGGAACTTGACCAACAACAAAATTACAACCTTCCCGTTGATCAAGCTGGAAAACCCAATTGCTGAACCTAGTTTTATTGGCTTATAAATAGTATAGTGCACGTCTATTCGCCAAAATAGTATCCAATAGTAATTCTTTTATGTAAATCATAAGTAAAACAGCTTGAGTTGGCAGAGTTTATTAAACTACGGTTCTTTAGAATACTTAAAGGCGGGTTCCGTTCTAGCCCAACATTTGCTACTAGCACAAAAGTAAAAAAAGGTTACGTTCAAGTTGAGATGAAGAAACACGCCAACTACAGCTTCAGTTTGAGTTTATTGAGAAAAATATAGTATATTTGCAAATACAGTGTTGATTTTCTAATTTCTGCAACTCATGGCAATACTGGTTACTAGGTGTGCATATGTTAACGCAATAAAGTCTGCATTAAGACATGAGGCGTTTCGTCAGCCATTTAATAGTAATGGGTCTCGTTACCTCTACGCAAACCTTTTAAAACAGTTGAAACTTGATGGAAAAGGATTTCACTCACTCTCTACACCTATATTTTATGTTAATGCTGGTAGGTGCAATGTTTGAATTGGAAGGAAAAATCTAGTGTTGAAAAAACTCCTGCTTTTAAATTAATATAAATTAATAAATTGATGATCATGATGGCCAATTAAATTCATCACTCATCAGGTCATGCTCATTGGTTCATTGAGTTTAAAGGGTGTTGCTGCATAAATATAATATTATAATTTTAGCTTTGAGTAATCTAAAACCATAATGTTTAACTATTCTGGAATCATGATATATCAAATTGCTGAATTGTCTAATTTCCCCTTCTCTAATGTTGGTGCCATGAGCCATTGATAGCACCTTTTGATTAGGCCTACCACACTACCAGTTTAGATGCATAATTGTCAGTAAGTGTAATAGATAGGCATAATATATAGTGAATTTACTCTTAATTATGCTTATGAGCTTTGTATTCTCTCACTGTAGCACCCCATATTGGCCATCTGTATACAGCACTCCTTGCAGACGCATCTTGTAGATGGAAAGAAATAAATGGGCATGAAGTAAAGTTTGTTACTGGGACAGATGAACATGGTTTAAAAATCCACAGAGCTGCTTCTTTAAGCAATTTATCTCCTTCAGAGTATTGTGATAAGATAACCACTAAATACAAGGTGAGTGTCGTATAGTGTAACTTCATTGTGGATAGACGATGAGATTTATTCTTGATTTATTTAGTTTTTACTTGATATCTCATCATAGCCTTTTAGCCCTTGCGGGCAACAGAGCCATTATCCAATATGAAATAATGTTTGTTGAGAGGTTACCTCGGCTGATGCTCTACATTATTATACTTACAATATTATACTTACCAGTTTTACTTCCCACTATTAATCCCCGGTAAGGAAGTAATGATCGAAAGATAATTGCATTTTTTATACTTTTGGGGTGGAGAAGGCACTTCACCAATGGCAAAGTAACTAAACAGCACAGGAGCATTATAAAGTTGGGTGCCCTTTCTAACACCCCCAATGACCCTTATGGGAATCAAACCTGGATCTTCCACTAGGCCACGGCTGCTCCCAATTGTCTAATGATATAATGCAACATACAAGTATATTATATAGTTGCTTTTACTTTTTTGTAACTTTGAAGGATTTGTTTGCTGCCTTTGACATCAATTATACAGACTATATACGTACAACTGATGATAATCACAAGAAAGCAGTGACTCATTTCTGGGTAAGCAAGAGGAGCAACTCCCACATATTTTTTGAAGTTTTTAAGCTCAAATAAACAACTTTAGTGTTTGATCACCAATGTTTAGATGACGATTGCTTAAGAATATCAGCAATGAAGCATGCAAATGTATGTAAATCTAATAGCCCAGCGAATCATTTAGGTTTCTATTCGGCAAAAATAACAAAGCAGCTCATTGAGCTCTAAGTCTATTTATTGTTTGTTCTAGAGAGTATGTGTGTTACATACTACCTGCATGTATATGTGTGTATCACTCATCCATGTGTAGAATAGAATCTCACCCTACATATCCAAAGGCTACTACCAAGGATGGTATTGTCCTAATGATGAAGCATTTCTTTCTGACAGTCAAGTGGTAAAAACAGAAGGTGCTGATGGTAATATATCTGTGGTAAGTAGTAATATATCTGTGGTAAGTGGTAATATATCTGTGGTAAGTAGTAATATATCTGTGGTAAGTGGTAATATATCTGTGGTAAGTAGTAATATATCTGTGGTAAGTGGTAATATATCTGTGGTAAGTAGTAATATATCTGTGGTAAGTGGTAATATATCTGTGGTAAGTAGTAATATATCTGTGGTAAGTAGTAATATATCTGTGTGAAGTAGTAATATATCTGTGGTAAGTAGTAATATATCTGTGGTAAGTAGTAATATATCTGTGTTAAGTAGTAATATATCTGTGGTAAGTAATAATATACTTTATTTAATGTAAGCAGTAATAAATAAATCCAGGTATATATTGTAGATTGTATTATATTTATATAACTTATTGCTGTAGAAATCTTTGGAAAGTGCCCAACCATGTGAGATGATGGAAGAAGAGAATTATATATTTCCTATACATGAGTTCAAGGAGTCTCTAAGCAAGTGGCATAGTTCTAGTGGTGAGTCATTACACCCTTGACTAGTGTGTCACCATTCAGTAGTATCAATGACTGCAATTCAATAATAAACAAGAAAATATCTGTAGTACGTGTAGTTGCATACATTTATATGTGAATTCATAACAGTAGCAAATACGTATTTAGCTCTTGTGAAAAGAATTTGTTCCCTATTTGCTATGAGCTGTGGAACCTGCATGCAGGCGTGTGTGTAGGGCAAGGGAAGACAAATCAAATAGACATATATTTAGATAGGCATAAGATGTCCATGTACATGTATTGTTAGACGATTCTTCTCTTTCCATTGTCGTCGCTTTATGAGCTTACTTGAGCTTACTTGAGCTTCAAAGTATATAATTATTATTTCATTGTTTATTTTCTAGTTGTCTACCCGTCTTCATTTGTGTCTAGACTAGATTCTTTGCGAGATAACCTGGGGAACCTATCAGTCTCTCGGTCAAGCAGCCGGGTGGGCTGGGGAATACCCGTACCAAATGATTCAAGTCAAACAGTAAGAAGTTTGCAATTCTGTAATTACATTATTGGGTATTTGAATGGGATTTGTTATATTATGTTATGTATTATTATGCATGTATAATACCATGTTATTGAATGATGCTTTACAATGTTATATATTACCTTGGAGGATCTTGTAAAGAATTACATAAATACTAGATTTTCAGCTAATAAGTAATGTCGTAGGTGTGGCCTTACTAATGCAATGTTTATTATGGTATATTATATACTATTGCAGTACAGCAATATATATTGTATAGAGTAAGATATGTCCTAGATGTACAACTATAATGTTATATTGCTGTGTATATAAGTTGAACTCTACTACATTTGTTTAGTATAATACCTCATTAACACACAGTACTACTTATTCTATAGTATACTTGTAAGCTATTATGGTGTAATACTGAGAATGATACTGTACTTGTAAGATTTCATCTTTGAACCTACTATTATCAGTATAGCAGCATGATTGCATTAATGAGGATAAAAACGTTGTGGGTGCTATACTAACACTTGTGCAGCCGTAGATATGTATGTACTGTTGGATATATGTACATGTTACATTGCGTTACATAGCTATGTGTATTTCTGTTTGAGTGAGAAACTTGAAGTACATGTAACCAGATTTTTCAAGCATGATGCCTTTGAATCTATGCTAACACACAACCAACACTATGCTTAGGTGGAGGCAGGGCTATGAGTGATCATGTGATCTATAACAGACACAAACATGGCACACATTGTGTGACAAATCGTGTTGAAATGACAACTCCAAATGGGTATAGAATTCCAAATCTCCTGTTTCTAGTGGATTCCAGGGCGCGATGCTCACATTGGAATTTTTGTCCTACAAACTAGTTGATGGTAACCCGCTGGGCTACATTATCCTAGGGCCTCTAGGTTAGATACGGCGCCTGGAGTTGTTTTCCCTTTTTCCGTACATGTTTAAATACTGTATATACAATGTATGTGGCAGCCAGTTCTATTTGTAGATATACGTGTGGTTGGATGCTCTTATCAACTATCTAACAGCATGTGGATATCCAGACACTACCCCAGACTGGCCTTTAGACTTTCATATTGTAGGCAAAGATATACTCAAGTACGTATGGTTGTACTGTATATTCTGGTCTTAACATGTGATCAGTGGCTTGTTCACCACCAACTGATTTTAATCTTGTTGTTATTCCATCTGTTTGGGAGTGTAAATAAACTGTCTCAAATGAATGGTGGTAACAATCTACCACCTTCATGCTCAAACAAGGATCACACTACAATATACACTTCTAATAACTGTGAGGATAAACTCATCTTCTCTCCAGCAGGCCATCTTGTTATGTGTCCGGTTTCTGAGATAAACTGGATGATGAAGTATATAATAGCATAGCGACCATTTGTTTCATTGGCCGGTAAGGCGGCCTAGTAGAAAAATTGTCTTATTATCTACATTGTACATGCAGGTCTCATATACATTGTAAATTACATGTGTATTTTCTATAGAATGAATATTTTATAGTAATCCCTCAACGATGGACTATATAATTTCATGTCTTGTAATATTTGTAGTCGATTTATCTTTAATTCAAGCTGATCAGGAGTATATACAGCCATTAAGGAGTTATCTTCTTTGCTGTAGATTCCATGCAGTATATTGGCCAGCATTCCTAATGGCTGCTGAGTTACCTCTCCCTAAGTCTATAATCTGTCACTCTCATTGGCTGGTTAATGGCACTAAGATGTCTAAGAGTGTAGGAAATGTGGTGGACCCCATGACTCTTGCGGATAAATACTCCTCTGACGGACTTCGGTATTTCTTGCTGAGAGAGGGGGTGCTCGGCAAAGATGGAAGTGAGGCTTATACCATGCAGTCTTAATGGTTTCATCGTGTTATTATAAAAATTATATTTTACATGTACATTGTGTTTATTAGTACAAACTACGCAGGTAGTCTCTTACAATACTACAGTAATGAAATTTCGGCTATTATCCATAATTTTGTTGATTTGTGTTTTAAATTTGCTTTAGGTTTTAGATCTAACTTGTAGATTTCAGTGAGAGTAAGATGGTAGACTACCTCAACTCTGAACTGTGTAATACGTTAGGAAACCTGCTCAACAGATGCACGTCAAAGTCTATAAATAGCTCTCAGATATATCCGCCCTTTGATCAATCGGTTTTCGATACTATGGCTACTGAAGAATGGCGGGAGTTGATGGACAGTCTACAGTCATTACCTGGTAAGTTAGTATAACATGTCAATTTCACCTCTATTTAAATGAAATTTGTTATTTTATTTAAATGAAATGCAGACTTGTAGTAACTAAGTGTGCGTCCATTTTACCATGTAAAGTGTGAATGGAAACCTAAGCAAATATATTTTTGGAAAGATGCATTACTGAATTATCTCGGCAGTTTGAGATACGCTGAGTTTGCATCGCTCAATACTTACTTTATGTATGTATAATATAAGCTAGAAATATTATCAATTTAAAAATCTATTGATATCCATGATATGGCACATCTATTGCAGATCTCGGTATAAAGTAAGGGGAAACAATTTCAAAATCACAATTAATTTTATGTTTTTCCTTACAGTTTAAAGGGGAATGATTTTCTCATGTACTGTATATATTATTCTCCACAGATTGGACTATATGTACATTACATGTATATCCCCTGTCATAACGTAGTTTTAGCCATGCAAATTTCTCCTCTCTCATAGTACAGTCAAGTACCCTGACTTACTCTCCCCTTCACTACTCATACATACTGTCTATTGATAGGTGAAGTAGCTGAACACTATGATAACTTCAAGTTCTATAAAGCTGTTGACTGTATAATGGGCCAGTTACGTTGTGCCAATGGCTTTATGGAATCTGTAAGGCCATGGACTCTAAAAGATGATGTTGATGTTCTTAATCTCATACTGCATATGGTTTTAGAGAACCTCAGAATATGTGCCATACTCTTACAGGTAACATTGATCGGAACTCAGGCTATACATGGTCTGTATCTTGCATCGACATAGCGGCATAATTTGTGATGTAATGCATACATGTATATATAATGTTATCATGTTATAGTAAAGTCCAGTGCCTTGGTTAGTGCCTTGTCCAAGGCACATTACTTATTCATCTGTTGAAAAATGTTTGGAATAGTTTTCTCAATGACCTGCAGTATTGAATTCAAACAATCATAATAGATTTGAAATAAAGAGTATGTTGGGAGAATGTATTATTTGTTTTGTAGCCTGTGATCCCCAATCTGTCAACCACCTTACTAGATAGACTAGATGTGCCAACACACTTCCGAAACATTGAGCATCTCACACTACCACTAGCTAGATCTAAGACAAGGCACATACAGTCGGGTGGTCCTCTATATAAACGTATCCAGAAAACTGAAAACATGTTATGATTTGAAGCTATCAATATCTTTCTGTATCACAATGAATTTGTATAACCCTGAACTCAAACTGATAGTATTATATTGGTGTCTAGTCCTCTCCTCCTACTGCTAGAATAGCTCTCCCATATCTCTGTGTATTATATAATACTAGTGGCTCTATATTTTAAATAATTATACAAGTTATTCTGTACTTTTCATCCAGATTCATAGATAGACCCATGATTATGACTGTAATTATAGTTATGTGTATGTTGAAGAGAAACGTGCAGTTTGTAAGAATTGTTCCATTCAATGTTCAATTTTATTGTCTCCTTTGCTATATGGGATATCAACTGCTAGTATTATATAATATATAAATATATTTGTATATAGTCATTGGTCGAGATTATAATTATAATGCATGTTTTTCAATATTAATTCTTTACCTGTAATACATAAGCTGTGACTTGACTTGGACACATGAATGACTTGTGATTGTGACTTGGATTCTGCCAAGTCAATCTGGCAAATAATAATTTTGTACAGTGTTTAGCCAGCATGGAAAAAAGGTCTCAATTGCCTACCTATTTATCATTTTTACTAGATCAGTGCTACTAGCAGCACTCAGAATATATCGAGGTTAGCTATGAGGCAACTCTGGCAATATCTAGGCTGTGTGCACGTGGGACTACACAATGCTGTAGCATAGGTGTGGTGTAAGTAGTGAATACAATGTACAGTGCAATAATTACTAGAGTTAAATTGCAGGACTGGCCAGAGGACACTCTGTGCTGTACCATGTGCTGTTTATATGCTATGTAACACTGTATTACCATTACAATATACAGTATAATACTACATGACCAGTCTCGACCGTAGTGCCAATAATACTACTTATATAGACTAGTTCTTTACCATGATTGCATAACATACATGTACATGCTCTGCTACACCTTGGCATAGGTTTTTCATGGATTGGAATGCCTACTAAAAGAAAAAAGTGATGCTTTAGAAAATGTAAAATTGTTTGAAGTTGTCTTCCACTTGACTTGCATTTCAACTTGATACTTGCATGACGGCTACTTGACTTGAGGCAGCACTGACTTGACTTGCCTCCAAAATTTTAGAAATGACTTGACTTGTTGACTTGCAAGTTGACTTGGACCCAACGCTGCAAATTTGAACCGCTACTGACAGCTCATGATATTTGAAATTAATATAGCTCATCTTAATTCAGTAAGATTGATTTGTTGTTTGTGTTTGTAAACCTAGTGGCAGCCTAGATTAACCCATTTTATTATTGGTCTTATGGTTAACGATTTTAGAAATGAAAAAGAACATAATTATATTCTTCTAGTCTGAACTAAAATAATAACACAATCTTGTGGCGAATTACCGTTGCAGTCTCAAAGTTATCCCCTCTCTGTCTATCATTGGGAGAGGACAATTCTGAAATAAAGTAGAAAAAGTTGAGTTTGGTATATAATCTACATGTACACGTGATTGTTTGGCTTTATTTATGAAAAAATATCAAAGTGTTGCATAAAATATAATTCATACAATTTATAAAAATTCCATAAAATTGTGAATAAAGTAACACAAAATACAAATGAAAGCAAATCTAAATAATGATAAACAGATCAACTTGTAGATCATTATTAGGCTGCCATTTCTCAGTTTGATTTGCTGCTAATTTGAGGCAAATTGTATTCATAGCCTGAGTGCTTCTAGAGGAGTGATAAGCTAAAGGGCCCTTACATTGCCAAGCATCCCCAAAAAACCGGAAAAACCCAGCAGTACTGGGGATGTGCTGTATAAATAAACTCATAATTTTAAAAACACAAGAACATGATGTACAATTAGTAAAGTTACATTTGAGTGAAAATAATCACCAATATAGTTTGTGTACACTATCATAACAAGCTATAAAATATTTGTTAATAAACTGTCATCATTACTGTAACTGAAATTTTTTCATAGAAACTATGAAGCACTTGTTAATATGGCCACTACAAGCTCTGGAGTACCTGTCAATAACTTGCTGTTACTACTACAAGCTATGCTGTACTTTTTGATAACTATCACTACAAGCTTTGAAGTACCTGTTAATACCTATCTCTACTACAGGAGCTGCTTTATATTCGTGGCACCTATACCAGAATCCAGCTTCAAGTTAATCTCCTCGCCTGGACCATCTATGGGTAGGATGGGTTGGTTTTGCACTTGTCAAAGCTTTTATCATATGCTAAAAAGATCCACATTTCAATGCCATCACAATCAGTTTGATGTTTGTTGATAAATATTGTGAATTACTATGAATATAAGAAAACTGTGTCTAAAAGATTGTACATAACTTACCATATGGAAAATACTTGACAATGAGCTCTACATCTACATGCCTTTTCAAACTCTTAACAGCCTGTATAAAAATAAATATGTGAGACTTGAGTATCGCCTACATTGTATTACAACAAGCAAGCAGTCGCCTAATGAAAATAACATAGCAGATACATGTATTGATGTATATGAATTAAATTGCCAGAGTACAACTTCTGGCTTTGGAATTAGGGAAATCGAGACAATTTATAGCACCAAGCACCTCTCTTGTATTATGTCGAGTGGTAGTTCTTTATAGCATTTGTAAGATTACTTATTCATAACATAAAATGCACATATAAGTTGTATTCAGTATAATACACATGTACATGTAGACTCACCTCATGCTGGCCAATATGTAGAAAACTTTCTCCATTAGCAAATAAGATCTGATCTCCTTCTTGTAAACCTGCTTTGTGAGCATCAGTACGAGGCATCACCTAAAACGGAGAAGTCATGTAATGTTAGATAGTATGATGAAGTTGAATAACGCAGGATCATGTGCCCACATAAACTTTACACACACATGTGTAAAGTTTGTGTAGGCACAAGCATATACATTGCAACTGTACTGTATAACCTGCAATACTACATAAATGCTATGGGTGTTAAGGAGTTCAGCCATACTATTCATATATATGCGACACTTTTTAAAATTGTTGCAGCAAGAAATATTACATACAAAAGTCATATCATATTGTAGAAATGTGGCTGAAAGCATTCCATCAGTTGACCCGGTCCCAGCCCCATAGGCTGTGTTAAACTCAAGCTAAGCTGATCCACGACAAATCATTGAGAAGTGATGTGTTGAAATAATAAGCGCACTAAACCATGCATTACTGGCGTCATTCATCTGTTTTAGCACTTGATATGACAGTTGAATAATGCCACTGGCTACTTGGTGTTTCCCTTCTAATCTTTCCTTCAAACAAACAACCAGTGATTTACCTTGGAGATGAAGATGCCGCATTTGTGTTCAGATCCTCCTCGAACATTGAAACCAAGCTGAAAAAAGAAGTCATAATTCAATACCACAACAGGCGCAAAAATTACTCTGCTGCTATTAACGTGGCATTACGGAATAGAACATGTGCCTACACTAAAGGATAAATACAATGTAGATACCTGATCTGATGGTTTATTTCGCTGTAAACAAATGGTCCTGTTCTGAAATTTTCTAAGGTCATTACAATAATCAGGATGAAACCTTCTCTAGAAAAGATAATAAATCAGATTCATCTCAATAGAAACACACTGACATTGTTATGGATATAACATTCTGGTTTTGACAACTAAATGCTCGATATCTAGAGGCAATCATAATTACCTGTATACTTAATCTATGTAAGCCATTTACATGCATATTTTATTACTATATGTCTTTTCTATGTGATGTGTATTATTTTCAACTATATTAACTAATTTGACCTGAATAACCAGCCCACACGGGTAAATTTCATATATTACACTTATCTGACTAGCTTGAACTTTATACTTACTACTTAACTGAAGGGACTGCAGCTGAATTTCGAAGTCTACTAGGATTGTACTGCATAGATGCCTGCTACTCTAGGAACAACTTTTATAGTAGCTCCTACCTGACAGAAGACCAGAGCCCTGGCTAACATGGGCACTTCCCTGCACCTATGATTTCATGGGTAGCTACACTAGAGCCTTAGAAACAAATAACTGGTCAAAACCATTATAGCAGGGTGTTACACACTATTTAGCAGAGTTGGGTCCAAGTCGACTTGCAAGTCAACAAGTCAAGTCATTTCTAAAATTTTGGAGGCAAGTCAAGTCGAAGTCAAGTCAGTGCTGCCTCAAGTCAAGTCAAGTCAAGTAACTTCGAAAATTTTGAAGGCAAGTCAAGTCGAAGTCAAGTCAGTGATGCCTCAAGTCAAGTCAAGTCAAGTCAGCTGTCATGCAAGTCACAAGTCAAGTCAAGTCAAAGTCAAGTCAAGTCGAAATGCAAGTCAAGTGGAAGACAACTTCAAAAAATTTTACATTTTCCAAAACATCATATTTTACGTTTAGTAGGCATTCCAATCCATGAAAAACCTATGCCAAGGTGTAGCAGGGCATGTACATGTATGTTATGCAATCATGGTAAAAAACTAGTCTATATAAGACTAGTAGTATTATTGGCACTACGGTTCAGACTGGCCATATAGTATTGTATACTGTATATTGTAATGGTGATGCAGTGTTACATAGAATGTAAACAGCACATGGTACAGCACAGAGTGTCCACTGGCCAGTCCTGCAATTTAACTCTAGTAATTATTGCACTGTGCATTGTATTCACTACTGACACCACACCTAGGCTACACTTACACTACTTGCACTGCGTGTACTTGTGACTATGCATTGTCGTTGTGTAGTCTCACGTACACACAGCCTAGATATTGCCTGAATTGTGTATCCTCATAGCTAACCTTGATATACTCTGAGTGCTGCTAGTAGCACTGACCTAGTACAAATGATAAATAGGTTGACAATTGAGACCTTTTTTCCATGTTGGCTAAACACTGAACAAAATTTTTATTTTCCAGATTGACTTGGCAGAACCCAAGTCAAAATCACAAGTCATTCATGTGTCCAAGTCAAGTCAAGTCAAGTCACATTGATTTGCAAGTCAAAGTCAAGTCGAAATCACAAGTCATTCATGTGTCCAAGTCAAGTCAAGTCAAGTCACATTGATGCGCAAGTCAAAGTCAAGTCAAGTCAGCAGGTTGGCAAGTCCAAGTCAAGTCGACTTGTGACTTGACTTGACTTGGCAAGTCAAGTCAAATCTATGACTTGGACCCAGCTCTGCTATTTAGTATCCAGAACGAACTCCGTTGGATCTGTGCTGAGAATCACAGCTTTACACATAAGCTTTATTTTACTCAGTTTTAACTAGTCCATGAATGCTACACTATCATTTATCAGTGCTACTCTATTTTACTGCAGTTGATGGCGAAAAGTTCCCCAAACAAAAATTCATTCATTTACAGAACAGTCAATCCTTATCTGTTCATGTGCACACACTTAGAGTTACATCTGTTTCTTTACTTACCTCCGATCGAGGAATGTATTGTGGTGGAAGCTCATACAATGGTAGGTCTGCAACAGGCAGATTCTCCAAATCCATTACATCTCTGTTGTTCGGTGTAGAAGGCGGAAACTGGCGTTCACTAAAACTCGAATTAAAATTAGAAGCAGGAGAGCGATACTGCATATGTGACTGTTGATTCATCATATGGGTCTGTTGATGCGGTTGTACCTGTTGATGTTTGTGTATGTCACGGTTGGTGTTGTTCTCATCTAAATTGGTATGATGATTACCATATGGATAATTATTATCATAATAAGGTTTTGTGTGATAGCGTATTGGTTCGTGGTCAAATTGATCATACTGCATGACTTCTTACTATGCGTTATCGAGTCAAAAGCTACAATACATGAAAGACTTTAACCAAGTTTACATTGATTTTACACCACTCTATTACAATTGAAAAGATTAGTTTTAATTTTCAGTCACTGAAAAAATCAGGACGGAAATGTGAGTGTAGTTGAGTCTCCTTTGCTAAGTATGTGCTAATCAAGGATCCCTATAATGACGCCCGGTAATTAATTCAATCACATCTAAGCGTATGAAACTGACACTTTCTGTATTATTTATACTGCTGAAAACATAATGCAGAACAGATATCATTTTCAAACCGTTACCGCTCTCTGACGCCAAAGAAGAAAGTGGGCAGGGCCCTTGTTGGTAACAGCAAAGTTTTTTGGTAACCGAGCCATGGCTCTGATTAGTAAAACCGTCTGTAGTTCTATTAATTTCTTTTTTGATAGGTTTATAATTATAATATCTATAACATCTTATACTTCTTTTTGGTTATTGTTTCTCATTGTATACCAAGGAATGTCTACCAGGAAATACTTAATACTTTACTTGAAAAATGTTAGTGTGTGCTAGTATTTTAATTATAAATAGTAATACATTACAAGACGCATTTTTATTTTTGATTTATGCCCTAATATTTTAATGCTCAGCCGAGCATCATCATCAGGATGTATTACTATTTCTACTTTACTTGAACTTTTACTTTTTCGGGGGAATCCGAACAGTTCTGCAGGTATCTCCAGACTGTATTGATAGACTTTGGATCATGTCTCGGTTTGTGTCAGTCTCATCTTCAACGTATGGCTGCAAGAGATTTTAACGAAACCTAAATTCACTGTTGCATGGTCATAGTCATACAGATGGGGTATGTCATTCAACATATTTCAGAGCAAGACCATAAACTTCAACCCTGTTGGCAATAGGGTTGTGTCTGGCTGGGTAGCTGAGGCACAGCCATACAACATACAGGCCAGAGTACAGGGCAGAGGGCGTTGGAACCGAGCTGGCTGATCAAGCAAGAGGGGCTAGGGCTAAGGAGAGAAGGGAGCAGATCTAACCCGGCAGGTCTGTAAATACACAACGAGGTAGTAAGCCGACTAGGAGAAAGACCCAAGGCGCAAAGGTACCGTTGGAATCCTCAGAGTCGGCACAAGACTCGGTAGTGTGGGATCGGCTCTTACAGTTAAATACACTAGCAGGAGTCACATGCTACAGCCGTGAGTAGTAGTTGGACTGTTGGATCCTGGTACTAGTCATAGACTATACCTGGGAAGATCCAATGCCAGAAATGAGTGCCTGATACCCTACTGTTAGCAGTAAACAATAAGAGACTGCATATTTCAGCAGAGAGCATACTCTATTGAGCACAGTCTGAAAGCAAAGTCAAGTTACCTATATACTAATTCTGGTTCCAGTTTTAGGTCAAAAGGTTAAGCAGTACATCAATGTCGATCTCGGACCAAAAGGGGTCCTAGTTACAGTCGGTGTAAAAAGACTCGATCAACCAGTATAGCAGCCTAAAAAGGGGGGAAAATCGGGCACAAAATATACAGCATTTCCAAGACTATTACAAAGTACATAAGTGATGATTTACTAGACATTAGTAAGGATGATACAGAAAAAGGTATGCGAAGTACAACTAATGCCAAGGTATGCAGTTTACATATACATATACGTAAATACAGTTAGGACGGCAGTTTTTGCGACATGCATGAACAACTAATAGAAGTTACTGTCTCTTGGAGGAGACATGGTCGCTCGGTACATCAGCACTAAACCATGTTGATTCAACAAAATACCAAAGGATGACACTAGTCAGACTGCAGGCTTGACAAATACATTGAAGGTACTGGATTCCAGAACGCAATTAGTTATGATCAAGAGAGCCCTCTTCTGGGACCCAAAACGGGTGCAGCTGATTGTCTACAAGGCTTATGTCTACCACAAATACAAAAAAAAAGTGAAGTTGGATGCTGTGCGATTCATCTCCAACATCAAGCGCATAGGAGATGTAGAGAGTCATGGAAAGCTTTGTTTGCAACTGCAGAAACTGAGGAGGGAAAACTAAAACTTTGGCCTGCTACTACAGATTCTGGCGAAAGAAGAGCAGCATCCCACTCCCAGTACAGTACTCACAGTACAGTACACATGATATGTTGAGCCAGCCAACTGTGGACACTATAGGGTAGCATTTATAGGGTACTCATTTCCTGGCAATGAGACTCCCCCAGTCAATGGAGCGGACAACAATATAAATATCCCAATCAATTCCTCCCAAGAACTATAGGGGATACGAGGATAGAACTCAACTAAGAAGTATGTGCAGAGTTATTCAACAACAGTGATTTCCACATCAACAGGCTAGACAGTCTTGTTTAGTCAATACACACCATTTGTTACTCAATTCAGTAGGACTACTGGCCACAAACTGTTTACCCCATTAATTGTATCTAGCACACTGCTTCTTCTAGTGCTGCACGTGCAAGTGCAAATCAAAACGGCCCAGCACTACCTTCTTCCCTCTCGGGCGGTCCAGTGTGAAGGTTGCTTAAAGTAAGTAAGTAACTTGAATAAGTGGTTGGTGCATTTCAAGCAAAGGGTAAACCCTCGTACTCCTTGATTCAGGTGACAAGAGTCAAAAAATAATCATTGATGAGAGTTATGATTGTCCACATCAGTTCATCAATGTGATTGTGATATTATGGTTATTTATTTTATAATGAACCAATACAATACTAAAGTAATTATTCGACAGTATGACATTAAAACTGATATCAATATTTCCTCATTTGAAGGGTTCAAGACTCAACAGACATGACATCTGTTTTCCTTTGTCAGACACATTATAAAACTGAATGGTAATATGTCACAGGATAAATGTGAGAAATACAAGTCTACTCCTTGATACTTCTTCGGCACTTTTAGATTTTGCAGATTCATAACAAGATTATGCATAAAAATATGAACCAAGCTATAACCAAGCATCAGCCTAGCATCTCTGGGCACCAAATATTGTGAAGCATTAAGCTTGCCTTTTATCTTTCTAGACAAATTTTCTTCTTGTAGAGCCCATCTGGGCCGTATCACTGTCAAGACTAAGATGAGATTTGTGTGCAGGGTCTCCTGTTTGGGCAGTAGTAAAAGCATTTTGGTGTTTTAAGATGTTGCAAAATGTCTGCTTTCTGCAGTTACTTCAGCTTCAGAATTTATATGTCCATATTTTGATTTAGGCCCTACATGTATGCAAGAGAGTTTGAGCCTTGTGGTTGGATATTGAAAATTTTGTTTGTGTGATGGTATTATAGTTTATATCAAAGATTATTTCCTGTGTGACATTTTTCCATCTCAGTTGGTAATGGTTTAAATTCAAACCAAAATTTAAAATATTTCCTAAATGTACTTTAGAGGCTATAATGGATCGAGGCGTAACTGTTAAACCAGATTGGTTTCGAACCCCACACTTTGGATATTGGGCTGCAATACTCTCTGGACTTGGAACACTTGCTGTGAGTATGCCTGTTTGTGTAGGACTTTTTCTCGATTACACTAAATGCATGTCTATATTGTCGATAAAGATGAACTCAAATACTTTTCTAAGATAGTTCATTAAACGCCATTAGTTGGAATAGTTGGAATGGTAAGCCCAATGATTGCCAAAGCAAGACTTACTTCTGCTTTTTTCTAATGTTCAGCTTAGCAACTGAAGACACTTTATTAGCAAACTAGAATGCCTCATGGTTTACATACAGTGGAGATTGTCCTCTCATGACGATAGTATAGTATAACATCGCACATTCATTGATAAGATGTTTGTTTTAGGTGACTTACTGTTACCCAGAGATTGCTGTGACATCTCTAGGCCCTATTTCTCCAATATCTAGATATCTCATAGAGGAGAAACCTGGTCTACTCAAAGCTATGTGAGTTCTGTCAAAACGCTACACCTGTACCACTATGCAATCATAGTAGCTACATCTACTGTAGACTACATTTGTACCACTAGTTATATATACAATTATAGTAGCTACATGCAGGCTGAGTAGGTATAGGTTCCTATCTGCCTGATGGTCCTGCACAGAGCCGTTTATTGAGAGAGTAGCTTCACTGGTGAACATTATGCGACATGACAATGCAATCCTTTGTTACTGGGCCCAATATGGCCTCTTATTTACTTCCGGTGACATAACTCTCCCAATAAACGGCTCTGGTCCTGCATGGAACTTATCAGTCAGTATAACTGTAACACTATGCTCCAAGTATACATTGAACTATTTAGTGCTAAAATCATTGTAGATAACATAATTTGACGTTTATGTATCAAATTTATGATTTCGATATACTCAGTTGTTATTTCACTAGAAATTGTCAAATATGGCTGAAAGTTAAAAGTCTGAACCTTCACGAGGACATAATTATTATGGAGTACTCTGGAGTTACCTGTCCATGGCCTATATGGTCAAAGTGCAGACAAATCCATCTATATGTCCTAAATCTTATGCATGTCTGAGGGTGATCAGTTAACCATATAGAGAGCATGGAGAGTGGAATACATGTATATAATATACATGTATCATTGTTGTAGAGTTTATGGATCCATTGCAATACATCTGTTAGAGGGAGCTTGGGTGTTTACCAAGTGCAGGTAATATTGTATGCTCCTTAATTTCTAGAAATATACATTGCGTGTTACTTTGTATAATGCTAGTAAAAGATTCCAGCTCTTGAAATTGTAAAAAGTTGTTTATTGTTGATCTAAAATATAAAAACATAAATCCAACTCTATTTTTGTTCACTATTAGGCGTTGATGGTGTGAATTACAGGCCTATTGAATAGCAGCATGGTATTTATTAGGATGACAGCTCCAAAATACTGACTTGAAGTTTTTATGAAAACATGATAGAAACAGTGAATCTGACTCTCTCTATTGACTATTGGCTTTTATGGTGTGGATTTGAGGGCTGTTGTATAGCAACATGGTGTCGTGTCATATTATGACAGCTATGACAAAATAATGTATATGCACTTTAATTTTTTTAAATTGCTATAAATACCAGGTTTTTACTGAATATATATTTTTCTTTACTTTTACCTGCAGGAAGTTGGGACTGAATACTTGGACTACAATCAAATGGACTCTGCAAACTATCATCATTGGGTTTGCATCAACTAATATTGTTAAAGCTAAAGTCAATGAGGTAGCAAATACAAAAAGAGAGTAGACCATTTATACTGCAGTGAATCCTGGACCAATCTGTTCATGTTAGTTTCTAGTTACTTTAATTCATCTGTTTGATTGTATGTGCTATCTACTTTTACAGGAGTGCATTTATGTATTTTATTACTAGAACATTCCTCTAACTGAAGCGGACAATAAATTTAGCGATTATTATTGTTGGTTGGTTGGTTGGTTGTCTTCTAGCTTGCTATTCTGTAATAGGCTACCTTATGCCACTACTGTCCACTTAATAATATCTTTGCATCACTGTTTGGTGCTATGGAAGTTGTTTTGTCTTGGGGTAAACACATGTAGGCAGTTAGTATTCAAGAGCACCCCCCCCCCCCCCCCATCTGGTGGATAGAGCGGAATTTAATTGACAATTTTACCTCAAACTAAGGTTGGTGGCAACTTGAAATGGAATATATTACCCCTGAAGTGATATATAATTATATAAGTTTGTTTGAATAATTGTAATATCTATGAAGGTTCCAAGTTGTTCAAAAGGTGGGTTGGTATCAGCAACGCCCCCGTTCCTTCTTGTGGACAGTTAGAACTCAGGCTATTATTTATACTTTCTTCTTGAACTGTTCTAACCCACAAGTCCTGTTGTCCAGTTGTTACGGAATGAGTACTTTGTATTTGTAGAAGCTAGCCAGGAGGTGGATATTCCTTCAATATGGCTAATTATTGGTTAGGCAATCAATGCTGCCATCAAGTTATAGCTAATCTATATCACATTAACTGTAAATTTACAATAGACTTAATTTGTTGATTATAGTCAATATTGTATTGTTCTATGTAAATATAGATAATTATAACATGGCTATTCGGTATCGAATCATATATGTATATAGTAACACACCCAATCAAATCAAATATTTCACAGGGTGGAGGAAACATGAAAGTTGAACAACACTCCACACCTAGAGCCAACTGCATACTAAAACAAACATATTCATAATAAATTTACATGTAGAAAAATTAATAAGGATTATAAGAAAATGTTACAAAAATTCAGAAATAAAAGTATTAGTGGAAGTATAAGAGGGGTAATTGTACACCTCAGTGGTTGCCATTGGTTACATACATACACATTCATGTTAGTACATCAAAGGCATGAGCCATTCGGCATGGTAGAAGAAATGTAAGGCACTTGCGGTGATGCTGCTAGATGTGTGTATAATGTCTTTGAGCAATGTTATGAAACAGTAACTTGACTATGTCATGTGGCATACCCTCCACTACCTTCTAGCAAATGAATAGAGGAAGGTAAAAGAGCTGGCACTTTAAGACTCTTCAGTTTCTGGTTTCTCCTGGGCATCGCTTTCTTCGGCAACTTCCTTATCCTCCTTTGTATTCTCTGGACTCTGAGCTCCTTCGTCGCTCTTTTCGTCTTCTCTGGGTGTTGCTGCTTTATTTGCCTTGTCATCCTTTTTCTACAATATAACAATTTATTCTAGGGCATGTTCTACATGTATATAACTATTTCATACAATTTCTGAGACTTTTCAATAAAATAAAAGTCTAGAGCTGTTGTGAGATGGCATCCTCAATTATAAACTTACATTGTCCCACCAATTCTGTGGGTATGCTGATATATTGTCCATAAACTTTAAGTTCGTCTCCCAGTCCTTCTGCCATTGTGATCTGTGGTATTCCGGTTTTCTGTTTAAAATTCGCTGCAGAACTGCTTGGTTTTCCCTTGTCACTCTCAAAAGCTCTCGTTGTCTTTTCTCACGGTTTAAACTGAAAGATACAAATCAATGGCTAATTTCGAACCTGCACCGTCATATTATGATGCGTAGCCTCATTTGCTGACATATCTGTGTTGTCGAGTACAATTTCAGAAAATACAAAATCATTAAGAATAGCATATGTATATTATAATCCATATGTGTAGCAATTTCGTACAGAGAGAAACTGTGGATCAATAGATTTTAACGCGGATAGCTTAAAAGTTTTAAAACCTATTGATTCAAATTGCTTGATCAGGAAAGCTAACTATTATTGACAGAGAAGTGGAACTTCTATAATCAATATAGCAAAGTGTTTTACTTCAAGCTAGTTGCAGTTTCATCACTATAGTGACATTGTAAGTGAAATGGTAAACAACTAATGGATAGCTGATAAATTTACAGTCAAGTAGAGTTTGCAGCAGGTCTATGCGTGCTAATCATAAAATACTACATGATTCCAGAGTTATCTAAATATTTTGTTATTTCAAAAAATCTTCCTTGAAGAAGCAGGATAAATAGCAGGATACAAGCAGCTAATGGTGATTTATGAATCCACACGCTCACTACATTATGAAAAATAAAGTAGTCCTGCTCCATTTAAATATCATTTTCTACAAAAGAGTCTTAAACTAGAGTTTCAAAAATAACACATAATAATTGTCTAGATGCAAATCAGTGGAGTATGATTTATAAAGTGCATGCACTAAGTTCTAATTGGTAAATAAATTCAACATAAATAACTAAGTGCAAATTTCTAAGAAGTCATAGAGCCGTTATCTATTATCTCTACCTGAACAGTGACTTACTCATACTGTTTAGAAGATAGATCTACAATCCTGTTAGTATTGGATAAGAAATATACAGATGTTAGAAATATTATATATCTAATCTATTTAGTACAGGCGGGTGAAGCAGGTTATAACTACATGAGTAGTACCTAGTATGTTACTATCAATAAATTCACAGTTATCTAGAGAATAAAATTAATGCAAATGCAGCTAAGCCAATTTATTCAAGCTGAAAAGTCTATTTCTATGGCACCAAATTACATGTATTTCTACATGTAACTATGTTACTCAGTAGGTTAGATTACAATGTACATGGCTAAATATTATGTAATCACTATTATTCTAACACTGCATTTCCATGATTAAGACATGTATTTATGTTCAAGTCATGTTCACCATTTAAAATCCATAAGACCTTGACAGATTTTTGTGCTCCACTATATGCGGAGGTTGAGCAAGCCATTAGTGCTAATCAAAGAACAAAAGGGAATCAAATAATTAGTAATATGCACAGAGACACAAGTGTATTAGAAAATCAATAAAAATCAGAGCTAACTGGTGAAGTAGAAAGAGGCTAATAGATGTATACATATGGCTATTAACCTATACCTTTTGTATTCATAATTATTGCGATTATCGATGCGGCCTTGTGTTCTCATGATATACGACATTTTCTCTAACAATATTCTGTTATCCCTCTCAATTGTAGCCAATCTCTCTTCTTCTAGCTGTAAGGTCAAAATTAAAATAAAAATTGAATTCAAGAAAAACTGATAAGTATCACCATTCATACGTAAAAACTACAAGATTTGACATGACTTGACCGCTAAAAAAAATCAGCAAGATATTTAGCGCTGTTCCTTTTCCGACTTTTTTGTATCTACATGTACATCTATGAGTCTAGTTCTAGCAAAATATTCAAGTACGGAAATAATTATAAATAGTACTAATTATACTTTCAAACCTGCAGCTTTTTCAGCTTTAGATGAAGGTGCATATAGGTCTGAGGTGCTCTGGTGTCCACCATAGGGGCAGCATCTCTAACCTGCATGTACATAGATATTATTTTTATGTGCATAGTTATTCCAAATTTTTGTCACAAATGCTTGCTTGTACCACATGATATAATTTTAAACTTACATAGAAACCATATATTATTGTTATATTATATTTCTATTTTATGTCTTTCAAGTAAGACAATACAGTTTGCTGATAGTTTAAATTCATATAAAAGTGAAGTTGGAGCTTGCTTGTGTTTGTTTGATTTAAATTACAATATGTGGCACTACATATTATCTGTATTGAGAATTGAGATTATATAGCTAAATTGTGATTTTACAAAATGTGTTAGACTAACAGATTCTATTTAATATGTTGTATTTAATTATGAGTCTGTTAATGGAAAAAGTATGAAGAATTGATCTAATTTCAGTAATTCAATGAGTTGTAATTTTAATATAATATATATACATGTAACATTGCATATTGTAGAATCATTTATTATTTACTCACTTTTCTCCTATGTTCATTGTAGTATGTGTTATCCCACTTGGCCTGTAGTAATTTGTTATGTGTCGGTAATATACTTTGATATGACCTGTGCATTTTGAAAAAACACGTTTAACTTCCACAAGTGAGTTGTCAGTCTGGGTTGCTAACATCTGAGTTCCTAACAGGGTTGGGAGTGCTCTTCCATGTATATGTCGCCAAGCAACGTATACATGTAAGGGAGGCGGTGCTTGTGACAAAGTAGCCGTAAATGTAATAGTAAAGCCAAAGTGAATTTCCGAGCCAGTGTTTGGCTAGTGTGATAACTCGCCGGTCTAGGAGCTAAGCGAGCCCACCTTGACTTGTATTTTAGTATTAGCCAATGAGGAGCTGACCTGTGTTGACAAACCGAAAGTGCTTTCGTTTGCGTTTTCCTTTCTTCATTGACTCAAAGTCTATATAACTTTGATTGACTGAGCGATTTGATTATATTATTTAATAATTTACAGTAATTGCATGAATTTGACACTCATCCTCTGTAATATAATAAAATTTTGTGATGTGCTATAACTGATAGTCTACGTTATGAAATCAATTTTGTACTTTGTGTATTTAGCTGTTTTACTTCATCACTTTGTCCTTTGCCATTGCCAAAATTTAAATGAAAATCAATTGAAAAATCCAAATTTGGACAATGATCACAATGACGATCAAGATGAGACCAAGGGAAATAACATTCGCAAAAACAATAATCTTCATCCTGCCACTGATACATCCGGAGTTGGTAATGACCAAAGCAAAGAAGGTGATCCAAAAGAAGATATCACTGGCGAGATCAAAACAACCAACTCATGGGAAGCTTGTATCTTTTCTTTTGCTGTAATATAATTATATTTAATATTTCTATTATAAATGCACTATGATTATTTATTACATTAGATTGGAATTAACTCACTCATTTTTTTGTTCAAATAAGTTCATGGTATTACTATTCCTAGCTTTCTGCTCTACATGGATATGAAGGCTAAATTGTCTTGTACTGATTAGCTCTGTTAGGTGCTGTAGAGGAGAAATTTAGATAGCCTTAGTTCCTTGTTTGTTTTTGGGGTTAGGGTAGTCTACCAACAAAATATAGAGAAGACAACTTCTGCTTCAGTATTGGCGAAGAACAAAGGCTATGACAGATTCTCCACTTCTGCACCTAATCCCAAGAGATTACCCATTTTTTTAAAAAGCAGTGTAGCCTGAATAGTCTAATGGCTATCATTAACCAACGAGGTGCCAATGTAACATCCGTAAAGCCTGTCCAAATCCCACATCGTACTTTATTGTAGTTTCACAATCATTATTATTTTTGGTAGCTCATTAGTTAGAACACTTTTCCTTAGTAACACAATATGCAGATAGAGTACTGTTAGAAACTCAGAGAAAAGCTCACATGGAGGTTATAAAGCACTTGCTGACTATTAGCCAGACTGAGAAGCAATATGATTTGCTGAATGTAGTCAGTACTAAAATAATTGAGGTGAGTCATACTACTATAAGGTGAAGTTACTTATTTATTTTTGCAGTGAACTTGTCTCTTTCCCCTATCTTTGACGATGATGTAGTGCTTTAACCTTTGTCAGGTACTAGATGAATCAAAGATTAAGCTTTTAGAAGCTGAGGTTTCTCCTGATGGGCAGTTTCCTGAGAATGAGGATCACAGGGATTGTAAGTTTCGTATTTGTGCAGGTATCTATTTATTTCTCTACTATTTATCATGATGGTCTTCCCTGCCCATATTCATATGATGCTGTGTTTGTTATGTTATGTTATACAATGCTGTGTATGCACATGGTAACATTGTATTTTAGATCTATCTAAGCTGATACAGAACACACTACTGTATGGGGATCTGGCTCTCAGGTTTCCTACTTTTATTCACCGTCAGTTTGACAGAAAGAAGCAGACCCGAGCTTTGGTTAAATGGTGCTTTGATTATGTTAATAAAGCTGGTATTACTAATGGAACATCTGCAGAACAGACTTTGCATCTGGTGAGTATCATTATTAGAATATTAATTACAGATACCATTGGAAATGCTCTCACCATGGATATAAATATGTAGTTTGTCAGTAACCCAAGTTAACTTTTGTATTTACAATGTATAACAAACAATCTGATATTTTGCTATCACAGGCTTCACAAGAACTGAATATAATTGACAGGGAAGATAGCTATCAGAATCCTTTCCTAGAAGAAGCTGAATTTAAGGTACCCACAATTATGCTAATGTACTTATATGTCATAGTTATGTTCTCTCTATGATTTAGAAGTTATGTTCTCTCTTGTTCTTATTTAGAAGTTATATTTTCTTTGGGATTCAGCAGCTATCTCAATACTAACTCTTGAGTCTTGACCAATGCCGTCCAATGGTACACTTAGAGGTATACAATCAGTATGTTAGCTGGAAGTTACATCTATGATTGTACTCATAGGTACAACTTCCTGTACCCAGTTACCCAGTTGTGTTCTGCATGTAGCAGTTACGATATCTTTACATCGATTCTTTCTTTATTGTTTCATCAACTATAATATTATTCATGCTTGATTCTTAGTTGAGTCAATTGGTGAAGGAAGAACTGAAAAAGCAAAAGAAAAAAGCGAAGAAAAGGGGCCCAAGACTAAGTGGTAAAAAGACTGAACTTTAACTTTTTAGCCTATGTTCTATGGCTTCTGTTACTGGGATTATTTGCTAACATTGAGCAAAAGTCAAGTTGTTTTCAAGTCTGTGCATTTGTCAGATAAGCTCATATGTGTAGACAAATATTATATAGACTGATAACAATACCATGAAGATGTATTATAATGTATTATAATAATATGTGGTTAGTACATGTATTTACTAGTACATTTAATTTGTATGTTAAATTGTACATAGTTTATTTAGTTCTATCATATGAATAATTGTCTTGTTTCGCCAACTGTATCAAGAAATATTTTAATGAGGAATAAGCATATTATTACAAGTATTGTACTTGCAATCCTTGACCAGTCTTTTCACTAGTATAAGTGTACAATTATCTGTATTCTGTACCAATTATAGCTACTGCATGTCTTATAATATACATGTTGATGTATCTGCCTGTACATAATACCGGAAAAGTTGTTCCTAGTCTTTTCTAGGAATCCAATTCTCCTATAGTTATTGTGGTTATTCTTGCTACCATTTAGTCCGCATAGCATATTAAAATAAATATTGAAACCCTATCAGCTGCATTTACTGAACTTGATATCATGTTGACCCTATTAGTGGAGTTACTATCCCCTGGTGAAGTTGTTATAATGGAGTTACTATCCACTGGTGAAGTTATTATAATGGAGTTACTATCCCCTAGTGTTGAGCTAGTAATATGGTTGTAGATACTACAAGCATATTACTAGTAGCTGCTCACACCAACATCTTCCAATACAAACATAAGGCTGGGGGAGTAGTAATGAAGAAATGTTGTAACTAGCCTTGTCAGATCTGCAGCTGATTATATAGTACGTACCATTATTTAATTATAATAATATACAATGTAAATGCACATATGACTATCACATTTATTTGGTAGCAGCCAAGGACTTTGTTCAGCAACTGTGGAAAACAACCCAAACCCAAGATAACTTATCTATTGCACTTGTCGAAACACAAGCACAACTGGGAAATGTCTGACTACATGCACATGAGTTGAATACTAATATGATGATTGATATCACAGCTGCCAATGGTGAAATCCTACTGGTCCAGGTCTAAACCCCAGTCAGAGTTGAGCTACTTTCCACAGTCCTGGAACCAATTTATTTCATTTCCTTAGAATCAAAGTATATAACATATAAAACGCAGAATTAGTACATCTATAATGCATGCAAGCTTATGCAGAAGCATACTAATGAAAATAAGCTAGGACAATATACATGTAGGTGCAAGTACTGGTCAATACCGTATAATTAAAAGTTTTAGTGTATTACTAGATTGCATGTTTTAATGTACAGTTTGGACTTTAATAGATTATTGTTCTACAATATACAATATAAAGTCATATTGATTTACGTGTACTTGTTTATCCTATGAAGTCAATGCACTGCCTATCAGATTAATTTTACAGTTTATAGTCAAATAGACAGACTTGATCCATCTATGTAGGTACGTCTATGTAGAATACAAAATGTACTCCGAAGGAAAATAAGTGATCCCATGCATCATATTGTAGACTGTATCCCATGCACCTACATGTACGAACTTGTGACTGGCTTTATATTTGGAAATTCATTTGTGATCTCAAGTTAAGTACAGAGGAACAAAGCCGTATATTATAACGAAAAATCTGCAGTGGATATTGAGATGTCGTCATAGTCTGGTCGTGCATAAACATAAGTTTCTTCAGCAGGACTTCCAGCTGCATCGTCAGTCTGCACATGAGTACCACTGGTGGTCCCGTCTATTGTTGTGTCATTGCTGGTAGAACTATCATTATTGGAGTTGGTGGTTTGATCAGCCACATTCTCACAGACAGTCTGATCCGTAGTTGACAGTTTCACACTAGGCTGCCATTCCAACGACACATAGCCTTCCTGATGTACATGGCTTATCACTGGGCCAGACATGCATTTGGTGTTGGTGGTTTCTACACCATCATTGTTGGTGTTGGTGGTTTGATCAGCAATACTCTCACAGACATTCTCATCTTTGGTTGGTGGTTTCACACTAAGTTGACGTTCCAAGGACTCGTAGCCCTCCTGACGTTCATAGCCTTTCATTGGGCCAGACATGCAGTTGGCGTTGGTGGTTTCTACACCATCATTGTTGGTGTTGGTGGTTTGATCAGCAATACTCTCACAGACATTCTCATCTTTGGTTGGTGGTTTCACACTAAGTTGACGTTCCAAGGACTCGTAGCCCTCCTGACGTTCATAGCCTTTCATTGGGCCAGACATGCAGCTGGCGTTGGTGGTTTCTGCACCATCATTGTTGGTGTTGGTGGTTTGATCAGCAATACTCTCACAGACATTCTCATCTTTGGTTGGTGGTTTCACACTAGGTTGACGTTCCAAGGACTCGTAGCCCTCCTGACGTTCATAGCCAGACATGATGTAGTTGGTATTGGTGACTGCTAAACCAACATTATTGGTGTTGCTGGTTCCATCAGCTATTTTCCCACAGCCAATTAGCGGTTCCACACTAGGTTGACGTTCTAAGGGCTCATGGCTCTCGTGGTTCTCAAACCCCCGTTGGTCATCATGGTTCTCCAGTAAATCACCACAAACAGGCATTTCGGTGCTGACAAGTGCTGCATCAGCGTCCTCGTAGATATGTTGTTGCGCTACACCTTCGTTGTCATTGTTATCAGGTAGAATAGGCAAGTAAATTGTATTTCTCTCAGAGTGCCTGTACCCATAGGTTGAGTTTGGAGAACGTCTATACCGTGCCACTAATTTTGCTAAAATTATGTTTATATATACATGTACATGTATTTTTATTACAGTTAAAAACTGGATATATTTTCATTCATTTGTTCTCTTGACTAGCAAGTAATAATGTAATATCTTATTACAAATTGTTGAAAGTAATATTTTGATGTCACTAGCAGGCTTACCAAGTCTCCCTGATTCTGCAGGAGACTCCCTGATTTTCACCTAAAATGAACACCCCCTCCCCCCCCCCCACCCAAATGCTGAATCTCCCTGATTTCCATCAGTCGAACTTGGCAAACCTGGTCAATAGTGATCAGCTCTTGTACAGCATAGACATGAAACTCTTGTAGTGTGATATGTGAGACACCCAACTGAAGCCAAAACAATCATAATAGAACATTAGGCAGAATATTCAATATGTTAACTCTTATGAACCGCACAATTAACCTACCTCTTCCTTTTTTCTTCTGCCGGCGGCAACAGCACACAACAACAATTATTGCAACAGCAACTGCTACAGCTACTCCTACTACCACTCCTATTATTAGACCTGGTTGTACCATCTTTTTGACAACAGGTTGGATCCACTCAATGCGCCATGTAACGACCACCTCCTTATCTGTCAGATGAAATTTTTTAAACTGCTTAAAATAATAAAAATAGTCACAATGCTATTGTATGTTTGGAAACGTCTCGGGAAACTTGAAATATTCCCCAGCATATTAAATTGTTATGGTTACCATAGTTACAATGTATACCATTGATGAAATTTGGGTAACACATGGACAATAATGTATCGACACAATTTTCAGGCCAAAGGTTCATGTCAATGGGCCTAGAGATCGTGAGTTTGATTAAACTACATGTAGATTGCACGACAGTAGTCATGTTATCCAGGGTTAATGTGTTCACCATTGAAACTAATAGTCTTAGCAATATGACATCTAAATCGTAGCAGCCTGGTTGTCAATCAAGGGTATTCTCATCTAGTGACTCACCAATACCGTTGCTGGCAATGCACTCTATGGCCTCTGTGGTGGGATCCTGGAGCGGTGTTAGAGTAAAACTACTCAGGTTGGAAGTTTGAAACGAGCCGTCACGTCTCCACCTGAACGTGTGGGGAGAAGGGTTCCCAATCACATAGTCTGTGCAGTCTAATGTGATATTCATCTGATCTAATTTGAACTTTTTAGACATATTTGTTTTATCACCAGCATCTATATCTACCAAAATAAGTATATCCATGCTCATAAAGGATGTTACATGTACATTATGTGAAGAGCTCATTTTACACGTACAAAGTAACAACCTTCTCTACAAAAGCACTGTATTCTTCAGTTCTAGAAAATATTTCTTTATCAGGCAAAAGTAGCTCGAAGGAATAACATGCTACTTATCCACAACAAGTCTATGTTATAGTTGTTTTCTAGGAAAAGGACAACTCCTTACCATGCTCTAGGCCTATATGTCTATACCATTGCGTGTACCATTGCATACAATTGTCTGTTCACTCACATTAATAACTGCTAAAGCGGTCCTAAATATTGGTTTACCCAGCAAATGGTTCCTCTTTCTGAACTGTCAGATTCTCAGTTGGACCTTGTTGGACAAGTTGTAATGATGGATATAACCACGCGCATAGTACATGATTGTAAGCTGTCAAGTCATAATTCATGCTTCTTACACTTAGAGATTTGTACATTGTACATACATTTTGGTACGATATGGCGCCTTTCTATACTTGCTCCATTCCAATGTGGATGTTTAGTATCTGTACATGAGAGGAAGAGACCAGTTCTGTCAGCTTTGGTAGGAGTGTAGGAATTCCCAGTGCTATTCCCAGTACTATTCCCAGTGGTATTCCCAGTGGTATTTCCATTGATTGCTACAATAGTCGTAAGCATATCATGTCGTACCAGCTATCGTTCTATTCTATAGCACAGTTATTGTAGTGACATCCATTAACAAATACAGGAAATACACCTGGTACATAGCATGCTGCTGTTATTTTGAAGTTGTCTTTTTGTTACAGGCATATGAATGTGGCTACATGTACATGTGTAACCATGAAAAGACAACTTCAGAACAATAGCAGCATGTTATGAAGCCAGTATATCCTTATGTACATGAACATGTATATGTGTTATGGGATAGGTTATGGATTATGAGACATACCGTATGAATACACAGATAGAGGGTCAGCATCTTCTGAACTGCATTCAAATCTGAACTCGACTCCTTCAATAATCTCTTCTGGTAGATGCATCGTAACGTTCTGCGGAGCCACTACATATTAAAAATATATCATGTATAAATATTATATTATATTATTGCTCTACTATAAAAGGTGGGAAAGCTATTGGATTAGCTCGGTTGCAGAAGGCTATGTGAGACTTCAACAGACCTGATGTTCAAAGTAAACATAAGGTGAGTAATGAAGTCTTGATTCCAAAGTAAGGTAAGTAGTTGATACCCTAGCTAGGCTCAATACACTGAGCCTCCCCCCAGAGAGATTGATATAATATGTCACACTTGGCGACAGTTCAGATTAAGTACAGATGTTCAAGAAATACTTAAAGTCTTAAAACCTTTGGGAAGTTTTCCTTACTTTAGCTCATGAATGAATGCTTGCCCACTGTCTGACGCTTTTTTAAAATAGTGTTGACAATCTCGAGATGTGTGCCTCATACATATTATACTTGTACACGTATATGTATAGTGATTACATGTACACGTATATGTATAGTGGTTGCATGTGCACGTATATGTATAGTGGTTGCATGTACACGTATATGTATAGTGGTTGCATGTACACGTATATGTATAGTGGTTGCATGTACACGTATATGTATTAAGTGGTTGCATATAGCACATGTAGGCCCTACATGTAAGCCCCAACACAAGCCACAATTAGCAGGGCTCATGGACACCCACTACTCAGAGTAATGGGTGGAGTCTGGGATGTCCTACCCAAGGTTGTATAGAGTTATTTATAATACAACTACGTGTACAACTGTACAACGCAGTTGCAATTCAAATTAAAATAATTTTATGTACTGGGATTCTTGGGGTTCACCCAAAAACAGAACAAATACCTTGGTATTCTGCTACAATTTTCAGTTTTCACAGTCCATTTCATAAATCTTTTATTCACACACAGTTTACACTAGCTAGAATCATGTGATACATGCCAATACACACAGGAGGATAGTTCTAGCCTGCTCGTACACATAACATGATTGCTGGTAAGGAATCAAGATGGTGATGGTATAACATGAAGGGACAGTGGACCCAGGGAAACCTTGCATAATATTTTACTATGTCTACAGCAGGGATGCCCAAATGTGTCCCTAAGGGACACAGTGTCCCTTTGCATGGATTGTGGTGTCCCTTCATCACATCTCAAATTTTACATGCAAACATGTGTTTTTGTGGCTGAGCAGTGAAGCAATTGCACTGCTCAAGTTAAACTCAAAAATAATGTACATCATAATGTTAAGAAATGCTCAAATTCAGAAATCCCAAAGTATTTTTAGTTGACACAGAAGTAGATTTCTGTCAACGAGTTAAAAACTACAAAAAATTGATGGGCTGGTTGCCAAGAGCTGAAGACAGAGTAAAGTGAAAAGCACAGCTACCCCATCTTATCTAGAATCGCTGTCAAACTGATGACACTCTTTGGTAGCACATTATTGTGTAAGAGCTTGTTCAGTCAAGAACAAAAGTCAGACAAGACTGACTGACAAACATACCAGGCAGCTACTAAAAGAGACAGACTTTGAGGATGATCCAAGAGAAAGGACAATTCCATGTTACTCACTAATAATATTGTATTCACAAGTGTAACATATTGTAGCATGCATAGAATATTCATTACAATTTTCATTTAATTTGCTCAAGGCCAAATATAATTATCTAATACTTTCGCCAGCATGACCACTTTTTTCTGTTGAACAATGCGCTAGCGATGTTTCCTCCATGAACGCAATTTCTAGCCCAAGTATGTGTGCCAAGGCAGACAATTGTTGTTATATATGTCTCCTACGTGCAAATTACATTATAACAGCAACCCAATTTGAAGTTTTTGTTTACAGACAAAAGTGGAGAATGGAGCCGATAAAGGTTTTGCTTGCCAATCAGAAGTCAGTGTTGTTGATAGCTAAACATAAAATATTAAACACCCTTGATATTTAGCAAACAGGGCATTTTGCGTTCAATCTTGTGACGCCCTGTTGCTCCACCGTCATTTCGCAGCTAAATAATAACAGTGCACAATTCAATAATCTGTTTCTACCTTGATTCTGTTTTTGTGTACTTCAAAAGTAGATGACTATGATTGCTGTTATACTTTGGTTAAAACACAACCAATAAATTTGCGTGTTAAAACTATAAAATAACTCGTTTTGTATCATAATCAAACTATTAAACTGCCCATTTAATAATCTCAATAAATGCAGCAGCAAAAACTAAGTGTCCCTTGCTCTGGTACGCTTTTAGAATTTGTCCCTTTCCACCAAAAAGTTTGGGCATCCCTGGTCTACAGTGTAAATGAGACCACTACAGTACAACAAGGAGGATATTTTGGCCAAAGTCAATATACATGTATATACAGGAACATAGAATTGCAGAATGACTATGAGGCAATAAGGAAGTAATCACTGGTTGATAATAAAGTATGTACTGCAAGTGCTAGTACATGTTAGTAGTGTGTAGTACATGTATATGTATATCACATGATGATGCCCACAATGATCTAATGTGGTAAAGCATTATGCCTTGTACACCTATATACATGTACATGTATTATATTATGTGTATTATATACATGTACACCTATACACACACAGGTATGCACATCACCATAAGCTATTAATCGATATTACAAAATGCCCTCCCCCAATTTCTTCTCCTCTCAAAGTTGGAAGGTTTTTTCATAAAGATACTTGCTTATAGATTTTTTTCGAGCTTACCATACATGTGTTTTCAAACTCTCACCACTACTAGTTGTGCATTACATCGTGTTATATATACATGTACATGTATATAATGTAAGAATGAAAGGGAGACATTGTGTAGCAAACTTACCTTTGACCTCTGCAATAGTCACCAATGTTGAATTAACTACTAAGTTATGCTGTTCTCCTCTGCAGAAGAACTGGCCACTCAAGGATCTGTTTGTTAGCACCATATACACTGGTATTGAGAACCCACTGGAGTTACTATGATCTATGCAGTTCCCAGCAGTCAACTTGGGAATTTCATAGACGCCTGCTACTGCAGCCATAGGGTACAATGTTTTGTTACGCCAAATATCACCCAATGCACATCCAGAAGATATGCATGAATCAGGACTACCACACATCGCTAGCCATTCATCCGGTGGTCGATCATCATTGTAAAACAAAGCCAAATCGATAATACTTGTAAATCGACTAGCAGTGCAAGTAAAATTTATTGTGTTGTTCAGGTAGAAATCAGGACTTCCATTCGACTCATACTGTACATTGACCCACTGACCAACTGAAATAGAACAGAAATGGTCTTGTATTGTGGGGAGTTCTCATATATATAACAAAATACTTGTGGGAGTACTTCAGCATTCTATTTTACATGTATAGGTGTGCATGTATATATTATAGCAGTCCACATGGTAGGCTCAACCTAGTAATAATGAACTAATATATCTATGAATCAGGGCTTAAAGTGTAAAATTATTTTTACAGGAACGCATCAACATTACTTTTACAGGAACGCATCAACATTACATGACTTTCACTATCAAACAGGAATGTGCGGATGTTCGAAGTCTGCATATATCTGGCTAAATTCAAAGAAGTAGCACATCGATAAGATGTTTTTACAACAAATATCTTTTATTAACTCCGGTTTTCTGTGTGTAAACAAGCATTTAATAAATATAATAGTTCTGTCTACATTTCTGTTTAGATGAGTGGTATTGAGCCAGTGTTGGAAGGTGCTTGCAGAAAATGTTTGAGAAGTTTAGATTTGTCTCCCTTGTTTTCCTGTCAATATTTAAAATGTTATGTATTTTTGGGTAAACAGTAGTACTTTGGACCTTCTAATATGAAAATGTTTGCCATACATATTGCCACCTAATTTTCATGTGTTAATGTGTAGGAGATATTGATATTAAAATGAAAAATACTTTAAACGCCCATTTAATGACCCTATTCAATTAAGTAAGTTAGCGACCTCTCAATGTTTCGAGCGAGGGCGGTCTGACTGGCTGTAGTTAGTAAGAGAGCAATACCTTTACTAAAACACCTAGTAGACTAGCTAATGTACTGAAAATGCAACAGGAGCGCGTTCCTGTAAGAATAGCTCTAATAAACTCTTGCCAGAACGGCGTTCCGGTGCGTTCCGGTACACTTTAAGCCCTGCTATGAATATCAAGGGTTGGACAATATACAATTGTATGCCTAAGTATAAATCGAAAAAAATAAAAAAATTGGTAAATACCAGGCATGCACATCCTTATTTGAAAGTCTGAATTATCACTCCAAGCAATTACTAGCAACTTGAAGTTGGGTGAGCCGGCATGTGGCTTACATTACATTACAGGATCGAAACAAAAGGAAGGGAATGGGAGAACAATTTTTAACTTTACTTTTACTTACACAATACTAGGTGTATCTCAAATCTCACCATTACTAAATTTCTATTTGTTCTTCACTTTTCTCTAAGCCTATATGTTTAGGTAAATACCGCATTTTCCTCAGCGTCAGGGAGAAAACGACATTTCCCAGAGAAAAGCCCAACTAATCCAACCCCACCAATTTTATATTTGTCACCTCAAAGGAGCCAACTATGCTGTACCATGTAGATGTAGTCTACCTTTACATGTAGACAGAAGTTGTACAGGTCATGAACCTGTATTCAAACACAATTACGTGTATAATTTCAGCAACCAATTCAACGTCTGAATCTATCTCTAACGTTTGTAATTTTAGCTCAATGTATAACATTCATTACAATATGATTACAGTTTCAGTGCACATGCTAATGGTTTTAATAGCTTGTGATGACATGTCCATCTACTAGTACATGTATAACATGATTGCTGTCAGTTGACTTCAAATGTCTGAAGTTGTTCTCTTTTCTGTAAAGCACAAACTTTCTTTGAAAGTACATGATTGTGTGGTTATGGTTAATTTGTCGTTGCATGCTAAAAACTCAAAATGTACATAGCTACACATGATGTGCACATAGGAGTTGTAAAATCAGTAGAGGGTGAATATTGTGAAGAGCTTAGGCTAGGCCTAAGCTTAGGCTAGGCCTAACCGTAATCTAGATACTTTACCTGAAAATGGGAGAATAATGCATAGACAGCAGCTGAGACACAGGGAAATCATACAGTATTTCATTCTCCTCAAGTTCTCTGGGCAGTGCTACCATAATAATTTACACAAGTAGGCTAGTTGCTCCTGAAAAACAATACAAGCAATATTGTTAGTACATGCATGTAATGATCTGATAAAACACAGGCATGTACTTACTCAACCAGACACTTACAATCATAACTCTGTACTTACCATTAGTAAGTGAAGACATACTTACATGAAGGATAACTTCACAACTTCAGTAATGATGTAAATCATCCAAAGTCCAAGATATACACACTATTATAATCATCATCCACACAGAAACCAACTAGTCTACATTAGCAATTACAGTCTTCTTCAGTCCACATGTAGAGGTGACTGCTGCATTCCAAAAGGCAGATGTTTTGTTGACACTTTATATTATTGCATTATATTACATGAGTGAGCTCTCACTAAGTCGAGTAAGTTCCTTATTCACTACCCTAGCAGAAGCCAAGCCTATTGCAATACCCTGACTGTGACCTCAATTGTTAGCCAAGTAACAAGATCCACTGCCAATTGTCCAAATAAAAAGTTCCATTATCAGCATTGTTGACTTATACAATGCAAGTTCAATTCAAAGTTTACATAGGTACTCAAGACTGATAAATGGTGGGGGGGGGGGTAACATTTAAATACATGTATGTTCTGCATTGCTGTAACTATCTGGGTGGCTGGGGCAGCCCTAGCCGCCTGAACTTTTTGTCAATAAAAAGCAAAAATCAAGCTATTTTCTCAATCATAGTTGGAAGGCGCTACTACCCTGCCTCTAACATAACATACACATACTCTGATGAAAATTATGCTATACATTGTATGATGAATAATATACCGAAGGCTAGCTTTGGAACTGAGCTTTCATCCAACCTATACAATTTATAGCAAGGGTGTTTCAGTACCCCACCCACTGGTTTTCTCTAATTTCTATTTGCCAGGGAAATAGACTATACTCATTACTTTACAATGAGTGAATTTTGCTAGAGTATTGTGGGCATAGCAAAATAATGTTATTACCAGTTACTAAAACAAAAATAATGACTCCTGTCAATGACCCCTATTTACATGTATGTTGTGACATAGCTAGCATTATTTTTCAAGACACTTTTGAAGGCATTATTTTTGTAATATTTTAGGGCATGTGCAAATGTCCTCAAACATTACAAGGCAGACAGGTAAAAGCAATATGCCTCAATATACATATAGATGCCATGTACTAAGTGGTCCATATTCTTCAGAGTTTGGGAAACCTAGGATACCACTTTCCATCTCTATCCACCAACTAATTTCGGATTATCTCCCTTCTTATTCATGTGTGTACATTTGTAGGCCTATATCATGTAAAGGACTACTGTAACAATGGTATTTCCTGACCAAGCCAAACAGAGAAGCACTTTTCTGTAGTGTAATAATTTGTAGTTTACTATACATCAATTTGTACTTTTGTACCATTATGTATTGCTCAAATATGCAGGTCAAACGCATCAACGTAGCAGTTTTGTGTGTGCATTTTCCAAAAATTTGTCGGGGATTTACTGTACATCAATTTGTACTTTTGTATCATTATGTATTGCTCAAATATGCAGGTCAAGCGCATCAACGTAGCAGTTTTGTGTGTGCATTTCCAAAAATTTCTCGGGGGAATACCCTCGGACCCCCCTTCTCCATTCGGGAGGGCACTTCGGCGCTCCTCCCACACCCTCCCCGCACCGCAGCCAGTCCAACTCTGGCCGCCTCAACTTTTTTAACAAAGTTACTCCCCATGATTCTGTACAGGCTTGCCAAGTTCTACTGATGAAAATCAGGGATATTCAGCATCTTGATTTGGGTGGGATCTCCATTTTGGGTGGGTACCAAATTTTGAGTTGAACAAGCGCAGGGTTCTTCTGCGGAATCAGCCTGGTTCTGTAGTAGACCATTGCAAGAAAGGCCAAAGGGACTTGGGTGCAGAGGTAAAAAAATTTGAAATAACTTAAACCAATTTAAATCTGCTCTCTGCTGGATCTGCACAGAAGGTGTCCGCTGCTCCAGGGCTTCACCTTCTTAACAGGTGACCAAGTTATGACAACAGCTTCAGGTTCTTTTTATTGCAATGATAATACAGTCAGAGTCAGTGCATGTATGTGTGTGTGTATATTAAAGAAAGTCCAAAAGGCTAGACAACATAGCACTGGCTGACCTAACAATCATGGCCGGTAAAGGGACATATAGAAAAAGACAGTTCGAAACAGGACGTTTCGAAACTTTTTAGATTGCATTTAGAAGAACGCAACTCACAGATGATTAATTTTTTTAGTGTTCTACAAGTTAGTGGCTGTAAAAACAAAAAAGATATTAAAAATAAAGAAATAGATGAAATCTGGGGGTTGGGGTTTCGAACTGTCCCGTTTTGAACAGTCACAAATTGGCCCATGACCCACTGCCACTCCTCTGCATAGGCATATCTTGGAGGTCAACAATTTATTTCAACATCACTCTGAATGGAAGGGCTTAACTTTTACACCAGGAGTGTGTAGTGTTTGAACCTGCTACTAATCAGCAAGTAAACCACTACTACACCATCCTGCTACCTTATTTACTGCGCGTGGTAGAGAACAACTAATAGATATGTATACTACTGAGTTGTATTGTATACAACTCCACAAAGTTACAAGCAGATTTTTTTCTTATAAATATGCATTTTGTATCGACTGAGAACAGTAGGTAGACCAAGGAATAATTTAGATGCATGTCATATTTATTATACTATAGGCTACTATGTATTATCAGCACAAATGGCCAACTCTAAGGGTATTAAATACATGTAGAATATCTGTACATTGTGCTGGTGGTAAGCTAAGCTTAAATTATAGAAGTCGCGTGGGATAGAAAAGGTATAAAAGTATGTCGTCGAGTGTAGAAAGAATTAGCAGAACTGTTATATGGAAATACTAAGAGACTGTCTATTTAACAGTCAGTGAACCATATGAGTCTGTGGTTGCTGTACATGAGCACTACTACAGATTGTGACTGGCCTTATCACTGTCACTATTGCACCTAATTCCTTTAATTTATATACACACATAATGATTACATCAAGTGATGATGTATACCACACAACATAACGTAATATAAAAAAATCATATATACAAATTATTTGTATATATGTACAGGTACATGCTACATGTATGGATAAATAGGGTTATAAATGACCAATTACATAATATGGTTTAGCAGTAGATTAAATGTTTTACTTGTATACTACAAGTCCATTACTAGTGTATCAACATTGTATCACAAACGTGCATAGCTGACTAACTGCTACTCATAAAATCCTACTTGCATATCATACAAAATGAAGATAAGTAGAATTAATTACAATGCCCATCAGATTAATTTTTCAATTAATTTTTCAAATAAACGGATTATGATCTATCTATGCAGTGAATGTGAAACAAAAAATGTCTTCTGGGGGAAGTCTGTAGACTGTGGCCTATTTTCCGTGTATTCATTATATAATGAGCATAAAATGTAAACTTGTGATTGGCTCTATTTGGATACCACTTGTGATCCAGAGCTAAATACAGAGGAACAACACAGCGTGTTACAATGAAAAATCGGGAGCTTTTAACTGCTCCATCTCTATAGTTGTTGAAAGATCTTCCTCATCTGGAAGAGTATAAATATAAGTTCCTTCAGCAGGCCCTCTAGCTGTATCGTGAATCTGCACATGAACAACTCCGTCATTGGTGGTTTCGTCTATTATGGTGGCATTGCTGGTAGAACCATCATTGTTGGTGTTGGTGGTTTTATCAGTTACACTCTCGCAGACATTCTGATCTGTGATTGGTGGTTTCACACTAGGTTGATGTTCCAAGGACTTGTAGCCCTCCTGATGATCGTAGTTGTTAACATAGGTATTGGTGATATTTTTACTAACAATAGGATCTACTACCGAAGGTTTATCAATAGGTTTACGTTCTATAATCTCGTAGTCATATCTGTCATCGTAGGCCTCCTGTGGTCTCCTGTTGACAGGAATTTCATAGCCTGCAGGTATTTCATCAGGCACTGCATAGCTGTGATATATGTCACAGTTGTCAGGTGCTTCTTCTCTAAGTCCCTCTCTATCCGGTACAGATTGGTATTTGGTATTTCCTGAAGAGCGCTGGCACTCAGAACTTGTGGTTGGGTTATTTTGCCACCTCACCGGTCCCTCTTCTAAAATTCATTTACACACACATGTATTTATTTCTATTGCTATAGAACTGGCCAGCATTTTAATTTTATCTTGGTGAAAGAGCCATAAAATATCACTATGACAAACTACAGTACAGTAATTAGCCTACTTCTTCTTTTCCTCCGCCGGCAGCAATAGCACACAACAGCAACTATTACAACAGTAACTACAACTGCTACTCCAGCTAGTGATCCACCTATTATTGGGCCCAGTTCTGTGGGCCCATGTATCCACTCGATATCCCACGTGAAGACGGTCTCCTTATCTGTCCAAATAAAAATTTCAGTTGTTAGAATTGGTCTGAATGGTGACTATTGCTCAAGGGTAACAATATTCCCAAGCATTATAAATTGATACTATACTACTGATACTAATACTGTCACCCTCAGCTTCTAGTGCAATAAATAGAACCATAATAACGCCAAAAAGAGTATGTAAACGGCACAGAGTCATGCGATGTGTGGGTGAGGCGGTGTATGTAAAGTGAAAACTTTTTAAGAAGAAATATTTAATGCAAGGTTTAAGGACGAGAGAATTAGAAGTTGTCCTCTCTAAATTTTCACATTACGCAATACTAGCCCATTGCTACAATGAACAAGTTCAGTTGAGGCGCTCTTCGGCATTTTTTCTATCATTATTGCAATAATATACTTTGCAAATGGTTTTGTGGAACACCAATGCTTGTCGCCAATGTGGCCTAATCCCAATGCATTCGCTATCAAAGTTAACAGTTGTATGACATCTAAATCTAACAGTCTGGTTGTCAATCAGGGGAATTCCCATCTAGTGACTCACCAATACCATTACTGGCAATGCACTCTATGGTCTCTGTGGTGGGATTCTGTAGCGGTGTTAGAGTAAAACTACTCAGGTTAGAAGTTTGAGACAAGCCGTCACGTCCCCACCTGAACATGTGGGGAAAGGGGTTCCCAATCACATAGTCTGTACAGTTCAATATTATGTTCGGCTGATCTAATCGGAACTGTTTAGATACACTTGTTTTATCAACAGCATCTATATCTACCAAAATAATTATATCCATGTTCATAAGTTACATCATGTGGAGAGATCATAGGCTGTAACTATATGATATTATACATATTTGGAACCTTTTTTCACCAAGGAGTAAACAGAAAGGGAGGAGGCTCATCTTGGATAAATCAATGTGACACTTTGAGCTTTGTACTTACATTTTGGGTAGATACGCTGCCCTTTTATACTTGCTCCGTTCCAATATGGATGTTTAATATCTGTACATGAGAGGTTGAGACCAGTTCTGTCAGCTTTGGTAGGTGTGTAGATATTCCCAGTGGTATTCCCAGTGGTATTCCCATTGACTGCTACAAATATACATGTAGCTGCAAGTATATAATGTCGTACCAGCTATCGTTCTATTCTAGCACAGTTATTGTAATTAACAAATACAGTAAATATACCTGTTACACAGCATGCTGCTGTTATTTTGAAGTTGTCTTATTTTATTATTGCGGGTGACATGCCCATGAATGTGCTTACATGCACACATGTAACCATGAGAAGACAACTTCAAAACAATAGCAGCATGTTATGTAGCCAGTATGTCCTTATGTACATGTATATGTGTATTATGGACTAGGTGATGGATGATGAGACATAGCCTACCGTATGAATACACAGATAGAGGGTCAGCATCTTCTGAACTGCAGTTAAATCTGAACTCGAATCCTTCAATAATCTCTTCTGGTAGATGCATTGTAACGTTCTTTGGTGCCACTGTAGAACACGATAACGCATATCTATAGTCTATGAGCTTTGCAAAAAGGGCTACTAATACATTTACAGCAAGTATGGCATACATGTATTTTATGTAGATGATATTCACTATAGTTTATTACAGTATTATTCTAACAAGTGACAGTTTCTCTTTTACAAAATTCTAGCAACTGCTAATTTTATTGTACATGGCCAAGGAAAGGAAAGCTTGCTAGCATCATAGCTTAATCAATTCAAGCACAAAACTTGTTCGAGCTCTTTTATAGCATACAAGTCACATTTCCAGCCTCCTTTTAGTCTACACACACTAGGGCTAGTCTACACATACTAGGGCTAGTCTACACATACTAGGGCTAGTCTACACACTAGGGCTAGTCTACACACACAAGGGCTGGTTTACACACGCTAGGGCTAGTCTACACACGGTAGGGCTAGTCTACACATACTATAGGGCTAGTCTACACACACTAGGGCTAGTCTACACACACAAGGGCTGGTTTACCCACGCTAGGGCTAGTCTACACACGGTAGGGCTAGTCTACACATACTAGGGCTAGTCTACACACTAGGGCTAGTCTACACACACAAGGGCTGGTTTACACACGCTAGGGCTAGTCTACACACGATAGGGCTAGTCTACACATACTATAGGGAGGGCTAGTCTACACATACTAGGGCTAGTCTACACACTAGGGCTAGTCTACACACACAAGGGCTGGTTTACACACGCTAGGGCTAGTCTACACACGGTAGGGCTAGTCTACACATACTATAGGGCTAGTCTACACACACTAGGGCTAGTCTACACACACAAGGGCTGGTTTACACACGCTAGGGCTAGTCTACACACGGTAGGGCTAGTCTACACATACTATAGGGCTAGTCTACACATACTAGGGCTAGTCTACACACTAGGGCTAGTCTACACACACAAGGGCTAGTCTACACATACTAGGGCTAGTCTACACACTAGGGCTAGTCTACACACACAAGGGCTAGTCTACACATACTAGGGCTGGTCTACACACGCTAGGGCTAGTCTACACACGCTAGGGCTAGTCTACACATGCTAGGACTAGTCTACACACACTAGGGCTAGTCTACACATGCTAGGGCTAGTCTACACATGCTAGGGCTAGTCTACACATACTATAGGGTTAGCCTACACATACTATGCAAACATTTACATTCTAGCACACTTTGTATTGAGACCATACAAGGAACTAAACATTATGCCAATAATGCCTTGGACAATATTTGCCGACATTAACAGGTGGCGCAGTTCATGGGCAACCATCATACTAGGGTTCATATTGTTATATCTATGCTAAACATTCATATACTACAACTGATGGCCAAGTTTCCAGAGAAAAATGGAAGACTCCTTCCAGGCCACTTTCTATTTTATCTTCCCAATTTCCACAGTTAACTATGTTTAGGTAAACATCACCAGTATTTGTCCATAACCTTACAACACTATCCTTGGACATTGAGTTTTATGAACATATAACTTGGAACTGTATAAGAGATAAACATTTGTGTTATGTGAGATAAAAAAGAAAGTAATGCCTGATGAAGGGACAATATTTCAATGGTAGAGGATAGGCTCTCAAAAATATTGGACTCAAGGGCACCATCCTCTACACTTGAACCTATACAATACGAACTGCAATAGGCATTACCCTGAAATTACAGGTGTAGTGTACCAACGATTGACAAACAGCCGTACAATTTTGTGTGTTTTATGTAGTGTAAGAATTAAAAGAGAGATGGGGAGGGGGTAGCTTACCTTTGACCTCTGCAATAGTGACCAATGTTGAATTAAATACTGAACTATCCTGTTGTCCTCTGCAGAAGAATTGGCCCCTCAAGGATCTGTCTGTTAGCACCATATACACTGGTATTGAGAATCCACTGGAGTTACTATAATCTATGCAGTTTCCAGCAGTCAATTTGGGCATTTCATAGACGCCTGCTAATTCATCCATAGGGTACGATGTTTTGTTACGCCAAACATCGCCCAATGCACATCCAGAAGATATGCATGGATCAGGACTACTACACATCGCTAGCCATTTATCCGGTGGTCGATCATCATTGTAAAACAAAGCCAAATCGATAATACTTGTAAATCGACTAGCAGTGCAAGTAAAATTTATTGTGTTGTTCAGGTAGAAATCAGGCCATCCATTTGACTTAGGCTGCACAGTGACCAGCTGACCAACTGAAATAGAACAGAAATGGTTATGACAGATAGATCAATGGTGGGAATTGTGACGACCCCACAGCAGTGTATATATAGGCCTATCACGGCACAGGTATGTACATGTGGATTATACACCACAGCAGCCCACATGGTAGGCTAGAAACCCATATCTTCTGTGAATATCACGGAGATTATAAATTTTATACACATACAATGTAGATGTAGCCTACGTTTAGATAGTAAGATAGTAGTTGTACATGTTGTAGGTGTATAAATTCTGATAGCCTTAGACCCATGTTTGTGGTTGGGGGTCACTAAAAATAAATAGGGAAGGCAACTTTTCCACCAATAGATTGGGTGAATAACTCAGGACTATTCCAGCCAATGTTTGCAGCATCCTATTGATGTCTGAATCGACTATCTCTAATGTTTGTCATTATGGCTCATGTAAAAAATTCACTACAGTTTCAGTACCCATGAGGCATAATTATGGTTTTCATAGCTTGTGATGAAGTATCTGTAACCTAAATATTGTAAGTTGACCTCAAAACGTCATTGAAATAGTTTGCTCAAGTTTTTAGTAATTTTCAGAGTGGCATGCTAAAACAAAAAAATGTTCATACAAATATTATATAGCATGGGTTCTAAAATCAATAGAAGGAAGTATTGTGAAGAACTTAAGCTACGTGTAGACCAGACTAGATACTTTACCTGAAAATGGGAGAATAATGCATAGACAGCAGCTGAGACACAGGGAAATCATACAGTAATTCATTCTCCTCAAGTTCTCTGGACAGTGCTACCATAATAATTTACACAAGTAGGCTAGTTGCTCCTGAAAAACAATACAAGCAATATTGTTAGTACATGCATGTAATGATCGATATACAGGCAATATTGTTAGTACAGGTGTTATAATGATCAATTACACATTAAGGGGTGTGTCAGAGGGTTACACATCAAGAAGGGGTGTCGAGAGGTTTGCATGCTCACCATATTCACTCACTTGGAATCATATCATAACTCTATACTTACTATTAGTAGGTGAAGGCATACTTACATGGAGGATAACTTCACAACTTCAGTAATGATGTAAATCATCCAAAGTCCAAGATATACACACTATATTATAATCATCATCCACACAAAAACCAACTAGTCTACATTAGCAATTACAATCTTCTTCAGTTGTACATGTAGGTGTAACTGTAACTGTTGGATTCCAAAGGGCACAGGTTACATGTGCCCTTGTTCACTCACTAATAGAAGAAAGTATTTTAATGTAGTTGAATAGGAAGGGCTGTAATACCAAGTTACAATGCTACCCAAGTCACTAGTAGGTAGACTTTTACCCTATTATGTAGTTAACTACATCATACTTCCTAGTAGAGTAGACAATGCAGTAACCTAGTAGGTAGCTTTTATATCTGTAGGGTCTACTATTAGTGTTGACTTAGTTATTGTACAAACATAAGCTTCAGTAGATTTACACAATGTAGTTTCACTTCAATGACTGAGATTAGTTGATTTAGGTGTTCAGGCAAGCTAAGTGTTTTAACACTGGTCTCGGCATCGGGTTGAAATTTGGAGCGTCCCAGGAGGTGCTAAGCTCCCCCACATTTGATTATCTCTAAGTCATAGGCATAGCCTCATGACTTCAGTACCTAGTTCAAGTGAAGTGGGTGCTATAGCATGTCTTTCCCAGTCCCACCCACCAAGCTTATAAGATCTATATCAGCAACATAGCATAGCCTGAGCAGTAAATAGATACCACCCTTATCAATATGTTATAATAATATTGAAAAGCAAATATCAGGGATCCCAATTTCTAGCAGAAATGATATATCATCTCTAAATCCTATTGGCCACAAATCACTAAATGAGAGAGGGGTATTCATTCTCCCCCTAAAATTGGCCTTTACTTTCTTAGTTTCCAGGCTATAGAGACTATTAAAATGAATGGCAAGTTGGGTCAGTTGGACTTGAAGCCTATGTCTCCATTTATAACATTTTGGAGGCAAGTCAATTCACCATGCAGTGCCAGACTAAAGTCAAGTCAAAGTGCAGGCCAAGTGAAAGATAGGTAGATGACACATTTGCAAAAATATTTCACATTTTCCTTTTAGTAGACATTCCAAGCATGCAAAACTAATAAATAGTAAATGCTAACAAAGTCTTGATACGATAAAATATAAAATAAGAGGTTAAATTAAAGCAGAGACTTGAGACTGGACTAATAATACATGCCTTTCCACTCTGCTAACTGACAGCAAACTTAAGTGCACCCACATAGTCACACTAAGCCAACAGACGAACAAAGTCTAGTTTTATCCTTATAACCCTTCATTTGGGGTTGTCATACCAAATACACACATGAAACGACAGACTTGTGATTGCAAGCATGTAGCAAACTATGACTTGGACCCAGTTCTGATGAATAGACCTCCATAGATGAACTAAATGGTGACCCAGACAGCCAACCATATACATGGTATCGAATGTGCCAATTAGTATAATTATACAATGTACATGTACACAGTGTCCCCTCTGCTACTGTTTTTTATCTCAGCAAGTCAAAAGTATGCCATTTGTTGCAACATCCTACTGTATACCATATTAAACACAATGCATTAAGATGTGAATATATATAAATTGTATTATAACAAGATGTGTAAATATATTACAGAGAGTGGCAGCAGTGCTATACAACTACAAGTAATTTACTGTTATTTTGTTGTTTTCATTTTCTTACGTGGAGTTTTCTTCCCACCTGTATCTGCATTAGGTTTCTCCTGTCCCTCAATACTTAACCCTGCCACCTACAGCATAAAGTTGTAGTACATGTAGGTTATTCAAACATCTCACGGATCAAGTGATAGCAACATAAGCTATTTCCCAATCATATGTAAAATGAGAGAACATAACTCCAGACAATGTTTCATTTAATAGTTATACTTTAGTAAACAAGGGTTGAATGAGGTTTACCTTGGGATGCACCAACTCTATCTTTAGTTTTTGGTGCTGTATGTTAGTACTGTCTAGGCTGACCTGTACTGTTACAGGATCAAATATATGGAACGTGTGACCAGATACTGTCTGTGTACAGGCCTGAAAGTAGACACAAATTAGCAGTGTACATCAACAGGAAATACTGTGATACGATACAATATAAATGATAATATAAATTCTCCACAAATAGCACACTAAACTTTGGACCAAACAAGTTCTTGTGGGCAGTACACAGTAAACATAAGTACATGTATATGCACGGTAGACGCATGCTCAGTATATGTATATGGATATAGCATACAACCTATCCATAGGCATATGCTATAAGTATACACATCTATCTCTATGGTTATACATGTAGCATACAACCCACCCATAGGCATATGCCATAAGTATACACATCTATCTCTATGGTTATACATGTAGCATACAACCCACCCATAGGCATATGCTATAAGTATACACATCTATCTCTATGGTTATACATGTAGCATAGAACTCACCCATAGGCATATTATGCTATAAGTATACACATCTATCTCTATGGTTATACATGTAGCATAGAACTCACCCATAGGCATATGCTATAAGTATACACATCTATCTCTATGGTTATACATGTAGCATACAACCCACCCATAGGCATATGCTATAAGTATACACATCTATCTCTATGGTTATGCATGTAGCATACAACCCACCAATATATAACGAATATGATTGGCAGACTCACCTCTTCGTCATATGTTGATTTAATGCCTCCTGAATCTAAATACAGGGTTCCCTCTAATCCATATTTGGGTATTAGCACTAAAATCATCAGAATAAGTAGGTATGACAGCGCTGGGTCAGTAGGTATAAACATAGAATATAGTACTAAGTCAGTAGGTATCAACACAGAATACAGTATTGAGTCAGTAGGTATAAACATAGAATATAGTACTGAGTCAGTAGGTATTAACACAGAATATAGTACTAGGTCAGTAGGTATTAAAACAGAATATAGTACTGAGTCAGTAGGTATAAACACAGAATATAGTACTGGGTCAGTAGGTATTAACATATCACCTTGTAGAGCATTCTTTCGCACTGTCAGTACATATCCTTGTTCTAGAAGGTTTCTTGTTTTGAAGAAGAGTTGTGTATGGAGACCTACAGATGCTCTAGAAGCGTACTGAGCCATCACATGACGGTGGTTGAGGTTGTTGCATATCTCCTACAAGATTGAGGTAACAAAATACTTATTACTGGGGGGTAGTGGTAAGCTCTCCAATATAACAGTGGCAGTAGAGAGCCCCTGGCTACGATATTACATCTGTATAAATATTCTAACTTAGATCAGCGGGCTGGCTTAACACAAGATGATGCATAGTTCAGCAGTTATGTGATAGTAAATTAACTGCTAGAGATAGGTCAAGCGACTAACTGCTATGCCTCACTATTTTAATCTTATAGAAAGAAACCCTGAGAGTTTAGCAAAGTAATAACAGAGGTTGACTGTAATCAATGAAGGGGAGGATAACTGGGGAAGAGAACTATAGTTTGGATCAGAACACACAATTTTTGTACGTATACATCAACACATATGCATGCATCAACACATACGTATACATTAGCACATACGTATACATTTGCACATACATATACATTAGCACATACTTATACATTAGCACATACTTATACATTTACACATACTTATACATTTACACTTACATATACATTTGCACATACTTATACATTTACATAATTATAAAACATAATTTGACTACTACATTATTCTAACTAACGGTGGTGGTCTCTATAATTCTTGAATACGAAGAATAAAGCTCAGCTAAGGAAACTAAGCAATACCTGAGTTTTGTTCTTGTTCAACAAGTCGGGATAAGAGGCATCGGCCCCTATTGCAACGGCTAATAGTCTGTGGACCAACACATCTGCATATCTACAATGGAAGACATTCAATATAATGCAATGAGCAAGTACAAATGTAGAATATTTTCATTGTTAGATCGACATACAGTGTAGTTATTCCTTCTAGACACACCTGTTTATCTATATCTACATGTATATCTACATGTACAAACCTTCGAATAGGAGATGTAAAGTGAGTATAGATATTCATAGCTAATCCATAATGATAGAAGTCATTTTCAGGCATCATTCCGCTGGTGAAGTACTTGGCTTGCATCATGCATCTGGTAGTTAGTATTCGGAGCATAGTATTGAAATAATCGTTACCAGGTATAACAGCGTTCTCCAGTGAGCTAGCTAATGACTTGTTACTCGATACATCCATATCTATTCCCTGTCAGCCAGATAATATTAGTTACTATGGTTAGCCATGCAATAGCACACCCTACTTATACATCACATAGTATACACGGTTCATACAGTATACATGATATCATACCCACGCTGCCACTCCATGATAACAATCAAAGGTGGTTCGTTTTTACGCTGTTCAACATGAGTTCTTGGCACAAGAAGCTAAAACTATGATGGCTAGTATGTACCACTTAAACACACAGTATGATGTGAACACCAGCTGGTAATACTGTACTGGTAACGTGATTTCTTTCTATTCTAAAGTTATATTGGTAGTAGATTTACCCATAATGCTCTGCATGTTCAGATAAGACCTGACTCAAAGGAGGCGATAAAATATAAATTGAATGATTACTATCAACAACCTTGCAGCTACGTTATGTCATACCACTGCCACTGAGCTCACAGCTTACACATAGGTAATATGGCATTGTATATATGACAAAGGTGGAGTGACTCACATAGGCCTTGCAGACGGCTAGCATGGGATCAAAGTTGGAGTACGGTGGGGAAGGGTGCCTACGTAGCACTGCACACTGTGCAAACTCATCGTATATCTTCTTGGCTACAGACACATTGGCTAACAACATGAACTCCTCCACCATGGAGTTGGTGTCCCTACAACACATTGCAGTGGAAGATGTTTGATGAAAGGAACTTAGTATAATCTGGGAACGAGGCCGACTAGTTAAACAGTATATAATATAGAGCATACAATAGTGTTACAGCATGTATAACATTGGCAGTGTATAAAAACCCAGTCTAATGAATTTCATAGTTATCTAAACTCATAAAAATATGTAATTTGGAGTATAGAAATACCACTACAAACCCACCGGAGTTGTTTCTCCTGCACCTGTATTGGGTCATGAGTTTCACTGTCCACTTCAAACCTAATTTCAGGAGATGCCAAAGACAATGCCCCATCTTCTATTCGGTTAGATTTCAACTTTTTTGCCAGATTATTGAGATTTCTCAGGCTATTAGCAATGTCATCATTTCTAGATGAGTCATCAATGATAGCCTGAGCTTCTGCATATGTCAGAGAAGCCTAAACAATGCCATCATATGGTACAATATAAATGCAGACAGTTTCTAAACAATGTCATCATAGAGTACAATACAAATACAGGCAGTTTCATACAACCCTCCACAAAAGTAGTCAGGGCTATTGCATACTAAACATTTGATGATTGAACTTCAACTGTTTAACTGTACATAATATACAATGCATGAAAGATTATGTTATCCAACCAACATTTACTTAGTCATTCCCTGGTAGAAGGATAAAGGTTAATAGCAAGATTTGAATATTCTAGATTGGAATAAATTTACTTGATATGATTGAGAGTATATCCTTACCTTTCTTCTTATCTATCTACACAAGGATTTAACATTCCCCAAATAGTAAAAATCAACACAAGGAGACATGCTATGCATGTATTCCCAATAACAATACACATCCTAACTACTGTTGACATATTTTCAAGACAGGCAAAAAGTACCTTTGATCTGATGATACACTTTGTAAACTGGACATTGACAGTCTTAGCTTCGGGCGTTATCTCCCATATACAGGTGAATGCCAGGCGATCAACGCTAGACCTCAGTGAGCAGAGGTTTGAGCTCAGTAGCTCTGGTACCATGTCTATCCTCTATAACATAATACATGTATGTACACAGGTGGATATGATGTCATTGTACCTATAACATCATATACAATTATACAGTTACATGTATAACATAAGCCTACTAAATCCTTTAAGCTGATTGGAGCTATGAACATGATGAATATCACGTGTACTCACCAACCTATTGCTGTCAATTGATTGAAATTCATTTAGCTAAAACAGTTTAAGCCGTTATTCATGATTTCACTCATCCCATTAGATGGCACAGAAACTTGTGTTTCGATATTAGATGTAGAAGAACTTTATACAATATATCATAGCCCAAGGTTCTGATAACTCACCCTGTCAGTGAGATAGACTGTGGTCCCTCTGTTGGCTGCCTCTAAGTCCAGTGCAGTTCCTGGTCTAACAAAGTGAGTAACATCAGCAATGTGAACCCCGACCTGTGAATTTATAAGTTACATTATTATAACATAGTAGGCCTACTCCAATCTTATACAGCCACGCGCTGGATCACTTGCATGCGAATGTCTTTAGTATGCACCTAGCTGCCTATAGACTATATGTTACCGGGCAGTAGTTGAAGGTCCCTAGCATTAGCACATGCATCATATCAACAAGTAATAAACCTTTTTATTGAAGAGTAGCTCTGAGAACACACATTTCCTAAAAGTGTATAAATTGTGAACGGAGCAGTTGATGCGACACCTCCCTAACAGAGATGTACCAAAAGCCTCAGAGTTCTGTTAACCACAGAACAGCATTTCTAAATTTCCACCTGTTACAGTTAACCCAAGGTAGGTCTTTATGGCATACACAAATACTGCACCAGATTGACATAATCTGGTATATTTATAGTGTGTACATTAGCAAGCCACTGACCTCAAAGTTACCATTAGGTAATGTTCTACAGTGCAGAGCATCGTCTATGTCTGTACATCCAGGAGGATCCACACTGCAAATGGTCACATCTCTAAGGTCTCGTCTCTTGGCAATTTCTTCCTTACTGCAGTAGGAGGTACAATGTGTTCACACTATGATTTGGTAGCATGTTTATACTATGATTTGGTATTAAAGTGTGAAGTTCGGTTTCTCCAAACATAAAAACGTACATTTCCCTGATTGCCTACCTACTAGCATCTAGATTAGAAAAGAACAGGGGCCTACTACCTGTATACAAGGAGTGTTAATGGATTCACCTTGCTGGCCCCGTTATCAAGGAATGTTAGTGTGTAAATTATGAGGAATTGACGAATAAATACCTGGCAGTCCAATCAGCTTGTGGAAGACAATTCAACACTCTTTGGGAGAAAGCTGTGTGCGGAATGTCGTGTTCAAGAAGGAGAACTTCATTTTCTGTCTCTTTATCTCCGATATCACCAAGAGTTCTGACAAAGTGACCCTATAGCGTACATAACCCAATTGTGACATAGTCATGGAGTCTCTTTTAGCATGAAAAATCACCGTATTTTGATGAATTGTAATGTGAATTAGATTTGGTCACAGGGAAAACATGATAATATAGAGATTAGTATGTCAATTAAATTGAAGTAAAACATTTCATCTTGATAAAAAGGAGATCCAGGAATGTGTGTAGCTATGACCAAGTTATGCTACACGGTTACACACACAACACGCATCTAACTATACTCCACCTGAGAGAAGAAGGTGCAAGATGTACATGTACAGTATAGCAGAAAAGCAGACAACATGGTAAACATACCTGCGGATATTTTGAGTTCTTAGGCCATGAATCGATGACAACAACAATACGCTTTCCAAATAGAGACTCAGCTTGTCTCGTCTCAATTCTGATCTTGGGTATCCTTCTCTCTGCAGCAACGAACATGTGTCTGTTTGTCTGCAGTAAAGAATAGGAGTTGATTAACAGAAATGATCAGATAATGGGTGATAGCTGAAGTTATTTATTTATAGAGCGGGTCACTCTACCCGCGTTTGTCCGAGCAGACGGTCAGAGTTGGACATTTATAGAATATGGAATGCCTCAGTTCATACTGGTAACCATGGAATAAGCTAAGAAATCACATCCAACTATTAGGACAGAATAAGAAATACGCAGGCTTACATACAAGTAATTATAAACTATTAAAGTACTTACATCGGGTATTGTACTTGGTTGTAGCATACCACAGTACTGTCTCCAGTTTCTCTTTATAATACCAACTATTCTACCAGATGGCCTAGTGTGTTCTTTTTGTGCAGCCTCTCTAGCCTCTTTCTAAATACATGGTACAATTTGTTTACCAGCTCAGTACATTTATAGTAGGCCCATAAACCAGTCATGATAGAGCTAACTAGTGGTTTAACTGCCATCACCATTGCCCATAAAACCTCCATTAGAATTCTATGATGTTTGCATTACTATTGTTTGACAGAGGTGAGACCATGTATACTGGCAGAGGTGAGACCATGTATACTGAGAGAGGTGAGACCATGTATACTGAGAGAGGTGAGACCATGTATACTGACAGAGGTGAGACCATGTATACTGGCAGAGGTGAGACCATGTATACTGGCAGAGGTGAGACCATGTATACTGAGAGAGGTGAGACCATGTATACTGAGAGAGGTGAGACCATGTACACTGACAGAGGTGAGACCATGTACACTGACAGAGGTGAGACCATGTATACTGAGAGAGGTGAGACCATGTATACTGGCAGAGGTGAGACCATGTATACTGGCAGAGGTGAGACCATGTATACTGGCAGAGGTGAGACCATGTATACTGGCAGAGGTGAGACCATGTATACTGAGAGAGGTGAGACCATGTATACTGAGAGAGGTGAGACCATGTATACTGACAGAGGTGAGACCATGTATACTGACAGAGGTGAGACCATGTACACTGACAGAGGTGAGACCATGTACACTGACAGAGGTGAGACCATGTATACTGGCAGAGGTGAGACCATGTATACTGAGAGAGGTGAGACCATGTATACTGGCAGAGGTGAGACCATGTATACTGAGAGAGGTGAGACCATGTATACTGGCAGAGGTGAGACCATGTATACTGGCAGAGGTGAGACCATGTATACTGGCAGAGGTGAGACCATGTATACTGACAGAGGTGAGACCATGTATACTGGCAGAGGTGAGACCATGTATACTGGCAGAGGTGAGACCATGTATACTGGCAGAGGTGAGACCATGTATACTGAGAGAGGTGAGACCATGTATACTGGCAGAGGTGAGACCATGTATACTGACAGAGGTGAGACCATGTATACTGACAGAGGTGAGACCATGTATACTGGCAAAGGTGAGACCATGTATACTGAGAGAGGTGAGACCATGTATACTGGCAGAGGTGAGACCATGTATACTGGCAGAGGTGAGACCATGTATACTGAGAGAGGTGAGACCATGTATACTGACAGAGGTGAGACCATGTATACTGACAGAGGTGAGACCATGTATACTGACAATGAAGTCAACAATTCTGACATGATCTGAGAACGAAACTGACTTGCTCATCTTTGTTGGAGCCATCATCCTCAGCAGAAGTTTTGTCTTCCAAAACCAATGAAGAAGGATATGTCCATTCATTGCGGGGTAGCATTTCAATCGCCACAACGTCTTCATTAACTGCGCGGTTCAGGTGCATCCGCCCTGCAACATGAATGAAAGAGAGGCTAGTCAATTAAAGTGAGGACACTGAGTGCTCTCATGCGAAGGTCCATGGAGTAAATGTGTCACAGTTTCGTCAATACTTGTCCAACTGAATAATCGAATTTTAATGTAGCCTTTTATACTGGGATTAATCAAGTAAAAAAGTTACAATTTCGTACACATCTATATGAAGTGAACACAAGTATTACCTTGAATAAAGACAGGTTTGTCTTGACCGTCTGCCATCACCTCACCTTCCAGATAATTGTCTCTACTCGCCCTGAAGCTTCCTTTCAGTAACTTTCCAGAAGCCAGACCTAGCTTCAGTTGTGCAGCGCTGGCATGACTTGGATACTCAAACTTTTCTTTGACTGACAGCTGCATTACAAAATAACACATGCGTACCAATTGATGGAGATTGTGGCAGTGCATGTGTTCTTTGATGGAAATCATGGTACAGTAGGCGGTCATCGTTGTTGTTCAAAACAACCTACTGTATAAGTTCACCATTTTATTGTTACAGTTTGGCGCGATAGCAATCGTATCCCCATTTGTTCAATGAACCTCTTTCCATCAATTTACAGACAATTTACGACAAAGTAAAGCTTCCACGAATCAAACTCAGCTATTGCTTTGTTTAAAGCAGACATAGTCACCAGTCAGTTAGACACTGCTTCAGTATCAGTCCTAATACATGTGTATACAAACTGGTTATCGAAAGCCAGCAGCACTCTTATACATACATGTAGATTGTACTTACACTTTCAAGTTAAATATACAGGTACATAATATATTGTATGCCAAAAACGTTAAATCCATTTATTAGAAGAGAACAACCAACTTCACTTACATTTTCACTTTTTTCAAGGTTGGCTAATTTATCCAGCAGATCGAATTTTCTTTCAAGCTTTGATACATAATCTTTAACTGCAAATAAAAATTCAGTTACATAAAGTTACATTCCTGTTATATTACAGACTAAGCACTAAACACTAACCAGGTAACAAAGAAATAATATCACGCTACATCACTCACCTACATGTTACATCACTCACCTACGTGTTACATCACCCGTTTACATGTTACATCACTCACCTACATGTTACATCACCCGCTTACATGTTACATCACTCACCTATGTGTTACATCACTCACCTACGTGTTACATCACTCACCTACGTATTACATCACTCACCTACGTATTACATCACTCACTTACGTGTTACATCACTCACCTACACGTTACATCACTCACCTGTGAAAGTGGAAAGTCTGGACTCAGTATTCATGAGAGCACGCTTCATGTTCTCCCTGTCATTGGTCAACAGAATAACCTTGACATCATCCTTAGTGTGATGGTGCAGGTGTGCGGAGTACCAGTGGCTGGCTACTCTTATAGCTCTGTCATTTCTATCATTAGCAGTCTCTCCTCTAACCCTTTCCACATATGTCTCACTAATAATAGACAATAAGTGTGTTGAAATACACTGCACACCCCAATATAATAATATCCATATGTCTTATGCGACTAGCCTAAATAGAAATCAAAGAGTAAGGGGTAGAGCTGGTTATCCGAGGACAAATATGACTTTGATTGTAGGTCCAGTTAAATAATCTAGTCACTCACCTGTGATGCTCATTGATAAATACATAGAAATGCTTCTCAGGGTTGGTTATGAGGTCACGCAGTCTCTTATATATAGTGAGAGATTGATGCTTTACTTCGTCAATCACAGTAGCTAATATTACAACATTCCTTATGCATTCATCTTCCAGCACGTCAACCTAAAATGTTAATATCTTTAGTTTCAACGACAAACAGGATTGTAGCTTATGTGAGCCCTCACCTGAAGCATGTAATTACACGTAGACCTAATAGGCCTATATAACATTCTCATATGGGCAGAATAACATGCTATTCATTAGCCTTAACTTAGCCTCTAATGTCAGCAGATGCAAATTAACCTAATTCGACACTCCTCAAAGGCACATCCATGCAGCCTCTTAAACTTCCACTAAATTCCCGGGAACCATTTTCGAGTCAACTGGTTCTGTTCAAAACTGTTTTTATCAAACTATTTTTAAAATCAGCATGAAGCCACTCCACATGTGCCGACACCTATCAAGAAAGTAACTTGAAAGACAAATTTCCGGCAGCTCATCAGCCAATAAGATTCACCAATTTGAATTTCCTACTTTATTTTTGTAATCTATATTCATCTATTTCATTTACAAATGTTTCTCTTTACATGTAGCCTATTTAAAATGACATATTTACCACCATTGACAAAAAATGTTAAAATTTATCTTCAGAATGGCATAAATCTTGGTAATATGGCCATACTATGACCAGTGGTCAAAGTTGGGGGGGGGGGGGCGTGGGGGACGCAGTCCTCCACTATAAATTTCAGGGGGTCCCTGAGACTGATAGACTCCCTACAGATTACTAGGATAATAATACTAATTGAACCATATTTTACCTTAAGATCTTGGACCATATTTTAACTTGAAGTTCTTGGATTTTGCACCATTTCGGTGTCTAATTTTGATAAAGTTTCCAACTTCCAGGAGGGCACTCAGGCGCCCCTCCCCGCCGGCCCACTTTGTACCCTCAAGTGATTATGTCTGCTACCCTAGAGACCCCCACCTCCTTTCTTAGACTTTGAACACTGACTATGACACAGGATATAGCAGTACAATTCGCGGTGACGCTGGTCAAATATGAAAAGGCCACCGAGATCTGGAAAGAGCACTGAGAATTGCATAAATGCGCCCTAACCTATGTAATCCTGCATCATAACTTTTAGCCGCAATTAGCTAATAGGCCTATAAGCCATTATTTACCAAGACTGGAATCTACTTCCTATTTACATCCAGATCTTCTATAATCTTATGTTCATGCCTATTTCATAGTTCCAAATTCATAGTCCCTAACCTTGGACTTAAAATTCTACTGGATTCTAAATCTGATAGGCCTAATAGCTTATATCTACAGGCCTTGCTTATAGGCTACAGAGGTATCCGGCATATTCGACAGTAGGTCTACACTACTCGATTTTAAATTCAAAAGTTAGATTTTGGTATCTCATCCCACTCAAATTGCATGCCCCATTAGGCCTAAAACGCTAAATCTTCAACCCCAGTCTTTGGTCAGATGTACATGTAGTTGAGAGGTATGCTGCGTAGTTTTGCAAACTGCACCAATTAAAACCATTGTATAGTTATAAACCTGCAAAAAGAGGTGTATTATTTTATTCGTTACGACAAAATAAAGAACTAACTAACTAACCAGCTGGTGAAACTCAACCGTCACACTCGACTGAGACTTCGGCCTACCTGATGAAGAACTACATTAGTGTCAGGAATAATGATATGATTTTCGAGATTGCCATTAAACTTCAAAGACAGCTGGCCAGATAGCTTTACGTGACCAGAGCTTCTTTTGGCGAAGGGAACTGCTTGTGTTTCTCCAAGTCCATCATCCCTGGGACTGTCCGTATCCATTGGGATAGGTTGTTCTTCCATCCCATCATTGCACACAGAGCAATTGTGAAATCCACACATAATGTCATCCCTCAAGTAGTGCTCTCTGACAATTTTTAGCACACCTCCACGTTTAGTCTTTTTAAGAAATACCTTCGATTTGAGCATAACTACAATAATAATATTTATATTAATATTAACTTTTATTTTGTTTTAACCAAAGAAAATTTTAACCGGAAATCATGGTCAAAGAAATGGTGCAGTTTGTGCCGTTAGATTTATGCAGCAGCCTCGTATAAAAGAAATATAGCAATCTTATATCACAGACTGATTGATAAACTGTAAATAAAAAATTAATTTTTACCTTTGTATTTGTTATTGTTTTTTTGTACTATTATTTGTGTAAAAGTAAAATAAAGATTAATTTATTCTTAGCTATAGAGGCATTTCTGTCGAATAAAATATAACGGTATACTAACTACTCGCCCTTGGCCGTTAGTATACGCTGGGTCATAGATATCTTCATCGCACCATATGTGATAAAAAGCATTGTCCGCAAATCGCTAGTGCGAAAGAGGGCCGATTGTTAATTGAGCGAGTCAGTTATAGAACGTCAATACGCCGTGATTTCCATGAAAACGAGCAAACCCATTTACAGTCATTGGCCAGACAGTAAAAGATACAAAGATATGGCAACGGTTGGCTTTTGGGTGACTGCAGATGTTTGCAAATCGTGGGAAAAGACTGGCAAACAGAAAATGTACGTTTTGTAGGGTTATTCGTTTTTCAAGGTTGCATGTACATTCTGATACTCCAGGGCTCTCAAGTTGAGTTCTCGGATTTTCCCCGAGCAGTCCGGATTTTGAGTGCTTGCTCGAAGAGCTCGGGAGGTTTTCCATTATTGATGATTTGTTCGGATTTTGGGAGATTTTCTCACATTAGCTATATTTTGAATTGAAATGCTCCAAATCTCCAAATTAATCTTCAGTTTATCTCATAGCTTGTGGGTTGCTTAGGAAAAAGCTACTAATTCCATTACTTTTCAAGGGCAAGGACTGAATTACATGTATGTACTGGGATTATTAGGCTGTGAGAAATTAGTTAGGCTAACTCCATAGAGCAATAGATAAGTGCATGTAAGTGACCAACAGCTTTATTTATATCTCTGACCAATTGCTAGTAGAGTAATACTGCTACACTGCTTACACTGCAGTACATTGTACATTTGCTCGGATTTTTTGACTGAGCAACTTGAGAGCCCTGTACTCATATACAACTCACTTCATATCAGCGTAAAGTTTGTGGCCCACCAAAATTCTGAAACATTCAATATTGGCCCACGGTGAGAAACATTTGGGCACCCCTGCACTAGTGTATAGGCCTACTATTTAGAACATGGTTATAGCCAGTGTTAGGGAATAGAAAGAGAGGCGGTGTTAGGGACAACTCTACTTTGCGGAATGTTTACTAATTATTTTTTGTTAAATCCATGATCTATTGTTAGCTGCTTGATTTATTCCTTTGTTTAATATTTTTATCACACTGTAATTACTATTAGCATTCAATTTGGATTGAGTTTTATGATCTAACAAATAGCTTGTGATCTTTGATTGGTTGTAGTTTGAAGGACTATGAAGGATTGAAGAGTGATGGTCATGTGTCAAGCAATAGTTCTAAGACCACTGACCGGTTGTTGTATGAGCTTATACACAGTCAAGTTAAAGGCTCCCTTAAAACTGGTCAGATAATATCTGCACTCAAGGAGTTATTCGTAAGTTCAGAGTATATTTTCCCTAGCACTGCGCGAGACGCTTTGTTTAGACTCGTAACTTTTGCACGGTTAAACTGCCATCATGGGCTTGAATATTATTTGATTTCCCATCATTTTTTTTTTCATTCAAGTTGAGAATCCTCCTCCTTTGACATATTGGCCAAGTCTGGTCAGATCTATATAGTCTTCATACCTTATTTGTTTTAGAGGATGGATCCAAAATCTCACTTGGAAGTCGTTTCCGTGCTCTCTGTAATTGGTAATTGAATATCCTAATAAGATAGAATAATCTTGGAGAAACCTTGGTGCCTCTACTTCTTCGGAATCGAGATGCCTTGTACCTCTCTTCAGCTGCTGTTTGTTTTAGGCATAATACCAAGCGTATATCTATGGATCAAATCTCCATTTTTTGTTGGGTTAAGGATGAAAGATTCGTGAAATCAGGAGTAATGACATGTGTACTAGCTTTCAGCAGTTGAGACAGTTATTCTAGTTATTTTTATTAATGCTCTCCTCCGTACTACCACACTCGAAATGAAGGAAATAGATAAAGATGGTGATTTAGGCTCTTATTACATGTGAGGACTATGATAGAAATTTGTCTTCTGCCGTAGTTAGTTTGTTTTATCTTGGAGATGAAAAAGTTATTGTATTAAAATCGGTGAAAAGAATCGCCTTCGAAGGAGATTGGTTTTTAAGAGATGGAGCTAGGCACATTGGAGTTGATGAAGCACCAGCTTGGAGGATGGCTAGTATGCAATGTCGGCTAGTTTAATATAGGCAGGAAATGGGGTGGAGGGAGGGCTTAAATTAGTGGGTATTAATATAATATGCTTTCAGATGCTGAGACAAAGGTGAATACAGAGTCCAGTCAGAGAAAGAACTTGATATCTCTTCTTAAAGACATAAAGGTAAAGTCTGGTCGGTGTAAACTTTGTGTGAATTAAATTTATGTGGTTTCTTCGACTAACAGCCCCCACAGAGTATATTGGCTCTGAATCTACCAAATACATGTATGTCATTCTCAATTGGACAGTTAGTGGTGAAATTTGTGCGTTGTTTCTTGGGTTCATATGATGTTGACTCATGAAAACTGAAATAACTTTATATACTACAGGGAATCATGCCTCCATCAATTCTCAAAGAGCAGCTAGATTCTGACACTTTGGAGGAGGTTGGACTTGTGAAGGCAGATGATTTCAACAAGAAATATATAAAAATCAAAACAAAAGTATAGTAAGTTTAGTCTTGCCACTTCTTAATTATATAAATTTCCCGCACCGATTATTCGGCCCTCAGATGTTTTAGGTTCTGGTTTATCTATTGCATTCTTGTTTTTGCAGAGTAGCTCAGTTATTGCTAATGTGAATCATTCCCCATGACCAACTTACTGCCCTTAATACATATTAGTTCTTACGAATTGACTGATTGTCTGACCGAAACTGTCACAAAATTGTTCATAAATGAATAAACATAATACTTTCATAATTATTTTGTGACTTGCTATCTTCTACACACGCAAGCAGTGCCAAGAGGCCTACATACATACATGGTATGTTATTTACTTGTGGCAGTTATAAGCAACAGAAGTTTAACCTTTTGAGGGAGGAAAGCGAAGGATATGCTAAGCTTATTACCGAGTTATCACAGGAACCTACATCTATGCTCAGTGTAGAGAACATCTTGCAGAACATAAAAGCACTCATTGGTATGTACAGCGCATCTAGTGGTCTGCTACATTATTGTAGTGTATATACATGTACAGTGTATATACTTTGTAAAATATGTGCACATACATCTTTCTATACAGAGCATTCTAAATTTTTGCATTTGTTGCTATGAAAAGTAAAGTGTCGTTTTACTTTTAGGCTGTTTCAATCTAGACCCTAATCGCGTCCTAGATATAGTGCTACAAGTGTTTCAGACAAGGCTAGACTTGGGTGATGACCTATATGTGCCAATATTAACTCAGTATATGCCAGAGTACGACTCGGTGTGTCAGGTGAGTGTATAGTGATTGGTAGTACCTGTTGTACCTTTCATTCTACTAGGTACATTGGTTAGCGCTAGATAGTTGTGTCTACCCGCATGTGTACTCTGTGGAGTTGTGTCTACCTGTATGTATACTCTGTCTACCTGTATGTATACTCTGTCTACATGTATGTATACTCTGTCTACCCGTATGTATACTCTGTCTACCCGTATGTATACTCTGTCTACCCGTATATATACTCTGTCTACCCGTATGTATACTCTGTCTACCCGTATGTATACACTGTCTACCCGTATGTATACTCTGTCTACCCGTATGTGTACTCTGTCTACCCGTATGTGTACTCTTTCTACCCGTATGTGTACTCTTTCTACCCGTATGTGTACTCGGTCTACCCGTATGTGTACTCTGTCTACCCGTATGTGTACTCGGTCTACCCGTATGTGTACTCTGTCTACCCGTATGTGTACTCTTTCTACCCGTATGTGTACTCGGTCTACCCGTATGTGTACTCTGTCTACCCGTATGTATACTCTGTCTACCCGTATGTATACTCTGTCTACCCGTATGTATACTCTGTCTGCCCTTATGTATACTCTGTCTACCCGTATGTATACTCTGTCTACCCGTATGTGTACTCTGTCTACCCATATGTATACTCTGTCTACCCGTATGTGTACTCTGTCTACCTGTATGTATACTCTGTCTACCCGTATGTGTACTCTGTCTACCCGTATGTATACTCTGTCTACCCGTATGTATACTCTGTCTACCGGTATGTATACCCTGTGTACCCGTATGTATACTCTGTCTACCCGTATGTATACTCTGTCTACATGTATGTATACTCTGTCTACCTGTATATACTCTGTAGATGTTGGGGTTCCACCTGAAGAACAGACTGAAGAAAAGTAGCTCAGAGTCCAACAGTCAGAGTGAGAACATTTTCCATGTGATTGCCATCCTTATGAAGTATGAGCTGGTAACACTGGACGCCATATATCCACATGTGAGTAGCCTAGACCTATGTCTGAGTCAGCCCTGTTAGCATCCTTTCTGCTTGTTGTGTAGATTTGATATAGTATCATACTGCTTAGCAGAATCAACTTGTTTTATACGTCTTACTCTCTTTACATTGTGCTTCCACTGACTCTACACACAGCTGCTACCAGATGACTCCAAGATTAAGGAGACATACAAGAAGAATCTAAGTGATGCTAGGCTGAGTGTGAAGAAGACTAGAGCTGTGCACACGGGGGATAAGAAGGAGGGGGAGGGTGACGCCCCCACAACCTCACATGACGCTGATAGTCAGGTAAGTAATGAGGCTATCACACTAGATATAGCCTCCCTATCAGTGTGAATAACGTTGATTTATTGCTGTTTATATGCATACAGTAGATGTGGTAATTTGGCTGCGTAACATGTTAGCAGGAAGAGGAAAATGATAAGCTGTATTTGACTGAGGCCCTTCTAAAGCAAGGGGCGTGGAAGCAGGCTAAGGAGGTGATGGATAGGCTCCCTCAGTACCATGTCACGTCACATGCACCCGTGGCTAAAGTGATGTGTCAACTAATACACTACGTATTGGACCCTGTGTACCACAGGTTTGTCATCAGCATTCGTACTGGTTGTGATGTGATGTAGTTCTCTCACATATCTCCTCTTTCTTCTCACGCTATGACACACAGTTTTCAGAGTTGGCAGTTCAAATAATTATATTTTGAAGAAAGTAGTTAATTCCAGTAGAATCATGTTATACCTAATATCCTTTTTAATCAAAGAACTTCAGAATTACACTTGCTGCACTATAGTGCAAAGAAGCATTGATTTCTACACGCAGTAGATATATTACATGTGGTTATCTTGTATTGTAGACATCATGGGCTGCCGGTGGAGCTATTCAAGAGTGCAGTTTATGTAAATCCATATGACAGTAAAGGTCTAGCTCAGGCTGAATCCTTCGCTGACCTCACAAAGCTGGCCTTTCCCATGCTCCGCTATCTCGGCTGTCACCTTCTATGTGACCCCTCACTTACCACAAAGGTCATCAGGGTCATCAAATCATTCATCACCCTGGTAAAATATAGCATAATGTAACAACATGCATGTGGTTGAAGTTGTCAGACCTTTACTTCTGGTGCACAAACCTTTCTGTACAGTCGACATAGTATAGTATGGTATTGATAATCTTATTAGTTTCTATCTACATGTAGATGAATAATCCACCCTGAGTTGGTGACTAGTGTTCACAGCAGTGGATGGTATTGGATGAGTGCAATTACTCACTCGTGTTCTCTCGTCATATAATAACATATTCTGTGTTACCACAGAGAACTAAAGGGGAGTATCGAGATGCTGAGAGTGACACCATATACAGACATTGTCTATCTGTGTTAGATGAAGTACTCCTACCTAGCCTATGCTTAGCCGAGGCTAACTGCTGCCTAGCCGAACAGCTGTGGGGCATTCTGCAGCTCCTCCCCTACACGCTCAGGTATAGTTGTCTTGGTACTAATAACTACATTACAATAGCTACTTTGTTATACATGTATATAGTATATTACACTATGTTACTTCCAGTGCTGGTACTTACTATCGCCACTGTTACTTACTCGGCAGTTCTGTATATCATTCAGATACCAACTGTACGGCCAGTGGAAGTCACAGTCTTACTACACTCAGCCAGAGCTCATTGCAGCCAGACTAAACACACTGAAGAGAGCAAAGTACATATTCAGTCGACTCACAAAGGACAACGTCAAACAGCAAGGAAGGATGATAGGCAAACTGAGTCATGCTAACCCCGCTGTCTTCTTTGAATACGTATGTACCTGTGTAACATGTGTTGAGACTATGAACTGTTGATACAGTACCTGTGTAACATGTGTTGAGACTATGAACTGTTGATACAGTACCTGTGTAACATGTGTTGAGACTATGAACTGTTGATACAGTATCAAAGAAAGATCATATTAGAGTCGTTTGATTATGATTGTAGCCATTCTACACTATAAGTTTGTACTAAAATGCCGCGTAATATATACCAATATCTGACCGTATGTAATGTTATGTATCGGTATGTTATGTGCTCTATCTATCTCCCACAATTCATTGTAGATGTTCACTCAAGTACAGGTATATGATAATCTCATTGGTCCGATAGTCGATTCACTCAAGTACCTCAATCCTCTCAGCTGTGATGTCCTCACGTACTGCTTGATAGAATCCCTGGCTGCTCCAGATAAGGTACGTCACTACCGATAGTAGTAGAATATTACTTGTGTGTATATTATTAGGATTCATGCCTTCCGTTGCTCCATCTAACATTTAAAATTAGTCATGACGAATAAGAAGTCATTCAATAGGCAGTCAGGTCATTCAGTAGATTGCCAAGTCACTTAGTAGACTATCAAGTCATTCAATAGGCTGTCAAGTCCTATGGTAGATTGCTAGACTGTTTCGTGTCAAGTAATCAAGTCTCTCACACTCTATAACATGTATATCCAGGAGAAGATGAAGTATGATGACACTAACCTCTCCACCTGGTTGAAGAGCTTGGCCAACTTTGCTGCTCTGGCTCTGAAGAAATATACAGTTGAGTTCACAGGTTTACTGCAGTACATCTGTAACCAACTCAAGTGTGAGAAGAGGTCCGTGTGACTCTATATAATATCTCCAGACTTGTCTACATAGTTTGTTTCTCAAAAATTATAATACATGCATCGATTAATATTATAGAGTACTATGTGTTTGTAGTAAGCATCGTTTTAACGATCCGGTTCTATGCCACTTTAGAACAGACAGACACATGAGTCTCATCTGGGGTCTTGAGAGGTAACATGACTGTTTATATCTATACTGTAGTTTTGACCTGCTTATCTTGAGAGAGATGCTGACCAAGATGGGTGGTATTGAGGTGTCGGAGGAAATAACTGACCAGCATTTAGAGGCTATGTGTGGAGGTGACTTCCTTAGAATAGAGGTACGTAGCTACTGAGCATGTGCATGTGCTATATCTACATGTATGTAGTACTTGAACCATGTAATCCTCTAAGTGTTGCTATATGTACAGGGTGTATGGTACTGCTGTCTTTGGTGGTTAATGGTTATCCTAATTAGTATATGCAAATATCGACTAGTGTTACTAACTACTAAACCAGACAAATATTAGAAAGGTTTCATCTGTCATTCATCTGTGCAACGCCTCTACTATCTTTAGGGTGGCAACTTCCTACAGACTCGTAATGTAAAGAAGCCGTCACAGCGTCTAAAAGAGACTATACTCAAGAATGGCCTGGCTACACCGCTGGCAGCACTTATGGCCCAGCAGAGGGACTGTATTATATACAAGGAGACTGTTGATGTAGAGCATATCAAACTAATAGGAAAAGTGTATGACCAGGTGAGAGTAGTGCACTTAGTTACGGCTGTTATAGTGGTTGTGGTAATGGTGGTTGTGGTAATGGCGGTTGTGGTAATGGCGGTTATGGTAGTAGTTGTGGTAGTGGTTGTGGTTCTACTAATGGTCCAAACTGTTCATATGGCGGGAGTGGAAGATTGGGAAGGGAGCGGAAATGACCACCAAGACTCTCTACTCCTGCTAAAAACTATTTCAAATTTGGAGTTATCTTGCCATTCATTTGGAGTAAGCGATTTTAAAGATTGGAGTTGTTTCGTCGTTGGCCGTATGCATAGCTGTATGTTGGTTGTTGACAGAGCAATTGCAGTGCAGAAGTTAACAACCTTTATAACATTAGACTGTTTTTTTTGCCTTGAGGACAATAAAACTTCAACTTGACAAAAGCTTGCGTCGCATAGTTGTTGATGAGTAGATCAGATCATTTTAATTTTTGGCAGATTTGCCGATGTTAGATTGTGTTCATACATCTATCTAGACTCTGCTCCTTTCACTTGCAGTGCCAGGACACATTTGTGCAATTTGTTACCTTCCTCTCATCAGTCCTAACGATAGATGAGCAATGTAAGAACCTGCCTACACTAGAGGTTATGCTCTCAGACTATCATATACCCAGTGATGCTGCCTTCTATATCATCCGACCCATGCTTGTTCACTCTATCAACGTAAGTTATGGCTACGTCTCACGACATCAGGTAGAAGTACTATGTGTATTGTGTTCACCCAGCATTACTCTGTTGGTTAAACATAAGATAACCAGTATTTACATGATGTTGGATCAATGGGGGTATCATGTCGACTGGCCACACCCCCACAGGAAGTGACATGTCTGTTGTGTATTGTATACAGTTGAAATATGAAACACTACGCAAGCAGGACAAGCAAGCCAAAGACAAAGACAAAACAGCTGCCGTAGTTGATAAAAGTCAGCGTTACATTGAGGCCTTCTCTTCTGTCCTCCAACCTGTGTGCGAGAAGATTAAACCTCTCTTTGAGGCTAAAATGTGGGAGGAGCTTAGGTTAGTGGTCAGACTTTGTTAGTTGAATTTTGATAGTGGTGATGGTTTGAAAATCTAAGCATACTTGTCTTCTATTGGGTTTAGAAAGCTGAATATCACCATTCTATTAACTTACATGTATTTAGTCCAACTCTGTACACGACGTTCTGGACGCTGTCAGCCTATGACCTTTATGTGCCAAAGTCAGCGTATGAGAGAGAAATCAACATTGTCAAGGCCAAGGTGCACCAGATTGAACAGGAAGCTAGCAGAGATATGGTGAGTGATGACCTCAGGTCACTGATACCCACTGACTTGTTGATACCCATTGACTTGTTGATACCTGTTGACCCGTTGATACCCATTGACCTGTTGATACCTGTTGGCCCGTTGATACCCACTGACTTGTTGATACCTGTTGGCCCGTTGATACACACTGACTTGTTGATACCCGTTGATACCCATTGACCTGTTGATACCTGTTGACCCATTGATACCCATTGACCTGTTGATACCTGTTTACCCGTTGATACCCATTGACCTGTTGATACCTGTTGGCCCGTTGATACCCACTGACTTGTTGATACCTGTTGACCCGTTGATACCCACTGACTTGTTGATACCTGTTGACCCGTTGATACCCATTGACCTGTTGATACCGACTGACCTGTTGAGACTTACTTATCTGTTGATACCTGCTGACCTCTGGACACCTGTTGACCTATGGATACATACTGACCTGCTGATGCCTACTGACCTGTTGATACCTGCTGACTTTTTGACCCTACTTACCTGTGGTTAATACATGGCTGAATTCAACTGACTAAATTATTGTGACAACCATTTGTACACTGAAATAACTAATGTTGAGTAACATAGAGTCAAGTTGTATGTTTATGGTGTGTGAGTACCATATGTATGTGGGTCTAGTATACAATTTTGTCATCATGTCAGAGAGAGACAAAAAAGCGGAAAGAAATAGATCGCTGTAATCAGATGATTGCCAAGTTCAAGGCTGAAGAGAAGGCCCAGTCTGAACACGTCTCTAGAGTAATGGCTAAACTGGACCATGAGAAGGAGCACTGGTTTAAGAGCGGTACGTCTAGCCCCCTCCCTTCAAGGCAGTGCTATGTTAGCGGCAGTGCTATTTGGATAAAAAGAAAAAAACTGTTTCGTCAATGGCTTGCTGATGGCTGGTATACAGTACTGATTACTTGTTACTATTATAGTATTGTAGATGTACATTGTGTGTATTTTTACAGCTGACACCCAGAAGCAGGTTGAGAGGTTCATCCAGTTCTGTATATTCCCACGTGTTCTCAACACAACTGTGGACGCCTTCTACTGTGCTAGGATGATCCATACAATGCATAAGATCAAGTCTCCTAACTTCGGTACTCTCATTATACTGGACAGGGTGAGCACTGCTGCAGCTATCTCTGTTCTTTATGCAGGAATATTCCCATCTTCTGTATTTGAGCTCATAAACGGCACAGTGGATATATACTACACATGACTAAAGAGTAACACTGTATAATAGTATAGGCATCATGGTGGTATGGTGTAGGCTTTTGAGCATATAATGTTTCTGTATATGCAGGTACATGTATTTTCTGTGTATATTATATATGTTGAGACATTATAATATGACAATAATTACGGTTGTGTTTTGTTGGAGTCATCGCCTCCTGTCATATTATGTGCAAAGCTAGCTTTTGGCTAGAATAGCTTATAGCTGTAAGATGTTAGATATATTTTGGGTATATAAACACTTCTGCTATATGGTAAAGTCAGAGTTGAGATTGAGCAGTAACATAAGACATTAAATAAACTGTTAGAAGAATACAACAATATAACATGTAATTACATGTACATGTATATGTAGAATTTGAACATGAAGTAGTACATCATGTAACTTTGGTTTCTATAACATTAATGTGCGGCATACTCTGGTGTGAATAATAAGTGGTTCTTGTTTCCGGTCTAGATATTCAATGATGTCACATACCTAATCACATGCTGTACTGAAAATGAGGCTCACCGCTACGGAAGGTTTCTCTGCTGTATACTAGAACTAGTGATGAGGTGGAGAGCTTCAGAAGATGTCTACAAGAAGGTCCGTGCTGTTATCTAACCATATCACCTGTTAGTTTATACCACTACATGCAGTAGGATTGAGAGCACCTGTTGATACGTTTCATGCCAGCTAGCAGAGATATACTTTTTGCCATTATCATAATATATGCAATCAGATGCATGACTATGTATATATATTATGGTTTTTATTATTGATTCAGGAATGCTCTAAGCACCCAGGATTTGTCACCACATTCCGAGCTGGAGCTGCCGGCACCAACTATGCTGAGCTGAGTTTTGAGGACTTCAGGCATGTGTGTCACAAGTGGCAGTTTAGGATGACAAAGGCTTCCATTGCTTGCTTTGAGTCTGGTAACTATACCCAGATAAGGAACGCTCTAATAGTGCTGACTAAGGTACATTATGCTACCTCTCTCTATCTCACTTACTCTGTTTAAGGACAGTTAATAGGTTGATTCATTTCTACAAGTATTAGCATTATATGACACGTTTTCTATACTGATCCTATCACCTTTTTATCACTGATTGCATTGGTGTATACAGTAGGTGAGCTCAATTATATTCATTGCATTCAACTACAATGCATACACGCACATGCATATGTGTTATGGTATATTATTTTGTCACTATTACTGACATTTATCTTTTATCATCCAGGTACTTCCTCACTTCCCTATGATCATTGGGGTGGGCCAAGCCTTAGAGCGCCGTGTAGACCGCGTTCATAAGGAGGAGAAGGATAAACGTCCAGACCTCTATGCCTTGGCAATGGGGTACGCTGGTCTACTGAAATCTAGGAAATCCCATTGGTTGGCTGAGCATGTATTCCACTATATACCTCCGGTGAGTGTGTAATGGTGTAGTATCTCTACACTATGGTGCTGCAGAACACGGAGGAATTTGTTACCATACTTTACAATATTGTACGTTGATGATAGTTTAATATATACTAGTATCCAGTGTTCATCATGTAACATCTGGTGTATTTCATACAATGTACTATTGTTTAGGAGAAACTAAAGAAGAAGAACGAGGATCTGAAAGCCAAACTGGCAGGTAAGTTAATCTACGTCTACATACTATGTTATCTTCATCTGCTCTAAGGCTAATACCTGATATAGTTAATGCGTAGTCGTATGTGCTGTGGATTCCTACAGAGTGTAAAGTGTATCTATATACATTGTATGTCGTATTTAACAGCTAAAGAGTCCAGCAGAGCCGAAGCCGCAAAATCCCAGTTGGCAGCTGCTAAGGCAGGGAAAACTGAGACCAAGTCGGACTCGACCACTAGTCAGAAGAACCCTAGCTCTAAACCTGTGTCTAAAGATAGGGCCGAAGCTGCAGCCTTCCTAAAGGTCGGTATATCTATCATGCTAAATACTTGTGACTTCATGTACATCCTGCACTTACTAGGTATGGTATGTTCATAATGTGAACAAGCGTACCGTAAGGATGCCACTTTCAGTGTCTCTATCCATCCGCTTTAACTGATGGTGAGAGGATGAGCATGGTATGCCCATGTGTGTTTTTAGGAGGCCTCCAAGGCTAAGAAAGTTGATACAGTGGAGCTGCCACCAAAGATGAAGGCAGAAGGCAAAGCAGAGGCAAAAGATGTGAAAGCCATCTCTTCTACTAATGGCACTTCTGATAAGGTAAGTTCACCCATCTGTTTATCGTCATGATGGTCTACTAAGTATTTCACTGTTGTACACAGATAAAACATATCATCTCTTCCTCTACCAGGATGGTGATGTAAAGGTAGTGAAAGCTGCTACTTCTCGAGATGGTAAAGAGGTCACCAAGGTCAAGTCATCGTCAACTAAGAGAGAGAAGAAGGAAGTTGATATTGTCATAAAGTAAGTTCTCTACCATGCTAATGCAATTTTGACATACAAGTATGCAGGTGGTATAATACATGGCCCTTGTATCTTAACACTATGGCCGGTATATCCTAACACTATAGCCCGTATATCTTAACACTATAGCCCATATATTCTAACACTGTAGCCTGTATATCCTAATACTATGGTTCGTATATCCTAACACTATAGCCCGTATATTCTAACACTATAGCCCGTATATCCTAACACTATAGCCCGTATATTCTAACACTGTAGCCTGTATATCCTAATACTATGGTCCGTATATCCTAACACTATAGTCTGTATATCCTAATACTATAGCCCGTATATCCTAACACTATAGTCTGTATATCCTAATACTATGACCTGTATATCCAGGTCTCCCAACGACTCTCCGTCCAATCGGTCTATGAACGAAGAGAAGGATAGCAAGAGGCGTAAAGTAGACACTGAGGCAAGCCGAGAATCTACAAGAAGCAGATCATCTGACAGGAAGGGGGTGTCTTCCAACTCTCCTTCCTCACTCAAAGTAAATATGGCATGTCAGCATTGTTTCTCCATAAGCTGATTAACTTCCCTGTAAACTTACTAATGGATGCTGGTTGTACATACCCACACCATACCCATTTGTACTACAGTTATGTGTATTGTAACTGGTAACTCAACACATTCCACTACCAAATGTAGCTTGTAATGAGCACGCAACTAACGCATGCACTGCAATAGCTTGGTTAAGTCATCCAATATTATTTTGCATATATATTGTTTCAGAAAGTGAAATCTGCAACAGATATTATTACTCTGGTTTGTATTGCTTTTGTGTTTCTTATTTAATCGGACTACTAAAACACATGAATCAGCATTTGATTCGTTACCCCTCTCTCAGTTTTGGGATAATTTATAGCATTAACTTAACACAATCTCTATATCTGCAAATCTACAATACCACAGTTTTTAGATGTTTGGTGTTAACTTTTTTGGTTACATCTGCTCTGTCTCCCACTTAGTTTACTGCTGCTGACCCTGCTCTAGATTTACATCTGTTAGTTTAGTCACAGATTTGATGATTTAACATGATTGGGTTGGTAACATCTACAGTGCTCACCTCTATCTAACCTCGACCCATTCTCCAGCTGCCTGTAAATACACCATCTATTGGCCTGCTAACACACTGATCTCTGTATAATGCCACCCAATGTTGTAGAGCTCAAGTGGTTCAGAGATAAGTGCAAAGTCAGACAGGAAAGAAAGAGAGAGTTCTAAAGATGGTCGTAAGAAGGCCGTTTCTGTAAGTCGACTCCTATCTTATCTCCCTCCTTGTACCCTGTCCAGTTTTAACCTGTTGACTCAGGGGAATTACATGTATTACTACTAGTACATTGCTGTGAAGGCTAAATAGCAAATGACGTACTAGTGTTGCAGAACTGAAGTTATGTCTGATGCAGCACTGGCTAAATGATACATTTGACATCTTTGTGTTTGATAGACATCATGCATACATACACAGGCTACACACTGTGTACACAGCATAGTGTGGTAGTACACTACATGTATCTACACTACGTACATTGCATTATTGGTTGCACAGGATCACTCGTCAGATCGGCAGGAAGCTGTGAAGAAGAGGAGGTCAGATGTACTCGTGCAGCAGGGGGAGACAATTTCAAAATCAACCAAGTCTGAGAGACAGAAGAATGGTGCCGATGGGGAGCCGAGGCCTGCTAAGAGAACTAAGGTAATTCACAAGAGTGTTGATAACTAATGCCAATTGGACTGGGCCTAAGCAAATGGAAGACCAAACATTGGTACAGGCCACCAAGAGACTATATTCCTTCTACTATGCATTCCAGCAACATGTTGTTCAATGTCTTAGCAAATTACTAGCCCATTGGTATCAATCAATTACTCTCACCTCCAGCCAATCATTGGAGTTGTATCTGATTACATCACAACATGTTGGTCATTGTCTGGGTGAGTAAATTACCTCCAGGTAGATAAGATAATTTGGTACCATTTAGTACCATACACGGCAGTTTATATTATTTGTGTTTACAGCAGACATTTTTGTTTACCAGGATGATATGAGAGAGAAGGAAAGGAAGAGTGATAAACAGAGAACTAGCTCCAGGAAGGTGGAGTAAAATATTGACTCCCTCTAACATTCAATGAGGAACAAACCTAACAGTTTATATGTAGATGAATGTACATGTATATTATACACAACTATCTTCTTGTGTAACATAAAATAATAGTTTTATACTTTTCAATCTGTACAAATAAATACTTGCTGTACAAACAAGTTTCATGGTACATTTAGCTCTAATTACAGTCCTTATTCTCAAAATAATATTTCCAAATAAACTTGTTCACGACTTATGACATAACTTTTCCAGTGTGGTCAGGTAGGACCAGACCCAAGCTCTTCTCTCTTATCTTCCTTGTAATCTGCAGGCTGGACACTAGACTCTGGGGTCCTCAGGGAGAACAAAATTGGTACCTTAGACAGGCAAGAGTTCTCTTCCTGTATGACAGACGAGGAGATGCACATCATAATGGTGTAGCTACAGAATACAAAAGTTTCACTGTGAAATACATAATAAAAGTTGGGAGCGTAACTCCTGCTCATAATTTTAATTCAACAAAGTCCTATGTAATATAATTTCTAATTGAACTGATAGTAGACTAGAACATAAGACAGCATCAAGAATTTTTTATCACACTGACTAGTATGTACCAAACTTCACATTTTTATATATTGTCAAGTAATTAACATAGCCTCACTATCTGGTAGATAAAATTGAAACCAAATTTTCAATATTGTAGGAGGGGTTGTTGGAAACCAAATATGAACTACCAGGCTATCTGTTGATAATTAATATTATTATTGTTCATGACTAGCTGTTCTTATCTTTGGTTCATATGTGAAGTACAGTAGCTAATCGTGAAAGTAGCGTCGCATACCGAAACTAACGCGACTGGGTAAATAGCACGAGGCTTCAATACACCAATGTGATAATAAGGGTGGGTCTTAATTTCCCCATTTTAACTAAAAGTACAAATTCTAGCGCCAGGCTAGTCTCACGCTCCTCCAAAGGCGTAATAACATGAACTTATGTGGGATTTGAATTGATTTCAAACACATGACTCAATGCACCTGATCCCAAAATCTAAATCAGAAGAATTCAGTATATGGCTAGCATTGCAAGGCACATTATTTTTATTCGGCAAAATATGGAGACTTACATTCATAATTTCATTCACACTAGTGTGTAACAAACCTGTATGTTGGCTATATAAAGAAAGCATTTGATAAAGCCAAACTTTCCACTTGGTAAATTGAATTGGAGCATTATAGGAAAGATTGGGCTCCTCTGTTGAGCGGCAGGCAAATAGCCTGATGACAATACTTAGTATGAGGCTCCAACACACGTGTGCTATAATAAAGGGGCGTTCTTGATTGCTCCATTTTAACTAACGGCACAAATCCTAGCGCCGGGCTAGTCTTACGCTACTCCAAAGTCGTAATAATATGTAATTAAGTGGAAACTGATTGCAGTCAATTGAACCCAAACAGATGCACCGAGCCCAAAATCTATACGAGAAGGATGCAGCAGGTGAATAGCGTTATGTGACGCATTGTTTGATTTAACAAATATGGAAACTTTACATTCACAGTTTTATTCACACTAGTGCGTAATTAAAATGCATGTTGGCTATATAAAGAAAGCACTTTCCTAATCCAAACTTTTTTGCTTTACCCGCTAAATTGGAACAATACAGGAAAGATTGGGCTCCTCCCAAGGGCTGGATCTTTATCCCAATGTCCCAGCCAATCGGATTCTAGTATTTGAAACAAATTGGATCATGGGGATAACCTGTGAATCTACAATAATGGAGCTCAGCTACGACGGGTGTTCTGGGTAAAAGACTAAAAGCCAATTGTGATGTTATAGAGGCATGCTCCAGGCTTTGCAGATTTGTAGTCCTGTTAGTGGAAGGAAAGTATGTTCTTTTACAAACAGCGAAGACAAAATCTCAAAATTGAGAACCAAAATCAAATACTACTTTACCTGCAAAGTAGTTCTCGGTGGAGAGAACTTTTTACATCACAATCAACTAAGTTCAAGTTGTGTAAGTAAGTGTAGTGTTGTCCTACTGTCTATAACTATAACTATAACTAAAAAAATTCCAATTTAATTTCAATCAACTGAACTATCCTCTCCTATTCTATTGTATTGTTACTATAATTATCTATTTATATAATTATTATTTATAATTATTATATTACTTACTATTATAGACTTATATAAATATAAAAGGAGGAGGGGTTGCTGTGTATGTGCATAACTCCTTAATATCTACCATAATAATTATCAATACAAGCAGAATCCATGGCTGAAGCCCTTTGTCTCAATATTACTTTAAAAAATGCTCAATTTATACTACTGAATGTATATAGGCCTCCAGGTAATCATGACTCTGCTTTGATCCCCGATTTGTTACAGGAGGTGTGCAACATCTCTTTGAAAACAAACTCTTCACTAGTGGTCTGTGGTGATTTCAATTTCCCTGCAATCTTGTGGGAGGATAACACACATTCTGGAAATAAATCACTGTATGACCCATTCATTGCTAAAATTTGCTCTCTAGACTTGCAGCAACATATATTTGAACCTACTCATATAAAAGGTAACATTCTAGATCTAGTATTCAGTAGTACTTCTATCATTGACCAGATTGTTGTGCAGCCACCTACTTTAAGTGATCATTCACATATTACTATATCTCTAAATCTTTCCATCAAATCAAGTGAAAAACCTACAAAACTTATTTACATTTATGAAAATGCGGACTTAAATAGCACTACTCAAATTTTTGAACCTTTCCAAACAGAAATCAACCGCCTAATAAACGATCAGATGCCCATTGATGTGGTATATGACAAATTTCAAGAAGGTGTTTTACTGTTAAGAGATGCATGTGTTCCAACTAGATTGATTTGTACCAACCAACAGAATCCTCCTTGGATGAATAATACATTAGAGAAAGCTTTAAAAAAACAAAAGCATCTTTACAACCAAATGAAGACTTGTCCATCCACTTATATTAAGTCCAGATATAGCAAACTCCGGCGAGCAAACAAAAAAGCCGTCAAGTCTGCTAAAAAGAGCTATTTAAATAAACTCTTATATAAACCCCTACACACAGGCAATTCTAAACCCTTCTACAAATATCTGCGGCAATGTAGAAGTAATGACTCTGACTTGATTCCTAAGCTGAAACATAATAATGTCATGACAGAAACATCAGAGCAAAAAGCAACTGTATTTAATGAGTTTTTGAATCAGTCTTTACAATAGACGACAATAGATTTTGTCCTATAATAAATTTTTCTCCACAAGGACGTGCTGCAGAACCTCTTCAGGTTGAAAAAAACAGAGTTTTAAAGTTGTTGAAAGACATCGATTGTGCAAAGTCTTGCGGTCCAGACGAATTAACAGGGAAAATGCTAAAAACTTTTTCTTCAATAATTTATATGTCTGCATCCGAAATTTTTTGTTACTCCTTAAAGACTTCCACTCTTCCATCTATATGGAAAGTAGCTAAAGTCATTCCAATTCATAAGAAAGGAAGCACGCAATCTGCCAGCAATTATCGTCTTATATCACTTACTTGCCTATTATGTAAACTTTTTGAACATATATTATCATCACATATAAATAACGTACTAAAGGACTTGAATTATTTCACTGATAGCCAACATGGTTTTAGAGCTGGAAGATCATGTGAAACCCAGTTGGCCCACACACTTGGCCATATTTCCTACCTGCGTGACACTGGTAAAACAGTAGATCTAATTATCTTAGATTTTTCTAAAGCTTTCGACTCTGTCAATCACAGAAAGTTATTGTACAAGATTAGAAGCATTGGTTTTGATAGCCTAATTTATTCATGGCTAGCGGAGTTTCTTCACAGTAGAGAACAATATGTGGTAATCGAAGACACGCAGTCGACTAGGAAACCAGTTGTGTCTGGGGTTCCACAGGGTTCCGTTTTGGGCCCTCTTTTATTTTTAATTTATATAAATGACCTTCCACAACAAATTCAATCACACTGCAGACTATTTGCAGATGATGCTATTATATATAACACCAGTGAAGATAAACAAATTTTGCAAGAGGATTTGAAAGCTCTCCAGAAATGGTCGTCTGAATGGCAAATGTCATTCAATTTTTCCAAATGCTTCTTTTTACAGGTTGGTTCAGATCATCAATCACAATATTTTTTTGACAACAAAGCAATAGAGCGAGTAACATCTCATTCCTACCTAGGTGTGTGCCTCCAAAATAACTTGAAATGGGATTCGCAAATTTCCAAAATAGTAACTGCTGCAACCCAAAAACTAGGTCTACTAAGAAGAGTCTTAAAAACTGCAGACACCAAGACTCGAAAAACAGCATATTTCGCAATAGTACGACCTCATTTGGAATATGCATCCCAGATATGGGACCCACACCAAAGGAAATACATAAAACAACTTGAAAAAATACAAAATCAAGCATTAAGATTTATTTTCAGAATAAAAGGGCAAGTAAGTTTCACAAACATAAGAGAACACACCCAAATAGAATCCTTAACTGAAAGGCGAAAAAAGGCCAGACTAAAACTGTTCCATCGTTGTATTACTGAGGGGATTGAACCACCTTTCGATTACAATTACCTCAATAAGTATAATACGAGACAATGCCAAAACACTTACACACCATACATAAAAACGAATCAATTTTATTACTCCTTCTGGCCAAAAACCATACGTGATATGCGTCTTGAGAGCTGATAAATAGTTCTTTTTTTTCTTTTCTTTTTTGTTGTTGTATGACATGATAAATAATAAAAAAATATATAAATACTATTCTAAAGCACATATAAAAAATATAAAAAAAAAAAAAAAATATTCAACATTATAAATTATATATAAAAGGGAATAAAAGTTATCGAAAAAGAGAGAAAGAGAAAAAAAACATCCATATTGTGTTCCCACATCTCTTCCGTTTTTCCTGACGGTCTCAGTGGGAAAATTTAAAAAAAAAAAAAAAAAAAAAATATAAATTTTCATACATACTCTATTGAATAATTATTGTTTTTTATTATTATGATTATTAAATTATAGGCCTAATTCTAATTGTTGCGTTGATTTTTATTGTTATAAAATAATGTATTATAATCTAATGATAATTGTATTAATAGGTGACATTAAATTATAATTAATAATAAAAATATAATTCATTTCAAGTCAGTCATATGAGTTATCATTCGTTCCCTTCCTGGTTGTTTGAGCCATATGTGTGGGTCTTTTTGCTATTGTGATAACTGAGAGCTAGGCCTGCAACGATTCACAAAATACTGTTTCGATTTTTTCGATTCTGCCAATTAACTTTTTCGATTTTTTCGATTCGCTACTTCATTGCGCAAAATTAACAGAAAACACACTAGTGAGGTCAATCAGACCAATAACAGTATCTCACAATTTTACTGAGATAATGTACCTATGTAGTACAACAATAGGCAAGTGTGTTACTGTAACCCCAAGCAAGCAGTGAATGAAGACAGTGAGCACTACTATCAATGTTGCTATTTATTTGAATCATTTACCCTGACACCATTTACGTTGCAGTAGTTCTTCGCAACAGTATTTTAGAACACTGTCAGTTGTAGTAATTGAGTTGATAATTCCATTTTAGAATCACCACAAAGAGTAGAATGAGTAGATTCCAGAAGCATACCCTTCTAATTGTGTGGAATATCAAATACACATTGTATGTTTGGGGCATTTGTATAATTATAGACTTATATTAGTAATACATCTTAGCATATGATGTATTTTATAGCTATTTACTTATTGCCAACAAAATTACCAGAAAAAAATTGTGCTTCACTGAGATTCGAACCCATGACCACACGTTTGTAAAGCGAGCGCTCTGCCACCATGCTATGGTGATAACTTGGGATTCCCAAGGCTAAGTATATATTTAACAAGAATCGAAAATTGAGTGCAATGAATCGATATTGAAAATGCTACAAATTAATCGTATCGAGAATTGTTATCGATTCATCGTTGCAGGCCTACTGAGAGCACAGGTTCGGTTGCCTGCATTTGAGGCTTTAAATTAGGCCCATTCAATCAACTGTGCATGTGACTGTAATAGGCATACTTTTTGCATGTAGCCCTAGATACAGTGTGCGAAGTGTGGTTATCCGGGAACTACTGGGAGCATACTGCGTGTACTCACCAGCAGGCGTGTACCCTCATTTTAATACCTAGTTTCCCCCATACAGTCACTTTGGACCTGATAGTGTAGTGGTAGAGTGCTGGATTGTCAATCATAGGGACATGGGTTCGAATCTCACAAGAGCATGATTTGTTCATTTTTGATTGTAGTTTATAATTCACCAATTTCTTAGCTACTATTAGATTAAGTGGATTTCTACACAATAATAAATTAATAATCTGTAAGATTGCATGCACCGTGTACCCACCTCATTTGTTCCACTTCCTACACTGCCTATATATCAATATGGTTTATTTTATTTTGACAGTATTGAGACTGCATTTCTACGTCTGCATACTGTTGCTTGCAGGTGCAACATGTCTTCAAACACATCACACATGGTGAAGGCAGATGCTGAATGGAGATCTGCCCTGTAAGCCTTAAGCGTGTGCTAATAACCCACTGCTGTGAAGAAGCCAAAAGTGTCAATTTTAATTGCAGATGTTGAGACGGTCGATAAGTATCCTGGTAGACCTACCGCCACAAAATCCTCTGTAGAACCAAACAGATGATTTCAGTATCTGATCCCCTTGTAAGTCTAGTAATCCCAAGTATTCGCATCATAATTAGTTTTCATATTTGTCTGCTGTTAACTTTGGTGTATGAGCATGCTGCAAACACAGATCAATCTATAGCCTATAATTATATCCTAACACTATAGCCCGTATATCCTAGTCCTATGGCCTGTATATCTTAACACTATAGCCTGTGTATCCTAACATTATAGCCCGTATATCCTAGTACTATGGCCTGTATATCCTAGCACTATAGCCTGTGTATCCTAACACTATAGCCCGTATATCCTAGTACTATGGCCTGTATATCCTAACATTATAGCCTGTGTATCCTAACACTATAGCCCGTATATCCTAGTACTATGGCCTGTATATCCTAGCACTATAGCCTGTGTATCCTAGAACTATGGCTTGTATACCTGATAACTGTGTGTTATTTAGATAGTGTATGATCAGGAGTTTTATTGTATGTTGTATTGTGACTCTCAATCACATGCCTATCAGTACTTATGTATAATTGATACGTGCTCATTATTGTATTGTGTGTAATTAAACTGGAGTTATCAGCTTTTGAGGTTGAAGAGCAGACAACTTCTGCTTCACATTATTGTGTTGAGAGTAAACTGACAAGTTGGTTAAATTGATATGTAATATTAAAATACTAATATATTTCTTCACATATAGGAACTGGATTGCAGTGTTAGATAAGAAAGACAAAGATTGGTATGACACACAGCTGTCAGATGGAATGGAAGTAGTAAATATACTAACTGATGGTAAATACTCAACTATACCTTCCTCTAACTTGTAGGAACTTATTCTACTGTAAATATTTGCATAGTCAGTGATCCAAGCATTAGTATTCACACATGAGTTGCTATGTCAGACACTATAATATTGTCCTCCTTTTTTGTTTTTGTAGAAAATTGTTACCAGAGAGAGAGGAAAACTTTATAGAATAGTAGAAAGAAGGAGAGAATTTGGATTCGTACATAGCAAAGTAGACAAGATAATGTAGCTCCATATACTAATTTAAAGACAAGGACAGGATAACTGAAAGAAAGGGAGAGAGAGAGGATAACTTCACATTATAGTAGAATTAGAGGAAAGAAAGGGAAAGGATACTTTCAAATATTGTAGAAGAGAGAACGAGAGTGGACAATTTCTTATTTAGTTGAAAGAAGATCACAAATCAACTATTTATGGAGCAGAGGCTAGAAAACCACTATACACTTTCAACAACTGATTGAGTTCGATCCATGGATACACAAGATTTGCATTCAGAGAAGGTGAGCTAAGTTTGTATTTTTTAAATTAGTGGACATCTGAAGGAATTAAAGTCTGGTTGGAAATCTAGTAAATTGCACAATTTGGAAATATTTAGGAAAACTCCTTATTCTCCTAGGCAAATACTGTAGTACTTTGAACTCATACTTGTCAACCTGTTGTATTTTGCACTCAGACTGGTCAACTTGTTGTACTTTGCTGTTGGATATGTAAACCCCATGTCTGCAAAAAATTTCAGAGCTTTGTCCTTGACTACTATACTTGGAACTCAGTCGGGGGGGGGGGTAGGAAGATGGCTACTGTTGAACTATGGGCTACAAGTGGTTAACATATTTGAGGTCTCAGCTTTAGGAAGAGCAACTTTAAACATATTCTGGGTGGCATCAACTATTCTCTCCATTTGGGATGATGAAATTATTAGACTGATGGAAGTGTACTATGAGGTAATGTTCAACACTAATAATACATGTATGTCCACGTAGCACTAACTGAATATCTTGCTCATTCCTGTGTAGTCACTGTAGTGTATAAGTAAAACAGGAGTTATCAACTCTTGAACCTCAAGGGTGAACAACTTTAATCATGTTTATATTACCATATATTATATTACATGTCTATTATACATATCCATGTGATGCACATATATTATTGTAGGTACGTGTAGCTGAGGTACAAAGTTAAACAAAGAAGAAAAGAATTGTCATTACAAAAGATATCAGAAGGAATGTAACAGTTTGATCTTAGAAGCTCCTCATGGGAAGCTACACGCTTGCTTACCTGCACCAGGTATGTATTTATTATTACAAATTACAGATTTGATTACTGTACCACTTTTGATATGTCATAATAGACACCATTTAAATATATCTATTTAACTGCTTAGTTACTATTTAATTCTTGTGTTACTCAGTATTAGTCCTTTGTAACATTTCATTTCTGGATCTCAATAAATCTGTATGATATTTGTAGAATATGTAGAAGCTCAAGATCGGATGTTGTTATCTTGTGATAATGAAAGCAGAATGGATAAGGTCGAACACAGACACATCACATTTTGTTTCATCATAGTGTGTTTATCAGTCATCAAGCTATACAGACACAGTGACACTAAGGATGTAGAGATGCTGTTTATATACACGTGCTGACAGACATTACAACTACATAACTTGTAATCTCTTAGCCTATGCTCCTAAATCATCCAGCCTACCCCCCCCCATTACTTGTCTACATGTACATGGTGAGCTGAGTCTATTCTGCTTATATAGAGTCTCTGTAGGATCTCAGCTAAACCAATTTGCTCCGTGAAACACAGGTTACTCCTCTGGTTCTGGACTGTATGAAGCGTCCTTACCTACCACCTACAGACCAGGTTAGATCTGATGTCTGTATCAGTGACCCTGTTATACTTGTCCAGTCCTGTCACGGTACTTGATTACTAAGGGATGCTATACAACTCCTGTATCTAGTTGCGGAGTCGGTTTCAGTGAGCTCTATAGTATGGTTTTACCTGGTGTTTGGGGTTACTACTACCTGGCTAACCCTTGCTTCCTACACACTCAGACTTAGGATCCAGCTAGTAACTCCATGTGACTTCTCTTGACAGTGTTTTGAGAAAAATAGGAAACCTAAAAATAATAATTATATGGTGTACCCTATAATTATCTTTGTTTCCTGGTTTACTGCACCCTGTAAATATTTTTACTTCCTGGTTTGTAGCACCTATAATTACCTTTACTTCCTAGTTTGACACACCTTACAATTTTTTTACTTCCTGGTTTGTTACACCTCATAGCTATCTTTACTTCCCGGTTTCCTACACCTCATAAAATAATGTCTTTACTTTCTGGTTTGTCGCTCCATATAACTATCTTTACTTTCTGGCTTGTTGACATCCTACAATTATCTTTGCTTCCTGGTTTGCTATGCTCTAAATAATTATCTTTACTTATTGGTTCCTTACACCCTATAATTATCTTCACTTCCTGGTTTCTTGCACCCCTGAATTATCTTTACTTCCTGGTTTGTTTACACCCTATAATCATCTTCACTTCCTGGTTTGCCATGCCGTATAATATTATCCTCACTTCATGGTGTGTTTACATCCTATAATTATCTTTACTTCCTGGTTTGCTGCACCCTGTAATTATCTTTTATTTCCTGGTTTGTGCCGCCTATAATTAACTCTACTTCCTGTTTAACCACACCTTATAATTATCTTTCCTACCTGGTTTGTTACACCCTACATGTATAATAACCTTCACTTCCTGGTTTGCTATTCTCTATGACCATCTTCACTTCCTGGTTTCTTACACTTTCTGGTTTACTACACCATATAATTATCTTTGCTCCTTGGCTAGCTACACCCTATAATTATTATTTTTACTTCCTATTTTTCTCCAAACCCTGTTACCTTCTCATTTTGTCATGGTCAAGAGAAGTCACATGGAGTTATTCGCTGGATCATAAGTCTGAGTGTGTAGGATTTTCTCATAGTTTTGTCAACTATAACAAGAGTCGTTGTTAGTACAATGCCCTCTGAAGGTCACAACATTTCCAAGGAAGCAAGGGTTAGCCAGGTAGTAGTAACCCCAAACACCGAGGTAAAACCATACTATAGAGCTCACTGAAACCCACTCCGCAACTAGATACAGGAGTTGTATAGCATCCCTTAGTAATCAAGTACCGTGACAGGACTGGACAAGTATAACAGGGTTGCTGATACAGACATCAGATCCAACTTTTTCTGTAGACTGTAGGTAGTAGATAAAAACACTCCATACAGTCCAGCAACCAGAGGGGTAACATGTGTTTTAGGGAGCAGATTGGTTTAGCTGAGATCCTACAGAGACTCTAAACAAGCAGAATAGACTCAGCTCACCATGTACATGTAGACAAGTAATGGGGGTAGGCTGGATGATTTAGGAGCATAGGCTAAGAGATTACTTGTACAATGTAGTTTTAATGATGCATGTCGGCATATGTGTATATCAGCAGTATATCTATATGGAGTAATGCACTTGTAAGCAGTAAGCAGTATATCTATATTACCAATATGTTCCTACTTTTGTATAATATATGTATAATTCTTTATTCTACATACATTTTGTATTTAGTTTAATTATGTCGTTTTTATTTTCTGCTCAATTTCTAGAAAACTTTACTTTGCAACCAAAATAACGACTTTATTATTATTGTTATATAGTTTTATAATACACAATAAGCCTACACAAATTATAGAACAGTTATTATGTCTGGCAGTGCTTACATGGACAAAGCAAACTACTTGAAAGAATGGTGGTACATAATATAATTATAGTTGAAGATATGCATGTAGATAGTCAAGTACAATTATTGAAGTGAATGTTTGAACTTCCATTAGCAACATTGATAACTAGTAAAAATATTAATACATGTACATATTACAGAACAATCCAGCAGTACCAACTAGAATACATACTGCAATATTTATTTCTTTACATATAATTGCATGTGTTAGAAACTCCTGATCATTACTATTACATTTACACTCTAAAAGGATACATTTCCCTACATGTGAAGCTACCTGGCCCATTTTTAAAGTTATGCTCTCTCTCTCTACTACATGTAGCTCAAATTCCAAGAGGAAGTAACTCCCATTGTTTAGGCATGCTACCACTAGTGTGAACAATACTCCATTATACTGTAACATGTTTTTCCACTCCTGTACTGTTCTTAGAATAATTGGTAGTTGCCCCCTCTCTGAACTCAATCTGATTCTCACCAAGTCTTGCTGTGCTGGGAAGATGTTGGTAAGAATGGTAAGCCATGGGAGTATGAGTTGGATAGCCGAGAGGTAGTGAACACTAACCTGTATAATACACATACCATGTTATACAGTAAATACCAGAAATAAAGGACTCTAGTCTCCAACTCCAACTGAATTGATAAAATAAAGAGCCATTCCATGGGGACTGATCAAATTTGCGTGCTGGCCCGACTCAGATTCTTTTGAAAATTTGCAGGTTGAAAGAGCACCCTTGAATTAGTGGGAAACCACCAATGTTTTTTCTATTTGACCCCTTTGGTTCCCGCAGCAGCTCGTTAAAGTGGGAAAATGTGGTGGGGACAACTCCAAACGGACTTTTTTGAAATTCCTGAACATTCAAATTATTACTGTGGCCACTGTATGATACTTAGAGCTGTAATTTTTGTTACATAGATACTTTCATATACGTGCTTCAGCTTCACTACTCATTCAAGCCTGTATGGTCAATATATTGAGGGTCAGAGGTCACTGAAAACACCTCTCGGAGCTAGTTTGACCCAAATTCACTGAAAATCGACCAAATAAACACTGCTGGATTTGATGAAAAGAAGGTTGATATAGAATAACTAAGGATTAGAGGTGCTCAACACAAGGATAAATGAATTTTTGAGAACAAAAAGAACTCTCCAAAATGAACTGTATGGCGACAGCGGCTTAAATTCAACATGGCCGTCGTCCGAGTTGGCGTTTTGGGGCGCTATTCAAGGCTAAATCTACTAAACTTAGTAGTGAAAATTAATGGTGAAAATGTTGCTATGTATACAATTCACACCTGTAGATTCCATTTCTGCAAAAAAATCTTTGTCTTTTTGGGTCTAAAAGGCTGAATTCTCAGATTCAAATTTTACATACATTTGCTATAATATAGTGACTATATCGCCAATGCAGTTAATTGGCTATGGCCATAAAGGTCAGTCAAGACTTAATTTAAGGTGCAATTTGAGACTTGGCCTGGTTATGCAACCTACTTTGTGAAGAAAAATGGGTGAAATCCGTTTTACTAGCCTAAACATGCAGTTTTGTTAACTTTGCCATTACTCTTCCTTTCACACGTTTGTTAAATGAGGCAGAATAGGTAAGCTAAGCAGTATTTCCAGGTCAGACTTAACCAAGTATTGTTTAATGAAAAGGAAGGGGAAGAAGATGGAGCTCCATAGAACTAAGGCTTCTTTAATCAGTGGGTGAGGTGGTGTCTTAGCTCGGGATTTTTTTATGGTCAACATTAGTTATCAGATTCTAATCAAAAATATACACGCAAAATTATAGCGACAGCTCACAAACAATATTTTTGACAAACTTACACAATAATTATATACATGTATTTAGCTTACAATTAAACCAGTCTTTACTAATTAGCTTCAAAAATATTTTTTGTTCATGATATGTGAATAGTTCCTTTTCCGGTGTATAAGTGTTGTACAGTATTTATTAGAAGAGATTGAATTTCAGCAGTCCATAGTAGGCTATAACAATTATTATGGCCAGGTCATTATGGTTGTCTGCTCTTAGAAAGGTGAGATCTGCTCTTCTTTTATTCACTGAGCATAATTTTTTTCAGATAAGTGGTTTTGTCTTTCGAAGGGTCAAAACTATCTCGATTGAAAATCAAGTTGTCGGTATAAGGAATGGTAAATGTGGCGAGGTGATGCTAGCAAGTACATTAAACATTATTACCTTTGGAAACAAGCGAACACTTGTAATATAATTTCCACTTGCTAGGTACAACTAAACTAAGTCTCACAAAACCATATTCATATTTTTGATTACTCTGTTGATTAAAAGTTAATGCATGTCGCACCACTTACCTTAGTTGTGGTCATTTATATAGGACCAAAAAGATAATTTTGGAGCTAATTAGCAAACACCGGTTTAATTGTCAGCTACATGAAAATATATATAAAAATTGTTAAAAGTTATTGTTCGAGGGCTGTGGCTATAGTTATGCATGTACATGTACATGACTGTATACATTTGATTAGAATTTGATAACTAATGGTGACCCTAAAATTTGGCTTGAGCTAGTTTAAATAACCTTCAACTCCTCAGCCTTACCCACTGATTAAAGGTGCCTTAGTTCCATGGAGCATCACTTTCTTCACCTTCTTTTTCACTAAACAATACTTGGTATAAGTCACACCTTGAAATACTGCTTAGATTAGCTATCTTACCTCATTTAACAAACGTGTGAAAGGGCGAGTCATGGTAAAGTTACCAAAACTGCATGTTTGTGCTATTAAAAAAGATTTCACCCATTTTTCTTCACTAATAAGGTTGTATAACCAGGCCAAGTCGCAAATTGTACCTCAAATAAAGTATTGACTGACTTCTATGGCCATAGCCAATTAACTGCATGGCCATGTCGTCACTATATTATAGCGAATATATGTAAAAATTGAATCTGAGAATTCAGCCTTTTAGACCCAAAAAGACAAAGGTTTTATTGCAGAAATGGAATCTACAGGTGTGAATTGTATATATAGCAACATTTTCACCATTAATTTTCACTACTAAGTTTAGTAGATTTAGCCTTGAATAACGCCCCAAAACGCCAACTCGGACGACGGCCATGTTGAATTTGAGCCGCTGTCGCCATATGGTTTAGTCTGGAAAGTGTTTTTTATTCTCAAAAATTCATTTATCCTTGTATTGAGCATCTTCAATACTTAATTATTGTATATCAACCTTTTTTTCATCAGATCCAGCAGTGTTTATTTGGTCGATTTTAAGTGAATTTGGGTCAAACTAACTCCGAGAGGTGTTTTCGGTGACCTCTGACCCTCAATATGTTGACCATACAGGCTTGAATGAGTAATGAAACTGAAGCACATATATAAAAGTATCTATGCAACAAAAATTACAGCTCTAAGTATCATACAGTGGCCACAGTAATGATTTGAATGTTTAGGAATTTCAAAAAATTCAATTTGGAGTTGTCCCCACCACATTTTCCCACTTTTCAACAAGCTGCTGCCGGAACCACAGGGGTCAAATAGAAAAAAAATTGGTGGTTTCCCACTAATTCAAGTGTGCTCTTTCAACCTGCAAATTTTCAAAAGAATCTGAGTCGGGCCAGCACGCAAATTTGATCAGTCCCCATGGAATGGCCCTAAAGGTTTCCATCTATATTTATCTAGATTTGGGTTTGCTAATAAACTATAATTTTTAATGTGTTCGGTCAAAACTTGGTTTGAAAATTGGCAGGTCTGCATATTCATCTGAACGTAAGCTGGCACTATGCAAACATGATCAGAACACCACCATACTGTCAGATGTAAGCTGTAAGCTAGATTATACACCACTAACACAGTGAAACCTCTTGATAGTCAGTATGCAAAATGTGTGGATATCTAACCCCTGTCTATTATAGACCAATGGACTTACTGAATCTTGTCCTGATTGGTCAATGAGTTGCCTAATAACTACGATTATGAGCACTTTGTATCACTTGAATAGATAGAGAAGGCTCGTTGTAGTATCCGGAGTAGAGCTCAATGGCAAACTTGGCATTAGAACTAGTTGGATCATCAGTGGGTATCACTTGGAGTTGCCATCACTCTTCTGCACTAGAATAGAATATAAATTAGAAATCTTACAAGAAGTACTGGCAAATTTCAAATGTTTTTGTAAATCACCAACATTTGAATCGCTGTGGCTCATGTTACAGGTATATTATAAGCGAGATCTAGTAAAGAAAATAAAATAAATGTTGAAGCATCTATAAGTTGTTTGGGGCTTGAAGACATGCATGATAAGGCGTATGTAGTCAGATATATCATTGCTAGTTTCCTCTAAATTTACAATTAGGATTTATCTTCTCATCCAAATGTTGATTACCCCCATGCTCACCAAGGGCACTTGGCAAGTACTATAAGCATATTCTTGCCAAGTGGATACAATACAAATGTAATATATTTGGAACTGCGGTCATAATAACATAGTGAAGTACCATATTACACAGTTCTCTCTTCTAGAAAGGACAACTTAACTAGACTGATTATTCTTACATTTTTAAAATTGTTCGCTCTTATCAATAATAAAGAGAAGATAACTTCCTTATATATAGGAATTGTACTTTTGAAGTTGTTGTCTCTTGTCATTTATATAAAGAAAGAGGAAACAACTAACAACCCAAATGTTTTGTGCAGTATTACATGCATTATATATGTGTTATAATTTTTGTTAGAGTGGGATGTATATGCACCCATAATCAGTTAAAAAGATAACTATTTTTGGTACAACAACTATGAAGATCAGTCTTTACTTATTAATAATCGTTTTCCTGACTGGAATGTGGTGTGTGTAGTTCAAAGCTATTACAGGTGTATATTTTAAACTGCTTACCTAGTATGTTTGTGATTTATCCCAGCAAGACCTGCGTGCGACCGGAGTGTGACCTTGATCTAGCCTATGATTCAACATCATGTCCAACCAGCTGTCAAACCCACTTCCAAAGTGGTTCATTGCTTGGTCTGTTGGTTGAGTGAGGAGAGCCAGAAATGATGTAATAGCAGCTACAGAGATCTATGAATTTATAACATGTGTATAGGCCTTGAAACTGCAAACATCTGAACATAACCAGTAGGGAATATGAATACATGAACTGCTCCTACATGTAGTGAACATCAGTCTATAGGCTCTACGAGAGGGCTGTGAGTTTTGACAGATTTGCCCTAGAATGACCTACATGTATATTTTCACACAAACTGATTATCAAATGGATCATTCAAATAAGTGAGGAGAGAAATTTATGTGTCATTAATTAGCTGTTTGCAAACAGCTAATTAATGCTGAACTTGGGAGACGTTCTAGTAATTTCCCATTTGACCAGCATAAATATTATCATAAATTATATATTGATGTAGGAGGTCATAATATCTATGCTATAATGCTGTATTAGCAACTATTATCTACCAATAATTGAATAGCATAAATGTGGAAGTTGGTACATGAAGGTAAAATCTTTAATGGTAATCAATAAATCAATAAGTACATGTACACCTTTAAGAAACAAATGGTATATTCCCCTTCGGTGTACTTGCAGTGGAAAATCTTTCTTGTTGTAGTATTATATTCTATGTTAAAGTGGTAGGTAAATAATATGTAGTTAGTAAATTCTGGAGAAAAACCACAAGCCACTTCCCAAGGATCAACTAATACAAGTACAAGTAGGACACAGGGCTCTAATCCTCAAGTGAAACCAGTTTTACATAGCCAGAATATAGCTATGAATAGCTAGGTATAAAGTACATTATAGTACATGATACTTTAGCTGTGGTACATGCAATAGGGTTTTGCATCCCCCAAGGTAGGGGTATAGCCCAACTTATGCTTCCTCATATATATGTACAAGTATTTGCATTTCACTAACACAAATGTAATAACTGGTGATATTATTATATAGCCTAACTTACATCTCATATGCATTCTCATCCCTCACTACAATATTAGGCCTATTATTTTATTCAGCAAATACGGAAAGTTTACGATTAGTATGGGTTATCAATTCAACTCTTACATGAGATGATGAGGCACTCAAAACTATTGGTTAAAATTCGAAGTTGTCCTCTCCCAATTTGGTGCATCAGTTGAGAGAGGGCAACTTTAAATTATATTCACTATCTTCTCAATGTCTCAGTACACCATAGCATTGACCAATATGAAATACACCGGGTCAGGCCAAACAACTTTTTTAACTTTTTGCTGGAGTGAACCCTCTTACCAAATTACTAGCTACTACAATTTTATTTTATATAGTAACAATGATCACTGTGATTGATTATACTATCTATTAAGGTTAAACCATTACTGTCGCACCATCAATATTTGCAAATAATATTGTTCATGTTATTTCATCAAGATTGATGTGTCGATTGTCTTTGTATACCTAGTGGCAGCTAAGACAAATCCATTTGAATATTGGCTGTTATCACCTCCAGGGAGCATTGAGATGGCTATGCCTGTCCAAAGTCTATATTTGGAAACTTTTTACGTAGGTAAGCTATAGCATCAAATAGCCAACTAATCTTATTGAGCCAACACTGTCATTCTACAAATAACTTTTGTGTACAGTGATAAACAAGCAAGTTACAGTCAAAGCCCGTAATAACAATGCAATGAGTTGCAGGCCCTATAGCAATCTCTGTAACACAGTTTTATATTAACTGATTGAGTGCTTCCGAAATTCCCAACATAGGCTGATTGAAGGTGCGGATAGACAAAATTAAAATAGGGTTTACTTGGCAGCAGCTAGGTTTCCAAACACAAACAACACATCAGATCAGTCTTACGGAAATAGGATGAACAATATTATTTGCAAATATTGAATGGTGCGACAGTAGTGGTCTAAGTGTATTCTCCCCTACTAAATTTACAAGCCTGTTAGCAGCTAGTTAAGTAATTAAAATATGATTGTATTGTTAATGATATTTATTGATAACTGCTACAACCACGATTTTGATAGTCAGTTTTGAGAATTAGCAATTGCCCCAATCTAAAAAGTTTTTACCTCTTTTAGGCAACTCACTCTATTGCCCCACCCCTAGGTTGACAGGTTTGATGCTCCCAGTCATCACCATAACTAAAACACCCACACATATGCCTCAGACAACCAGGAAGGGAATAAATGATAACTCATGTCTTATCATAACATTCAGTCTCATTCACTGACTTGAATTTTAATCAACTATTATTATTATATTATTTATTATAATTGACAATAATAATTATAATAAATAGCAAAACAATATTCTATTCCATATTGAATATAATTAATAATACAAAATTAATTATAAATAATAATATAATAATTTAATAACACAATTTAATTAATAAAAATATAAATAATTATAATATCGATATTCGATTGAAATTCTTTTAGTAGGCCTACTACTTTACGCAACAAAAGACCACTATCGGCGAGGAAAAACCTGACACCACTTAATAGACGACAATAGACGACAATAGATTTTGTCCTATAATAAATTTTTCTCCACAAGGACGTGCTGCAGAACCTCTTCAGGTTGACAAAAACGGAGTTTTAAAGTTGTTGAAAGACATCGATTGTGCAAAGTCTTGCGGTCCAGACGAATTAACAGGGAAAATGTTGAAAACTTTTTCTTCAATAATTTATACGTCTGCATCCGAAATTTTTTGTTACTCCTTAAAGACTTCCACTCTTCCATCTATATGGAAAGTGGCTAAAGTCATTCCAATTCATAAGAAAGGAAGCACGCAATCTGCCAGCAATTATCGTCCTATATCACTTACTTGCCTATTATGTAAACTTTTTGAACATATATTATCATCACATATAAATAACATACTAAAGGACTTGAATTATTTCACTGATAGCCAACATGGTTTTAGAGCTGGAAGATCATGTGAAACCCAGTTGGCCCACACACTTGGCCATATTTCCTACCTGCGTGACACTGGTAAAACAGTAGATCTAATTATCTTAGATTTTTCTAAAGCCTTCGACTCTGTCAATCACAGAAAGTTATTGTACAAGATTAGAAGCATTGGTTTTGATAGCCTAATTTATTCATGGCTAGCGGAGTTTCTTCACAGTAGAGAACAATATGTGGTAATCGAAGACACGCAGTCGACTAGGAAACCAGTTGTGTCTGGGGTTCCACAGGGTTCCGTTTTGGGCCCTCTTTTATTTTTAATTTATATAAATGACCTTCCACAACAAATTCAATCACACTGCAGACTATTTGCAGATGATGCTATTATATATAACACCAGTGAAGATAAACAAATTTTGCAAGAGGATTTGAAAGCTCTCCAGAAATGGTCGTCTGAATGGCAAATGTCATTCAATTTTTCCAAATGCTTCTTTTTACAGGTTGGTTCAGATCATCAATCACAATATTCTTTTGATAACAAAGCAATAGAGCGAGTAACATCTCATTCCTACCTAGGTGTGTGCCTCCAAAATAACTTGAAATGGGATTCGCAAATTTCCAAAATGGTAACTGCTGCAACCCAAAAATTAGGTCTACTAAGAAGAGTCTTAAAAACTGCAGACACCAAGACTCGAAAAACAGCATATTTCGCAATAGTACGACCTCATTTAGAATATGCATCCCAGATATGGGACCCACACCAAAGGAAATACATAAAACAACTTGAAAAAATACAAAATCAAGCATTAAGATTTATTTTCAGAATAAAAGGGCAAGTAAGTTTCACAAACATAAGAGAACACACCCAAATAGAATCCTTAACTGAAAGGCGAAAAAAGGCCAGACTAAAACTGTTCCATCGTTGTATTACTGAGGGGATTGAACCACCTTTCGATTACAATTACCTCAATAAGTATAATACGAGACAATGCCAAAACACTTACACACCATACATAAAAACGAATCAATTTTATTACTCCTTCTGGCCAAAAACCATACGTGATATGCGTCTTGAGAGCTGATAAATAGTTCTTTTTTTTTTTTTTTCTTTTCTTTTTTGTTGTTGTATGACATGATAAATAATAAAAAATATATAAATACTATTCTAAAGCACATATAAAAAATAAAAAAAAAAAATATTAAACATTATAAATTATATATAAAAGGGAATAAAAGTTATCGAAAAAGAGAGAAAAAGAAAAAAAAAAACATCCATATTGTGTTCCCACATCTCTTCCGTTTTCCTGACGGTCTCAGTGGGAAAATTTAAAAAAAAAAAAAAATTGATTGTGATGTAGAATGTTTTCTCCATAGAGAACTGCGTTGCAGGTAAAGCGGTTTTTGATTTTGGCTCTCAATTATGAGATTTTGTCTTTGCTGTTTGCAAAAGAAATTTTTAAATCCAACACACCGGAAAGGGAGAGTGCCGCAAACTGCGCTATAATCGGCGTAGCCTGGATCTCAGCTATAATGGGTGTTCCTGCGGGGAGGGCGACATCCTGACCACCGTAAACTTGACCGTAACAATCCTGACCACCGTAAACTTGACCGTTACAATCCTGACCACCGTGAACTTGACCGTTATCATCCTGACCACCGTAAACTTGACCGTTACAATCCTGACCACCGTAAACTTGACCATGGCAATAAACTTGACCACTTGCATATACTCATTCAATTCGTATATAACCCGAAATTTTATTGTGAAATATGATTAAATAAGAGCTATTCCACAATATTACATTACAAATTCTACAACAATAATATTTAAGTAGATTTTAGAACACTTGAAAATATTCTGGTGCGACATATTTTCTACTAACTTGACCACCTCTATACAAATCTATGTATCTTCACTTGATCAAGATATTTATTGCTACATTTGCTCAACAGTCATCAATCTTCATTTTCAAAGTAGAAATAACTTTTAAATTTCTCAATTTTGGGATTTATGATCAATTTTCTATTTTCAGCCATTGACAATTTGCCACAGAACTGGACCGAAACTGGATCACTGGCGATAAAGTGCAACATGTCTTGTCAAAACTTGACCACTCTCTCAAACATCTTATTTTTTGAATAGATGTCCATTGTTTTGTTCGGAATTGTGTAGAAAGTATTTTCTCACAGTTATTCAACAAATAATTTTCCAAAAAAAGTTCGAGCTATAATTAAATTTTTGTTATAATCTATTTTTAGTCATTGTCAACTTGCCCACACATTTCAAGCTCTTTCAAAGTAATGGTACGAGTTGTCTTTATAAAATTTGACCACTTGATATAACCCGTTAGTAAACAAGTAAATTTTTAAATTTATTGTTAAAATACTTGGGATATTTAGTTTTCTAGGTTCCTATAGCAAAAGTTTTATTGTAACATCCATCTTCGAATTTGTAAGAGCATTTTACTAGTTTCTGGCAATGTCGTCTTGTCCAAGACACTGGACCCCCTTGAATAACTTCAGCTGACATGTTAGATACATTAGAGTTATCCTCTCTTAATACAATTAGAGCAGACAACTTCAAAATACTATGTATTATTATTCAGTCAATGTTACTTGTATTGAACAACATTGCAAAAATATTATTTATTGTGGATACAATAGACTTCAACATCCAAGATTCATTCACTTTTCTAACCTCATATTCCCTCTCCTGTGTATCTTTTATAGTGAAATTATAACTTAGTTTACCATCTTTCCTTAATTATTACTCCTGTACTGATACCTAATGCATTTTTACTCTGTTATAATATTTTAGCCCACAGAATTATTTCATAACATCTGTTAGGCTTATTACCAAATAAGTAATATCAATTTTTATAGTACCATGTTGGTGTTATTGAACAATAATATGGATATAAAATTTCCAAAGTTGTCCTTAGATGAACGTATTTATTTACCACTATCTGTACTAAATACAACATTTGGTTTGTTCCATATAATTTTGTAGTGTTTGTGCGTGCGTGTACGAGGTACGAGCATGGGAGAGAATTAACAGTGGTCTATAATATTGATCTCTCCTTTATTACGTCATGCACTGAGTGTGAGATAACCTAATGTGCTGACTGGAATGCTGTACATAAGTGCTGACCCATAGGTCCGAGTTAACCTAGCATGTACATCATGTATTGTAGTCAACATGTATGTACCTAGCTTATCCTAGCACCTTAGCTGTTAGTCCCGAAGGACCTTGGTTAGGAGGCTACTAGTTTAGAAGAGATCACTCCAGTGTCTTTATTATAGAATATAGATGAGAATTTATTGAGCTTCAGCAGACAACTGATCTGCATACAAAAATATCGCTTCTTATATACAAAAACTACTTCCGGTGACTTAATTCCGGCAAAGGATGACCAGCAGTAGTTCTCACAAGTAATAGAACAATTGCATTAAGCAGGTATAATATCAAATGTCCAAGGACCAACCTATCCATGCAACGAGATACAATTTACACAAATATCAGCAATGTTAGTGATGAAATATCCAACTTCACAATATTTAGCATTGTCTTAGTAAATAACATCATTGCTTAAAATTTAAGCTATGAAGTTATTACCTCATAAATAATTTATTAATTTCACTTACAAATATAGTTTGTACATGTACTGTATCCATGTAGTCACACATTCAGAAGTTATCCTCTCTTTTCAAATTATAGTGATATGATACATCTTCAGCCTATACTATCACAAAACTATTTCAGCAGCAATGACTTGATCATTATCAGCACAGCAATAATAGCCTAGAATATCGATCACATACATGTACGTGCTGCTTGCTGCCCAGTGTGCTACATGAACATTAAATAGACAAGTTGCATAATATACAGGTGCACTATATTATAGGATATCGTTACTGTAACTGCAAAAGATATGCGCACTGCAGACTTTTTTATTTTGTCTCATTTGGCCAACGCTGTCATCTGGCACTGCAAGCTGCAAGAGGCTGATCACTCCTAGGAGTATAAGCCAGTGAGTTTATTTGAGCTAGCTAAAATATACAATGTACATGTACATGTACGAGTAAATACTGGAATATATTCCTGCTGGATGGCAATTAAAATATTAGTCAGTGAACTGACTCTATGTCATAGATATAATATAAATGTAACTGTGCTCTACATGTATGTCATGTGCATGTAAATGTAAAGTAAGCACTTATTTATTGTATGAAAGCTACTTGTTTCTTGTATGTGTTGCAAATTAGCCAATGTAGCATGCCTGATTTCATAATCAATAAAAAATCTCGTTCCCTCTCAGCAGAGAGAAAACAGCTTCTTATTATCTTTCTTATTATCTTCAATAGGTTGTGGATGTCCATGAGCTTGAGAATAAAAATTTGAATATTCCATAACCTACAAGCATGACTTTGGATCTGAGAACGTAAATAGTATAAAATATTCTCTCTCTCCCAATACACCATAACCGAATGCATATATGAGTATGTTGCTGCTACTGAAATATATGGCTATTTCTAATGCATTGCAGGAATAATTGTAGTGATCATTACATCACCCATACGATGCAATACTACAAATGCAATCACAATAGTATTATAATCATCTTACCAATTGAGTACCAACACCTACCTTGAACTGCAAATATCTATCTATAATTATCTTTGTAGTATGTAGTGACCCAACTTACATGTATCTCGTAAACACTTGTAACGATGCATATTGTATTGACGTACTATGTCATAATAACTGCATTATATACGATAGTTCATATTTATATAGACACCAATTTAGAAATTTTACCTCCCACCTAACTTTTATCTAGTAAATTAGCTACAGTACTCAGCTTGGCTTAGCACATTCATTTTTACAATATTTTCAGTTGTAATTTACAATTATAACCGTACTTGTACCTAATGATTGTACTTTCTTTTACTCTACTTTTACTTGATCTCAAAGTGAAAAATAACTTTTACTTGTACACCTCTCAGCGCAGAACATCTTGGTACTTTACTTGTACTTAGCAAAAACTCTGGCATTAGAATGATTTTGTATTATGGAATCACTAACTTGCATTGGGAAAGAGAGGATAACTTTAGAATGTGTGACTTCATCAATACAGTGTGCCTATATACCGTAACTTTTGGCCCTCCTATTACATACGCTGAGTGAATGTAAGTACCGACTTTCTTTTGTAACTTGCTGCTTATATTTGTATGATCCCAAGGTCCCAGTGTCCCTGCTTGTATTATTATAATCTCATGGGTACTACCTTAGTCTAGACTCTAGATGCTCTGGCTGTCAGGGACCGAGAGGTGATCGTCCTGCAATACCCCCAACAGAACTATAATACAAAGGTACAAACGTGTATGTTGTACTGCTGTTTCTGTTCTTGCACAAAAACAACAAATAGAACTAACTGGGTGCAATCATGTATAACGTGAGAACCTTAATTACTTGCACCTTGTATATTATGACAGATACATGTTTTTAATAATTATGTAAATGATATTTGGAGTAATGCCTACTTTACTACATGTAAGCAGTGTTCCTACACATTCCTCGATTATTATACCACGTTGTATACTCATTCGTTGTTTCATATAGCATTTTTATGCGTGTCTCTATTGATAACAGGCAGCTACGTGTATGTATATCCGAAGACCGAATCTACCTGGACACAACCTCGGTACTGGGGTAGAATCAAATTAGTATGAAAGAACTCCAATTTTCTGTGCTTCTCATTTGTTTTGGATCCTAATAAAGTAACATTTTTCCTTATATGCAGATTCTTATATTGTTTACTCAAATACATAGCATGTAGTGCGTGCCGATCTAACTTATCTTGGACACCTGTTATATTGCATAACCGTGTATATCACAACAACATACATTGCATATTATGTCAACATCATTCTGCTATCATTACGATACATTCTAAGCTGAATGATTTTTATTTACTGATTTAATTCTATGTGAGACAAAACTCCATATTTCAGGTACTTTAACAGGTACAATGATTATTGTCTTGTCTCCAGATGGAAAGAAATGTCTAATTAAGTGTACACATGTACATTTTGCATGTGATATACACGCTTGTACATCTACATGATGTTCTAGAAGCAACAGTCACTGAAAAAGTTGCATAAAGTCAATACTTTGTGTTTCCTGGTAGTATATGCTGCTGATGTATCATCTTACTATTATTTGAAAAGAGAGCATAACTTCTGAATGTGTGACTACAGTAACATGTGTACACAAACTACATTGTATATCTGCTGGTGTAATTAATAATGACTTCAAAAAACTAAAATTTTGGGCAATGATATTATATTACTAGGACAATGCTAAATATTGTGGTGAAGTGGACATTTCATCACTGACATTGCTTATATTTGTGTAAAATGTATCTCATTGTATGGATGTAACAGGCCAAGTGCCTTCTTCATTGTACATGTAAACATTTTTGTATTATGTGAATTGCAAATCTTCTATAATGTTTCCTACTGTACCCGACCTAGGAGGCCAACCTGATACCTACTAAATGCAATGTTTTATTACTTACAAGACCGACTGCTGGCCGTCCTTTTGCTGGACTTAAGTTACCGGAAGTAGTTTTCTGTACATAATTAGTGATATTTTTGCAGTATGCAGATCAGTTGTTTGCTCGAGCTCAATGAAGTCTCATCTATATTCTGTCATAAAGACACTGGAGTGATCTCTTCTAAACTAGTAGCCTCTAAGCCAAGGTCCTTCGGGACTAACAGCTAAGGTGCTAGGATAAGCTAGGTACATACATGTTGACTACAATACATGATGTACATGCTAGGTTAACTCGGACCTATGGGTCAGCACTTATGTACAGCATTCCAGTCAGCACATTAGGTTATTTCACACCCGGTACATGTAACAAAGAGGAGATCAATATTATAGACCACTGGTAATTCTCTCCCATGCTCGTACCTCGTACACGCACGCACAAACACTACAAAATTATATGGAACAAACCAAATGTTGTATTTAGTACAGATAGTGGTAAATAAATGCGTTCATCTAAGGACAAGTTTGGAAATTTTATATCCATATTATTGTTCAATGACACAGACATGATACTATAAAAATTGATATTACTTATTTGGTAATAAGCCTAACAGATGTTATGAAATAATGCTGTGGGCTGAAACATTATTATAGACATTAGGAAACAGTACAGGAGTGATAATTATAAGAAAAGATGGTAAACAAAGTTATAATTTCACTATAAAAAGATACACAGGAGAGGGAAGATGGGCTTAGAAAAGTGTTTCTTATGAATGAATCTTGGATGCTGAAACATATTGTATCCACAATAAATAATATTTTTGTAATTTTGTTCAATACAAGTAACACTGACTGAACAATAATACATAGTATTTAGAAGTTGTCTGCTCTAATTGTATTAAAAGAGGATAACTCTAATGAATCTAACATGTCTGTTGAAATTATTCAATGGGGTAAAGGGGGTATTATGCGAGTCGGCACTTCTCTATAATGTTTCCGTTTGCACCCGACCTTGGGTTTGGGGTTTGGTGTTTGTTTGGTCCTTGAACATTCAATATTATACCTACTTAATGCAATTGTTTTATTATTATTGTAAGAACTACTGCTGGTCGTTCTTTAGCGGAATCAAGTTACCGGAAGCCCATGTAGTTGTTGCATATACATTGTAAGTAGCGATATTTTTGTATGCAGATCAGTTGTTTGCTGGAGCTCAATAAAATTCCATCTATATTCTATAATGAAGACACTTGAGTGATCTCTTCTAAACTAGTAGCCTCCTAACCAAGGTCCATCGAGACTAACAGCTAGGGTGTTAGGATAAGCTAAGTACATACATGTTGACTACAACACATAGGTCAGCACTTATGTACAGCATTCCAGTCAGCACATTAGGTTACCTTACACGTTCAGTACATGTAATAAAGGGGAGATCAATTATAGACCACTGGTATTTCTCTCCCATGCTCGTACCTCGTATACGCACGCACAAACATCACAAAATTATATGGAACAAACCAAATGCCGCATTTATATAACAAAAGAGGAAACGGTCTACGGCTTACAGTCTGTGGTCTGTCGTACTCCAATCAGATTTGGGGTCGAAAACCGAGACGACTTATATACGTTGCAATACTGCCAGTCAGGATCTCGGCTCCAGGTGGTGCAGTGAGGCTTGCGTTGCAGACCAAGCACGAAGTGCTTGTTAGTACAAGCGGACTACAGTTAACGGTCTACGGTCTACCATCTTCCAATCAGATTTGGAGTCAAAAATTGAGACGATTGATATACGATGCAATGCTGCCGGTCAGGATCTCGGCTCCGGGTGGTGCTGGGACCTTAGGACCGGGTCTCCTGGTATTGCTGCCGGGGTGGGTCTCTAGCCTTAGGCCCTTGAACCCGACCCAGGGTGGGGAAGGTACTCAACCCACCCCACCTGCCGGATAGGTGTTGGAACTCGGGCTATGCCGGCAGCAATTATTCTCCTGAACCCGTCATTCATATATGTTGCAATGCTTTCGGTGAGGATCTCGGCTCTGGGTGGTACTAGGACCTTGCCGGGGCGGGTCCTTAGCCTTAGGCCCTCAATCACGACCCAGAGCGGGTCGGTACCTGACCCACTCCAGCTACTATATTTGTGTTGGAACTCGGGCTATGTACTTGGAGATGTCTTCCCAATGCAAGGGAGCACCACTGTTCATGAGGTCACGTTGACATGCCTGCACCAACAGAGGTCATGCACAATGCATGACCACAGTACATGAACATAAGCCATCACTGCAAGCGAGCGTAGCAAACAAATTTTGCAGTAAGACTTGCGTCGCAGACCAAACACGAAGTGTTTGTTTGGTAAAAAGTCTAACAGATGTTATGAATTAATGCTGTGAGCTGAAATATTATTACAGAGTAAAAATACATGAGGTAATAGTACAGGAGTAATAATTAAGGAAGGATGGTAAACTAAGTTATATTTTCACTATAAAAGATACACAGGAAGGTAATATGAGCGTGGAAAAGTGTTTCCTATGAACGAATCTTGGATGTTGAAGTTCATTGTATCCACAATAAATAACATATTTGCAATATTGTTCAATACAAGTAACATTGACTGAATAATAATACATAGTATTTAGAAGTTGTCTGCTCTAATTGTATTAAGAGAGGATAACTCTAACGAATCTAACATGTCGGCTGAAGTTATTCAATGGGGTCCAGTGTCTTGGGCAAGATGACATTGCCAGAAACAAATAAAATGCTCTTGTAAATTCGAATACGGATGTTACAATAAAACTTTTGCTATAGGAACCTAGAAAATTAAATATCCCAAGTATTTCAACAATGAATTTAAAAATTTACTTGTTTACTAAGGGGTTATATCAAGTGGTCAAATTTTATAAAGACAACTCGTACCATTACTTTGAAAGAGCTTGAAATGTGTGGGCAAGTTGACAATGACTAAAAATTGATTATAACAAAAATTTAATTATAGCTCGAACGTTTTTTGGAAAATTATTTGTTGAATAACTGTGAGAAAATACTTTCTACACAATTCCGAACAAAACAATGGACATCTATTAAAAAAATAGGATGTTTGAGAGAGTGGTCAAGTTTTGATAAGACATGTTGCACTTTATCGCCAGTGATCCAGTTCCGGTCCAGTTCTGTGGCAAACTGTCAATGGCTGAAAATAGAAAATTGATCATAAATCCCAAAATTGAGAAATTTAAAAGTTATTTCTACTTTGAAAATGAAGATTGATGACTGTTGAGCAAATGTAGCAATAAATATCTTGACCAAGTGAAGATACATAGATTTGTATAGAGGTGGTCACGTTTGTAGAAAATATGTCGCACCAGAATATTTTCAAGTGTTCTAAAATCTACTTAAATATTATTGTTGTAGAATTTGTAATGTAATATTGTGGAATAGCTCTTATTTAATCATATTTCACAATAAAATTTCGGGTTATATACGAATTGAATGAGTATATGCAAGTGGTCAAGTTTATGGTGGTCAGGATTGTAACGGTCAAGTTTACGGTGGTCAGGATGGTAACGGTCAAGTTCACGGTGGTCAGGATGGTAACGGTCAAGTTCACGGTGGTCAGGATTGTAACGGTCAAGTTTACGGTGGTCAGGATTGTAACGGTCAAGTTTACGGTGGTCAGGATTGTCATGGTCAGGTTTGCAATGGTCAAGTTGTCGGTGAACCGTTCTGCGTTAAAAGCCAATTGATGATTGTAGATTCACAAACTATTCCTACATGTGTGTTTCAAATTGTGCCAAATGCGAGACTCCGATTGGCTGGCATATTGGAACAGAAAGCAAAATACTTGTCGTCGATTGGCTGATTCCTACAAATTTGGAACGTCGTTAAATAAAAATTTATAGATAATATTGTTCCAATTAGTTGTCGCTGTTGGTCAAGCGTGTCGCGCGCCAGCATTGAACGTTATAGCGTGTCGCGCACCAGCATTGAACATTATAGCGTGTCACGCACCAGAATTGGAACATTATAGGAAAGATTGGGCTCCTCTGTTGAGCGGCTCCAGGCAACCAATTAGCGGCGACAAATTGACAGACTTTTGTGATAGCTGTTCCAAATTGGCCTATATCAGCCAATCGCCGGCAAGTATTTTGCGTTCTGTTCCAATATGCCAACCAATTGGAGTCTTCTATTTGACAAAATACTTGTCGGCGATTGGCTGATTTCTATCAATTTGAAACAAATTTGGAACGTCGTTAAATAAAAAATTATATATTTGTTCCAATTAGTTGTCGCTGATTGGTCGACATGAACATCACCACTACAGTCAACCAATCAAGGTCGACAAATTGATAAACTTTTATGATAGTTGTTCCAAATTGGCCTGAATCAGCCAATTGTCGGCAGGTATTTTGCTTTCGGTTCCAATATGCCAGCCAATCGGAGGCTAGTATTTGGTATCATTTGGAACATAGGTAGTCTGTGAATCTACATATAATCTACAACACCACAATTGGCTTTTACGCAGGTCACCCGTTATCGCTGAGATCCAGGTTATGCAGATTTATAGTCCTGTCCTTAGAGATAAGATAACTCAATGATCCTGTCTACATGCATGTAGATTAGTTACACGTACATGTTGTATTTCCCTAAATAATGGTCCAGTTCAAGTTACCTAGATTCTAGGAACCCAAGTGGTTCCACTTTCCTAAAAAATTTCCTTTCCGGTTGGCTAGATATTCTCTTGCAATAACAAAATCGAGAACCAAAATCAAATACTGCAGTGCTTGACCTGCAAATGAGTTCTAGGAGGAGAAAACTTTCTACATCACAGTCAACTAAGTTGTGTAAGTGCCTTCCTTGCAGCAGACAATTTCAAAATCAACCAAATCTGACAGACAGAAGAAGGGTGCAGATGCGGAGCTGAGGCCTGCTAAGAGAACAACCATGTAACTCACACAAGTGTCAATTACAATAATGCTACTTGGGCTAGATGGAACACAAAACAATGGTACACACAGCCCATTAAGAGACTATATATTCCTTCTATTCTGCCTTCCAGGGATACATTGTTCAATAGCCCACCAGTATCATCAATTACTGTGCTCTTGCCTTATGGACTTGGCACATACATGCACACTGTAGATACTCCACTAGTACCAATCAACTGGAGTTGTATCGGATTACGTTACTAACCCCAGGTAGATGCACACATATATAGAGGCTCATTTGGCAATTTTTGCTTACCAGGAAGGTGGAGCAAAATATGAATTCCTCTAGAATTCAATGAGGAACAAAGCTAACAGTTTATATGTACATAAGTATATATTCTACACAACTACCTTCTTGTGTAACATAAAATAACAGTTTTCTATTTTTCAATCTGTACAAATAAATAATTGCTGTACAAACAAGTCTCATGGTAGCCCCAGGAAAAAAAGTGAAATACAGTCCTTAATCTCAAAATAATATTTCCAAATATACTTGTTCACAACCTATGACATAGGCCTAACTCTTTCAGTGTGGTCAGGTAGTACCAGACCCAAGCTCTTCTCTCTTATCTTCGTTGTAATCTGCAGGCTGGACACCAGACTCTGGGGTCCTCAAAGAGAACAGAATTGGTACCTTAGACAGGCAAGGGTTCTCTTCCTGTATAATAGATGAGGAGATGCACATCATAATGGTGTAACTATAGAACACAATAGGCTCACTGTAATGCATCCATACATATTACAGATTTGAAATAATAGATTGGACATGGCATGTTGTACTCCTATTTGAATCAATGGTAGAACATAATTGAAATAACAATTACTTGTTGCTAACGTAAGTTTTAAGTTGTAGTGTGATGCAGCTATACACACTGACTAACCTGTAGAAAGTTGATCCATGCCACAAGAGATTCCTTACTGCTAGTCTCTGTGATACACATAGAGAGGATAGTGCCCTCTGGTTGCTCATGTATTGATGGGTCAGCTAGCAAGGCTGTCTTATTTCTCTTTTCTTCATCATCAGCACCTAACAACACAGGCATCTTAATACACAATAGAGAATGGAATGTATACAAAATCCAAAATTCAACTAAACATCAAATATGATCATTCAACTTCCAACTGACAAAATGCCACAAATCCAAGAATAATAGCAGGCGGTAGCAGGTGTTCCTACAACAATCGAGAGTGAATAACATAGCTTCAGATCAGGTATAGCAAGCTGCCAGGTATAGGGTTGGTGAACTCTGCCCACCTACCAAAGTAAGTATAGAATCCTGTAGTAATATCATCCTCTTCCTCGGGTCTCTTATTATACTCTAATATCTCTGGCCTGGGGTCAGCTCTTAGTATGAAATACACTAGACTCTGGTCCCTCAACCACACTGTGAATCCACCCTCAACATAGAGAGGAAGCTGAGGCTTGTGTTTCATCATTAACTCCTGTATATTACATGTATATACATATTACACACGTCTAGATAAAAGTGCAGGTTGGGTTGGGTACAGAAAACAATAATATTTGCATGTAGTGCTATAACCAGTGAGTCGAGTTACCAAGTGGTCTTCCCTGTCAAGGCAAAGAAAGGACAATTCCAGCATAATCAAGACTAGCAGTGCTTGCGAAATTGTACTCGGAACTTATAGGCCTAATGACTATTTCCCATAATACCACAGATACTAAGAAGCGAAGTGACCAAGACCCCAGACAGTGCGCAAAGCCTATACATAAAACGTAAGACGATATAGTCCGCCATGTTAATCATAATACTATGTGTATGTGCAAAGGCTATGCTGACAGTTTTGGCACCCGTAAACATGATTCTATTGCTCAATTGTACTGCAGGTAAACAGATACTGAAGTCAGATACTGCCCAGAGACTCAATCCATTATAAGTAATTGAAAATAAAAGGTTTCATAACTCCCAAACTGCAAAACTGGAATTACAAGAAGGTAGTTTCAAGTTATATATTTTACTCTAACTGGGCATGTACACATAGAGTAATACTTACACGTTGCTCAGGACTACAAGCACTGGCTATAAAACCTCCCTCGGACCCATCAGACTCATCACTTGTATAGCATACCTCTACTCTATTATTCTTATCCACTGCCATTCTCTTTAGAGCTAACACAGCTAGCTCCGTCTTCTACAACAGCATAATAATGTAAGTTATATAATACAAATGTTGCGCACACACATTATACTTTCCATTGGCCATAAACTCGATCTTTTTCAAGTAATTACCCGTCCAAGTGCTAAATAAAAAACGTGTAAAGAGACGAGGTCACAGGAGTTGTCGTCTCCTAAGCACAGTTTATTTCAATGACAGCAGAACGTGATTTGTCACAATTAACTAGCGACTGCTGTAATAGGCTTAGTTAGATATACACGTACTTGCAGTTAGATATACACGTACTTGCAGTTAGATATACACGTACTTGCAGTTAGATCTACTCGTACTTACAGAATTAGGTAACACCCAAGGTACCGGGTAAGGATTCATAGCCTTGAACTTCGGTCCCCAATACATTGTACGCTGGTACTTCTTCATTACGTAAGAATGTTTTCCGAACCTGTCGATTATCATGGAACCCATCTCATCGTCTGGTATACACCCTAATAGTCACAAGAATAAAGTAGACAACACCACATTCTACGTAAAACCGAAGGAGCTAGCATACAGTGAGTGAAGAGTGCACCGAAACCCTAGATTAGATTGATAACAATGTATCCAGAGTTTTCGAGGCAGGTTTGGTATGCTTACCATGGTTAGCCATTGCTGAGAGTATATCGATAGCCGTGTTCTGCTGCCTGGGGTAGTGCATGAATTCATACTGAATAATATTACTGGGTACCATCTCCCCAACAGGAAAGACACCCATCAGAGCCTGTCAACAGTAAAGCGGCGGTATGGCATACATCTAACATTTGTGTACTTGACATGCACTAGGAAAATTGCTCCATCAAATATATATGGATTTGCATTTTAGAACTGTATACACAGAGAGAGTAACTATAATGATAAGCAAAGTACTGAAAATCCATGTACAATTCACATTATACACATATCTGCTTTGAGAAGCTGTATATTATAATATATTATATATACCTTATAAACCTCTACGTCCTTATGCACCTGGTACTCCTCCATTTGTTCTAGAGCACCGAGTATGAAATCAACATGACCTCTTCGATACACCGACTGTTTCTTCTCATAAATATTTATTGCCTACCCAAGTATTGCAATAAACATCCAAAATAAATACTGAGACATCTTTCATAGTATAATATGCCGATATGACGACACAGCAACAGAAACATATGGTATCAACATACAGTCCAAGACTAATCATGTTACATTAAGTAGACCACTAGACACACACACACCTTCATGAATGTTTCCTTGTCCTTGGCCTTTCTAAAGGCAGCTATTTCCTTGAATAGAACAACTTCTTTTCTCTTACGCGATTTTTCCGCTTTAATTTCCTCTAACGTACCACTAAAATAGGAAAGTAACATCGTCTCTGTGATATATCATGCTACCGATGTAAGGTGCTCCTATGAATCCCTCAACTGTTAATGTTAAACTAGGTAGAGATGAGTGAACAACTCTTAATTCACCAAAAATGAGTGAATTATGGTATTAATTATACCAATGGTAGCACCTACTCTCGGTGAAGAAGTGTTCTGGACGTGTGCACATCCCTGAGGAGTGAGATAGTAACCAAAGTAGTAGGCCGGATCATCTGTGTATTCATATGTGATGGCCAACTCTGTCGACACAGGTGAAGACATCTTTGGAAAATTAGTCCATTCAACATCCTGGCGATCGAGCGAGCTGGCCAAAAATATATAGATTATATACAAGGGTATACGTATACTACATATGCATGTGGAACAATTCAGGCCAAATAACAACAGAGAGATTCAAGAGGAATCCGTGGAAACACAGCACTTTCCAGGCTAAGTTGGCAAAAATCAAAAAGAGTGATATTTCGTGGGTAGAAATTGGCAAAAAGATTCAAAAGTGAAAAATATGGAACGCTTCACGAATTTGCGTGTCATCCTTGCGCAGGGGCCATGCTAATCTTCTCTGTATCGTTCCAATTTTAGTATATGTACCTCCGAGGAGAGTACACAAACAGCTAAAAGTGCTTTGCTTATATAGCAAGAATGCTTGTTTGCTACACACAGGTGTAAATAAATGAAATAACAAAGGTCAACTGTGCAGATCTTTTAAATACTTGGCGAATTTTTTATGTTGCTAGATGTCTGCTACATACTTTTTATATCAATTATGAACTCTTCACTGAGCAGGTGTTTAAATTTACTAACAGCTCTACTACAGAATTCCCTATCATGACGCCCAAGAGAAGAGCGAAGTCAGACTCGGCACTAGCCTAAACGCCCGCAGTTAATACGGGGCGGTTGAAGACACCCCTTCAATATGACATTCATGACTTGGGACCTCGCGCTATAACACTATATTATTGGCTATGTACAACTAATCGATTTAGACGATGGAATTTCCATTCATCATCTGTTTACCTCCAACCACATTACTTCAACGACCAAACTATACAGTCATTATGGCCGTAACAGATGTTCCCTGGTATACTGCCTAGCTGGTACACAAGCCTGAGGGCTCAAACATGTGATAACTGGCCTAAATTGTCTGCTGGTTTGCTATTGGCAAGTCACAATTACTAGGTATTACCACTGCTAGACTACTAACCAACGCTATGAAGTCGATTTTATACTCACATATGCATAGCTCAGCAGATTACATGATGAATAGAATAACACTGGCCGTAACTAACAAGAACAAGTCACAGCAGAAGTGCAGGGCTGCGTGGTTGTGTCTGCCTTATATATGCATGGCCCATGTGATCACATTGCGCAATAAGATGACCCGATGTTGACCAATCAAAACTAAAGAAAACCCATGTGATCATAATATTGGCCATGTGAGCACACTATTAGCTACAAAACACGTGGGTGTAACGTGGTACAAACATGTGCAAGAAGTTCAAAGATACTCAGTCCTACAATCTATGTGTAGTGAGTAGTGACTAGTGTGGGATGGGATCTGCACCAGACATGCATACTTGCCAAGAAACAACAGCAAAAAGCTAGAGCAAATCAGGTCTACTCAACATCATTGCACAAATACCAGAATTCTGGACATTGTTCAGGTGCATATCATTTGAGTCAAAATTATCTCTAATAAGTAACAAATTATCTATTTTATAAAATATTTTCTTCAATGTAAATGAGTTATATTAGGTAGCATCTCGTGTTTTATGAGACTTAGGTAAGATCTTCATTCACCTGACATAAAAAATCAGGACTAGAAAATTGGTAGGAACAGACACAAAAACCAGGGGAGTGTCCAGACAAAATCTGGACACTCGGCAAGTATGCAGACATGTACTAAATCTCGGTGCATTTTAGCCCCAGTTCTCAAAAACAGTATGCCAGGCACTCCAGTGAACTTTACTATCTCCATAATTGCACATCAGTTTATTGTATACAAACTATGGCACAATACAATAAAAATAGGGTAGGTTTCTTACAATACATGTACATTTACAGTATGACTGGAGGAACAACTACATGTATACAGCAGTAGACTGGTAACTTGCTCACTCATGTTATTGATAACATTTGATGGAATCGTCTTCTCTCAATACCTTCTGGTTGCTCTTGTTCTAATAACCATGTTTGGGCCTATTTATTGGCTCAGAACTAGCTGCCAAGGATGTTCACTCAGACCATGGATGTTAGAATGCACATTTCAGTGTGTAAGCATATTTCTTTAGCAAGCGGCTCAATCTGCCAAGATAGCTGCAACTATCACCTAGCCATGCTTTACAACGTTGTAAAGAGAAGATGCCCTCTTAATTACATATATATTGTGGAGTTGTGCCCACAATAGAATTACTGGAAGGTGTGCATGTTAGAGAATGTGATATGTTGAATGCTTGCCATTTGTATTATGCATAATATACAACACCTAAAGTATAATACTTTAAGGTGTCGCCTCTCTACTTCTGCCTCCCACCTCCAGATAGATGGGAACAATATAGACATAAAATATTTTGGCAGGTACAGTATGAAGTAGGTCAAATGGTGGTTATTTTCCCAGGTCATGCTTCAACAACAACAACAACTATCATTTTATTATATATGAGCACTATCTGCGAGCTGCCTGATACTGACATAATTATAATTGCAGACCACAGGTACAGTAACATACATGAAACCAAACAGCCTCAATTATATTCTAAATAGCATGATCAACTCAGAATCTGCCATGATGCGCTATGCAGTAAAACCTACCTGCCTCCTACAATTAATCCTAGGTATGAAAGCAATGATCTAAAGAGAGTTTATCAGTTTGGGAAGGGGCACTACCCCAATGGTGGCACAGGAGCTTGATAAAGATGGATGCTCTTCCTAGCACCACCAATGACTGGGACACCCACATGGAAGTCCAGAACTCTAACCACTAGGCCATGGCTGCTTCCTTATGCAATTTGTAACATACTATATACTACCCAAATGTGTACTATGCCAGCTACCTCCCTGTAACATACATTCAGTATGACCAAACTACCTAATCTAGTTATTGTCAAACTTTGCAGTAAAACTGCAACTTCATTTGGACTGTAAACAATATCGTGGAATATAATATATAGCAAAGGTTTGCAGCTGGGCAATTTCAAAAGTTATTTGCATATATATCACTGGGAAACGTTTATGTCGATATGTGGCTATTTTGCTCTATTTTGACCCAACTGTTTTATAATATGAATATAACACGATTGCAAATGTAGCACAGCACATTGTAATTGTTGAACATGCTTCAGGTTTCATCTCTACAAGGGTCATAACCTCAATTATTGAAATACCACCAGAGACACCCATGTCAATTTATCCTGGTATCTTATCTACATCCACAGCAAACACCTGTAACAAACTTGGCAGTAATAGCAGCTTAGGGCAGAACACCTGAAGCCCAAAGGAATGTACATGCAATTTATCCTTTTGAAAAAAACTCATATTACCTCACATGTTGAAAGGTTCTACGCTACATTACAGACAGTGCCAAGCAGACAAATACTCAAGTCAACAGTCAAGTAAGAGTACACATTCCCGATTGAAAAAAAAATCATTTAGAGTCAAGTCATCAGATGAAGCAGGTCAAAAGTAGTGTAAGAGTAAATAAACAGCAATTTCCAAAAGTAAAGCAAGAGTCAAGCAACTAGTGTCAAAATGCTCGAGTCAGAGTTAATTAAAAGTAATGAGCTACTCTGAGTTGAAAATGACTGAAGAGTCCATGTCTGCTGCATTATAATTGTACATAATGCGGAGAAATTTATGAAGTAGATGCATCTCTACCAATATCACAGGGTCTCCTCTCTATCACACACAAAATTATAGGATTGTGCTGACAGACAAGATGTCACATGGGAAGAGAATAGGATATGATACAGATGAAAGATTGTTATTGATTACTACATTGTTTATTACAAAACTCAGTATAGTAAAAACTCAAATAATGCTATTGGTTATGAGCTAAAGTGGCATTTGAAGGCAAAATACTGTGATGCATATACATGTACATAAATATAATTATTATACAAGTATTCCAGTAACAACATTGTTGCATTTCATAACCAAGTTTCCTAACAGACATTGCTGCAACATAACTTAAGTACATGTACATACCTTCCGTTGCCGACTTGAGTTTTGTAATCTATATATGGTTGTTAGCTTCTATCACTCTGTCGGAAGTACTTATGCTCTCTCTACAAAAAAAATATATGTATGAGGAGTGCGTTCTACCTGTTCTTCCTTTTTGTCCAGATACAGTTCGTAGGGTTATTTCTACAACTATCACATTACAAGCACCAGACTAATTTTGGGCTAGTTAAGCACTGCAAGGTATGTAATATAAACTAGTGCATGGCTAGTTGGGAGAACAACCCTGGCACTAATCGTTAGTGCAGACCTGGACAACGGGTACCTGCAGCGACATCTCAAAGCAGCTGGAACTGGAGATTTGGAGTCTGCCATAAGGACAAGTAACTAAATATCTACAAGGCCGTTTCGAGGCTCTCTTAGGCATGTTATTAGGGCAGTAGAACAATTTTATAAAGAAGTTGGCTCAGTTGAGGTCTGCGAAGGACAAGGGTACTTCAGTGTATGCCTTCCCCGGTGCAGGAGAGACATTTGCTGGAGATGCAGACAAGATGGGAACGTACGAAGAGACTGCCTTGAGATAGGAAATAACAGTCATAACATAGCATGAATGCCAGTTGAACTTCCGTCGGAGGAAGCTAAGACTCCAATGGAGTGTACGCAGAAAGGAAGAGGCCTGAGACAGGATAAATTGGTTGGAACAAGAGGTACACAAGCTATCTGCAGCTAGGCTTGATTCCCAAAAGGGAACGGAATTTAGGTAGATTGCACAAGACCCTTCTGGTGTATCTCGGAGAACCGGTGTCACCGGGAAACGGAGAAATGGACAGTCAGAGGAACCTGTTATAGCAGGTGGAGTACAATAAGAACTGTTACCGTATGTAACTGGGAGCCCTGGTAAAGCCAGTGAAGGCCAGGGTGAGGCGGTAGGTTTCAGAAATGTTTCCTGGGCCTTGGCTCTGCCAACAATATAATGTCCCTTGCCATACGCCTAAGGTCAAGAAATGGATGGAGGATGATAACATCAGGTGCCTTACCTGGCCAGCCCTATCGCCAGATCTTAACCCAATGGAAAGGTTGTGGTGCAAGATTAGTCAGCTAATTGCTAAGAACAAACCAACAACCAAAAGGTTGATTGAGCTCATCATCATACTTGCCAAGTGTCCCGGGTTTCTCGGGACACCCCCGGGATTTGAAAGTTGTCCCTACACTGTCCCAATGTCCTGATTTATACCCTGGGAATTAGGAAATTGCTGCTCCAAAAAATTTTATTTATTATTTCCTTTGGATTTTCCAAAACATTGACTGAAAAAGGGTTGAGCGTCGCAAAGCCTGGGGAATTTGGCTAAATACAATATGCTACACACCGTTTATTTTTAAAGTAGTTCGATGTCTACTGGCTGTCGTGTCTATGCCAATTGCCACTAGTGATAGCCCAAACTCTGACTAATTCCTGAGCTATATTGGCAGTGTACCAAAGCCTCCCCAACAGTGGATAGCTATTTTATATAAACGCTCTAATGTCAATGACAACCACCGCGCAAATGAAAATTCACTCATTGATATTATAATTATTATTATTTGCTTGTACAAATAATGTTTCCATTATTTGTCTATTGGATGTTAATTTAGCTGTTAAGCCAAACAATTCTCACAGTACAGACAAGCAAAAGACTCGGCAATTTTCAAATTTAAAATCAATGGGTCAAATTTATTTATTTTATTTCTAAAAGTAAATTGGGTTTTTAATATCAATATTATAATTATTTATGCCTTCTGCACCCTCTAGTATTACTGATGGTGGTACCAATGACATAGCCAGGCACACCCTGACCCAGAAGCATATCAAAGCTGTTGTCTGAAAGCTGTCACGTCATCTAAAAGCTTAGAAGATTTGTTTATTCTCAATGATTCTGAAGTTCAAAAGACAGGCTTACATTATGATTATAATTTTTAATATAATAATTATAAACTTAACTTATGAAAATACTGAATTATTATTATTATTATTATTATAATTCAGTGTTTTCATAAATAAAGCTATTTATATGTTTATAATTTAATAAAATGAAACAAAAATTTGGTTTCTAATAAATTTTTATGTTGTAGCAAGTTTTATAGGTCTTCTTTAGATAATCCAACCTGAAGCACTCTTTGCTATTTCATTCCTATTCTAATTCTTCCCACCATTTTAAAACCATTCCAATATGCACGTAATATGAACATATTTTTGACCACTAGAGTAGCATACAAATACAAGTGAAATTGTCTTAACTACTGTCATTTTAGTGGCTCACAAAAAATATTTTGAATGCGGGAGGGTGCTCCTCTGCCCCTCCCGCACCCTTTCTGGCAGCCCACTACGCAGGCTGGCATGGCCTGCGGCCATGTCCTCCGTCCTCCCTCTGGTACGCGCATGTGTCCAGATTTTTTACCTAGGTTACTTGGCAAGTATGCTCATCATCCAACTCACGTTTTAAGGGGGGGACAGTGGTCCTTTTCGGGGCCACCAATTTCATCTCAGTGATTTGCTCAAAAACTACCGAATCTATTAGGACGTGTCAAGAAATTATGATAGTTTGATTTATCTTTTGTGATCATAACACCAAAGTTAGTTTAGAAGGTCAATAATCTAGTACACATGCTAAAAATCAGGTTATTTCTAAGAGCTTCTTGTAGAAAACATATAGAGCTTTCCATTGATGTGCATATTGACCCACTTCACATTATAACTAAGGAATAAAATACGGATTGTTAACAAAATGATGAGTAAATGCCAGGTGTTCTCATAATTACCATTACCACTGTACTTGCAAATTAAATCATCATCTACAAAGTTGTGTAAGTGTTGTGACCACTGACAGTGATTTTGTTATTGGAAGTGGTAAGCCCAGCCGTTTGAATTTTTAATCAAGTGATTGCTATTTAATTGTGATTAAATTATGGTATGCAAGAAAAACGATTGTTTGTATTGTTTTGTAATTGTTCTGTAATCGTTTTTATTAGTGCAAATTCAAAACGTATTATTGATAAATTTCATCTAATTTATATTGTGAATTACAGGTGCAGGTACAGATGCCAACTGGAGATCAGCTCTGAAAGGATGTACGAACAATTCACTTACTGTGGAAAAACCAAGAGTTTCGTCACAACCAAAATGGTCCACAGATTTTGAGAAGATCCAAAAGTGTCTTTAATGCCGCTATAAAATCCTCTCCCAGAACAAAAAAGTGTCTATAATCGCTGATGGTCTCCTGAGCATGCAGAAATGGAAAAACCAGGCTTGCATCCGCTCATATGACACTATGGTGGGTTTTTCGTCCTGATGTCATTTTGTTTGGCCACGACTTTGTAAATATTACTTCTCTTGCAAGAACTATAAGCAGCGAATAAGTACATGTACAACCACACCTTTACATACCCGAGGATTATTCGGAACAAATAAATATGAATATCTATACAAATGTACTTGGCACACGTATTTTTGTACAAATGTGTTGTGTTATACCACCAAACATCTCTTTCAGTATCTCAACCAGTTGCAAATCTTGTACATGTATGTGTGTCACAATAGTTTATTTGTCTGCTGTTTACTTGGGTGTGTGAGTCGCAAACACACCAGCCTCACTTTAATCAACTTTGTTAATCCAAGACCAAATAAATGTTACCATAATCAAATCATGATTTCGAGTTCACTTGTTGGTGCTAGTGCTAGTATGCAAATGAACTCACTGTCAGCATCGACAGTCTAATGTTGCACTAATTGACACAATTTATGTTACAATGGGCGAGTGCTAACTAGAGGGGCAGCTTACGACAATTATCGATTATCCTCTCTAAAAGAGTGGAAGCTGCAAGCTGTATACAAGTATCATGGCAATATGATATTCCTTGGTGATTTATTGCTGTTGTCGTCATCTATTCTGCTACCATTCAATTAGCCATTCTTGTTCCCTGTTGTTGGCTGATGTACATGTACTGTGTGTAAGATTCTTCCTCACATGGCTAATCAACCGATGCTCAGCTTACTCATCACCTCAGCAGCAGCGTGAAATTATTGTTTCCCAATGTCATTACAGGACAAATCTGTGAAACCTGACATTGCTGCAGGTAGTCCAGCTGCTAAGGTTATGAGTGCTGCACCCTCTGTCCCAATATCTTCGACTTCTCAGCAATCTGTGTCATCAACACCGGCACCTGGTAAAATGGGACACCTAAAGGTTAGTTTCATTTGCAGCTCTATACGCAGCCAATAGATGGAGGAGCTTACTATCTGCTATATATGTTATGTAGTTAAGGTTCTGTCTCTGACACCTGTCAGTCAACAGATAAATGGCAACCTAGTATATCAAGCTCACTGACATGGTCTAAAGCTCTGTTCTTTTAAGGCAAAATGAGAGAATAACTTTATCTCCTTGCGATAATTGCTGTTCCTATATTTGAATACATTATCTGATGTAATATTATGTATGTAGCCACCGATTGTTATTACATCATAGTGTTTCTGATACTGAAAGTTATTACTGCCAATTAATCGGTCATCTTATTTATTTTCAGGGGTCCCATATTTTTCCGATGGGACCAGACGTGGAATTGGATTTCTCTTCTAGTTTTGATACTGAATTCAGCAATTCTGAATCACATGGGAAGGCAGTGCCACGTAAGCACAAATTGGTTGAACCTACTCCTATACAGACAACAATCAGCTCTACTTCTGCTATTGCCACTACACACGTGTAGTGGTTGAACCAACCCTTTTATCTAAGACCAGCTCTGCTTCTGCTATTGCGACTACTTCACAGTGTGGGAGTGCAGGCAATATCTGTTTAGCGCGAAGTGGTTGAAGCTACCCTTCTATTGACAACTACTAGCTCTACTTCTATTGCCACTACTTCAGACGCCCCTGCCGCCAAACAACTTCAACTGCTCCAAAGTGATCCAACCAATAGATGCCCTAAAGCTTAAAAAGTGGGCAATCCCTGACTATGACAAATGCTGGATTGGAGAACAGCTGTTCCAGGACAGAGATAGAGAAAGCAGCGCGAAAGAAAACTTCAATAAGTTCTGGATCGCCCTCTCATCTGAAGTCGCCCAACGTGACAGTCCTAGGCAAAACATTTGGCACCAAAGTATTCACATGGATACCAACAAAGTAACTTGGGGTTGTCTTTTAATGCCATCACTGCATCGGTAACCTAGCTGCAACATTCGTACTACCTAATCGGCTCGGTTCTCGAATGCCCAGCAACAGGAAAGAAGACCGATAGGACCCACACTTTCTCCAGGAGCTCATGGGATCCCGCTGTCATGGAACAACTGCCATCATACATGCGTGATAGATTTAACATCACTCTCACGTGTAAATATGCGGTTGACAATGCTATACCATCTGACTGTCCTCAAATTCAGAACCCTCGGTAGTTCCCCGACTGCCCTTACAAACTCTAATGCTGAAAGCCACACTGAGGACTACCTACTCTTGATTACAAACCTATCCCGGTTAATGCGAGTGCAATACAAAGGACAAGCCAAGTACTGACGTCTACATCACCCATTCACCTGACTTCACATCCCCACCTACTGCAAAATGGTTGCTCGCTGCATACTTAAGAAATGTCATATCACATCCAGAACGCATAAAAGCATCACTGATCTGCGCATATGCTTGAAGAAAATGGATTCTACCAATAGTGCAAAAACTACGAGGACATGCTGTCGGCAGCGCTAACTGGGTTACCAACGTCGGTAACAAAGACGGCCAAGTTCTGATATCTGTTGTCACAGCATCCGAGTGTGTCACAGAATTGAGCAAAATGGCTTAAGGTCTTATGGACAGGTATAAAAATGCAGGCGTAGAACGACCAAAGATGTTGCATTCTGACCGTGATTGTTGCTCATATGGAGAAACTTTTAAACTCAATAAGCTATCCTCTGACTGGGGGGACTTGCCAATCTATCTCAACATTAGGCACTTTATGCGATGATTGGCCTTCGGTTGCACCTCAGAAGGTCACCCACTAAATGGTACATTCATGTCCAAGTTGTCAGACTTATTCTATTCATCAATCAACATTCTTAACATCTTCCCATCATTTTAATAGGCAACCACCATGACCTCTTCAAGTACCGGAACATTTGCATCACGCATACAAGCTAAAGCAGAAAACCTGTTAATACCATCGCTTCTACCCCTAAAAGGGTCACTCCTAGAAAGGTAAATGCAGTTTACCATAATCAAACCAAGCACTTAATTTGCTTACCCTACAACATTGTCAACATTAGTGTTGGCGATAGATAACAGAGTGGAGCACAGCTCTAATTTCATATTTATACTTCGGAAAATACAGCATACAGCTCTATGAATGTTATTCCAATTAATTAATTAGTCAACTGATGTTATATTATGTATGTAGCTACAAATTGGTATTACATCATAGTGTTTCAAACATTGAAAGTTCATCCTGCCAAATTAATCTGCCATTTATTTTCAGGGGTCCCATATTATTCCAATGGAAACGGACGTGGAATTGGATTTCTCTTCTAGCTTTGATGCTGGATTCCGCGATTCTGAATCACGTGCGCGGGCAATGCCACTTCAGCACAAATTGGTTGAACCTACTCCTTTACAAACAACAACCAGCCCTACTTCTGCTATTGCCACTACTCGCGTGCGAGCAATGCCACTTAAGCGTGTAGGCAATGCCACTTGAGCGCGAAGTGGTTGAACCTACCCTTTTATTTAAAACCAGCTCTGCTTCTGCTATTGCGACTACTTCACAGTGTGGGAGTGCAGGCAATACCACTTAAGTGCAAAGTGGTTGAACCTACCCTTGATCTACAACAACCAGCTCTAGTTCTATTGCCACTACTTCACACGCCCCTGCTGCCAAATGACTTCAACTGTTCCAAAGTGATCCAGCCAATAGATGCCCCAAGGCTTAAAAAGTGGGAAATCCCTGACTATGACAAAAACTAGATTGGAGAACAGCTCTTCCAGGACAAAGAAAAAGTAGCGCGAAAGAGAACTTCAAGAAGTTCTGGATCGCCCCCTCATCTGAAGTTGCCTAGCGCCGCAGTACTGATCTAGGCAAAATATTTGGCATTAAAGCATTCATATGGATGTCAACAAAGCGACTTGGCTTTGTCTTTAAATGGCCTCACTGCAACAGAAACGTAGCTGCAACAAAAGCATGGAAAAGTGTATGACGAGTTATCAGCCTGCAACATTCGTACCACCTAATCGGCTCGGTTCTTGAATGAGAATGAAGACCTATAAGACGCACACTTTCTCCAGGAGCTCATGGGATCCCGCTGTCATAGAACAACTGCCATCATACATACGTGATGGATTTAACAGCACCCTTACATATAGATATGCAGTTGACAATGCTGTACTGACTGTCCTCAAATCCAGAACTCTCGGTAATTCCCCAACTACCCTTACAAACTCTATCGCTGAAAGCCACACTGAGGACTACCTACTCCAATTACAAACCTATCTCGGTGAATGCGAGCGCTATACAAAGGACAAGGCAAGCACTGACGTGTACATCACCCATCCACTTGACTTCCTACCCCTCCTACTGCAAAATGGCTGCTCGCTGCATACTTCAGAGATGTCATGTCACATCTAGAACGCATTAGAGCCTAACCGACCTGTGTATCTGGCTCCATGAAAATCGACTCTACCAAGAAAGTGTGCAAAAACTACAAGGACATGCTGTCCGCAGTGCCAACTTGGTTGCCAATATTGGCAACAAAGACGGCCAGTTCTCATATCTGTTATCACAGCTTCCGAGCGTGTCAGAGAGTTGACCAAAATGGCTTAAGGTCTTATGGACATGTATAAAAATGCAGGCGTAGAACAACCTATAGTGTTGTATTCTGACCGTGATTGTTGGTCATATGGATAAACTTCTAAACTCAATGAGCTATTCTCTGACTGGCGGGACTTACCAATCCGTCTCGACATCTGGCACTTTATGCGACGCCTAGCCTTCGGTCAGACGGTCAACCACTAAATGGTACATTCATGTCAAGTTGTCGGACTGCATTGCCCATCGAGAAATCAAGAATAGTTGAAGCACAATGCCTACATATATTCATGAAGGATGACACAATAGCAATATCAGACACTGAGAAGTGTAGGAAAAAAGGGGAGGTCGGATCGCTCCAGAGCAGCTAGCTGAAAATTCGATTGTGAGGTCAAGAAAAGTCTAGCCAAACAAGAACTAGCTGCCCCTGTTGAAGGAAAACCAGGGAGGGAAACCTGGAATCTAATTAACAAGCACTTCATCAACATAACTAACATGTCTGACCTAAACCTGGGCCACTGCAATACCAGAAAGCTATGAGCATAAGAAGAATGCATCCAAGAGGTGCCTGCCGTTCTGCCATAGAGAAACATCAGAACCCAACATGTGGTATGCTGCCATTGCTGACGATGTCACAACCTCATTGTTTCTAATTCTTACAGTATTATAATCTCATTATATTACCAAGTAGTGCTTCAATAATCTCATATATTAGTAGCTTGTTTTCCTAAAGAATAACCGTTTGGACTTGGTATATACTGCACTAATATTGTGAGTTTGTACTTAATATTGTTTGTCAGTCTGCTTGTAGTCAACTTAGTGAATAAACGTTATTATACAATATAGACTATTTTATTGGCGACGAGCTAAAACTTGTTGTGAGAAGGGTATAGGACAGTATGGCTGTATCTGTGAACTATAATTCTGGGCACATAGGGATTTTCAGCATAGCTTCTGAGCTGTTGACTGCAGATTTACGGTGGAAGAAATGGAAGCGTGGCTTTCAGTATTTTCTCGAAGCTAGGGGAGTCAATGATGCTCAAGAGAAAAAAGCTCTGCTTACGGATTGAGCAGGGGCAGAGGTTCAGGATTTGTTCGAAATTCTCCCAGCCAGTGAGGGTAATGATGGCAATGCCAAGGCCATTGCAGCATTAGACAAACATTTTTAGCCAAAGGCCAATATACTCTTTGAACGCGGAACCTTTTGTTGCACTGAGCTCAATCATGGAGAAATAATTACTAGCTACATAACACGTTTACGCCGACTCGCAGTTACATGTGAATTTAGAGATGTAGAGGATACTATAATTGTTTTATTAGTATAAAATAATCAGACTAATCTTATATAATTCATATAGTTCATAGAAATGCAAGCATTCGCTTCCTGGTTGTCTGGGCCATGTGCGCGCGTTTTAGCTATAGCAATGACTAGTAGCACAACCTGCCTCCATTCAGTAAATGGTGTATGGATTGTATTATTTGGGACTGCAATCAGTTTTAATTTATCATGTGAGTATACTGATACTAGTGTGATTTGCAGGTGCAACATGTCTTCAACTAAAAAATTTCCATGTGGTGATTCCACAAAGACAAGCTTTCCAGAGGAACCACTGGCCTAACTGATCAAGCTCAAATGGGAATGGTCATGATGAGAGGAGGAAAAGTAGCATTGCCCATCGAAAAATCAAGAGTATGAGTAGTTGAAGTAATACGCCTACATATCTCCATGAAGGATGACACAATATCAATATCAGATAGTTTGGAAAAGATGTAGTGAAGTGTAGGAAAAGTGAAGTGTAGGAAAAGAGGAGGTCAGATCTTTCCTTAATAGCTTGCTCAACATTCTTTTGAGAGAGTCTAGCATATTGCCCAAGTACCCTAATGCTGAGAGACAAAAGGAATATAAACGAAAAGAATCTCAGACTGATGAAGAATTGGAATGAAAAAGAATAGGAGACAGAAAAAGACAACAAAAGCAGCGAGCACAACTCAGCAAACAGCAAACATTCTGTATACTGGTAAATCACAAAGTTATATGATACTTAGCTGAACATGTGGTAAATAACCTATTAGCCTGAACTAAGTTGTAGTAAATATTGGTAACTTTAGGAAATTGTTCTCCGTTTGGGTCAGTGTAGGCAGCTGGAAGGTCAGTGAAGAAAGTTAAATCTGTCTTACCACGCAGTCTTAAAAAAAGTTCACGTGCTAAAATCGTTGTTGATAGTTTGGTACTGAAAATGAGAGCCAAGTGGAACCGACAGACGTGGACGAAAGAAGTTGGCCGATTCAACTATAAATAAAGTCCTAGCATTCTATAACAGTGAGATCTCGAGAATGGTACGTGGTAAGAAAGACTGCATCAAGGTTGGTAGCGGGCTAGTACAAAAAAGACAATTGTACAACATTACTGAGACATTTGCATTGTTCAAGTTGGACAACCCTGATGACATCGTTGGACGAAGCAAATTTACAAGCTTTCGCCTAAAGAACATTTGCTCAATGGATGACATGTCACACACAGTTTGTGTTTGCCCCATTCATAAAAACATGAAATTTCTTATTCATGCATTGACCAAGAGTGTTCATGACAAACCTCCTAGCACAAATCGAGAACTAATTACAGCTTGTGTTTGTGATCGAAGCAGTCCTATTTGCATGAAAGTTACCGGTTTAGACCATGTAAATTGTAACAGTCCTGCATCAGTCTACAATGTTGAGAATGTTGAAGTTGAGATTGAAGAGAATAGCTGGATGACAGTAGATGGGTGCAGCATCAAGGCCAAGCAATATGGAACAACAAGGGAGGTGATGTACGCCATATCTAAGTCACTGCTTTTATATGCACAAACAATCTGCCTATTTTGAGCGAAGGCGCCAGAACCTCTATGTCCGTGAATGTGTAGTTCAGCTAGATTTTTCAGAAAATTACCAGACATCAGGATGAGGTCCAATCTGCACATTCCACATACAAGTAAGTGACCATATTTACCTGCTGTGTGTGGACCCGAACAGGTCAACAGTCACATTGCATAGCCATTGACTACCTTTCGCATGATAAGTATGCTGTGCATACCTGTATTAGTATAAGCATAAGTAAACAGTTTATAATGTTTTGCCTCACATTTTGTAACAACCACAGTTAGAATAATTTTGCTACCAAACAAAGAACAAAGGATGTTAGTTTGGTTTGGACATGGTAATTTTTATATTCAGCAGTAGTGTTTTAGCATTCATGCAGTATAGTCTAGCTTCTTTACCTATATTTTTACACAGGACTGATCATCTCAGCGTTTCACAAAATAATTAAACTATGTAGTAGCCTAAAGGGACATCAACAACTGCCTTAGATCTACTACCACATTATATTTTCCATATTATTTGTAAGTACATTTTACACACAATTTACATTCTTTTGTCACTAAATGTCAATTGTTGTTTTACGTAATATTCAAATTATATGATTGCAAACAATAAAAATATGAGCTGTTGTACTAAACTTTTTCTTTGTTCTATTTAGGAATGCTACAGTTTATAAAGTTGCGACACCTATATATATATACTCTGCAATGGGCTAAAAATTGTAAGTTTTTGTTTCATTTCATTTGAGTAAGTTTAATCCTAATAATGTTAGTTCATAATTGTAATCCTTTTACTTATTATTACTATGAACAGTGTTTAATTAATCTGTATGTTAAATCACTGTTTTCAAATTTATTCACAGGCTATGACTTCTTGCTAAAATAAACGAGTATAAAAACAGCAAACAATCAGTAACAATACCAGTACAATACTGCCCATGTCTGGCAAAACACTGTATCTCCAAAATTTTTGATTTTCACTTTTTTGCATAAATGAGATGTTATTAGTGAGTTCTATCACATGTTCATTTCTTTTGGAAAAATTTCAACTCCTTCCATACTTTTTTTAGCTGGTGAAACAATGTATCAAGTTAATGACCAAAATGATTGTCTGACAAAACAATGTATCTTGGAAAAATGCCACTCAGCCTGTGTTACATAGTTTTAACACTATATTTCAATTATAACTTTATGCTATAAAGTTTCTAGTAATGATTATTTAACCACATGGACTAGAATTTGGGTATTCCCCAAATACTTGTCAGCCCATATCAAAGCCAAACTAACCAATCAAGGAGTAACACACATCTAGAGCGGGAAATTTGGTGTGCACAACACATTCTGCTGTCACCAGTTGTTGTAATTAGCTGTGCTAGCATGACCTAGTGATAAAGTCTACACATCTAACAGAATTATGGCTTATTCTGATGTCTCTGTGTCTCTGAATGCTTTTGCTGAATCACTTGAGGCTGGTGCTGAGGACACATTACCATCTTCTTTCAGTTTACAAGGTTAGTTGACTTAAAACTAAAGGTTTAGTTGAAATTTAAATTTCCATTTTATGTATGTTACAGGTGTTATTTATATACAATATTCTATTGAACACACTGAGCTGGGTCCAAGGCAAACATTTGACATGGCTTTCACATCAATGTAACTTGACTTGACTTGGGCACAAGAATGAATGAGTTGTGAAATTAACTTGGGTTCTGGCAAATTAATATGGTGGATAAAAATTTCATACAGTGCATAACCAACATAGAAAACAGACTCTTAATTATCTACCTATATTATCAGTGTTGCTTCAACAGTGCTACTAATAAATAAACTTATATGTTCACTGTCACAATCTTCTGAACTGACTATAACTATATACATGTACATTATATGCTACAGTTTATTGCTTTTTCATTAGTATGCAGTTTTACGCAGTTGTACATGTACTATGTTGTTTACATATATTATATTATTATGTAGTGTTTTAGTACACATGTACTTGGGAAAACATGACTAAATTGTAATGAGTCATGTACGGTCTATTTATAACTAGGAGTCTGTTTGGATGATGTTATTATGTAATGGTGGTGAAATGCCGTTCTAGAATATTCTCTTTTGACCATATATGGTATTATGATTCATGTTAACTCTGGAATGTTCTGGAACATCTAAGCTGTACTATATAAGTAGTGGCTGAGAGAGAGCCCATCAGTTCAGTTCAGTTCAAGTTGAGTTTTAGTCAGAGTTGTAATTCAGTTAGTGGTAATAAAGATATATTCGCTGTAACAGACTTGGTATAGTATTGTTACACACACAGCATACTAGCTATACACACTACAAGGGACAGTCTCGTCAGCATAAGAATTAGCTGCTGAAAATATCTTGGCTAACAGAAGGCTTTTCGAACCTGTCGCACAATCAATCGTGTGACATTCACAGTCAAAATATATACATTTTTCAAGCAAGTACATGGTAATACATGTATACAATTTCATTACAGATGTTCATGCTAGTGAGCTAGCAATCCCTGGCAAGAGCAAACGTATTACAACTGATGATGAAAAGTACGAGAGGAACAAGAAGAAACACCCACTCCGTCCACCATGCGCATGCAAAGATAAATGCGTTGAGAAAGTATGCCAGAGACGTAGAATTGCTATCTGGTTGGAATTTTGGAAGAAAACATATAATGAAAGGAAGGTTGTCATGTGGAGTTTGCTAGAGCGCAGCAAAACTGTACATCAAAGCGAAAGCAGCAGACGATCCTGGAGTGTTAAATACAGCTTAATAATCGAAAATGGAAGCAAGGTCAAGGTATGCAAAACATTTTTTCTGGCAACTCTAGGATATCCCAGAACTAGCTCCATTATACAAGAATTGCTCAAGACGTCTCCAACAAAGATTTCTCCCCCGCCAGATAAGCGAGGTAAAGCAACTCCACATCATGCATTGACCATCCAGCAGCAGGAGTCTATTAAAGCTCACATCATGTCTTATAATCCCTGCATATCGCACTACCGGCGTGAACACGCCCCAAACCGACTGTATTTGCCGAACGAATTGACAGAAAAGGAAATGCACAAGGACTTCAACCACAAGCACAGAGACAGTCAATGCAGTTATGAAACATACTCTCGGCAAGTTCGCCAACCCAACATTTCATTTGTTAAGTTGGGGGAAGAGCAGTGCGAGCTTTGTTTGGAGTTAGGCATAGCTGTGCATGACATGGAGGACGGTGTATGCAAACCAGATTGTGAAGTTTGCGAACGAAAAGCAGCTCACAGAAACAAATACACAATTGCACGGCAAAACTACATCAAAGATGGCGAGGAAGTAAAAGATGACACCATAGTTAGGAGTGTTGACCTACAAAAAGTCATTATGCTCCCAAGATTGCCTGGGGTGAAGACAGTGTGCTTCACTAAACGAATAATAGCATTTCACGAAACTTTTGCACCAGTCAATACCTATCTGTCGGTGGCAAAAAATATCTGCATTTTATGGCATGAAGGGCTAGCTGGACGTAGATGTGAAGAAATTACTTCCACATTCATGGAGGCTCTAAAGCTGGACAGAGACTACAAACATGTAATTTATTACATGGATAATTGCTCAGCACAAAACAAAAATTGGAGCCTAATAACAGCAATGGTTCAACTTGTAAACTCTGGGCGCTTGCAAGCTGAAACTGTAACTTTCAAGTGCTTGGAGGCTGGGCATACCTTCATGTCAGCAGATAATGTGCATGCTGGAGTTGAGAGGGAAATGAAGAGGATGAAAAACATATACGATTTTGGAGACTTTATACAATGTGTTGGTAATATTCCAAAGTCTACCGTTGTTGTGCCAGCTAATGAGGAGTTCAAAATGTTCAAAGGAGAACAGAGTCAAGTGAAACTAAATCGAGATCGTCCCCTGCTAGCGGACTGTAGAGTGTTACAATTCAGACGCAACAGCACATCTGTTTGGGTGAAGAAAAGTTATGAAGAAGATAACTTTGAAGAGTTTGACTTCCTTAAGAAGAAAGCCAATCTCTCAAATGAGCCAGCTTTTATTAGGGAAGAGGCAAGAGGGATTCCAAAGTCAAAAAAGGATGACATAATTGCAAAACTGTGCCCTCTTATGCCTCAAAGCCGAAGACAATTCTGGGCTGACCTCCTTGTCTCCAATGTTCCCGATCTCATCTCATCTGATGATTAGCTCATTATTTTAGCTTACTGGATAAACTGGACTGGTCTTCTCGTTATAAAACTGCATACATATAATTGTACAATATGATGTATGTGTAATACTGTCATGTATGAGTTGAAACGTCTTTAGACGTTTGGAGGTATGATTTGAAAATAAAAGTAAATCAAAAAAACTTGAGCTGCAAAGTCATTGAATTTGTTTTCCCGAAAAATATTGACTGCAAAAATGTGAAGCTTGCTACATTTTCAGTGATTTAGTGACAATACATTGTTAAGTTAGGCATTAATAAAATGAGTAACACAACAAAATGTCTGACAAAACACAGTAAAAACCTGATACATTGTTTTGTCAGACAATCATTTAAGAGAGCCACGCATTGAGATTGTCTGACAAAACAATGTAACCATATTAATTTTTTAACACAATTTAATTTCAACTCAAAAACTTGCCAGTGTGATAGAGCATAAAATTCTGGTCTGGAACCAATTTTTTGGTAAAATTTTGATACATTCTACACCCTTGGCTCGATAAAAACGCGTTTATAGCTCTGCTGTAAAACTATGCAAAATGGAGATACATTGTTTTGCCAGACAAGGGCAGAATAGCTTCCTGGATGCCGCAATGACTGACACAAAACGTTCACCTATTGTTGAGGCATTCTACATCTACTCAGATGGTGCATCTGGTCAATTCAAGCAGCGATTTCTGCTCTCAAATCTCAACCATTATAAAGGTGCACATAATTTACAGCACCTAGAGTGGAATTACTTTGCTAGCTCACATGACAAAGGAGCAGCCGAGGGTGTTGGTGGAGCTATCAAAAGGTTAGTGTGGTGTCTGGTCAAATCCAGGAAAGAATCAGTGACCAATGCTGTAGAATTCTACTCAGTAGCAAAGAATAATTTCAATTGTGCAGTGTTGAAGATCATCAAGAAAGATGTCGAAAAGAATAAACCATTCATAGATCAGCACTGGCAAGCTGTTCACCCAGCTCCATCTGTCCAAAAAATACACCATCTGGTTGATGTGGGAAACAATGCCATTTGCTACGCTACAGTAGTAAGTATGCCCTCAACGCTTGTAGCATTTTTGTTAACCATCGATCATAAAAACATTTCAGTTCCGTTAACTTGTCTGTTACACCTCCCTGCCAATCTATTCAAGGCATTGCGCAGTGACCACAGGACAATTCATCTTCATTTAATCACAATCTAATATGTCAGTTACACAGTATGCTAGCCCAGAAACGGAACATATGATATCACCACTGCCTTTGTGTTCCCTATTGCAAATACTGAATGATTCTCTTAATCACAATATTTACAACATATGTTACATTTTAATCCCCTGGATGGCCAGAAACAACTCTCATTCTTATCCTAGTCTCCGCTGGAGAACGTCACACATTTATACGCTACAGTACAGAACTTGTATCATTTTGTATCAATTTGTATTATTACAACCAATATCTATTTTTAACTCTCTCCTGGAAAGGTGATAGAGGTATGTTAATCTTTCATATTTTTTATGCTTGTTATTCATTCATGCTCGCTAATAATGGCTACATTCATATTTTATTATGCTTACTTGCTTGAATCTTCTTTTATTATGTATTACCAGCAATATTGTCATGTTTTATTATCGCATTTCATGCAAACTATATACAAAATCGTGTGTTATTCCACTACTTGAATCATTTTATACAAAATTGTAGTTTCACGTTAGTGGTAGAATGCTAAAAGAAACTGTACAAAACCACATCAGTGCAACCTTTCACTAATTCACTGGGGGAGAAGTTACAAAGCTTCACAGCTTTGATACTACAGAAGACATAATTGATGGCAATTACTAAAATCTTGGAAATTATTTCCAAATGACACAAAACATTGCTGTTGCAGCATTCCGAATTGTTAATTTGTTCAAAATATTATTTGATATGTATATTTTGCATGAAATAAAGGTGTATAAACGTCATACTGCCCAAGTAACCAACGTATTATGCTACATATCTGCATTATGTAGAATATCTGCACACATCACGAGACTAACAATGACTCGTCACATGGCGAACAAAATGAAAAAGTGGCTAAGCCGATACAAATCACACAGCATCTTAGAAATTTCAGTTATGGCAGTAGACAAATCTATAAGATTACCATGTAAAGAACAGACTCTGTATCAAACTTTACTTCACAGGAATACGAGTTTTAGTTTATGCTCCTCTAAAAATTGAGTGTGACGACTAACACATTATGCATACTAGAGAACTAGTAGCTTGAGATTTTTAATTATTTTTTGTATTGCAAAACGCACCTGTGTGGGAATTCACAAGTAAAGAAGAAAAATACATTGCTTAGGAAAAAAGGTTCTACTAATCCAAATGTCACACAACTAATTATGGACAAGCCCATATATGGCTCCTGCCTGAAGATCGACTCGACTTACAAAGTGTACAAAAAACTAAAAGGACACGCTGTTGGCAACGCTCACTGGGCTACTAACGTCAGCAACGAAGATGGCCAGGTTCTAATAGCTGTTGTCACAGTATTAGTGTGCCAGAGAGTTGACCAAAATGACTCAGTCTCATGAACATGATGGTATTAGATCGCAGGCACGGAAAAACTCAACATGTTGCACTCCGACCATGACAGTTGCTCATGAGTTATTTTGCAACTGCTGCGACCTACCAGTCTGTCTCGACGTCCGGCACCATTTGCGATGCCCGGCCCTCGGCTGCACCTCAGAGGGTCACTGTACAGTACATTTATGTCCAAATTATCAGACTGCAGCTTCTAATCAAGAAGCTTATCATCTACATGACTGACATGTCCAACTCCTAAGTTGTCCCACACCACAAAACCCCAGAAATAGAAATCTATGAGTACCAGATGCGTTCCTACTATGCACCCGAGATGTCTCTGCCGTATAGCCGTATAAAAAAATCAGAACCTAATGTATTGGCCGAGTAGACCTGCCTGTCTACATGTGTTCTAGGCTCCTAGAGTGAAAATTCCCACCTGCATCTTGATCGATTTGCACCAGGTACCTCTGTACCAAACCCCACTTTTAGGCCTCCAAGCACAGCATGCAATTGATCAACCCGCCACCAAACGGAAAACTTTCAACACTAAGTTTTGCATATCAACAAAAAGGATTGGCTGCACAGATGATTTGTATTCTGAATTGACGACTAATTTACTGACCCAATATTCAGTTTCATGGAACAATAGTTTTCTCACCCTTGCCATGACTTTATATGCTAAATTTGGGACAAATTCCCATGGTAATTTGGGCTAAATTTTACAGGTTTAACTTGCTGTTAGCTTTATGGTTGAGCTTGGAGCAAAACCAAAGCTAGATTAGAACTTATACAAAATGAAAATAAAATGAAAGAGTAGAAACACAGGGACTAAGCAGTAAAAGTAAAAGATCCAACTCTCATGTCTAGCTGTTCGAACAACAAATGGGTTGAAGCTCACTGTGCAGTTTGTACAGATGGCCACAGTCAAACCTTTCGACCGTGATCTAGTATTTTGCCTGCTCGGTATAAAATAATTACAATTGTGATAGGTTAGCCTAATTGTCTACAGAATCATTCAGCTCAAAAAAGACGCATACTCAGATTGAGTTAAAATAAAATAAAAATGGAACATGCTCAATCCTTTCAATTTAAAGAAAACGCACAGTCAGATGGAGTTAAAATAAAATGAACATGTGATGTTCAATCGTTTCAATTCATTTTGATTTGCTAGAAAAGAGCAAATCCAAATTGACACTCAATTGAAATCGGTACCTGTTGAATTACCTGTCGATGTCATCATCACACTGGACCGCCCTAGAGGGAGGAAGGGGTGTAGGGCCTACCGCATATGGTTCATGGGTTAGTCAGTTAGTGGACAGTATTCATACTATTAGGATATGTGTTTGTCAGTATTTACTGAACAGGACTATCCAACCTGACTAAAGAAACTTCCCAAAGCTATGCTGTTTCCATTTATTTATGTAGCCTTTTGTCATTTGTGCATTTAATGCCAGTGTCAGTAGATATAGCTAGATTCACTGGCACTAATAATGGCTTTTATAGTAATAGTAAACAAATATGCTTGGCCCTTTTTTTCTTCCAACTGTATATATATACATATACACATATTGCCATTTTACATTAATTAATATAGCACTCGTTTCTCCATTTTGCCCTTTTGAAAAGGCTTTTCTTTCTCTCCTCTTATTGTATACACATTTGGTCATTTGTACTTGTACACTAACATTGCACCAGTCCTGTTGCTGTTTCTCTTTTACCTGCAACTAAGCTCCTATAATCTACTGTCACTGTGTACTCACCGTTAATGCCTAATGTCTATCCGTTATCAGTCTTTTATATTATATTGTTGGCTCTCGTCATAAGATAAACAATAATAATCTAATTTATTAGTCTAATGCTCGATTCCGGGGATTCCCCTCCCTTTTTTCTCTCGTGCATTTAGGCCTATTTATCAACTCATTCAGTACCAGCGTCGGATATATCCGACACAAGAATTATACTCCAAATTTTTGCAACCACCTTTACATTAAGAAGCAAATTACTAAACCTACTAATCCTTTAAGCTTTGGGATTGATTATAAATAATCCAATAAGCCCCAGAACTAGAGTAGCTGCAGGAAATAGCTACTAATATGCCTGCATGTTGGTCCTAAGCTGAAATATCAGGGTGGCCAGCAGCTCAGCAGCAGGAATTCTATAATTTAGTGGTTCAGCTCCATCCACTTCATACTTCATGTCACTGAGCAGTATTTGAGTGTAAAATATGTTGTGTTAGAGTTTCAGCAGTCAGATCTTTTGAAAAATACTAAACCTTCATCAAAACACTGATATGTAGGCAGAAGTGGGAGTTTCATGATATTTTACTATTTTTCAACAATAGCAATTGTGTTGCTATATATGCTCTGCGTCACCCTCTATATATTTTTTGCTATTAGAGCTATCAATATGAAACAGACCAATTTTTTAGAACAAGACTAGCTGATTCCAGATCTATAATCAAATTTAATGTAGCCCAAGCAGTTAAGATAGAGTAGGCCCATAAATATGCCTCGTTTTCCAATACTTAGCCGGTACTGAATGAGTTAAATTATTTTATTTTCTCCTATAAGTTGCATATAATATACATTTATATGTGTGGTCGACAAGTTACTTTTAACAATTAATGTTATCTGTAAACTTTTAGAACCCCCCCCCCCCCCCCCCCCCCCCCAATAAATGTAAATGTAAATGTTAGGTGTGCCCAAATGTATAAACGGCTCTGGTGCATGCCATGCTTGAAAGATAAAACCAGTTTTTTTTTCAAAATTGCCAATACTGTGGGTATCGCAATGTTTTACCCGTGGTAGTGCTCGCTGGAGTGCTAGCCTATGTTCAGTTTTATAGTTATTTGATTGTTGGGCCACAGGTTAGCCGTTTTTGCGAAAGAAAGATAATGGAAACGTGTTATTCCTATTGACCAATAATGTTCAGGCTATGATTCGATGTGGACCTCATTTGATTTTAGCAACCAATGCAGTTGCAATCCAGCTAAGTTAGTAAAATTGACCACAATACTATAATAGAGAACTACAGAAAATAAAAATATATTATTGTGTGATCGTGGTGTGCCTTGTACTTCAGTAGAACAAAATCTCAATTTGTTGTAGAATAGGATCAGATACATGTTTACGACGTTGACACGCTTTGTGAATTAATCCAAAATAACGGCTCCTGATAAAAAAAAATGGGAAAGCCACAGATACCACTGGTACGTTCCTATGACTGACAATCTTTAAGTTATTTATGATAGCATATCATTGTAATTAAGATGTCAAGAGTGTTCTCTGGGAATTTTCTTTTTTATGCTGGTGAATGCGTGACAAATATGTAATATAAATACAAATATTTTTTAGATTAATGTTTATTATGGTGCATTTGAATGGCAGTAGTTTCTACATATAAATGCAACATGAATATTAATAGTGTGTAGTTTTTATTTTAAAGACATAAATACATGTGCTGTCAAATCTCACTCCATAAATATTTTACAGGTTAAGATTCCATTACTCCAGAATAATAGAACCGAGAACAATGGTCGTCTTCTACGTAGACCACAGCCCAGAAAGTTGGAGCCACTGAGACAATGTTTATCTCCACCATCTTCTCCTGAAGAGGAAGTTGGTACTCCAGACTCAGATCGGCAGCGAATTGCTAGCGAAGAGCATGATGCAGTTGTAAGTTATGATTTCTCATTAGTGACATATTGTTTGTTATTTCAAATGTTGATTTTTTTTTATGGGATATTCAGTGTAGTCTATGAAATTGCTATTGAAAAGCTTTCAACTTAGTATTGACTCCCAAGAGGTTACTAAGACTTCTTCTACACTTCTTCATCTTATCATAAAAGTTTACTCCTTCCAAATTTGTTGTTCCAACTGTACAATAGCTTGTTTCCCATTTAGGATGAGTGGCTTTATACAACAAGTAGAGAAGTACATCTACCTGCCGGGCACACAACTCCGAATGGCCCTCCCCCTACAGTACTTACACAGCGGACCAACTTTCAGGTTAGGGCTTAGGCTCCTGAATATCTTTTACTGCATTAATTTGTTTGGTGTACATTTGTAAGCGTGCATAATATTCTACAACAAAAAATTGTTAAAAAGATTAATTCTGGATAGATGTTTCAAAAATATTCCATTTCTTTTTTTCACTCATTAGAAGAAAATTTAATGGTAATATTTTTTAAATTATGTTAACTGTAATGCTATATAATTCTATTGCTTTCAGAATAGCTCACAGGGATTCATGCCTCCATCTGCAGAGTATGATCACATGACAAAGGAGAACATATCAACCAGTTATAACTACAGTAGTATGATCAAGTCTAGAGAAATGCCTACTGCTTCAGCCAAAGTACTTCTAAGAACCACTATCCATGCGGGGCCTCAAGGATTGCCCCCACCTCAGCCTAGGAAACCCAGAAATATTATTCCCTTTGAAACTATGATGGGTAAGGCTGAGCACATGTAAATGCAGCTGTATTTCCACAATGGCTGTTCATCCCATGCTTGGTTGAAAGTGTCCCTTTTCAGTTCATCAATGGATTCATTTCTATTGTTTACAATGTTATTATCAGAATTAGTTGGAAAGCATCCTAAGACAACAAAACCCGTAGAATTTTGTCAAACCAGCCAGATATGTGTTACATTACAACATTTTTTGGCATAATGCAACCTTTAATTTACCAAAACTGTATTTATTGCAGTGGAGCATTTTATTGATATAAAATCTTAAATTGTTTACCCCATATTTTCACAATGCACCATCTTGCTGGTTTACAGAGCCATATCATGTGGATTAGTTGTGATATGTGCTTTATTGTTTTTCTATAGAGAAGGGCCCAAGTGAGTTAGCCCACCTGGAAACTCTGCAGCTGGGAACTCAGGCTAATAATAATCCAGCCTTGAGAGTCAATGAGTTTATAAACAGAGTGGCTGTAGGAATGAGTGTTCCAGAGGAGAGTGTTGAGACAGTCATGTTTTCCAGGTACAGTGTGTACATTCTGTGTGTAACTAATTATAAACAAGCGCCGCTAACTATTAATTTTAAAGCTGTTTTATGACCTACATGTATATTTGGTATCGCAGTTACTGCATCAATATCTACATGTACATTCATATTCTGCTGCATTATTCAAGTCTCAAACGAATGTTTTGTTTTTCCTATTCATTAGACCTGTTCTTTATATAACAAGTAGAGAAGTTACATAGAGCAAAGCGGTGCTTTATTACACACAATAAGTGTCTAGTAGGAGAATAAGTTGTAGCTACGTAATATTATGTTAAAACTATTTTCAGAACAAACTTTCATCGTCTAACAAAGATGATTCATGAAAAACTCACTACAGAGTCTAACAGGAAGGAGGGGAAAGTGACACATAGGAATCTCAATGCTGAAATAGCAGCTCAAGGTACAAACAATGACATCATGTTTGTTACTTGTAGCCAGTAGTTGATAAACACTGATGGTTTCCTTTCCAGGAAAAGTATTTGTTCTACAAGTTTTCTATTCTAGTCATTATATCATAAACTATATTACTTCCAGCCTGGATTCATCTGTCTTGTTTTGACACGGCTATATTTTACAGATGGTGTTAATGCTGTTACATTAACCAGGTTAGCCATGGTTTCCTTGTATTTCAGATCTCCCTTACCGGCCATCAAGTCATGCTGTAACTGGCTCTAGGGTACCTCAAACTCAAATTCTGATACAGATGGCATCAATGCTAACAGAGCAGATACAAGCTACTGCAGAAGGTAAAAGTAAATAACTCTCTATATTGCTATTCATAGCTAACTCCCTCCCTATGTTACTATGAGTAGACAACTCTCTATATTGCTATTCATAGCTAAAGCTTAGGCCACACTGACGCGAATTCTTTTGCGAATAGCGAATTTTGGCCAAAGGCGAGTTCGCAAATTATAATCGAGCGTGCCACACTGCAAAAGCTATAAGCGAATTCGCATTGATTTCACCCAATGAGGGGTCAAAAATTATTATCCTCGGTCACGTTTCTCATTCACTGCAGAACTAGAACTCCGAAAAATGTAAAATAAAATAGAATAAAATAAAATAATTATTTTATTCTTACTTTCATTCGTTTTACACAATTCTTGCAAACGGAAGTAGTCATTTTATTCATCAGTTAAAATAAATATTTTAATATAATAATTTAAACTCATGATCGATTGAAAGTCCGTGGCTCTGAACACGTGACAAGTAAAAATTGGCCAATCACAAATTAGCGAGTTGCGAATTAGCTGATTGAGATCAGCGAGTGCGAAATCGCTAATTTTGCGCGAATTCGCAACAAATTTGCGATTTGCGAATTCGCCTTTGGCCAAAATTCGCTATTCGCACAAAAAATCGCGTCAGTGTGGCCCTAGCATAACTCCCTCCCTATGTTACTATGAGTAGACAACTCTCTATACAACTAAAAATTTATAACTCTCTGTATTACTGTGAGTAGACAACTCTCTATATTAGTGAAAATGGATAATATTCTCTGTATTGCTATGAGTAGACAACTCTGGATATGTTACTATTAGAGTAGCTAGCTCTCTCAATATTAGTAAGAGGAGATAACTCTTGCTATCTCACTGTGAGTAGACTGCTGCTATTTTACATTTACATTTTACATGTAACAGGCAGGAATATACGAGCTCTGATTAGACCATTTCCTAAATGGGCCCCAGACAAGCCTGTGGATGAAATGCCCAGAGCTGAGATCATTCTGTATGAACAGTCAAGTACGCCAACTGAAGCAGAGCCAGAAGCGAATAACATGGAGCTTGTTGTTAGGTAGCCCATTAGTACTATAATCACTTACTACATAGTTGATAAGTTGTTACTCTGTAGGTGGTAGACTTCTATACACAACGAAAACGATTATTAGAATTTCAGCAAAGATTTAATAATAATTTTTATTGTTGGCAGGGGTGAAGGTCAGCCAACATCTGGAGGTCTGATAATGAGGCACACCTCTGAGAAACATTTTATGGATTCCAAGCGAAACAGAACTCCATTTGGTAAGTTATGTTGCTACACCTGTCCTATGTAATATCATTTACATTGTAATACTATGCAATTTCTGACTGTATTTATGTATTTTCTGCGTTGAACCATATACAGTGTAATATCAAAAATTACTAGCTTTACTTCCCACTGTTAATCCCAGGTAAGAAAGCAATGATCTAAAGAGATCTGGATATTTTCTAGGTTTGGGGTGGGGAAGGCACTTCACCGATGGCAAAGTTACTGAAGTAGCGCAGGCATTATAAAATTGTATGCCCTTCCTAACACCAACAATAACCTTTAAGGGAATTAAACCTGGGACCCCCACATGAAAGCCCAGAGCCCTAACCACTAGGCCACGGCCACTTTCATATAGTATAACTATACTACATGTATATTATAGCATAATATAATATATTATAGCATAGTATACATGTACATGTAGTATGCTAATTTATATTGCTGGTAATTTTTATTTCATATAGATTTTTCTGGAGAGAGTGGTCTTGACACGACAGATATAGCTGTACTTGAAGCGTTAGTGTCTGGGGGTGCAGTTCTTAGTCTTAAGGCTCACTACATTGAAACTATACCAGATATCTCTCCTATCACTACAACCCTTCGGTACCTCAACCTCTCCTTCAATAACTTCACTGTAAGTGTAAAGGACGTACCTGCCATAACCTGAGTCATTTGGCAAGTATGCCCTTGTGCTTTGGCTCAATTGTACAGAAAGCATCGCGATTTAATGAACGTTCATTGTTCATCTACTGATACTAATGTATAATGAACTAAAGATTTATATAGCACTGAAACATGCTGCAAGTATTTTCTTGGCTTTTTAGAGTATTCCGCCGGAGGTATTGCTGCTCGGGAACTTGGAGGTACTGAAACTCCGGAACAACCCAATAAGAGAGATTCCAGATGAGATTCGTCACCTCAAGTATCTTAGGACATTTGAGATTCCATTCTGTTTGGTATCAGAGATTCCTGGTGGGCTACTGAGTCTAAAGCACCTGCAGTACCTTGATCTCTCTTATAACAAACTCACTTCTCTACCAGAGGAAATGAAGAGACTTCGGTGAGTGTACATGCTAATAGATAAACACATCTTTAGTTATATACTTTTGGCTTGGAATGTTGTATATAATTATGATGTCTTTGCATTTCTGATCTTTCAGCTGAAAGCACATGAAAGTATTGCAGCTAGGCATTTTGCTCTTCATTGTTACAATGAAAACTATCAATGCTCACAGGAGCTGTATCGACATGAGTTTTGTGTGCATTCATTTAAACAATGGAAAGTGAAAGTGCTTTGGAAGAAAATCCTCGACTGCAATGCTCTCATCTGTTTTACCTATATCGTCAAATGTTGGCCTTTCAAACGCAATAGTAGATGTTCAACAGCAACTATTTGTGTTCTCATACTCACTATTCGTATGCGATACAAAATGACAGCGTGTACATTACAGTCATCTGATGTAGTTATAAGGTATATACAAGTGTATATACATTGTATATGATTACATGAATGATGCTTTTTCTAGCTGTGAGCATGCATTGTTGTAGAAGTCTACAGGTACTGTTTGTCGAAGGAAACCAACTGGTGGCACTACCATGTTCCTGTCTTACATTGCCAAACCTCCGCTACATCCGGGTGCGGAATAACTTCATGCATCCAATATTCTGGCCTGATTACATGACCAGTAAGGATACACCGCTTAGCCTTAGAGATCTAGCTGGGCTGCTGATTAAACAACTTGAACTAGAAAATCGGTATGGGGAGACAATACCTGCTGATGCCAAAGAAATTCTGGATAAGTATGTTCAGCACTCTTTCTCTATCTAAATTTGCCTGTTCAACTGTTTTGATCGCAGTGTATTGTGTGTATGTTATCTGGTTATCTGGCTTCCTATCTCAAGTATTTCTACTTGCATTAAATTAAAGCCTCAATCAGGGATATAATATGCATATCTGTAAATTGAAATAATTATTTTATATGCGTATATACGAGTACATGTACATCACTCTGGCAACTCATGGCAGTTCCCACTTATATTAAACGTATTTACTTTCACGAATATCTTCAGCTTAAAGTAGCCTGAGCCCATTAAACAACTTCAAATAGTAACCTGTGTCTCTACCTACATACATGTATATGTGTCTACAATTCCTAGCCTGTGAACTTTACATTCTTACAGAGCCACAGTGTGTCACTGCTGCCATGGACCAATGATAGGAGAGGGTATCACTCTCATTCGACCTGGCAGTCTATACGGAGTGAAGAATGTTCCTTTCATGTTCAGATCTTGCTCTCACTACTGTGCTAAACTATTCATGAAGAAGAAGGAGAATTTGTTAGACTTGGTCTATGCAGATAGCCCTATTGATGATGAGTGAATTAAGAGGAGTGTGTTCACTAGTTACACTCTCCCCATACTGTTAACCGGGTCTTAGTGTAAGGAGCTAAGGCTAGTCTATATAACATTTTTAGTGTGACAATACTATTATGTAAATAATATGTAAAAGATTCTGTTGAAGGATTTTTCTAAGTTTTGGTTGATATTTCTTGCTCAAAACAACAAACTTTTTGCTGTAACCTGTTGACTTCTGTTCTCAAAGCACAATGGCAGAGTAGATGTTCATATTTTGTTAAAGAAAGTAAAACAAGAACAACACGTCTAGTTATCATAATAATATCCGACATACAGGTTGTTCGTATTTAACTTTACATACCTACATGACTGTATATGCCAATATTAGTAGGCTACTAAGATAGTCTGTACATGAAAATGGCCCACCTATCAACTTGTTAGGCCCATATCTTTATTTACTTTATTCCTTAAAGATGGGCACTGGCCAGTGTGTTTTGATTACTTGCGTTCCAAACCACATAGGACTACCTGTGTGTTCATGTGCTGGTCAATACATTACATAGCTCTCCCAATCCCTACTGCTGCGTGACACATTTTGCAGAGTGTATAAAATGCTGTAATTTGTGAGTCTATTCAGATGTACTTCGAGGTTAATTATGAGTCAATGTCTGGCCATTAGCTCAGGGGTGTGTACACTCATAATGTGCTGATTAGAACAAGATTATAAAGTTGTCCTCTCCTAATGATGGAAACCCATAAAGAGAGGACAACTTCAAGTGTTCATGAGTTCATTTTGCAATGTGCATATACATGACTTATTGTATATTATGGTGTACTGCTATCCTATATAGTACTGCTGGAAAGAAAGCTAAAGAATGTTGCAATTGCTTCCCAGGCTACAGAGTGCAGACTATAGAATATTATTCTATCAAATAAACTTTTCTATATTACATTTATAAATTACTTAATTTCCAGTTTTTTGAATGATGAATGAAACTTTAATGAAGTTGTCTGGGTACCGACATTTAAGCTTTGCAGAATATTAAAATCCATTTCACAATAACTACAGCATAAGCGAACTGGTTGATTGAAATATTGATCGCCCCCTGTACTTCACTTTACTGTATTTAATGCAAAACATTTGGATAATTCATTCAATGTACTTAGCTCAGTAAGCCTACAAAATTAACTAGAAAACGTCAACAAATAATGCTGCCGATCTTTATTGTGGCTATAGGCATGGTAAGAATTTCAATTTACAACAATATTTTCCAAACTTTCAAGAAATTTTGGAGCCAGTGATCATAACTTTTTATTTACAGTACAATAAAACAGCGTAATGGGAACGGAATCTTGATTTATCGCACATCGTATACATGTATTATGTTTGTTATATGATTAGTAGTGCGGTATCCTATGTCTTTTAATACAACATGTACATAGCAAATATGCACTACCACGTGACTAACTACTACAACATGCGGTTATATTGTTGACACTACAAGGTTAAAAGTGTTCGAGTAGAGAAAGAGTTTACCAGAGTGGAAGGAAGAGATCTGCTGTCTCCATCACAGCCATTTGTTACAAGGAATGAGATAACATGCGCTGCTCGTTGTCAGCTTGCCAATGAATGTGAGGCGTTTGCCTTCAACACAACATCTGGGTCATGTGTCCTCTCACCATATCAGTCTATTTATCGCACTGATACTGACAATGCTGCCGGTGATGATGTCACCATCTATGATCAGAGTAAGTATGCTTTATATTGAAATGCTAGGTAAGCTCTTAATACATAGTTATCGGCAATGCCAGTTAGGTTATATACAATGTACATGTAGGTAAGGAAATTAAGTAGTGCTTGTATTTATATATATTATATAATGTAGTATCATTCTTAGTCTACCGTTAGGTGTCTTTGGACTTTTTGAAGTCATTGAACAGTGCCTAGAAGAAGGTTGGATTAGGAACCCAGTGAGCAAGAAATGCTTCCTATTTGAGGCCACGGAGCTTTTAACTGCAGATGCCCAAACTAACTGTGAGAATAAAGGTGGAACTCTGGCTATGCTAACAACTCAACTTTCTAGGGAATGGTTTATTAACATGTGGAAAAATAATCCAGGTGAAGAGGTTGTTAATATACAAAGTGTAAAACGAGTAGACAATGGTGGTCTAACGCTACTAAATATTTGATAAAATTCAGTGAAGTGCCACAAAAGCAGAGATTTCTCTGATAGACAATTTAAACGTTTTGCTGTTATATTTACAAAACCTAATAGCTTTCGGATTTTATTTCCAAAACTTCAAATTTTCTTGTCAGTCCAACATTTCTATTTGCCTGTAGGTGCTGCTGCTTCCAATGTTCTCCTTGGAGCCTCCAAAAATGGAGAAGTTTGGTTGTGGGATGACGGTACGCTCGTAGACATGAGATACTATGTAGAGACAAAGCCGATACCTCCAATTCCAGGCACTTGTTTCAGGATGAGATTCAGACAAATGATTTATCAGAACAAGAAATGTCACAGATTCCCACATCCATCAGTGTGCCAAAGGGACTATTGAACAGTAGTGTCTAATGGACTATCCTGGGAAAATAGAATAGATGTGGTTCGGTAGTTTCCACCTTTCCATCACTAACAATGTACATGTGGTACATGTAATAGAACAATACACTGGATTTGTCTGCAAAATTAGTATTGCGAGTAGATATTGAATTTTATGAAATATTGAGCTAAAATATACGCTGTACATGTACATGTATATGTATTTATTTCCTATGTCACCATAATGTTTAAACTTACCTTATACATGTACATGTCGTAATACAATATGCTGTAACCATCTACATGTACTACTACTTGAAAGTCCAACCAGGTCAAACCCAGGATCTCGTATACTTGCACTATTAAATGAACTTTGTTCATATTCTGTCTTATATGTTACGTATTTTTATAAGTTGTATGTTTACAATAAATATGTTATTACATATATATTGTGTTCGTAGGAGGGTCTATGCGTAATAAATAATATACACAGTCAAATTGTATTTAGTAGCCAGATATATACATGTATATACATGTGCGTTTGGAGAAAAACAAAAGCATTTATTTTGCAATAATACAATTATATGTGTATGTGTAATACATGCAACTGCACGATATCAAAGTAGTTGCACTGATGTTATACCTTGCAGTAGCTAGAGTACTGTAAGATAGCCCATATGTAATACTATGTAGGTGGTGTAGATTTCTATCCTGAGATAAATGAGGAATCCACACTAAGATCTACTTGTATTATACAGAGGTTGAGCAGCAGTAAACAGATCAGCCTCTTTATGGTCTCATCACCATTCGTAACCATAGCTACAAATATTACAAAATAAATCGTACTATGTTATCTTTATAATTAGTGGTAAATAACACGATCCTTGTGAGATTAATTTGAAGAAAATAGCAGATGTGGGCCAATACAGGCAAAATTAACAATGACTAATACTAATAGTTGCAATGTAGTACATGTACGTTGTAGGCTACATGTTGTGCATCTCTATTATTATGGTAATCTGGGATTTGTCTTCTCTCTATGCCTTTCATTATATGTGAAAGCAACTCCTAAATTGTTTTCACATAAAACATACATCATTTCATAAACAAATAGCCAAACCCACTAACTCCTAAGTTATAGACAATAATTATATTATAATGCATTAATTTTGCATCACAACATGGAAGTTGTTTTCTCTCTTAGCGTTTGATTGTTTTATGATAGAACAACTCCTAAGTTGAATTCGCATGCGCCAATTTCTAAACGTTACTTGTATAAGAATAATCAGTATTTCAACAAACAATTTTTCTATGTGTATATCTGGCTGGGTATTTATATACACAAGATTATGTACTAAATAAACTACAAGTAGGTGCATCACTTATTTTACTCGTAACAGACTCGTGAGGGGTGTTTCTTCATATTATTTCTGTCTCTTTGTTGTTATTTCCTCACTAATGTGTAGATATATATTTCATAGCAACTGCTGGGTTCTATTTAGAACCCACACTCTCAACGACTAGATGACTTAGGGCTAGACTGTACCATCTGTTGATAGGCTGTAAACATATTTGTCTTCACATTTAGAATTGAAGATTAGAGTCGGTTGTGTTTGCTTATTATTCTAATCAAAGCTCGGATGAAATGTTTATATTTTTGATTGGCTGGCTACACATCACAGCATATCCATTATAGTTGAATCTTAATTATGATCATTCATTACTGTGATCAACTGTGTGATGTGCTGTTTAAATATGAAAGAGTTGAAAAGGATTAATCACAATTTTTAATTTTGTCTCTTGCTTACTATAAATACAAGTAATTCTTTGAAGTAATTCATGTTCCATGTTTGATTCCTTTTGTATAAGCACACCAAAGTACATGTAGCTACACATACACCTACTTCTTTAACGATTAAAGTATTGATCTCATGTTGCATGTAGCGCGTCTGAACCTCACTTGCAGCTATAGCCAATAAGTTGGTTCACTACTGTTGTGCATCTTACAACTTGAACAATATTGTTGTTTAATTTTACCAACTCACAATGACATCACTCTTATACTGCCTACATGTATTTAGTACACTCTTTATTCTGGCTAATTTTCAGGTAAGAATTTAAAAGCTACAATATTGTCACATTGTTTTGATGTTCTCTGAAATCTAATGTTATTGTGTACATTACAAAAACATGTGTTACTAGGTTGAAAGTGTTCAAGTAGAGAAAAAGTTTACCAAAGTGGAAGGAAGAGATCTACTATCTCCATCACAGCCATTTGTTACAAGGAATGAGATAACATGCGCTGCTCGTTGTCAGCTTGCCAACGAATGTGAGGCATTTGCCTTCAACACAACATCAGGGTCATGTGTCCTCTCACCATATCAGTCTATTTATCGCTCTGATACTGATAATGCTGCCGGTGATGATGTCACCATGTATGATCAGAGTAAGTATATTGAATCTGAGATAATTTATAAGTTCTTAATACATAGTGATCGGTGATGCCAGTTAGGTTATATACATGTAGGTAGGAGAATGAAGTACGGGTAGAGCTCGAATATATAAATAAATACTATTAAAGTATTCCATATAATTATTCTTAGTCTACCATTAGTGTGTTTTTGTACTTTTTGAAGTCATTGAACAGTGCCTAGAAGAAGGTTGGATTAGGAACCCAGTGAGCAAGAAATGCTTCCTGTTTGAGACCCAGGAGCTTTTGACTGCAGATGCCCAAACTAACTGTGAGAATAAAGGTGGAACTCTGGCTATGCTAACAACTCAACTTTCTAGGGAATGGTTCATTAACATGTGGAAAAATAATCCAGGTGAAGAGGTTGTTAATATACAAAGTGTAAAACGAGTAGACACTAGTCATCTGATACTACTATAGGCTATAGCTGAAATAATTCAGTGACGCATAAGTTTCTCAGGAAGAGCAAAAAATAATTTAGAATTTTGCAGTTGTATTTACATTTTGCAAAGTAGAGAAACGTACTATAAATTTAAAAAATTTTTTTCCCAAACTTGAGATTTTCATATTAGTATGCTATTTCTATTTGCTTGTAGGTTCTCCTGCTTCCAATATTCTCCTTGGAGCCTCCAAACATGGAGAGGTCTGGTTGTGGGATGACGGCACACTCGTAGACATGAGATACTATCTGGAGACAGAGCCAATACCTTCAATTCCAGGCACTTGTTTCAGGATGAAATTCCCAGAAATGATTTATCAAAACAAGAAATGTCACAGATTTCCATGGTCATCAGTGTGCCAAAGGGACTATTAAACGGTACTGTCTAATGTAACATCTCAGTAATAATTACTTGAGTGTTGCTACTTTGGAGTTATTACTCCTTACTTCATTTGGCTGTTTTAGATGCACATTCATTGTTATTTTATTATTATTAATATTGTCAAAATAGTATTGAATCCAATGAACATCTAGAATTTGCAAGATACAGATTTTATGAGCATTGTGTAGTGTGATGGTACGCCCAGTCGTATCTTACATCTGACACTCATTATTGCGTGCATACATGTATATATCTGCTTGTACTTTACTCTTATATTGTTATATATGATTGTATGATTATATCTAAGTCTTTTAATGCCTTTTATACCCATGTACAGAGGCCCGACCTCTCAGAATCCATTGATATTCATTTTGTACATGAATTGGATCATTATAAGCAACTTTTGTAGAACCCGACCTATTTTGGGTCGGCCGTCGGGCTTCCGGCGGCCATCTTGTTGCGCAACTTCCGGACGACCACACGTCGTCTTTTCCCGACGTCATGTCGGCCGGAAGTCCTTATACTATATAAAGGGCACTGTTTTACTGTTCATTGTCTCAGTCTTCACTTGGCTTTCAATAAAGACACATCTATACTTGATACAGAGACTTTCTCTTCCTTTTGCCAGGTCATTCGCCTTGCGAACTGCCTACTAGGTCGGATCACTCTCTTTCATTGTATAGTCTGAAGGTCGGACTTGAGATCAGATGGGTCGTCTTTGGTAGTATTTGGGCTACTGAGACCGCTCGATCTTTCATGTAATGCGAAGTCCTATCACCACTCATAGGCACTTCATTTCTGGGTCGATAGTCGTCCAAGGACGACCGCACCAAATCACAGAAACCATTACATTGGTGGCAGCGGTGGGATTCTAAGGTCGTACTCTTACGATACGAAGAGAAGGAAGGTGACCTCGGACTCGGGTGACCGGCCGACCTCATTCTTCAATACTTCTACGGCGATTTAGGACTCGGACCCGGGAACCTTGGATACGAGAAGGTGACAAACGCTAAAGTGCACCCATAATTCTCGTGGTTCCGCTGGATGTAGCCCGACCTACGCCGGATCTTCAATCAAAGACCGACCTCGGATCCAGAACAGATTGACGGTACTCAGTACGACCATTAGGCCGACACGGCCTAACAAACCAAAGCAGTTTTACTCACTACCCGACACCCTACCGACATGGACCGAATAAGGAACCTGCTTCAGCAGGTAATGTACCAGGCCGAGCAGGACCTCAAAACACTCAGCTACAACGGACAAGAGGACGTCGAACTCTTCATAGAAGACTTCACCGCTATGGCAGAGCGTTGCAACTGGAATGACAGAGCACGCCTCATACGGCTTAGAGCCGCCCTACACGGGCCCGCACAAGAATGTGGCCGACCCCGATCAGTCGAAGAGATATTTTCCCGACTGAGGGAACAGTATGGACTATCTGCCAGAGAAGCCCGATGGAAGCTGTCCACCCTGGAACAGCCAGCCCACACGTCACTCAGAGACTATGCAGCTCTCATCCGCAGACTGATGGCAACAGCCTTTGAAGGAGCACCCCCTGCATCTTTGGAAGAGTGGGCTGTAGAGAAGTTCTGCCTCTCAGTCCACGACCGTGGCCTACGCTGGTACTATACATGGTTACAGCCCGATGATATGGAGGAAGCCCTGGAAACCGGAACAGCCTTCCAGAGCAACAAGGGTGGCAAGGCCAACCCTCCAAAGCCACAAGAGGAGCTTCCCGCCGACCTCCTACGGAAAGCCCTACATACCCTCCTACAGAAATGTCAAGGCACAGATGACGGGCCGACGGACACACTAGAACTCGTCCCAGTAGACGAACCCATTCCTACTGGAGCCCAGCAAGGAGAAGGTGGACCACCCCACATTGGTCGTCCACAAAGGCCGACGGATACATCAGAACCCGTCCCAGTAGATGAACCCATTCCTACTGAGGCCAAACCCAAGAAGAGTGGACCAAACCACAATGGTCGTCCACAAAGGCCGACGGATACATCAGAACCCGTCCCAGTAGATGAACCCATTCCTACTGCGGCCAAACCCAAGAAGAGTGGACCAAACCACAATGGTCGTCCACTGAGGCCGACGGACACATCAGAACCCGTCCTAGTGGAAGAACCTATACCCACTAAGCCTAAAGTCAAGAGTAGCCACTCCAAACAGAAAACCCCACGGGTAACTAGCCCATCACACTCCAGGCCGACGGCGTCACCTACACCCGTCACAGTGGATGAACCTAAACCCACTAGGCCAACACCAGGCAAGAAACGACCCCACTCAAAGCCGGACACATCCGAAGTGACCACAGATCACCCCCCAAGGCTGAAAGGACGACTCATATGTCCCGCCCCGTCGGACCAAACCTTACAAGGTAAACCCGACCTATCCTCAACTCAGAAGGATCAACAGGATCTGGCCACGTCCAGACCCGACACTAATCAGCAATTGATTCCCGCCCAAATTCAGTATGCCCCGACGGACGACTTATCGTGTGTAGAACTGCCAGACACTACAGTCCAAGTCCGCGGCCTGAGGATCGACACGGAGCAAACCGTGCTGGACCAAACCAGAGAGCTACCTCTGAACCTCTCGAAGAATGTTCAAGTTTCAACAGCCCGACCTGATCCAGAGGACGCGAAATGTCGCGTAGCCGAACCTCAAGACATAATCCCAACGACGGAGATACAGTCTATACTGCCAGCAGTTCAAGTACACAAAGCAAAACGCTCTTGTACGGAATCTAGCATTGCCGAACAGTTTCAGCCGAAAATACAGATTGCCGAACTCTCGAAGTCCCCTAAAGTGGATAAGAAGCAATCGAAGGCAACTATTGCCGTGTTCCCGCGCTTATTTGACGAGTCGAACAAAGAAAATGTGCCTGAGGCATTGCCTACAATTGAGCCAATTGCTCATCCCTCGGCTAGTATAAATACGACAGCTCACAGACGAGTAGTCCTTTCTCGTCCAGCACTTCACCGAAGCACATGTATCCCTACATGTGGCAACTCCTGCACTCCTCGTGTCACTGGTGAAGTTAATAGCAGCACTCGTATCCTTTCTCATTCTCGTGCAGACGAGACGGCTACTCCTTCTAGTATGGATCACTCCAACCAGCCTGTCTTCACGGCTGAAGGTAAGCAAATCTCAGTGTTACCAGTAAGGACCGAATCAGAATTAGAGGTACAGTCAACACCTGTGGGACTGTCAGGCATGAATTCTCTCTCCCTCCCCACTCGGCATAGACCAGTCGGGACAGAAGAGAATTCCCCTGAACATTCTCACAGGAAAGAGCATGAGTTAGAAGGCGGAGGCTACACATCAGATGAATTATGTGTTGTAGATGCATCTCCTCTACGGAAGACGCTCACGCCAGACGGCACGCCTCCACCCACTCCACCTCCTGTTACCTCTACCCTGAAGTTAGCTACAATTAAGCTGCACAAACTCACTGACAAGCTGCCCATAGAGTCGTCCCAGCATTCCGGAGCCACTAAGCCATGGATTAGTACCTTCACTCAACAAGCCCGAGACGACTTGGCTAGAAGGAGTCAACCTAACCTCAAATGTGCAAAGTGTGGCTTCTCCGGCACCCTCAAGAGACTGAACATTCACATTTGGCAGCACTTTGCCCGCTTCTACTGTCGCTGCGGACGCAGCTCAGTTAGCCGTGATGCTCTAGGCCATCACTTCAGTCGGAGATCCAGTATCTGTGGGAAACGTCTTTTCCTCACGGACGGGCCCAGCTATGGGGCCCTCATGGAATGGTGGGGCGTAAAGGATCCCCCACCATTTCTACCATGTCGTCCTACTATGGACGGACAGTCGGGGACAAATAAACCAGTTTATTTACCCAGCTCCTCCTCTACAAGGAAGCGACCTCCCAAGAGACGGCACAGCCCATCTCCAGAACAGACCCCCGACTCCGCACCTTCTGATGCTACCTCCTCCTCTTCCTCGTCGCCTACCACTCCTGCTGGACCTTCTCTCTGGCGACCTCCTGCTAGTACCTCCGCAGTAAGTGTCGGCCCCCCTGGCCGACGCGGACGTCTACCCTCTTGGAAAACAAGGCCTGCTCCAAGGAAGAGTATGCCTGCTCCTCAGTCAGGCCCTCTCTACGAAGGCTCTCCACCCAAGGTCTCATGTGCAGCTTCTTGTACAGCTTCTCCGACTCTACTGATCGAGCCACTGCAGTCCAGGCCCACACTAGAGGTCTCACCGCACCGCTCTCCTTATACACCTGCCAGGGACCTACTCCGAGCCACTCCAGACTCTCCTGCCGTCCAGTCCCCACCTCCTGCATCTCCTGTACTAACTCAGCCGAATGCCACACGTCCTGCATCTCCGGATCCGTCGTTCATGCAACAACTTGCTGAACTCAAGCCACGGATTCACTACCTTGCCAGCCGTCAACAGGTGGGGGACACTCTACGCCAACACCTGGAACCTCTCTATGCTCGAGAAATAGCTCTTCGTGAACTAGCCAACCAGCATCTAAACCACCCCCGACAACTCCAGCTTGTACAAGCAGACTTGGATATAGTATCCAGAGAATCTACACTGTACCGTACCCTTCTTAACTTGACACTAGAGACACCCATGACCTAGTGTGAGGGGGCTATGTGATGGTACGCCCAGTCGTATCTTACATCTGACACTCATTATTGCGTGCATACATGTATATATCTGCTTGTACTTTACTCTTATATTGTTATATATGATTGTATGATTATATCTAAGTCTTTTAATGCCTTTTATACCCATGTACAGAGGCCCGACCTCTCAGAATCCATTGATATTCATTTTGTACATGAATTGGACCATTATAAGCAACTTTTGTAGAACCCGACCTATTTTGGGTCGGCCGTCGGGCTTCCGGCGGCCATCTTGTTGCGCAACTTCCGGACGACCACACGTCGTCTTTTCCCGACGTCATGTCGGCCGGAAGTCCTTATACTATATAAAGGGCACTGTTTTACTGTTCATTGTCTCAGTCTTCACTTGGCTTTCAATAAAGACACATCTATACTTGATACAGAGACTTTCTCTTCCTTTTGCCAGGTCATTCGCCTTGCGAACTGCCTACTAGGTCGGATCACTCTCTTTCATTGTATAGTCTGAAGGTCGGACTTGAGATCAGATGGGTCGTCTTTGGTAGTATTTGGGCTACTGAGACCGCTCGATCTTTCATGTAATGCGAAGTCCTATTACCACTCATAGGCACTTCATTTCTGGGTCGATAGTCGTCCAAGGACGACCGCACCAAATCACAGAAACCATTACAGTAGTTCTCCTGATGGAGAAATAGTCATAGATAAGTCATTATAAATGTTTCTTAACTCACCACTAATATACGCACTTGTAGTGCACAATTTAGTTTAGTAATACACTATACTGAGGCTTACACTACTGAAGAATCCATACTTGCCTAATTGCTAACTCTAGATAAATTAGTTGTATGAACTGTGAATTTATTATACAATATATTTTATAATAATGTTTTCACAATAAATTAATGTACATTATATAATATTATATCCATAAGAGGGTTTATGCATAATAGTACATAATAAAATAGGTACGCACACAAATGATAGCAATAAATTAATACCTGTATTTTTGGAGTAAAACTAAAATATTTACGAAAATAATACAATCAATGTGTAATAATTGTACAAGGTCAAAGCACATGCACTAATGTTATACTTTGCATTAGCTAGAGTAATGTAAGATAGCCTATATGCAACATTATTTAGGTGGTGTAGATTTCTATTCTGAGATAAGTGAGGAATCCACACTAAGATCTCTTACACAGAGGTTGAACCGCAGTAATAGACAGAACAGCCTCTTTATGGTCTCATCACCATTCTTAACCATAGCTACAATATGATAACAAATAATGTGTAGTGTCGCCTGGTGCAAGCATCATAAGATATGCGTAGCTTACATGTAATGTAGTGTAAGTATGATATAATATTATAATACTTACATGTATATTGTAGTATTATAATATTATAATATAAAAATTTTAGCAAACATACCATCTATAAGTTATGCCATTCTCTCGTCTAGTCTAATGAAGATGATCTCATCTCAAATATCTGTCTGATCTGTGAGACTGAATGCTCTGTAGGCCTATCTATAGTTAGTATCTCAATACTTGTATTTGTACCTGTAGTATACGTTGTAATACATGAACTATTCATGTTACAATGAGTGTGTAGTTACCTGCTCTACTCCCTTCTACTTCCACTAAATCATTTATTTCATGACCTGAAGGATGGAGAAGACTATGACTGCTAAGAGTGCTTCCTTCTATGACTCATCAATGGGAGAAATATCAGGAAAATTGTGTCAGCGTCTTTATAGAAGCTGCCCAATACTGGAGTGGATCAGGTGTATGATTAGATAATATGGTCTGTTGGAACCCAGGCTACCATACTTGAGCATATGCAGTTATAGTTTGAATTCTCTGCAATCAACTTACACGTTGGGTTTCTTAGTTCCAGGATCATTTCTTCTAGTCTCTTAACGCCTAGTCTAATTCTCAAGTCTATTTTCAGGGTTTTTTCTGTTTCCAATGAAACCGATGATGCAGTATCGACATTATCGGACAACTCCAGTTCTTCATCAGTTCCGACAGCTTCATGGTCACCAGCTACAAATCATCACATAAACACCAACATTGGTTCAGTTTACAATAGAAGACTATTGGTTAAATTCAGTTGATTTATAAGTTGTAATGCAGAATTCTGAGCACATAGTGGGACTGACAGATTTCTTTGAAAAATAATGACAGCCTAATGTTATTTTAATAAAACCTGTAGGTTCAAGTATATTTATATGGACAGATAGAGCAGTATTGGGACAGGACACAACATCTAAAAGATTTGGAATATCTATATATTATAATAATATAATAATAATATAGTATACTTACATATAGACTCTCCCTGAACTGGCAGTAACTTTTGCTCCTGTTTCTCAACCACCTCATGACATTCCACATCCATCCTCTGGATTGTCTTTTCTTCCAACGAAGATGTTGATGGTTCTTGAGCGGTATTTGGTGACTTCAAATCCTCGCTCTGTTTACGAGCATCATCGTCACCATCTACTAAGTAAAACATGCACTTAACTGACATCATGGTCGTATTAAATGGACCTAATAGTTATACATAACAATCATGATTACTACTCTGTATAAATACTCCTCCATAGTACACCAGTAAAGTCTAGCTTATAAGGATAAATGTAATTAAATTGACTACTTTTTGCTCGTAGCAGTATTATTTGCTTTTCCATGAGTTTAGTCGATTGGAAAGACAATCCAAGTACGCAATAGTAGAGGTTATAAAATACATGGCTTACCAATAATACTTTCAAAGTCCTTACTCATCCTATTCCTCACACTCTCTTCCTTTAGTATTTGTTGTAAGGTCACAAGTGCATCGGCATCGTCAGCATCATCACATGTTTCACCAGATCGTCTTCTCCTACCTACTATATAACAATAGAGAACATTGGTGAATGCCGCGTAGGACGATGCAGTGAATATCTCTGTAATCAGATGACAGTCAGTAATTCTACTTACTAATCCAGCACTAAACAGCAATTATAATAGCCACTAGATTATTAATAATAATATTATGATACATGTCTACAAATAAATCTATTACTTTACCTGGTAGACAGGCCGCAAACTTTGAACCCAGATTGGCGAGCATTCTCCTTATAGGGTTAGCAGTGGTGTGGAATTTCACCTTCACAGGTCTCATGGTACTTATGGGTAATGAAGTCTCCATTTCCAAATTTGTAGCAGCACTGTGTAGTTTCACTTTAGAGCAGTCACCTGTTTCCTTAACAGGTTGTACTGCTAGGGATGCTTCAGACGCTTGTATGGCTGCAGTAACGACATTTCTCTCCAGTTCAGAATTTCTTGCCATTGGCTCCTCTTTAGCATTAACAGCCATTGCAGTCGAACCTATTACAGGTTCCTGGGTAGCCTGTTCTGGTTCATCAACAAGAACTTTAACTCTGGTGTCTTCCAAAATTGGCACGGCTGATGAAGTAGACTGAATCGGGGCATCCAGTTCCTGTGATTTCACTTTAATATTAGGAGTGCAAATATTCTTATTCTCTCTGGTATTACCACTCAGTTTCGATCTCTCAAATTCGCTTGCGCAGGGGAGACCATCTTTAAACAGTCTTCTTTTAGCATCATTTACAACTCCTTTCATCCTCAAATATTTTAGTTCCTCAGCGATATCTCCATTTATAGCAGACATCTTGACTCACTCAGAAAATCGTTGTCAACATAAACACAATGTTGTGTCATTAACGCAAAGATTTGATTGTTAGCAGAATGACGTAGTGATACTCTTTTGATTATACTAGTGTTGCTAACTGTTAATTGTTGATTGTTATGATGTTGATAATAATTTATTGCCATTATTGTATTGTTAGAAATTTGTGGCAGCAACATTAGCTGAAACTCCATCATTATTTACACCTAGGTTCAATCCCTACACACAGCGTATAGTATTAGTTTGATCATATCACATACATGTAGCTCATGGAGAGAGTATAACTCCAACCAGAAATGTAATTTGAATCCCTGGGTATGTGCAGTCAACTGCCTCTTCAAGGATATTTGTTTGACATGGTCACCACAGCTTCAGAAATCCATTCATTTTACTTATAAGCACCATACAGCAATCTTTACCAAAGTCACAACAAATACTAATTGATAACGGTTTAGTTGGAAAATTGAACGTTGTCTTTTTAACAATGCATCTAGCACTGGCTCAGTGAGGGAAGGGCATCAATGTCTTCAACTGCTGTTTTTTTGTATGAAAATAAATTAAAACAATGTAGGACAAATCAAAGCTTTATTATTAACCATTTATCAATCAAAAAAGCTGACAAAGTTGTGGTATAAGCAATGTATATTCGTAAGATGGACAACCAGTTCCAGTTGAGGAGCCCTTTCTTATGCACGATAGAGTTAATTGGTGCATATAGCGGGTATTTAGCACAGCGTCAAGGTCTTCTACAGATTCAAATCTGCTGATGGTTGGTTGTAAAATTTCGGCAATGGGTATACAACAAGTTTCTACCTTATATAACCTTCTTATTTAATAGGCTGGTCCATACAAGTTGTACTACACTTACACGTTTAAAAATAGAATATTATCTATGACCCATATAAAGTATATGTATATACTCGTACATTGTATATACTTTGCATATACATTGTATATTCATTGCATATACATTGTATATACATTGCATTTACATTGTATATACATTGCATATACATTGTATATACATTGCATATACATTGTATGTATGACCTACATGTATATATTGACCTATATACTGGCTTATATATCGATCAGTTGATCCGTGTGGTTCTCTGATTAGCCCAAGAGCCATAACTGTAGGACTTCTGAAGAGGGTCTGCTCCACAGTTCCTCAAGAGCCCTCCACCCTCCTTTCTGTGTGGTTAGAACGTAAGGATCTTTGTGTTGAGAGTAGGAGTGAAGACCAAGCACAAGAGATTGAACAAAACGTCCTGCTGTACAATAGTAAACCATTTCTAACTCCGTCTGTGACAGCTGACGTTTGCTGAGATACCCACGGAGGCAGCTGCCAGCTATTCCAATTGGATCATCGGCAGCACATGTCATCATATACATCATATATATGCCGACATCAAACACCACTGAGTTGAAATCACAGTCATTGAAATCTATGATTCCACTTATTTTAGTTTCTCCATTAACAGTCTTGACTAGAATGTTCTGTTCGTTGAAGTCTGCGTGAATAGGAGCTAAAATAAAACCCTAATATATTAACTGAGTAAAAAGATTTTGTTAACACAGACGTATGCATTTACAGCGTTTTACAACAGAATTTAATAGGGGAAGTCTAAAAGCTTTTAATAATCCACTACACGAGAAAATAAAAAATATAAAAGCTTGTATATCATTCACAACATCAACTGCAACCCTAGTTTTGCTATGCATAATATATAGGCCTACATGTACATGTAGTTATGAGAATATTTGACCAAAATGCTATTATGAATATCTTATTTACTACATGTAATAGCATTTTGGTCATATATTCTCAAGTTATGACCATATATGGTCATAACTTCATAGCATCTCTGCTAAAATAATATGTTTCTACCATTTTACACCACCATTCTTACATGACTTGAATAAATGCGCACAACCTGTTCAGTTAGGAAACGCGCACTACTACTGTGCATTTACATGTAGGATTAAATAAATGAATATTATATACTTCTATTCACAAAAAATGAGACGCATCACATGGCATGGTTAGAGGTAGATATACAATTGTACCTTTTGGTAAAGTGGAAATAACTCCTTGCAGACTGTCCCACTTATCTAACACCTCATTAGCTATTGCCCTTCTTTTTCCATCTTCCACTAAATGTACAGAGCTCCTGACTTTTGGGAGGGAGGAAAGGCTCCAGATAAAATCTCTTTTCGACAAATTCTCATCGAAATAACCCTAAAATAATTCCATTACTGTATTGGTACAATAATAATTATGCATCCGTATTATTAACTGAGTTGCAATACATCTTGAGTTGAACTACATGTAGACGATCTAAAGGTTAGAGTGGGTATATTGCAAAAATCTTGTGTGTAAACCTGCAGCATAAATTTATTTGGTTATTGTTTAGTAACTACAAAATGTTAGAAAACTCATTCATATGACGTGGATAAACCAAATTCAGCATCTGTTGCAAAAATCTTCATAACTACTAGTAATAAATAAAGGCAAAGTATAAAAAAGCAATATTGATATTGAAGAGTAATGTGAATTCTGACCTCCATGCAAAAGTGAAGGTTTGCAAGGAATCTGCCTCCTTTGTAAACTATATCAGGGTTAACCTTGACCCCATATAGGATATCCCCTTCTATATACTCAAACAGTTGAATTAGGTGCAGACGTGTAGCTGTTTCATCACCTGCAACATTATTTGTCACATAGTTATCCATACACAATCTATCAGCATGAACCTGCATATACTGTTACTGTATGGTATGCAGCTCTGCATATTATGTATCTGCATAATGTATGTATACAGTGCAGCTAATATCTGGGATGCCTTCCCTCAATAAATGTGGAATACATGCTTGCTAAGTTACTGTCACTCCAAATAGGGAGTATTGGGGTACATTAGAATGAACAAAGGAAACAGTGTACCTGCTATTGGTTGTTCTTCTCTCCACAGAGTTGTCCACTCTTTGTCCTTACAACTTTAGGGCATGGAATCCCTTTACAGACTAAATGCTCAAGCAGTTTCACTCTAGCATCTAAATGAAGAAATTCATGTAGTGAAAGTCATAATAATATTCAATTATTCTGTATAAGATAAAGTACAAACAGAATACCCATAATACATTGCAGATTTAATACTACACCAGCTAAACACTCACAGATTTGATCTAAATTTTTACTGCTGTCCAGTGAATTGAATACTTTGAATACGTATCCTAATTCACAGCGTTTTGTTTCAGTAGAATCTTCTTCACTGAGGTCTACAGTTATATAGAAATTCTGATCATCGTATCCATTTAGTTGTCTCACCGACAGCACCTACGATATAAGGTAAACAGACTCGTTAGCACGCAATAATAATATGTAATATGAGCTAGCGTGAGAAATCAGTCACCATTTTAATTATTTATCAGAATCAAAGCTGTTCGAGAATAATCCATTCTACTTGGGAAAATTACCCATAAAACTACTCATGCTGAACCCATCCAACTTCATATAAAAATAGTCGCTCTTTTTCAGCGTGATGTGTAACAACACGGTTTGCTTTTTGTTTGTGTTTATTGAAGAGACTTGACTTATCTATGTGACCTGATTTACTGCGTATAGACGTAGGTGCAGGGCCAGTCACTAAATCAGATAGCCTCTGTCCAGATTTGTAACAATTCAAGTAGGAAAAGTTTTCTGCTTTGTTTACTTTTCGGTGCCCTCCAACCCAAATAACCTAACAGTAAACCTGAATTTCAGTCTACCAACACAGTGTACAATACTGAACATAGCTGCTTATACAGTATGTTGGTAGAGAGGTTTTTCTGAGCAATAGACATTGTATTTACAAAACAATTGTATTTACGAAACGGTTGGTAGAGATCTTTGTAGACTTTGTATCTAGGAAACGATTGTTTTCCAAGTGATATTTTCAAAGGGTAACAAGCAACTTGACATATACCATGAGGCTGGCTTAATGGAGTCATGTGAAACATTTCACCTACAAAGGAGAAAAATGCCAATTTTACCAATAGTTGATTCATGGATACAATATTTAGTGTCTCCGCAACCTAAATTGCTGGTACAGGCCAACCTGTTCAGATATTTTCCGGCCAACTTCCATCACAGTATCAAGAACACACCGGCCTTGGCTAAGTCTAAAATCCTCATTGTTGTTTGAGAAACGTGGGTGTGCTGATGAGCTAGGGATGGCTTTCTCTTGTTAAGCAAAATCCCAGGTCAATAGCCATTTCGAGCTTTATTTGCGACCCAGGTCTGTCTAAGAAGTCGCGAAGACACAAATTATAGTAAAATGGAGTTCTGTAGATATCAATGTCATAGCTTGATATCCTAGAGCCTTTATAATAACAGAATTCACCATATGTGTTTGTCACCATTGTATAACTTACCTTTTTCTGTCAGAGGCATTTAAACTAAATAGCTATAGCTACATGTGGCCGATTGTATTTTTTATAATTACTCCTCCATGTATAAGGGCCGACCTTTTGATATTGGACCCTAGTCGTCCCTCCTGTCGTCAATAATCATACATGCATATTGAGTCTGAGGGTTTGGGTAGAATTAAATGATTAACTGAGCATTTACAGTATTAATGGCCCATCTACCCCACAGAACTAAGCTTTATATAAAAAGCATCACATTTTTCTGTCTTAGTCAATTGTAGTTTGGCGTTCAATGAAGGCACATCTACTCTATCTACTTATACATGTGCGGGTACACTCTGCGTTCTTGATAGAGATCCGGAGGATAACCTAGGAATCTCTCAGCTTAGTTGTCTGTGGAACTGAAAGCTCGTAGAAACTGGGGTAGTTAATATTCACTAGTACTAGTAGTTAATATTCACTAGTACATGCTCAGACCTAGGTGCTAAGGTCGCACCTACGATACATTTATAATAATAATACGTGATGGGATTATGTTATGTCGTACTTGTTGGCCGCTTATATAAGTTGGAGCACAGAAGACTCTCTGAGTAGCTGAGGAGTGCTAGGTTGGGCCTAGAAATATATTGTTTTTCAGATTAGTGCACAGTATCGCTTCGGGCCTTGGCAGAAATTTACAATACACTACCACCTGAGGGCTCTACGGCTATTACATGAAATGATCATAACTTAAATACTTCCATCTCGCTCTACTCACCTTTAAACCGTAGATGGAGAAAACCAAATCGGTAATAGCCTCTGTTGATAGGTTACTGCTGGTTCCGTTATAAGCATCAGCCATTGCTCAATATTTAATAGAGAAATGCACTGTATAGGTAATAGCTAGCAGTCTCTCAGACTCTTCTGTAAGTACACGTAGGCTGTGCACTAATCTAGTCCCCTCAATACACTGAAAAGTACATCATAAGGGCAATCTAGAGGCATTCAGATGCTGATGATTGTATACAGTGCTGACACTAACTGACCTCAAATGAGATACAATGCACTTAAAAAGTGCAAATTCAAGAGGGGTGGATTTAACTAAGCAGTAACTTGTTATATGAATTGAGGATACACTAAGTCCGTAGGGTGTTGACTGTAATGCGTTAATAAGAATTCATACCAGTGTCAAGTCCTGGATTTAAATATGTAAATGTCATGTAATACAAAAGTTCACATACACTGATACACTTCCTTTATAATGTTGAAAAACATTATTTGAAAGATTTGATACCCCTGGAGTCCTTTTCAAACTTCTAGTGCCATGTGCACATTATGAAAATAATCTAGCTTTTTACTGTTATACTTACAAAACAGAGTAATTACAATATTTCTAAACCTTCTTTCAAGAACTTCAAATATTCTTCTTAGTACAATATTCTCCTTGAGCCTCCAAATATGGAGAGGTCTGGTTGTGGGATGTTGGTACACTCGTAGATATAAAACACTATGTGGAGATAACTCCAATTCCAAGCACTTGTTTCAGGATAAAATTCAGACAGATGGTTTATCTGTTTTGGACGCATATTCTTTGTTATTTTGTTGATTATTGATATTATTTGTAAAATAGTATTGAATGTAGTGTGTATCTAAAATCTACAAGACACTAATTTTTCGAGCATTGTGTAGTTATCCTCATGAAGAAATGGTCATACATAGTTCGGTACGAATGTCTCCCAATTCACAACTAATAGGCATGTGGTCTAGTAATACATTATATTGAGGGTTACACTGCTGAAGAATCTAGACTTGTATAGCTGCTAACCCTAGATAATTGAATTGTATGAACAAACAATATTTTATTTATTATAGTACAATATATATTCACAATAAATAAATTGCTATACCGTGTCCATAAGAAGCTCTATGCATAATAGTATATGTAATAAAGTTGTAATAGCCAGAAAGGCACGTATGCAAATGATAGTGATAGATAAATACAGAGAAAAACTAAAATATTTACGACAATAATATTATCAATGTGTAATAATTGTGTAAGGCCAAAGCACATGCACTAATGTTATACTTTGCATTAGCTAAAGTAATGTAAGATAGCCCATATGTAATATTATTTAGGTGGTGTAGATTTCTATCCTGAGATAAGTGAGGAATCCACACTAAGATCTCTTACACAGAGGTTGAACCGCAGTAGTAGACAGAACAGCCTCTTTATGGTCTCATCACCATTCTTAACCATAGCTACAATATGATAACAAATAATGTGTAGTGTCCCGTAGTGCAAGCATCATAAAAAATAAGATATGTGTAGCTTACATGTAATGTAGTGTAAGTATGATATAATATTATAATACTTACATGTATATTGTAGTATTATAATATTATAATATAAACATTTTAGCAGACATACCATCTATAAGTTATGCCATTCTCTCGCCTAGTCTAATGAAGATGATCTCATCTCAAATATCTGTTTGATCTGTGAGACTGAATGCTCTGTATCTATAGCTACTATCGTCTTACTTGTACCTGTAGTATATGTTATAATATATGAACTATTCATGTTACCTGCTCTACTCCCTTCTACTTCCACTTAAACCATTTATTTCATGCCCTGAAGGATGGAGAAGAGTATGACTGCCAAGAGGTGCTTCCTTCTATGACTCATCAATGGGAGAAATATCAGGAAAATTGTGTCAGCGTCTTTACAAAAGCTGCCCAATACTGGAGTGGATCAGGTGTATGATTAGATAATATGGTCTGTTGGAACCCAGGCTACCATACTTGAACATTATGCTGTTATAGTTTGAATTCTCTGAAATCAACTTACACGTTGGGTTTCTTAGTTCCAGGATCATTTCCTCTAGTCTCTTAACGCCTAGTCTAATTCTCAAGTCCATTTTCAGAGTTTTTTCTGTTTCCAATGAAACCGATGATGCAGTATCGACATCATCGGACAACTCCAGTTCTTCATCGGTTCCGACAGCTTCATGGTCACCAGCTACAAATCATCACATAAACACCAACATTGGTTCAGTTTACAATAGAAGACTATTGGTTAAATTCAGTTGATTTATAAGTTGTAATGCAGAATTCTGAGCACATAGTGGGACTGACAGATTTCTTTAAAAAATAATGACAGCCTAATATTATTTTAATAAAACCTGTAGGTTCAAGTATGTTTATATGGACAGATAGAGCAGTATTGGGACAGGACGCAACATCTAAAAGATTTGGAATATTTATATATTATAATAATATAATAATAATATAGTATACTTACATATAAACTCTCCCTGATTTGGCTGTAACTTTTGTTCCTGTTTCTCAACCACCTCATGACATTCCACATCCGTTCTCTGGATTGTCTTTCCTTCCAATGAAGATGTTGATGGTTCTTGAGCGGTATTTGGTGACTTCAAATCCTCGTTCTGTTTACGAGCATCATCGTCACCATCTACTAAGTAAAACATGCACTTGCCTGACATCATGGTCGTATTAAATGGACCTAATAATTATACATAACAATTATGATAACTACTCTGTATAAATATTCCTCCATAGTACACCAGTAAAGTCTAGCTTATAAGGATAAATGTAACTAAATTGACTACTTTTGCTCGTAGCAGTATTATCTGCTTCTCCATGAGTTTAACCGATTCGAAAAACAATCCAAGAGATAAAATACATGACTTACCAATAATACTTTCCAAGTCCTTACTCATCCTATTCCTCACACTCTCTCCCTTTGGTATTTGTTGTAAGGTCACAAGTGCATCGGCATCGTCAGCATCACATGTTTCACCAGATCGTCTTCTCCTACCTACTATATAACAATAGAGAACGTTGGTGAATGCCGTATAGGATGATGCAGTGAATATCTCTGTAATCATATGACAGTCAGCAATTCTACTTACTAATCCAGCACGAAGCAGTGATTATAATCAACCACTAGATTATTAATAATAATATGATACATGTCTACAAATAAATTTAGTAGTTTACCTGGTAGACAGGCCGCGAACTTTGAACCCAGATTGGCGAGCATTCTCCGTATAGGGTTAGCAGTGGTGTGGAGTTTCACCTTCACAGGTCTCATGCTACTTGTGGGTGGTGAAGTCTCCATTTCCATATTTGTAGCAGCACTGTGTAGTTTCACTTTAGAGCAGTCACCTGTTTCCTTAACCGGCTGTACTACTGGAAATGATCGAGACTCCAGTATGGCTGCAGTAACTACATTTCTTTCCAGTTTAGAACCTCTTGCCATTGGCTCCTCTTTAGCGTTGGCAGCCATGGCAGGTTCCTGGATAGCCTGTTCTGGTTCATCAATAAGAACTTTAACTCTGGTGTCTTCCAAAATAGGCACGGCTGAAGAAGTAGACTGAATCGGGGCATCCAGTTCCTGTGGTTTCACTTTAATATTAGGAGTGCTGATATTCTTATTCTCTCTGGTATTACCACTCGGTTTTGATCTCTCAAATTCACTTGCGCAGGGGAGACCATCTTTAAACAGTCTTCTTTTAGCATCATTTACAACTCCCTTCATCCTCAAATATTTTAGTTCCTCAGCGATATCTCCGTTTATAGCAGACATCTTGATTCACTCAGAAATACGTTGTCAACATAAACACAATGTTGTGTCATTAACGCAAAGATTTGATTGTTAGCAGAATGTCCTAGTGATACCCTTTTATACTATAAAATGTACTCGTGTTGCTAAGTTTTAATTGTTGATTGTTATGATGTTGATAATAATACCATGTGTGTGTTAGAAATTTGTGGCACCAATAAGTTCAACATCCATTGGCAGAAAGTCCATAATTATATGATTGTTATAGCTAGGTTTAGACCTTACATACAATGCATTATATTCGTCATATCACATGAGTTATGTACAAACATGTAATTTTTCATAACATAAACTTAATAAATATATTAATGTATATTACTAAAGTTTTCTGTGGTCATGCATAATGGACCTGCCCATGTTCCATTTCAACTGATCTTTTTCCTAATTTCTTCTTATAATTTTGACCCTTTAGGTAAGCCTCGAAGAAAAGAAACCTAATAGTCAGCAAATAATGCAGTTTACTGAGTGGAGAGAGAACAACTCCATTGAAACATTTAATCAGAATCTCTGGATATGTGCAATCAACTGCCTCGCTAAGGATATTATTATTTGACATGGCCACCATGACTTCAGAATTTTATTCATCTTGCTTATAGGCAACAAACAGCAGTCTTTACAAAAGTCATGTCAGCTACCAATGGATAAAATTCTGCCCTGAAGATTGAAAGTAGTCATATTGCAAGACTGGCTGGCTTTGCGAGAACTACGGTCTCTGTATGTAGATGAATTCAAACAATGTAGGCCGACATGCCGTGTTAGGACAAATCAAAGTTTTATTATTAACCATTTCTCAATCAAAAAAGCTGACAAAGTTGTGGTATAAGCAATGTGTATCCATAAAATGGACAACCAGTTCCAGTTGAGGAACCCTTTCTTATGCACGACAGAGTTAATTGGTGCATATAGCGGGCATTTAGCACAGCATCAACGTCTTCAACAGCTACAAATCTGCTGATGGTTGGTTGTAAAACTTCATTAGATGGTGTACAACCAGTTTCTACCTCATAAAACAATCTAATTCAACAGACTGGTCCATACAAGTTGGATGTTTATAGATACAATAATATTATCTATGACTTATATGGTTTGTGAGGTTTTCTGTTTTGGTTTCTAAGCATGGTTAGCCAGAGAGCCATAGTTCTAGAACTTCCGAAGGAGGTCTGCTCCACAGTTCCTCAAGAGCCCTCCACCCTCCTTTCTGTGTGGTTAGGACGTAAGGATCTTTGCGTTGGGAGTAGTAATGAAGACCAATTAGAAGTGACTGAACAAGACGTCCCGCTGTACAATAGTAAACCATTTCTAATTCCGTCTGTGACAGCTGACGTTTGGTGAGATAGCCACGGAGGCAGCTGCCAGCTATTCCAATTGGATCATCGGCAGCGCATGTCATCATATACATCATATATATGCCGACATCAAATACCACTGAGTTGAAATCACAGTCATTGAAATCTATGATTCCACTTATTTTAGTTTCTCCATTAACAGTCTTGACTAGAATGTTCTGTTCATTGAAGTCTGCGTGAATAGGAGCTAAAACAAAACCCTCATATATTAACTGAGTAAATAAATTTTTTGTGCATTACAAAGACTCACATGTACATTTACTTACAGAACTTGGTGTGCAAAATAAAATTGGTCATGGCCTGTATAACATACGCAACTCCTACTGGAATTCTTCTTGCCATGCACATGTAGCTCCAAAAATATAAAAAATATTCTATTGCTACTACATGCTAGTAACATTAATCTAGTCATGACTTTCATAGCCTCTTTGTCAAAAATGTACAAAAATTGAATTAAAACATTCTACACTACACTACCATTCCTACATTTGCAATACACACAACTTGTTTAACTAAAAAAGTACTTTACCACGCACATTTATGTTGAAAGTACGCCGCTACAAAAGAAAAGACCAAAAAATGTGCCACATAGGTTAGCGGTAGATTTACCTTGTGGAAGGGTAGAGATAACTCCTTGAAGGCTTTCCCACTTATCTAGCACCTCATTGGCTATTGCCCTCCTTTTTCCATCTTCCACTAAATGTACAGAGCTCCTGACTTTTGGGAGAGAAGACAGGCTCCATATATAATTGCTTCTCGACAACTTCGTGTCAACGTGACCCTGAAGTTGTAATCGTATTACTGTATTGGGGCATTTTAGCAAAGTGCAAAACATCTTGGGATACAATAGAGCTTCCAATTACTGCACAGATGATCTAGAGGCTAGAGAGGGTAGATTTTAGTAATAAAGTACAAATCACCTCTCATATAAATCATGTAAGGCTATGGTTCTATAATATTAGGTTGTTTCCTGCAAATGGTTTGTTGTACTGTTTATATTGAGCAACGTCAGGAGGTTTACCAGTGCACATGGTAACTGATTAACATTTGAAAGAGACTCACCCATATGATGAGACCAAGCAAAATCTGGTATTTGTTGCTAACATCTCCAATACTAGCAATAAGAGTCAAATATAAAACAGTAATAAATATTAAATGATAACATGAACTCTGACCTCCATACAAAGGTGAAGGTCAGCAAGGAATACACCTCCTTTATAAACTATATCGGGGTTCACGTTGCTTCCATCTAGCGTGTTCCCTTCTATATACTCAAACAGTTGAATTAGGTGCAGACGTGTAGACGTTTCATCACCTGCAACATTATTTCTTACATTACAACAGCAGTTCCTGCTAGGACTATTTATATGTGAAGGCACTACAAGAGGCTTCGACAGAACGATTCCCCTGTTCATTGGCATCGCTTTATAGGCAGTGCTTAATACCAGTTCAACAACGGCCATGATCATTACCCAGTTAATAACCAAAGCTGATTTCTAATAAATTATAATAATAGCCGAACATAATATGGTGCACTGATTTCTTCTAGAATGAGGCTCAGTCAGCAGAGAATGAACAATATTGGTCTCTTGTGTAGCCAATTGGTTTCCAGCTTTTGTAAAAAGTTACCAGCATTCCATTCACCCTCTACTTCCACTGATGTAACATATCAGTAGACAGAATGATGCACATTAATAAGCAATAAGTTAAAAACAGCTAACCTCCGCCATACTGATGGCTTCGATTCAATTCTAGTATATAAAACTCATAATCCTCTGTAGAGTAGTCGATACAAATGTCAAAAATTTGGTCGCTTTTATCTGTCTATAAAATGTTAAAATGAACAGGGGAAACAGTGTACCTACTGTTGGTTAGGTTCTTCTCTCCACAGAGTTGTCCACTCTTCGTCCTTACAACCTTCGGGCATGGGATCCCTTTACAAGTTAAGTGCTCAAGCAGTTTCACTCTAGCATCTAAATGAAGAAATTCATGTAATGAAAGTCATAAATATTCAATTATTCTGTATAAGACAAAGTACAGACAGATTACCCATAATGCATTGCAGATTTAATACTACACCAGCTGAACACTCACAGATTTGATCTGAATTTTTGCTGCTGTCCAGTGAATTGAATACTTTGAATACATATCCTAATTCACAGAGTTTTGTTTCAGCAGAATCTCCTTCACTGAGGTCTACAGTTATGTGGAAATTCTGATCTTCGTATCCATTTAGTTGTTTCACCGACAGTACCTACGATATAAGGCAAACAGACTAGTTAGCACGCAATGCTAATAATATGTAATATGAGCTAGCATGAGATATTAGTCACCATCACATTACATGTATATAAGGATCAAACTTATTCGAGGTTAATTCTATTGGAAAAATCAACTTGTAACTTGACTTGGCTTGGCAAGTGAGAACCTTCATCTACTATATGATTTATGAAATGGCCATAACCATAATGACCATAAGCCCATAACTTGGCAAATACTGCATTCTACTCACCTTTAAACCGTAGATGGAGAAAACCAAATCATTAATAGCCTCTTTTGATAGCTTAGCCCGAGTTCCATCATAAGCATCAGCCATTTCTCAATATTTAATAAAGAAATACACTGTATAGTTAACTACTAGCAGTCTCTCAGACTATTCTGTAAGTACATGTAAGCTGTACACTAACCTAGTCTCCCAATGCCCTGCAAAGAAAGCCCCAAGCATTCAGATGTTGACAATAACTGACCTCAAATTAGATACAATACACATTATACAAATTCCAGAGGGGTGGATTTAACTAAGTGCAGCAACTAGTAATTAAATGTAATTACTTACTATATAAAATAACAATAAGCTACCAACAATGCTCGTTGCTTATACATGTACAATGTACATGTATATACTCAACTGATGCAAATATTTTGTACAACATTCTATATGGGATGATATATTACTGTACATGTTACAGTGGATACATGTATGTACTCATGCATATGCATTATTATTTGTACACTGTTGTATATTATTATATCATACCTATTTGTGTTCTAACACATACATATAATATACATATACACTCTTTTCTACCTCCTTAATTTTGTCTTGATTCATTTGTATATATAATGGCCGTGTGCATATATCATGCACAGCCATGTAAATTGGTTGTGATTATGTATATTGTATATACATGCACTACACAGATATGCACGTTATGTATGTATATAAGAAGCTGCATATACGTACATGTACATGTACATTTACTAACGGCTTACATGAGGTTCAGGTTTGTAGGTCTGTATATTATAATAAGTTCAGATGGAAATGGAGTATGATACTTTCTTCCACTCCCTTTACTTACTCCTAGATAGAATTATGATGCATTCTGGGAAAGACCACAACATTTCACACTTTACATTATATAATTGTACAGCAAGGACTAATTAGGGCCCAGTAAAAGTGGGTCACACTGCAGGTTGTATGCAACTCTGACTGCAACTACAGAAGTAAGCTGCAACTAGTTGCATGCAAGTTGCAGTTGGAGTTGTATTACCAACTCAGACTCCGACACATGCGTTTACACTGCTGCAATTCAATGAAAACTATCGGAGGGCGACAAATTTTACAGCCAATAGAAACACGTGTATGTCTACATGTTGTTTCATTGGCTGTAGCTTTTGGCCACCCTCTCCGACCTGTCGCTTCAACCTGGCACTGCTGTATCGCTGCAACTCAGACCCCGATCCTGTTACAAGTGCAGACTCCGACAACGATTCATGTTCACACTACTCAGACTCCGACATTGCAACCTCAGACAGGTTGCACCAGACAAAATTGCAGCAGTGTAAACGCGCCTTAAAAGTAACACACAGCACACACATTGCACAGACACAGTTCACCCCTCACCTAATAATCGCTCTTGCAAAAAGTTCATTTTACTGCCATGGGCTCTCTGAAGCTGCTGAATATAATTACATGTAGTCCTCTACTCAGTTGCATAACCACATATATGTAAGGCAGTTTTAAGCATTCAAACCTTAGAAGAGTGCATGGCATACCACAAGCTCATAAAGGTTTAGTAATCACACTTAGTACATTAGTCTACCGTGCCATGTCAATGGCCGGCATTAGTTTATTCATCGCATGTATGTAAAATGTAAGTACATTCTGTAATTTTAAGTAGAATAGCTGGCATCAGTTTATACATTGAAGGTATATCTTCTGTAAAATTCTGCTGACAACCCTCCCATTTGCTAGCAAAGATTGGTGAGTCTGTCTAGCATAGCAATGTTATCGAATTTATGAACATCAGATTTCAAACAAAACCATGGACTGTGAGTATGAGTAATTTATTTATAAATCAGCTCAGAGTTTCGTTCAGAATAACATGGAGAGTTGGTCAATCCCAACATTATATAATTATCCCAGGATGGATCCCCAAAGAGAGCCTCCAGTCGTATCGGTGGGTAGCAGAGAACATGTGGTCGGAATATATGAGGAGGAGGTAGTGGACAACCAAGAGGATGAGAGGAGGTTGAGACGGCAGCAGAGAGAGCTACTTCCAACAACCACACCAGCTTTCTTCACATCAGGACATGCTTTTGTGCTTCGAGTGATGGACACATCTATTGCGTCTGACACAGTCGCTCTTATCTGGTCGCACACAAAGTTGTCTACAAAAGCATAGCCATTGGTATCATAATATAGCAATTTAAAACTATTGCCGCGTAGTTGGTCAATTGGTTATGTCTGGTGTGAGATTTACGGCACCATGATTTACATTACATGTTATATTACTAACATTGATATGCTTGTAATATTGCAAACAGTCTGTAGTATAACAAACACACCATTTTATTTGGTTAATCACAAAACCTGTCTTTTGAAAAAATACTTAGTTTCTAATGTGCTCATTTTTACAGATAGGCCTGTGAGTAATGGATTGAATTGGGCTAATTGCAAATCATCTTACCCAAGCTGTTGGTGTACGGTGGCACATTAGAGGAGATGTGGGATTGACTACCATACCATGAGAGCTGGGTGCTCAACCCTTGCTTGAAATATCTGTTGCCTAAAATCCACAGACAAACACTACAAATGTATCATCAGTTATTCTGAACAAAGGAAGTATATTATCCTGGCAGTGAATTTTCGAGTTAGATGCGGAAGTGGAGAAATTTGAGATAGCCTTTGTTCTTCGTCAAAAATGAAGCAGGAGAAGTTGTCTTCTCTATATTTCGCTGGTTGACTGCCCTTACCCCAAACTCCAACCACAAACAAAGACCTAAGGCTTTCCAAATTTCTCCACTACTGCACCTAACAGGAATTTTCACCTCACAGGTTCGCATTAATTCGGTAACACAGGCTAATATTTGTAGACATAATATTATGGACACCTACCAAGGTCCTCACAGATCTTATGACACTCTTGCATGGCAAGACCACAGCTCTGGCTGGCCGAGTTGTATTTGATATAGTAATCCTGAGAAGCCGTTTTGTCTTCACGGAATACTTTAAATAGCGGCCATGATTGTTTATAGCTGGGAGATGTAGAGGATATGGTCAGATTACATTGACATCTAAAACGATTACACAGAACATAGACATTTAGTCGTTTAAATTTAACAGACGGAATTACTTCATCTCTGTGCTTAGCTTCTTACTACACTGACCATGCTCTAATAGAGGAACTAATGTACATGTTCATAATAACTAAGAGTCCAGCAGTTTGTACAATAATAATATTACAGGTTCCTACGTAAATTACACACTATATTTTCCTACATACATCCATATCAATATTATAAAGAATAATAGACCATAATACCTATCTGTTTGTTGATAAGGGGAGCTTGTTACACCTCCTGTTTCAGTTGAGGTAATTAGTGGCTTTTCTGTGGATTTAGGGCTAAATGAAACAAAGCATACAATTCACATTTGTGGAAAGGGGGAAACAACTTTAGCCAATGTATAACATTTTGTGATATACAGTGTAATTGTGTAGCACTTTGTAATATACAGTGTAATTGTATAAGATTTTGTTATATATAGTGTAATTGTATAACACTTTGTAATATACAGTGTAATTGTATACACTTTGTTATATACAGTGTAATTTTGTAGCAGCTATATTACATACACAAAGTGCACTTTTAAGTTTTCACTACATTACCTGAGAGCTATTTCAGTTTTAAGTATTCAAGCCATTCGCCCAGGAGTCTCAAGTAGCTGACTTAAAGTGCTCAAGTCATTGAACAGGTGAGATCAAGTAGTTCAGGTTAAACAAGCACCTTACCTGGCACAGGTATAGTGGTAGGAACTCAAGAATGATGAAGAGCAACAGAAGTCGTCGCTGAGAGTTGCAGCCTTCCTATTGGCCGTCCAGTGTGAATTGCAGCTACGTGTATCATAGAAGACATCAAGAGAGGCATCATCGTCTGCACTCAGACTATGCAGGTGCTGCTCACACACATAATTACCTGCGAAATATTAGTTTTAACAATATTTATTTATCATAAATGCACGGTTAATACTACACTATGTAGCTGCTGTGCAAAGAGTATTGTTTGATAAGTAGTGGGTTGACTGAACCAATAGTGAACCATGAGATTACTGTGTTGCAACATATACACAATCACTTTAGATTTATACCCACACAAATATATATATAAACAGAATCCTTTTACTGTGCACAGAACAAGAATGACTGGAACCTACCTAAAATCTGCCCTGAAGGTAGTCGAGAGTCTTTGGTCAAACGCTTCTTTGTGGCTGAAACAAGCAGAAACAATCTCATGTTTTACAAAGAAAACTTTCAATAAAGCCAGCCTCAAATATAGATGCTATTAATCACTGTTGTGGTCAACTGGTTTACAGTAAACCGTGGGCATAATATTATATACATGTATAATTATCATTAGGAGTTATGCCCCCGCTGTCTGTGATGTTTATTCTGAAGTAAAGGAACGACAACTCCACTGCACATGGCTACTATTGTGAATTTTTCATATACAGTGAAGGACAAATGAATGTACAGTAGCAATTCTGAATGTCTGAATGCCACTTTGCCTAGAGCACTGGGGGGAGGTACGTAAGCAGCCATTTCATAGTTTTGCATTGGCCATTGCACAGTAAGATAGCAAAGTTCGATCATTAAATAAACAACTATTTGTTATACATTGTCTTTTTATACGCATGTAAATTAATTGCATTACGTGTAATATGTAATAACAACGATATAGTATAGTGCCATTTCGTTTGCATCTTTGTTTCATAGTTTATTAAAAGCGCACACCAATCTCTACTGTTACATGTAGCTCTAATATTAAAATTTACCTTCCGTCCTGCAATAGGCTTCACACTGGCTGTTTGCCAATTGACAGTTCTCTGCAGCCACAGAGGTTGGTGGAATAAGGCTGTTAGCTGACAAATGACTAGTGTGTGTGATTCCAGAAAACAGGTTGTAGCTGAGCCCTATCTCACATTGGCACCTATATAAACCAATCATATACCTCTACTAAGCACCTTGTGGTCTAATGTCTAAGCCATTGCTAAATTTGAATTTCCACAATAAAAATATTTTCTGATGCTAGGTGTCTTCGCGACCTAAACTTCAGACCCAGGCCGATTTACAAAAATATTTTTCGGCACACATCCGTCACAGGGTCGCGAACACACCAGCCTGGGCCAAAAGTAAAATCCTCATTTTCGCGCGAAGAAATCAGGTGTGCCGATGAGCTAGGGATGGTTTCATCAAGCCAGGCAAAATACCAGGCCAATAGCCCTCCTGACCTGGGTCGGGCAGCCATCTTATGATTTTTATTTGCGACCCAGGTTCGTCCAAGAGGTTGCGAAGACACCTGTTTACGTATGCTCTAGCTAGAAAATGTTTTTTATTTATCTATGTGTCATGTAAATACTCTCTAAAAGTTTGATATATATTTTACATGAGCTTTGCCAGCATAACTTACGGAACAGTAACTACACTCTTGACAGGAAGTGTGGTGGTAGTAGGCGGCAGTGTTGTTGTTGGCCGTACGGTAGTATCAAAATGCTGACAGTCAACATGCTTGTAGTGACCAGGGAGGGAACGAGCACAGCAGAAGTCTGGATCTATCACTGCGGCTACTCGGTTGTCATAAAGAGAAGATGAACGTGTGGAGCAACTTCCTGCCTCATAGAACACATCTAATTGGGCGATGTGATTTGACTTGAGCTCCTCGTAGTGAGATTGGCACATGTAGTCGCCTACAAAGGATCAATTTGGTGATCTGAGAACTCTTTCACAATTACTAACTATACAGTGTAGAAATGCAAAGAAACATGTTACGATATGACAGAAAAGATGACTGTTCAACTGTCCAATGCTCAATGCTGTACTCTTTGGTAGATACATGTATGTTAGTAGCAATGTATATTAGATATATGTGACTTACCAAGAGAATATTTGAAACCTCTTGCTGAAGTCACCAAAGTTTTGCTTGTCATGTTCTTGTCTTGGACTAAAAGAGAAGCGTGGAATAGCAAGTCAAATACAGACATTGGTGCTGCATCAAGTTTGGTAGATGTACTGGTTGTATGAAAAATGATGATTGCAGAGATGGAATAGGGGGAGACAATGTGGGACTTGAAGTCGTCCCCACTTGCTAGACAGCTCCTTAGTGTATGTGGACTCAGCTAGTCATAGACTAAGAGTCTATTACCAAGTGTCATTAACCAAGGTCATGGACACTTGGTTATAGACTACAGTATGTACACATTATGGTGCACATACTATCACTCTCTGTTGCATATGTAAATTAGTAAGTTAAACTTGCTCGTCTTAGAATCTAGTGTGCTGAGTTATATACAAGATCAGAAGGCTCAATACTACTTGTATACTAAACAGCTTTACCGTAGTCTCGGCAATAATCATGGCATTCTGTCTCGATCTCATCACAGCTCCGACCACTCACAACCTTTACAGGGATGAATTCAGCATCGACATGTGTGCGTGCAAAATCTGTGAAGAAGGAATTGATTTTTCGACGGAGGCTAACACGGCAGTTGCAGCTAAAATGAAACGAGTATTACATAAGAGATGTAAGTCACTATTTACTATCTATATGACCTCTCCCCCCCCCCCCCACACACACACACACATCGTCTACAACCAGAAGTAGGAGAGCATGCTTTAGATGAACTATCAAATATTAAATTGATAAAATTATTTTTTTTATGCTGAATACGTTTGTGATGCTAATCCTGTGAACTTCCTGACACGATTATCAACAAACAGCAACACACAGGTTAGCGGTGATCGGAAACTTTAAATATTTAACATATAAACTCCAACAAGTATCTTCTAATAATACTATAATATACCAACAGCGAAGAACCAGAATATTGACATGCGCGGCTGTTTCCTGTGCTGTGTATATTATACTAATATAGTATTCACTCACTCTCGGCTCTGAAGAGGTGGCAAAGTCGTTGTCGGGGGAGAGGTAGGTGCAGTCTTCACACTACAAATTAACATAACATGGTGCGTTATAATACATATCTATGATACAATTACACAAAATATAATATACATACATGTATATACAATATTATATACACGTATATTATGTAATACTTCGACAATATTGTAATGGTACACACAGTCGTCTCCTACACCTGACACTCATTATTATGTGTGCTTACATATATATATCTGCTTGCATTCTACCTTGTGTAACTTCTATATCATTGTATATACTTGTATGATTATTATTAAGTCTTTTAGTGCCTTTTATACCCATGTACAGAGGCCCGACCTCTCAGAATTACTTGATATTCATTTTGTACATGAATTGGATCATTATAAGCAACTTTTGTATAACCCGACCCATTTTGGGTCGGCCGTCGGGCTTCCGGCGGCCATGTTGTTGCGCAACTTCCGGACGACCCTATGTCGTTTTTTCCCGACACTACGTCGGGCGGAAGTCCTTATACTATATAAAAGGCATTGTTTCACTGTTCATTGTCTCAGTCTTCACTTGGCTTTCAATAAAGACACATCTATACTTGATACAGAGACTTTCACTTCCTTTTGTCAGGTCATTCGCTTAGCGAACCGCCTACTAGGTCGGATCACTCTCTTTCAACGTATAGTCTGAAGGTCAGACTTGGGACCAGATGGGTCGTCTCTGGTAGTTATTGGGCTACTGAGACCGCTCGATCTTTTATGTAATGAGAAGGCCTAGCACCACTCATAGGCACTTCAGTTTTGGGTCGGTAGTCGTCCAAGGGCGACCGCACGAAATACCAGAAACCATTACAATATTATATTGCCTATACTGTATACAATATGACTTGTATGCAATATATAATTATTAAAGCATGTATACAATATTGTATACCTATACAATGCTGTAAATGTAATTAGCAAAAGCTTTGAGATTTTATAGACAAGTTTCCCAGCATAGGCGCTAGGCAAAAATTACGATTTGTCTTCTCTTATGTGAAGTACTCCTCAAGCTGGTCTTAGTCTTCATTAGAACCCTATAAATGGGACTGTACAACAAGTTTTGGCGGGGTCAGAGAAAACGGAAGGCAGAGTTGAAAAGCTTGTAACAGTTTGGTCTTAGTGGAGATATGCTGCACTGTTGTTGCTACTCCGAGGTGCCGACGATTCAAACAATTATGGACTATATTGACTATACTTAAATATTCTCTAATATGGAATCTTTAAAACTTTGAAACTGAAGTTAAGATAGTTATTAACAGAACTAGTTTAAAACTTTGTTGAAAATTGTTGCCACTGATAAAATATCTACATGCTGTAATATAGACATACTTGTTAGAGGAACAAGGTCTGTATGTAGGCTGGTAGAAGAACGGATAAGCAGCAGCTCTGCAGCACATATTGTTGTCAATATTCACAATGAGGCTAGCGCTGTAAGTAGTCCTAGAGGCTAGAGAAGAACGACATTGACTGCTCAGGCTATAGTAAACCCCGAGATCTGGTCCGATGGAATAGCCTGAGGCTATAGACTGGCACATTTTATCACCTGCATAAAAATTGATATTTCTTAGCTCAATTATTCAAAATGTACACTAAACTAAAGGAAATGCTGCTAATTTTCTAGAGTTTTGGCTAGCACTGGTAAAATAGAAAATTATATTCTATTTATATTGCTCAAGCTAAAAGTTATCAAGCTATTTCTATAACAATCATGAACGAAGCTCATTGCGATTTTACCATTAAAAAAGTTGGCATACAGTTGCCAGCAAATTAGACAAATAAAAACGTCGCGGATCTACTCTTAGAATCTGTATGCACCTCTGGTAAAATGATATAAATGTGTATGCATGTTTACATGCTTTATTCAACCTACAGGCATACCGATTTTTGAAGAGATACCATTGACCTTGACCTTCTTGAACAGTAACATTTACTACTTAGTCACCCATAAACTGCTGTAATGAAAATACCTGAATGATTAGATCTTACCCAGAGTAGTAGAAGTTCCAATATCCGTAGCTGCTCCATTGATGTCCAACTGCAGGGCTCGAACTACATATATACAAAATGTACATGTATATAGATCTGTATCAAATATATTTTCTCTTGAGACGAGAGGTGGTGTGCGCACAACATGCAACACAATGATATAGCCAAATCTCGAATCAATGGCAAGCCTACTGTCATAGGTATCCAATTGAAAGTACACAGTTAAAATAGACTGTGCTCTCTCCATACAAAATAAAGCCTGAGAGTAGTACAGAAAATTATAGCAGTTGGTTTTGAGAATGATTAATGTGGTTCACTCACCTCTAGACGTGCAATGCAGTCTACATAATTGATCGGCCTCGTTACATGTATCAGCTGATATTTTGGTTTGGGGGATGAGTGTTGGAACAGACAGCTTATGCAGTCCAAGATTATAGCCTCTGATACTCTGATAACTTCCAAACTCACACAAGCAACTATAAATGGTAGACGCAAAGGCTTCAGCCTCTAAACTTCAATAAATATATCAAATTGACAGAGTTACTCCATTGTTCAACTGTGACGGATACAAGCACAGCACATCTACATGTACATGTAAATTGTACCAATAAGATGAGTATTTAAAAATGTTTTACCTGGCCTCGATTTTCTTTGGTGTAGCAGTGGTGGTATATTGAGTAGTGGTAGGCTTGGCTGTTGTGGTAACACTTACATTGGTCTGTTTCGGAAGAGTGACTGGTGTAGATGTAGACAGCGGTGTTAATGTTGAGGTAGTCGCATTCATTGCTGCCGTCGTTGTTTCTACTATTCCAGTTGTTGATGACCTCACGTCAGTTGATGTGGTTGTTGTGGTGTTCATTGTAATGACAGAAGCTACAGTGGTTGTGGGAAATGCTGTGACAGTTGTAGGTTCTGAGGCATGGATTGTTGGCAGTGGAGAAGTGCCGATAGAAACTGTGGAAGTTGAGACTGGCGTAGTGGAAGTTGTTGTAGGTGTCGCTTTTCCTGATGATTCCTTAGTTGTAGTAATGTGTATTTGCTGTGCAGTGATAGTATCGCTAGAGGTTACTGTATGAGTTGTCGGTTTTGCTGATTTTGTTGCTGTTGCCATTGGTGCTTTAATAGTTGTTTTCGGTATTTTAGTGGTTGCTGTTGGTGCTTTAGTAGTTGTCGTAGGAGCAGCAGTTGTTGTTGTTGGCGCCGTAATGGTTGTTGTAGGTGCCGCAGTTGTTGTTGGCTCTGTAGTGGTTGTTGATGGCATCGTAGTGAAAGTTGTAGGTACTGCAGCTGTTGTTGTAGGTACTGCAGTTGTTGTTGGCATCATTGGGGTTGTGGTAGATGCCGCAGTTTTTGTTGGCATTTTAGTGGTTGTTGTAGGTGCTGCAGTCGTTGTTGGCTTTGTGGTGGTTATTGTTGGCTTTATGGTGGTTGTTGTTGGCATCTTAGTGGTTGTTGTAGGTGCCGCAGTTGTTGTTGGCTCTGTAGTGGTTGTTATTGGCATCGTAGTGGTAGTTGTAGGTACTGCAGCTGTTGTTGTAGGTACTGCAGTTGTTGTTGGCATCATTGGGGTTGTGGTAGGTGCCGCAGTTTTTGTTGGCATTTTAGTGGTTGTTGTAGGTGCTGCAGTCGTTGTTGGCTTTGTGGTGATCGTTGTAGGCTTTGTAGCGGTTGTTGTTGGCATCATAGTTGTTGTTGTCCGTTGAGGCCATACTACCTCCTCATCATCACCTTCTGAAAGAGCATTGCAAAACATTATTGTAGCGGCGCCATGAAAATTTAAGCAATACGGTGCCATGAATGTGTTAGGAATGGCACTTACTCCATTCTCAGTTTACTATTGTAATGGTTTCTGTGATTTGGTGCGGTCGTCCTTGGACGACTATCGACCCAGAAATGAAGTGCCTATGAGTGGTAATAGGACTTCGCATTACATGAAAGATCGAGCGGTCTCAGTAGCCCAAATACTACCAAAGACGACCCATCTGATCTCAAGTCCGACCTTCAGACTATACAATGAAAGAGAGTGATCCGACCTAGTAGGCAGTTCGCAAGGCGAATGACCTGGCAAAAGGAAGAGAAAGTCTCTGTATCAAGTATAGATGTGTCTTTATTGAAAGCCAAGTGAAGACTGAGACAATGAACAGTAAAACAGTGCCCTTTATATAGTATAAGGACTTCCGGCCGACATGACGTCGGGAAAAGACGACGTGTGGTCGTCCGGAAGTTGCGCAACAAGATGGCCGCCGGAAGCCCGACGGCCGACCCAAAATAGGTCGGGTTCTACAAAAGTTGCTTATAATGGTCCAATTCATGTACAAAATGAATATCAATGGATTCTGAGAGGTCGGGCCTCTGTACATGGGTATAAAAGGCATTAAAAGACTTAGATATAATCATACAATCATATATAACAATATAAGAGTAAAGTACAAGCAGATATATACATGTATGCACGCAATAATGAGTGTCAGATGTAAGATACGACTGGGCGTACCATCACATAGCCCCCTCACACTAGGTCATGGGTGTCTCTAGTGTCAAGTTAAGAAGGGTACGGTACAGTGTAGATTCTCTGGATACTATATCCAAGTCTGCTTGTACAAGCTGGAGTTGTCGGGGGTGGTTTAGATGCTGGTTGGCTAGTTCACGAAGAGCTATTTCTCGAGCATAGAGAGGTTCCAGGTGTTGGCGTAGAGTGTCCCCCACCTGTTGACGGCTGGCAAGGTAGTGAATCCGTGGCTTGAGTTCAGCAAGTTGTTGCATGAACGACGGATCCGGAGATGCAGGACGTGTGGCATTCGGCTGAGTTAGTACAGGAGATGCAGGAGGTGGGGACTGGACGGCAGGAGAGTCTGGAGTGGCCCGGAGTAGGTCCCTGGCAGGTGTATAAGGAGAGCGGTGCGGTGAGACCTCTAGTGTGGGCCTGGACTGCAGTGGCTCGATCAGTAGAGTCGGAGAAGCTGTACAAGAAGCTGCACATGAGACCTTGGGTGGAGAGCCTTCGTAGAGAGGGCCTGACTGAGGATCAGGCATACTCTTCCTTGGAGCAGGCCTTGTCTTCCAAGAGGGTAGACGTCCGCGTCGGCCAGGGGGGCCGACACTTACTGCGGAGGTACTAGCAGGAGGTCGCCAGAGAGAAGGTCCAGCAGGAGTGGTAGGCGGCGAGGAAGAGGAGGAGGTAGCATCAGAAGGTGCGGAGTCGGGGGTCTGTTCTGGAGATGGGCTGTGCCGTCTCTTGGGAGGTCGCTTCCTTGTAGAGGAGGAGCTGGGTAAATAAACTGGTTTATTTGTCCCCGACTGTCCGTCCATAGTAGGACGACATGGTAGAAATGGTGGGGGATCCTTTACGCCCCACCATTCCATGAGGGCCCCATAGCTGGGCCCGTCCGTGAGGAAAAGACGTTTCCCACAGATACTGGATCTCCGACTGAAGTGATGGCCTAGAGCATCACGGCTAACTGAGCTGCGTCCGCAGCGACAGTAGAAGCGGGCAAAGTGCTGCCAAATGTGAATGTTCAGTCTCTTGAGGGTGCCGGAGAAGCCACACTTTGCACATTTGAGGTTAGGTTGACTCCTTCTAGCCAAGTCGTCTCGGGCTTGTTGAGTGAAGGTACTAATCCATGGCTTAGTGGCTCCGGAATGCTGGGACGACTCTATGGGCAGCTTGTCAGTGAGTTTGTGCAGCTTAATTGTAGCTAACTTCAGGGTAGAGGTAACAGGAGGTGGAGTGGGTGGAGGCGTGCCGTCTGGCGTGAGCGTCTTCCGTAGAGGAGATGCATCTACAACACATAATTCATCTGATGTGTAGCCTCCGCCTTCTAACTCATGCTCTTTCCTGTGAGAATGTTCAGGGGAATTCTCTTCTGTCCCGACTGGTCTATGCCGAGTGGGGAGGGAGAGAGAATTCATGCCTGACAGTCCCACAGGTGTTGACTGTACCTCTAATTCTGATTCGGTCCTTACTGGTAACACTGAGATTTGCTTACCTTCAGCCGTGAAGACAGGCTGGTTGGAGTGATCCATACTAGAAGGAGTAGCCGTCTCGTCTGCACGAGAATGAGAAAGGATACGAGTGCTGCTATTAACTTCACCAGTGACACGAGGAGTGCAGGAGTTGCCACATGTAAGGATACATGTGCTTCGGTGAAGTGCTGGACGAGAAAGGACTACTCGTCTGTGAGCTGTCGTATTTATACTAGCCGAGGGATGAGCAATTGGCTCAATTGTAGGCAATGCCTCAGGCACATTTTCTTTGTTCGACTCGTCAAATAAGCGCGGGAACACGGCAATAGTTGCCTTCGATTGCTTCTTATCCACTTTAGGGGACTTCGAGAGTTCGGCAATCTGTATTTTCGGCTGAAACTGTTCGGCAATGCTAGATTCCGTACAAGAGCGTTTTGCTTTGTGTACTTGAACTGCTGGCAGTATAGACTGTATCTCCGTCGTTGGGATTATGTCTTGAGGTTCGGCTACGCGACATTTCGCGTCCTCTGGATCAGGTCGGGCTGTTGAAACTTGAACATTCTTCGAGAGGTTCAGAGGTAGCTCTCTGGTTTGGTCCAGCACGGTTTGCTCCGTGTCGATCCTCAGGCCGCGGACTTGGACTGTAGTGTCTGGCAGTTCTACACACGATAAGTCGTCCGTCGGGGCATACTGAATTTGGGCGGGAATCAATTGCTGATTAGTGTCGGGTCTGGACGTGGCCAGATCCTGTTGATCCTTCTGAGTTGAGGATAGGTCGGGTTTACCTTGTAAGGTTTGGTCCGACGGGGCGGGACATATGAGTCGTCCTTTCAGCCTTGGGGGGTGATCTGTGGTCACTTCGGATGTGTCCGGCTTTGAGTGGGGTCGTTTCTTGCCTGGTGTTGGCCTAGTGGGTTTAGGTTCATCCACTGTGACGGGTGTAGGTGACGCTGTCGGCCTGGAGTGTGATGGGCTAGTTACCCGTGGGGTTTTCTGTTTGGAGTGGCTACTCTTGACTTTAGGCTTAGTGGGTATAGGTTCTTCCACTAGGACGGGTTCTGATGTGTCCGTCGGCCTCAGTGGACGACCATTGTGGTTTGGTCCACTCTTCTTGGGTTTGGCCGCAGTAGGAATGGGTTCATCTACTGGGACGGGTTCTGATGTATCCGTCGGCCTTTGTGGACGACCATTGTGGTTTGGTCCACTCTTCTTGGGTTTGGCCTCAGTAGGAATGGGTTCATCTACTGGGACGGGTTCTGATGTATCCGTCGGCCTTTGTGGACGACCAATGTGGGGTGGTCCACCTTCTCCTTGCTGGGCTCCAGTAGGAATGGGTTCGTCTACTGGGACGGGTTCTAGTGTGTCCGTCGGCCCGTCATCTGTGCCTTGACATTTCTGTAGGAGGGTATGTAGGGCTTTCCGTAGGAGGTCGGCGGGAAGCTCCTCTTGTGGCTTTGGAGGGTTGGCCTTGCCACCCTTGTTGCTCTGGAAGGCTGTTCCGGTTTCCAGGGCTTCCTCCATATCATCGGGCTGTAACCATGTATAGTACCAGCGTAGGCCACGGTCGTGGACTGAGAGGCAGAACTTCTCTACAGCCCACTCTTCCAAAGATGCAGGGGGTGCTCCTTCAAAGGCTGTTGCCATCAGTCTGCGGATGAGAGCTGCATAGTCTCTGAGTGACGTGTGGGCTGGCTGTTCCAGGGTGGACAGCTTCCATCGGGCTTCTCTGGCAGATAGTCCATACTGTTCCCTCAGTCGGGAAAATATCTCTTCGACTGATCGGGGTCGGCCACATTCTTGTGCGGGCCCGTGTAGGGCGGCTCTAAGCCGTATGAGGCGTGCTCTGTCATTCCAGTTGCAACGCTCTGCCATAGCGGTGAAGTCTTCTATGAAGAGTTCGACGTCCTCTTGTCCGTTGTAGCTGAGTGTTTTGAGGTCCTGCTCGGCCTGGTACATTACCTGCTGAAGCAGGTTCCTTATTCGGTCCATGTCGGTAGGGTGTCGGGTAGTGAGTAAAACTGCTTTGGTTTGTTAGGCCGTGTCGGCCTAATGGTCGTACTGAGTACCGTCAATCTGTTCTGGATCCGAGGTCGGTCTTTGATTGAAGATCCGGCGTAGGTCGGGCTACATCCAGCGGAACCACGAGAATTATGGGTGCACTTTAGCGTTTGTCACCTTCTCGTATCCAAGGTTCCCGGGTCCGAGTCCTAAATCGCCGTAGAAGTATTGAAGAATGAGGTCGGCCGGTCACCCGAGTCCGAGGTCACCTTCCTTCTCTTCGTATCGTAAGAGTACGACCTTAGAATCCCACTGCTGCCACCAATGTAATGGTTTCTGTGATTTGGTGCGGTCGTCCTTGGACGACTATCGACCCAGAAATGAAGTGCCTATGAGTGGTAATAGGACTTCGCATTACATGAAAGATCGAGCGGTCTCAGTAGCCCAAATACTACCAAAGACGACCCATCTGATCTCAAGTCCGACCTTCAGACTATACAATGAAAGAGAGTGATCCGACCTAGTAGGCAGTTCGCAAGGCGAATGACCTGGCAAAAGGAAGAGAAAGTATCTGTATCAAGTATAGATGTGTCTTTATTGAAAGCCAAGTGAAGACTGAGACAATGAACAGTAAAACAGTGCCCTTTATATAGTATAAGGACTTCCGGCCGACATGACGTCGGGAAAAGACGACGTGTGGTCGTCCGGAAGTTGCGCAACAAGATGGCCGCCGGAAGCCCGACGGCCGACCCAAAATAGGTCGGGTTCTACAAAAGTTGCTTATAATGGTCCAATTCATGTACAAAATGAATATCAATGGATTCTGAGAGGTCGGGCCTCTGTACATGGGTATAAAAGGCATTAAAAGACTTAGATATAATCATACAATCATATATAACAATATAAGAGTAAAGTACAAGCAGATATATACATGTATGCACGCAATAATGAGTGTCAGATGTAAGATACGACTGGGCGTACCATCACACTATTTTGCACACCAGGTTGTGCTTCTAGCCTAATTGGGCAAAGGTATCAATTTCTTTCACATAAAATTCGATCATAGAAGGTTGAGCCAATACATGCCAATACATTACTGTATACATGACTGTGTAGCTAAATCAGATGCAGTATGTTAGCATTCATACTTACTGTCTACGTAAGCGGACGTATACTCAAAGAGAAACGAATCTGAAGGTCCGAGCATTGCAACATCTTTCAATTCAAAAAGGTAAGGTGACTGTTTCGAACTAAAGAATATATACACTCTGTGTAGACACATGCATTTACTATATGTAGGGATCAATATTATACATGTAAGTATGGGAACATGTTAACATACTGGGCTACTTACAACATGACAGTCTTCTCAGGCTCATCCATCCATATTTTAGATCCACAGAAAAAGGGCTCAGAACTAAACACGGTATATTTGTTTAATTCATCATCCGCACTCTCTGTTACTGATAACTTGGCTGCTCCACATTTGCTAAAATCTATTCCCTATGATAAAATAAGAGATTATGCGTCAATAATATTATGTTACCAAGCTATACACATGTTATGCAGAATGTTGTTTCACATGTGTAAGAAAGTATACTAAAACAATATTTAAAAAGTACGGCATGCTGCTATCCCTGACCTTGTAGAGTGCACATGTATAATTCTATGTGAATTGAGATAATATTTACATGTAGGTCTGCAAGAAAAAAAACTGTTCGAAAATGTACGTAGGTTATCTTATCATCCAGTTACAAACAGCTACTTATATAAAAAACATGTGGCTTTCCATCTCTCAACAACCGGGAACTCAATACAATACCATGTGTATTACAGCATCACATAGTACAATTGATAGCGACACAACAATTATTATTGAGATAGCAGCACTCACAACGAATCGAATATAGACGTCAAGTTCCTCTGAATTGCGAGTCAAGTTTACACTACAAGATGTTATTTCTGTAATGTTCGCTTTTCCATCGATGTATATAAACCCATCTGGAGCCTTTTCGTGCACTTCTATATTCTTTCCGCAATGATCCAGTAACGACACTACAATACAAGCAGATGGCATATTATATCGTCTTAGATTGCTCAAGTTGTCGAAAGACTTTGAAGGAAGAGCCTCGGTTTTCAGCCATGCAGAATAGGAACTGTTGGCACAATTTAGGGTTGCACTAAGATCAATTTTAAGACAGTTATAAAATTAGACACCAACTATATATGTATAGCAGTACACTCACCATAGTGCTGGGAGAAGGCTAGCCCGTATATTGTATGAAGTAGGAGCAGGGCTCTTACAGACCTCATTTTGGAGGTAAACAACTCAGCTAAGTTGCTCTTCTACCAGAGCAGTAATGAGAATTTGTGCAGGTATCAGCACTTTTGTAACCTCTTACGTAGGTAGACCATCTGGTAGCTCCCATTGGTTAAATAGAGAACATGTAATATGTATGGGATAGATACGGTTACCACTGTAATGTGATAATCATAGCATATAGGATAGTTACGGTCAACATTGTAGTACTACAATAACTAAACATATCTGGTGGTCCCAGTTGCAGCTCTACCAAAAAACCAATGGAAAGATTGGTCACTTCGGCAAAAAAAACTTCCCTCTCCCGCTTACATACAGGATCCCGATTGGATAAGGAATTATGCGACCTTACGCTGTAGTGTGCTATTCTTATTCGGGTGACACTTTCTTGTTGATGCCCCACATAAATTATTCACATACTTGTATAATTATAATGGTTTGTATAAGTATATAAGCCATTCTTATGGCTACCCGAATCGTAGCAGAAGAATGGAGGAAATGCAAATCAAACAGCGAAACTGAACATATTTGGAGCTGCAGGATGTTATCATTGAGTGAACTCTCTGACCTTTCACCATCTTTGACCCAGTCAGAGCAACTAATGTATCAAGTGATGACGTTTATGAACAGCAAACACTATTAAACACATTTTTAAGACATTGGTATGATTCCTCAAGGCAACATTGTAACTAACAGAGAGCAGATAACTCTTGCTGTAAGTGAAATAGTCAATGAACACTGTTCTGTTGCACTTAGTTTCGTCTCAAGTTCGCTACTCTAAACTAGTCAATAATATGAACATTACAACAATATGAAAAAAATGCATCACACATGTATTAATATGTATAGGAATACTAACATGTATAATACAGCATTATGCAACTGAAGTTTATACAACACTTTTATATAAATTTAATACTGATTCTAACCTAAATAGTAATTTTAAAACATGCGACAAGCAGTTTTTACAATTATAGCTCATGAGAAATATTTAATTGCTTATGATAATTTAACAAGACTGTGGCCATGAAACTGGTGAAAATAACTAACATGTGCCAGGATGTGTTTGAGTAAGCAATTAAAGTAAAATCTGTATCAAACTGTCTATTCTAGTGCTTCATGCTGGGTTCTTAACAGGCAGTGACTGAAGAGTGGTGGTGAGAACTTGGTAAGCTCACACACCACTATAAAAAAATCACACTTGAGCTGTGGTACATAAAAAATACCACCGACATGCTTGATAACGAGAGTCTGCTATAGCACTTTAATGAGGCATTCATGCCATCGGAGCAGGTGGTAACTGCTATACAATGTGTACCACCAGTTTAGAGCATGAAAGAAGATTTACATGTACAATTATATAGGTCACCAGATCAACAGCAAGGTTCTGTAAGATGTAAGTAGTGCGCACATCAGGAGAATCCCTGTTGACGGAAGCGTCTTTCCTGGATTGGAAGCTGAAGAAGTGGGCGTAGTTGTAGATGGTTTAACAGTAGAGGGAGTAGTAGTAGTTGATGGTTTAACAGTAGAGGGAGTAGCAGTTGTAGATGGTTTAACAGTAGATGGGGTAGTAGTTGTAGATGGTTTAACAGTAAAGGGAGTAGTAGTTGTAGATGGTTTAACAGTAGAGGGAGTAGTAGTTGTAGATGGTTTAACAGTAGAGGGAGTAGTAGTAGTTGATGGTTTAACAGTAGAAGGAGTAGTAGTTGTAGATGGTTTAACAGTAGAGGGAGTAATAGTTGTAGATGGTTTAACAGTAGAGGGAGTAGCAGTTGTAGATGGTTTAACAGTAGATGGGGTAGTAGTTGTAGATGGTTTAACAGTAAAGGGAGTAGTAGTTGTAAATGGTTTAACAGTAGAGGGAGTAGTAGTTGTAGATGGTTTAACAGTAGATGGGGTAGTAGTTGTAGATGGTTTAACAGTAAAGGGAGTAGTAGTTGTAGATGGTTTAACAGTAGAGGGAGTAGTAGTTGTAGATGGTTTAACAGTAGAGGGAGTAGCAGTTGTAGATGGTTTAACAGTAGAGGGAATAGTAGTTGTAGATGGTTTAACAGTAGAGGGAGTAGTAGTTGTAGTTGGTTTAACAGTAGAGGGAGAAGTTGAGACTGGCGTAGTGGGAGTTGTAGTAGGTGTCGCTTTTCCTGATGCCTCCTTAGTTGTAGTAATTTGTATTTTGGAAGCTGTTACTGGCATAGAGGTGGTGGTTGTTGGTACTGTAGAGGTTGTTTTTGGCACCGTAGTAGTAGCTGTTGGCACTGTAATGGTTGTTGTTGGTGCCTTAGTAGTAGTTGTTGGCACTGTAGTGGTTGTTGTTGGTGCCTTAGTAGTAGTTGTTGGCACTGTAGTGGTTGTTGGTGGTGCCTTAGTGGTTGTTGCTGGTGCTTTGGTTGTTGTTGCCACTATAGAGGTTGTTGTTGATACTGTAGTATTTGCTGCTGGTGCTGCAGAGGTTTGCATGTCTACTACAACATTAAAGCCCGATCTTAGATAATAATATAAGAATAGACAAGAGAAATATAGGCCTACAACAAGTAAGTTGTGAGTTATTATCTCAATACACTAACATACATGTATATAGTAATTAATAAACATACACATGTAAAATGTTTGCATTATACAATGTATATGGTACATGTAGGTAGGCCTGCATAGAACATTCATATGTATATACCCTCGACTCGCATATTATATATTTATACAGCGATATAAATTGCAGTTACTATAAGCATAGTATATGACACTAGTTAGAAAGTCTACTAAGCTGCGCAAACAGTAAGCCTGCTGACTTCACCCTTGTCTCTGCAACTCTGTAGTACATTTATACTGTTTCAGCTTCCTCTCTCGGCGCTTGGAGAGTGATGATGACCACTACAACATCCCATCTACAATGTAGTGTATGTATACTGTGGGTAACCTTACCTATCACTAGTAGAAGACAGAGAATGATAGAGAGTTCACATTTCAAATAGATAGCCATGGTGCTTCTTCTTATGCAATGACTCGTCTAATAAACAGATGGGCACCTGATCCTTCACATATATCCTTTAGATTTCTAGTGATAGGCCACAGAATGCTCTCCAGTCTCCAAAATAAAACCTGTCTCCTAGTAACGGTCTAAACAAAGCCCTGATAACGACATCTGCTGTAAAAGATAGAGCAAAATTCAAATTCTATTGCTAAACTTAAGAACAAGCTTCCAAACCAGTGTCAATACACTCAGTAGAAGTCAGATAAGAAAATTCAACAGTCACTACAAAGCTAACTAGTTTGCAGTGTTTAGGTGTCATCATAGTTCATGACCTAGCGGCTAGGGCTCTGGACTTTCATGTGTGAGATCCATGTTCGAATCCCATAAAGGTCATTGCTGGTATTAGGAAGGGCAACCAACCTTATGCTCTGGTGCTACTTTGTCCCCTTCCCTACCCTAAGTTATAAAAAGTGCTGATCCCCCTCAAATTCTAGCTTTCTTACCCGGGATTAATTATGGGAAGCAAACCTGGTAAATTTTTTTGTAGTTCACAGACATGTGGTTTCAGCCACCCACAGCACCATTTTCTGGCAAAGCCTGAGTGTGTCCATGAAATTTGAGATAGTTTGCTTAGGCCAAGACCTGTGGAACCAACAAGTATTATACCGGTATACGTGAAGTTCACAATACGCTAATATTTTGTAAGTTTTCATATCAAGTAGTTAGGTACTATAATACGAGTAGATAGCATCAATTGCACGGGTTCAAGAAGTTGTCTTCTCTCATTGTCTTTCACTTTTAGATAGAGAGAACAACTTTTCATCACACCACAAACTGCAGGAACACAATACAGTTTGCCAGTTATATAGAACTGAATACCAGTATATTATCATTTTACAGACTTGACCCAATTGCAGTAATATCTACATGTATATACCATTTTACAAACATGACCCAAAGCCCTTTATGACATACAACTCTTTGGGCAATTTGACCCAACTGTTACAGCTGGGTCAAATTGTCCAAAGAGTTGCAAGTCATATAGCGCCATTTCCTGACAGAGTTCTATAATCATGATGAAAGTGGTAAAGTTTCTCAGAGAACTGACAGGCATTTATACATGTTATTACGTAATAACATGACTGTATAAATGCCTGTCAGTTCTCTGACAAAACTTTACCACTTTCAACATCATTACAGGGCTCTGTCAGGATATATTCTGTTGAAGTTCCTGTGCTGATCTCCAAACAACAATGCATGTTTACATGATCTACAAAGTATGTAAGTACGACCAAGATGATGTCCCATTCAAGGCCAAACTTATGCTGTCTAGTATTTATTATTTACCATGGAAAATATGTAATATAATAATTATTATAATAGTGCTGTTGCACCAACACTGTGTGTATTCAGCATGGTTAAACATAAAGTTTAATATAAAAACTTTAAATTTGGGTAAAAGAATTCATAACAATTTGTACAATATTGGTTATTACCTGAAAATAAAAATAATTTCAAGTAATGTACATGCATATAGTAATAATAACAATATTAGTGAACAGACCCATTTCTGTGGAATGTTTCGAAAGGAATGTTTTCATCAATAAATTTTTTAAATTTAAAATGTTTCTTTATAACATTATATAAAATAGCTTAGACTAATGGTGGCGCTGATGATGAGGTACTTTTGCACTAGGATCTGTGAAGTAGTGCATGTATCTAAACAGGATGGGCACCTGCCATTTATTGTCAGTGTGTACTAAGTAGTAACTGAATACAGGTGAAGCTGGTGACTGCCAACAGCAGGTGATTGGAAGCAGCAGTTATGAAGCCTTGATTACTCTCATCAGCAAGAGTGTTGACCTCTGAACAAAATAGAACAAGTAACATGTTTAGTTGAAGTAGGAAATTAATTTACTCATTAAAGCATTATATACATTTATTACAAGGATATTCAGCTTATAATAATAAGTAGTGATTTAATTATCACGGCTCAATGAAAAAACTAAACTAGATCCTACAACATAATAAAAATAAACGTTAAGAATCCGTTTCATTTAATGATTTGTGGCCCTATCTGTGCAAATGTCGCAAAGTAGGTTACCAACTGCAAGTAGAACTTTTTAGTCTACTGAAAAACATCCTCTTAGAAGCTTCTCATATTAGGAAAAGCACAACAGGCAATAGTGCTGACCTTTGTTAGTTATTACCCAACTATTACACACTATTAAACTATGAGAAGAGGGTGATGGGAAAGTTTAGGTAGGCAGCCCTCCATGCTGTAACAGTGCCTAACACTAAACCAATGTGGAACTAGACTATAGTTACTACATGTAGGAAAGCCCTTCTAAAATCTAAGCCTTGTCAACCGCGTGACTAGAACTAGATAGTTATAATTTAGAACCTGCAGGGAAGAGACAATTTAAACAAATAAACATTTTTGGCAAAAGCATTCCAGCATAATTGACAAAATGTATATGCAAATTATTGGACAATATTAGCAGCTAATTATGTACATTAGGAGGGAAAGATATAGCACTCACGGTATAGTTCAACAACCCCATAGTCTTCACCATGTGTATTTGTTCCTCTACATACGTAGTACACCATATCGGTAGACTCTACGGTGCGTAGCGTGAGAGAGTAAAACATGGAGTCCATAGTACTCAGACTTCCCACAGTCATAATCTACCAGGTAGAGATAATACTACTGTGTAGGTGAGTAGCATACAACGTAATGCAGAATAATACAGCATACGATAGTGTAAAGGAACATTGTATGATAGTGGTGAGTACGCATATTGTATTAGAGGATGGGTAAGTATACCAGGGGAGAATACACAAAATGCACTAGGGGTGGATACACAGTGTGTACCAGGTGAGAATACACAAAATGCACTAGGGGTGGATGCACAGTGTGTACCAGGGGAGAATACACGAAATGCACTAGGGGTGGATGTACATTGTGTACCAGGGGAGAATACACAAAATGCACTTGGGGTGGATACACAGTGTGTACCAGGGGAGAATACACAAAATGCACTAGGGGTGGACACACAGTGTGTACCAGGAGAGAATACACGAAATGCACTAGGGGTGGATGTACAGTGTGTACCAGGGGAGAATACACAAAATGCACTAGGGGTGGATACACAGTGTGTACCAGGGGAGAATACACAAAATGCACTAGGGGTGGATGTACAGTGTGTACCAGGGGAGAATACACGAAATGCACTAGGGGTGGATACACAGTGTGTACCAGGGGAGAATACACAAAATGCACTAGGGGTGGACACACAGTGTGTATCAGGGAGACGACACAGGATTACTAGGGGTGGATACACAGTGTGTACCAGGGAGACGACACAGGATTACTAGGGGTGGACACACAGTGTGTACCAGGGTAGATGATAAGTTCGGGGCGAGAACCAATTACAGGTGATAATATTTAACAATTTGTATTCCTAGACAGGCAGAAGGGAGCAAACCATTACACCAATCTTTCTACTTAATCTCTTGTTTTAAAACTTTGGGTGCAAAAGGCAACGCAATCAGGCACATGTACATGTATAATATAGGCGTGTCATACCAACCTTTTGTTCAACGTGGTACTTCTCATCGGTTAATATGACCTTGGCATTGCTATAGAATGATTCATTAACCTTTAGTTTTCCAAGCTTATAGAGAGCTGATTCCTGGAGTGTCATGGCATACCATGTCATCGAGGGTCTTGGATACCCTAGAATACAGATACAGAAAATAACTACTATACATGTACTTCATATGACAATCTAGACACGAGAGTATTAATCAATGAGCATAGATATAAGAATATTAACCAATGAGCATAGATATAAGAATATTAACCAATGAGCATACACTGCAGATATAGGAAATTAACAGCATAGAGCATAGAATGTTAACCAATTAACGTAAATATAAGAATATTAACCAATGAGCAGAGGGATGAGAATATTAACCAATAGGCACGTAGATTGAGAATATTAACCAATAGGCACGTAGATTGGGAATATTAACCAATAGGCATGTAGATTGAGAATATTAACCAATAGGCACGTAGATTGAGAATATATAATTTACCATCAACTTTACACCACATCATAACTTGAGTATTCTCGCCTGTGGGAGACCCATAACTAGGCTCAACTAGGGACACAGACGGTGGGAACTCTATGATCAGCTGGGAGAACAGATCCTCAGGTGGTCTAATGTTGTTGTCAGCACTACATCTGTATGTTCCCCGGTCTTCCTTCGTTAGATTGAATAGTTGCAGATGAGTCGTCTGTAAACAGTTAAATATCAAACGAAATATACACTTTTTGCATGATCAGAATACATACTTGAGAATACATATAGGCACATATTTACTTGTATATGTACATGTATAGGCACATATTTACTTGTATATGTACATGTATATGTATATATAAAAGAATAAGCACTGATTTAGGTAAATATGATTTTATTACTAACACATGAAGTTTCATGTACAATGTACAGTCTTTAGATAACTTCATCCTATTCTACATGTATAGGCCGACATATATAATGTACAGGTCATGTGTAAGTGTTACAGGTATATTGCTAATAATACAATAAGTATTGCTGGTACATAAAGGCCTATACACTTTGCATGTCTTATATGCTGACACATTATGATCGAACTGTATGTCATATCCTATTATAGCCGCCTACCGTTGTGGTTTCGGTAGTCTTGTTTGTCTTGACCTCATATCTCCCCTTGGGTAGAGGTATACCACTAGCTCGGCCGTATGTTACATTCGGTCCGGGTATCCCCTGTCCATCACATCGCATTGTTGCTGTTCCATTTAAATACCCAAACACCGTTATATCGGAGGAAGATTTGATTATCTGAAAAACAGGTTTCCACAAATATACCAGTATATTACTACATAATATAGGCTACCTGTATGCTATGCTACACATTTATTTGTTTTGTGATTATATAACGATTTACAGATTTAGCATGGTCTAGATGTAGTAAATGTTGCATAGGTAACTCGATAAATTGCATTGTCACCCGCAGCAAATATAAGCCATGGATATTGTATTGCTACCATCATACGTGTACATGCATTATAGGTAAGAACAGAGTAGAATAGATACCTTTGGAGGAGAGAGTACAGTTAGTTTAACTGCCATTCTATCAGTTGGGTTCTGTTCAGAACTCATTCTTACTCTACACTCATACAACCCATTGTCTGGGACGGAAAGAGCATTCACTTTCAGCGAGTATCTCTTGTCACTGTCTGTAAACAATCATAGTCTAAGATAAGTAACCAATCACAACCAAGAATACTGTGTTTGAGATACAAGGTGTCATTTGTCATGTTTGTATTAATAAAGGAGGAACCTGCACTATATTAGACCTGGTTGTTTGAGTATGTTGTTGATATATGGACTGAAAGATTATTATTAGAAGATTTATTAGACAATTAGTAATCTACTGGATTTCAAGTTTATACTCAAAGTTAGTTACCTACTGTACTGACGCCATATTTAAATAGACTTTACACCATGGGTACATACATGTAGATGTATTACAGCACAACATTTCTACCAGTAGGTCTAATATATCATACAACATACAATGTAATGTATACAATGCATTACCATACACCACATAACATACATGTGTCACCCTAGATATATATACAGTACATTGAGGAATAGTATTATAGGTAACTCACTTTGAAGATCCTCACAGGCTATTTCATATTTTTTCTTGCCATCAATATCATTGTGAGGTTCAGTGATAGTGCAAGCAGAACTTATACTCTTACCCCCATCTGTGGCATTTAGAAACACCCATTCAACCTAAAACAACATAGAATATTAAATATATATACCGTTACTTGCATAACCATCGTCAGTAGGCTATTACATGCACGTCTGTAAACTAATAAAAAACAAAAGCAATCAAATCAACAGAATATATGTTATACTTACTGTGATACTGTTTCTAATACCGGGTGGAGCAGAGACTGTACAGTTGAGAGTAGCCGAAGCACCAACCTTGGCCACCACGGGCTCTGTCAACTCAGTTATCTCTCCTGTATTCTGGGCATTAACTAAAGTAATGAACAGAATCAGCAATAGGTTGAACACATTTTGAACACACACCATCTGATATCTTAAAATCATGGTCGACCGATTCCATCTACATGTAGGTACCAACAACTGAATGAAACGTCTGTGACTGTTCTGTGCCCCTCATTTATTCCCCAGGCCACCCAACCCCCAGTCATTGAGGTCGTCACAGATCAGGAGAAATGAGTCAATAACTGAGTAATTTAATCATAGGCTGGGTCGTCCACTGCCAGCCAACCCAGTGACTGAGACACGAAACTGTAGTTTCAGTTTGCATTAACAACTAAAGACAACCGCAAGAAAGAAAACAAAATATATAATTGAGTTACAGAGTATGAGTCTTAGGGTAATGAAGAAATCCACCCATTTCCACTCCTGAGTCCACCAACGGAACATTGTTAGAATTCAAACCAATCATTCATCAACGAAAATTTTTAATCGTTGATTATCGTTGAATGACAGAGTCAAAAAGTGGTCAATGAACCACTGAAACTCATCTGAATGACTTACCACAAGCCAGGATAGTAACCAGTAAAATTGCCACTAGTATTTCCATTCTAAAAAACATTATTTAACAAATTTTTCATTCCTATGTGTATATCAGCTATATTATTATTTTGCTTATTGAAATAAATTTTAAATCGCCAACTAAAACTGCTAGTAGCTACTACTGAGCAGCGAATCTACGACCTACTTGCTGTGCTCGGCCAATCATGCACTGTGTTCAGCAGCCAATGAAACGTAATGAGTGTTTGCTGAATGGAGTTGTCTTATCACGCTTTTCAAAGAGCGGACAACTTTAAAATAAGTCTGAACCAACATCAATCACTTGTAATGTTGCCCGAGAGCAAATTGTTTATGTCATGATCCAATCATTTTTTGTTCACATACGCAGGATGGCAAACCACAATTGCAATAATTGCATAGTGTTTATGATTACTAATTAATCAAGAAAATTGTATTGACTCACAACACCAACCAATCCAAGTCCAAGATATCGACAGTCTAACATGACATTGTCTGTGACATAGGCCAAAACTTGAGATTGTTGCATATAAATAGTGACAATTAGTATATTTAAGAGTGTCCACTCTTGTGCACTTGAGAGAATGTAACTCCTCACTAAAATTGATTGGCTGAATGTAGATAGGACAGGTATATATAGGAGAGGAGCACCTACACTGTAGAGTAGTCTCAGTAGAGAGATAGATAGACAGATACCTAGAGTAGACTGTGAAAATGAGGCATGGAGAGACAGCAGTATAGACTGTCGACATACCTGTAGATAAGTCTCACAGTGACAAGAGTGGACGACTACATAGACGTTACACGTACATATTATACAAATGTATAAGCTAGTAGAAAACACGAAAATTGAAGAAAAACTACAAAATAGAAAACCAAATAAAAACCAATAAAACACTAAAACAAAAACACTAAAAACTAAACTAAACTACAATAGTGTGGAGCGTGTGGAGTGTAGGTGGATCGTAGGCTACCCAGTAACTCATATCAATGCGTACTAAGGAGTAAGGATATATGCGGAACAACTATCTCGTTGTAGACCTTGGAATAGAGTCGACACCGCCACATCCTAGACCACAGAACCAGAACCTACGCCACACAGCTTACTACATTGGAGATCAAGGTGCTGACAAAAGGACCAACAGACAGCGTACTACTACTACATACTACGTACAGCTGGTGAGTCCTAAGTACCTTGGCTCCAATTAAATGTTATAACTGGCAATACCAAAACCCCCAATTTTAGTTATAACAGAAGTCATCTAACGTTTTATTTAGTATCACACTATTTATATGGTTTGAGAATTAGCCATTAATTTATTTATTTAATTTAATAGGTGATGCAAATAAAATTACAATCAAACCTGTGCAGTTTTAATTATTTTTCAATCACCGGGTAGGTAAAACAATATTTATAACATTACTCTGTAGCAGATAGTTAATTTACTATAATACAACGATATTATTTCAGAATTAGTCAATACAATAACCCCAGTTAATAAACAATCAAGGTATAAATGGTTTACATACTAGTGCACACAAAGATCAAATATCACAATATTGTCTTTACAAAATTAATAAATAGTGTATATACATGCATGAATGATAAAAATATATGCAAAAAATTGCATTGGTATAATTAGCTTTAGTACATCTAGTCATTGTTGGCAAACTTTGAGGACACCCATATAACGCCCCACCTTAAGTTTGTTAACATGAACTTAAGTGCCTTAGTCCATTGTTCATCTGAGTTGAGCTGCATTCTACAATAACAGATGGATAAATATCAATGCTAAAATACTCTTCAGAATCACCTTTATGTCAGTTCTGAACGTGGTATTCAAAATCCTGCCTTACTTCATTTAGTGAACATTTTATGTCAGTACTGAACATATTATTCAAAATACTGTTTTACCTCATTCAGTGAACAATGCTTATCAAGTGTTGAAACAGATGAGACCTGCTACACATCAAGTTGGAAAGGCATGAGTAGGTGAGTTTGGGAGTTATACATATGAGTGAGCCATACATGTACATGTAGGTGCTTGTGGACATGCTGGAAGACATTCCAAGAATGTTTGAAAAGGCTACAATCACTGAAGTGATTAGTCTACATGTCTGTACCCTGTGTAATATTATACAGACTCAATTCCCTCGTACACCTCACAGGACTGGCACCTGTCAAATTCACCTTCGACATGCACATGTGCACACCATTCAGGAACTGACAAACTAACTGTTCTCCTTCCGAAAAACCCCTAAAATGTCACTGAGGCCAAGAGTTGAAAAACCCCTAGCATTTTCATCTACAGCCTATCAGATAATGTGCCACTAGCCAGAGGGATAGACTATGTTATTGCAATACTTACGTTATAGAGTAGCTTGAAGAACTGTTGGGGTCCCTCAGCCGGCCATCTTCCATCTCATAAGGAAACTTCAAGTGACTATCACTCTTTAATATGTGTGTTATAAACTGTTTGAGACAGTTGAGGAAAGCCACCATTGCTTGGTCAAATCTATAACAGTGAAGTCCAACAGCTACATGAAGAATCTACCCACTAATATAAGACCAAATGCGTGTTGGCTTAAAATAAAATAAAACATGAAAAAATACTCAATGCTATGACCAACATATGATAGAAAATGTCATATACTGTACGTACATATATGGTATGTCTACTCTAACTACGCTACATGAATTTAAGTGACTGAAATCTACCCACACATCCAAGTATTACATTTACAGTTCATGCCGTTGGCAACAGCAACAATCCACTAGCATACGATTCCATATTTCCGGTCTACCTCATGCGCAAAGTTGATGAGGAATTGATAAATCACATTTCTAGTACTGGGTGAAAAATTTGTTACAAGGTTATTGGCAAGGGATTGGCAACACGACTACCAACTACTACTGACTTTTTGTCCCAGAAGATTCTGTAACCACCGGCACAGTAGAGAGGAAGCTCCTTATTCCTATCATCCAGCGACTCTATGTATGAGTGACTACCATAGGGTACTAGTCTGTACCTACAACAGAGATCAGTGACTCTATGTATGAGTGACAACCATAGGGTACTAGTCTGTACCTACAACAGAGATCAGTGACTCGATCTACAAGTGACTACCAGATAGGGTACTAGTCTGTACCAAAGACAGTTATCAAATGTATTACTTACCCACATTGTACCTTGCATCATATTTTTATATAAACAATTGTAAGCAAAGTACATAAATTCTACATAAAATTATTACTTACTTTTTAAAAGTTAAACCCAGCTTTCTTGCCAACGAATCAAGAAGCAACACTGTTTGTCCCCAAGCAGTGTTTATCTCATTCCAGTCTACCTGCAGAATAAGTATGAATAGTAAGACATAGTCAGCAGTATATTATACCCTACTATTCACTTGCACATTACCCGTTATACCAGCATTACGATATTGCATATCACGCTTCCAATAACAATACAGTATATCTAAGTACACATACACTATGACGTATCAATTATACAATGTACACGCACTAACCGGGATGTTGGGCATCTTGCCAAGTCGAAGCCCATTGATAGTACCAAAGTGACCGCTGTACCAGATGTGAAACGTCGAGTTGAAAGGATTCAGTTTGATCAATCTCTCCAGCTGCAACTCTGTATACGTGAATTGATTCTCTGCACTGCAGAACATTTACAACACATACACTGTAGATTTTCCCACAATTACGAATATAATACAGTTGATATATACACAAAGGACACACATAGATATTACCTTGGCCCTGACAAGGTGTGCCAAGAAATAAAGGGTGTACAAAAGAGTGGACATAGTCTAGTCTGCTAGATCGAACAAACTAATCTAACAAAATGAGCTCTCGATAACCGCATATTGCAAATTAGCTCGAAAAGGTCAGTAGGGTTAGTAAAAGTGCTCACAAAAATAAACACACAAGGGCTATAATACATCCTGTCAACAGTTGATGACTGGGAGCACAGCCACACAGATCAAAAGGATGGTCAAGTAAAGCCCAAACTTCTCTCAGCTAGTGGTTGAATGGAATATAAGTTTACTTTGTACTAAATATAACAATGAGAGAGAAGTTCAGTAGCATTCAGACAATAATATACACACCTCTTGTTATCAGCCTCTAACTCAAACACCTGTCTCTTCAACTCATTGTACTCCCTGAGAAGGCTGCAATGGCACAACAATTACATAACTAAATTAATTTGCAGCGAGAATGGCTTACCAACTTCTATAATAAACATAATATATACACTGGGTTTCCATGGTTCGAACTCAGTGCATTTTAAGCTCAGCTCGAGCCATGGGATGACTCAGCTCGCAGCCATTTAGCAAGCTCAGTCAGTGCGAGTACGAAGTCATGCGAGCTGGCTATATGCCAAGATTAGTGCGAGCTATTATTAGTTCATGGGATGGCTTAGTACGCACTGCTAACCACAGCTATAATTAGTGGGAGCTGAAAGCTAGTTCGAACAATGGAAACGTAGTGATAAACTACCTTGTACAAAATCCACCTGTAAGTGTAGTATCTGATGAGTGTACATTTAGCACAATGCATTACATTAATATAATGTTATACTGAATCTCATAATCTTCATAAAATATATCTACACGTAATTATTATATTACTCTGTATTCACACATAGTGGACCCTTAGTCAGATACTAATGACTAGTTGAAAAGAAATATATGTATTCTCATCACAACTAGCACATAGTAATTATGTGCATGTGCAAAACTCATAATTTGAATAACGCGCACAACTTAATCTATGAAATAATATAAATGAATATTATCTAATAGGTATTTATACATACTCCTGCTCTTCCTCTTTCAAATCTCTTTGTTTCCCGTCTTCCACCAACAGTTCAGAATCTAACTTGCTGCATTCCTCATCTATATCGGCAATCTTGCGGAGCAATAACTGTTCTTCTTCCTCCAACTGAAAAAAAATAGAACAGCCGGTCGGTGAGTCAATTAATCAGTCAGTCAGTCAGTCAGTGAGTCAGTCAGTTTGCCAGTTCATCAGTGAGTCAGCCACTCAATTCTACACACCAGTCAGCTCCTCAAACTGCCCTCCAGTGGTTGGTTTGAAGACCAGCAAACTCCTGCCTCATAGATACACAAACTGACAATATTCTCTATGAGAATGAATGTACATATACTTTTACCATTAGCAACTAAAGCATAAGGAATCACAGTGACTTTCACACTCACCTGCCGTAGCTGATCATCAGTGCCTTCATCTGTGTCCTGTGTGGTTCCTTTGGCCTCTAGGTCCTCTAAGCAGGTCTTATAGCTAGTGCATTCTTCCTCGGCTGACTTTAGCTCCTCACCCAGCATATCTAGAGTCACTTCAGCACAGTCCTACAAAATGCATCACAGAAATATATAATTATAGATCAAAAATTAGTATTAGTATTACTCAAATATCAAAGCTACATACCTCACAAAGTGGATGATCAATTTCAGCTTGGCCAGATAGAAAATCAAAGAGCTTGGTTTTGACTCGAATAACATGCTCAATTCCGCCAGCTCCTGATTGGCGACCAGTACCCACCTCACCAACCAATAGGAAGTCTAGCTCACTTCCGGCACCAGTCTGACTAAATAAGCAAAAACATTCAGTTCTATAAAATTATTACAGAGAAAGTTTTAGCTTATGTGAGGAAAATATCTAACACATCAGCAAGAGTTAAAAAATAATCCTTATTCAATATGTGCGATAAATACCCACTGCGCATAAAAACATGTAGTCCACAAAGTTTCCGTTATCAAAATGCTACTTCAAACTGTTACCATTGGCAGGTTTTCATATCACCGCCTATACATAAGCACATATGTGTGTATACACGTATGTAACACACCAACCTGCTGGTCGTAGAAGATAACAATGATTTCTTGATATGGTTATTGGTGTATTGAATGGCCTCCACCGTAAGTCGGTTATGCAAAGGAGACATGGATGGGGCAGAATTTTCAGTGTGATATAAAGGAGCTGCAACAGTTTAATATAGAGCATGATTAAACACAGATGAATTTATGTGGACATTAACAAAATGAGTTCAAAGAACATGAAAACTTGCCAAACAGCAAGCCTCCCACACAAGTAATAATAAGCTACCACTAAACAATCAAATAGCCTAGACCTACATATGCTGCTTACCAGTAATTTCCTGTAGAAAAGTATTGTCTCCATCAGGTGAAGCAAGCAAACTTGAATCTAGTTTCAGAGGATGGTTACAGTTTTGGCAACAAAAAGATGGCAGCATCTCCTCTCCCGCCATTAGAAAATCAGGAAAGACCTGCATTAAAATAATAATAATGCCATAAAGTCAAACCATGAAGTCAAACTCGTAGCAAAGCACAAGAAGAGCAAATCCTCCTACTTTCACACAACAAAAGAGTAGAAGCCAGTTAGAACTTATGAGCTCCTGCTGCCGGGGTCAAGTGAAGGCAAGTAAATTCATATACATTATGAATATCAGTGGCCTACTGATATCCATATTGTATATGAATTTACTTGCCTTCACTTGACCCCAGCAGCAGGAGCTGAGTAGGCGTAGGGGGTAGGCCAAAGTGAACAGAATTTCTACTGCAAAGAATTGTAATAAATAAGATAGATGGCAAGCACGTTATAAGCACTACAACGATAAAACCTTGCCACTGTAATTAATTATTGCAAACAAGATAGGATTAGAAATGATTTGACAAATTCACAACGAACAGTCAGAGCTACCAATACAATACCATTGCAGGACTACCAGAATCAGACTGTGAGAATCGAGAATTCAAAAAAAAGAAAGGACTAAAAATATAAATACAGTACAATGCAAAGCAAATATATAGCTTACCAGAGTCGTAAAAACGCAACCTAGTACTCTAAGATACAAAATATGGAAGTAAATAGTAAAATACTGAAACCAGGGAGTGCAACTGTTCAACAAAATCCAAGGCGATTACCAAACTAAAACACTAAACTAGTTGAACATTACATAAGATTTTGCCATTTAGGAAACGGAAACTGACTGGTTGCACAACAAGTCCTTACAACCGGTCGGTGAACTGCGTAAAAATATGAACTGCAAGGTTGCATTGCCGCGCCTTTTGGTGAAACCATAGAGTTATCTCCCCTAGAGCAGGAACTCCCGTAAATTTTGCGATGCCACTTTTCATTCCTGGCGGCCATGATGTGTTGGGGTAGTTACCGTTTGTTTACATTAGTTACCTACGCGCTGCTATGATTAGTTAGTCATTTAGTTAGTAGTCCAAATTTGTTTTTGCTACCAATTATCTAAAATTTTTTGTTGCACACATATTTTCCAATTATTTCAGACCAACATAATTATTATATTTATCATATTTTGTAACTTTGATAGTAACTGCATGGTAATTGCAAATATTGTACATTAGTATATTAGTACGTCACAAAATTATTATTACACAGCTCCTAGTTCTAGTTATTTTGGCTTTCAGTAGGCAAGTTTACTTTACTTAACAGCTGTAGCATTAAGTAACACTTTTACCTCAAATTAGAATACAGCTAAAGCTACTGTAGTTGTTAATTGTCCTACGTCCTATGGATTATCCTGGTATCACATGATTGATAGAGTATAAATACTAATAGGTGTATTTCCATATGTAGAACAGATTTGCAGAAGTTGCATATTACAAATAAAAACATTTATGTAGACAGACAAAACCAATTCATAACATGGAGTATAAATGCCAATATTTTGACCAAATCTATTTTAAATATTTACTGAATAAAAATAGCATAAGAACTCTTATTCAATATTTAGAAGTCACTCCTTGCCATTCTTAGGAATAAGATCAGCCAGCTCTTCAAAATTCACAGCATCAGCACAGATCAATATTCTGTCTAGTAGACCTATATTAGGAAATTGATACCAGATAAATAAATGCTTCACGCTTACCACACATGAAACATGTTCAATGCCTACTGTCCTACCATAACAGAACAGCTATTAGTAGTTACATGATTCTTGCCAAATTGGCATCACATTATATCAGAGTAAAATAAAGTACGATTTCGATAAGACATATATGTTGATATAGTTGATCACTCTGGATGTTACCTATGAATTAAATCCATAACAGCTCTATAATAGACGACAGAAATCTACCAAGTAGCCTACATTCTCACACATATATACAAAACAACAAGCCTTAATTAAATCAAGCATCTCATTTTAACCGTGAAACCCATTTCTAATTGGAAAGCAGTTGTTACAGTTTGTGTGCACGAGTCCCATGAAAAGAGTTCATAATCATAACCTACTTGATGGGTATGATGGATGAGCACCACACATAGAGTTGTGGCAATGTGCATCGTGGTATCCAGATTTCACTTTAATCTCCAACCTATAGATAAAAAAATCAATGCTACAACTCAACCTGCACCTATTCTATTGCAGGTAGACAGGCTAAGAAAGTTGTGGTTAAACAAACTGTTACTAAGAAATTAAATAAATGACGTAGGCCTATAAACTTGCATAAGACTATTCAATGTTCTACATTATAATGTTTAATGACTAATTAACAGCCCTAATAAATTTAGATTTTTCCTTCCATATCATCTTTCCTTTCAGTTATAGTTTAGCTTGAAACCATTCTAAGATTATGCTAAGCTGGTGTAGATCTTTGATTATAATGTATTTAGGCTATTAACTGCGCTATGCAATTAGATACTACAAAGCCTCGGAATCAAACTATAGACAGGAATGGACAAAGGAAAGTTCACATCGACATCTGCGAAACAAAGTCATAGTTTATAGATTTCTTAAATAAATTTCCTAGCAATATAAAGGTAGCCTATACTAACATTCAAAGTAATGCTGATAGGCCTATAGCACAATTACAATAATTATAATCATAATAGGCCTATTACACTTATTATCACAAAAAAATTAATTTACAATCACAAATATTAATATTATAAAATAATTATATAAATATAATCAATCCAATGATAAACATGTTCATGTTGATTAATAGTCTATGGAAATCACCTGAATTAATAAAATAATAGTTAGTAGGTATAGTCACTGATCTGATGAGTGAGTGTTTTTGATCTGTGACTATTGTAATAAACTGCTAGTGAGTCGCGATCACAACTTCACCTGATAGTATTACTATATTTACTACGTAGTAGTAGCCTATTACCATTACTATAGGTAGGTACAGCAGTGACAGTGGAGTGAGCAAAGTTAATTTAACTCAGCCTCAATCAATCAATCAATAACAGTACCGAGAGATTCCACTATAACTAGATATATATATAACTTTATTTAATGTGCAATATCAGTTTACAGTATGTATGAATGTGCTTATTAATTTTAAACAATGATACTTGCTATAACTTCTGGGCTAATTAAAATTATTATACTATTTATTATGGAGTAAATTTTTAATTTTACAACAACAATATTTCTACAATAACAATAATAATAGAATAAATAACTACTAATAAATAAGAATTGAATTTATTTCATTGTCTTTCCAGTTCCAACTCACAGCAACCGTACTGTATTCCTACTAACCACACTGTTAGTCCAGAGAAACCCAAAGTATACTCTTACAATTACATCAATGTTAACTATATGAGATTGTATAACTATTGTTCCAGGAATGCCATTAGTACAACTAGCTCCATGCTCATTTCTTGAAATAGACAGAATTGTCCGCGTGCTATTGAAAGTCCTTTATGGGTAGATAATTCTGTACAATAAGCCTATCATGTTAGCGATTAGAGATTTTAATACCCAATAACATGCGGCTTTATTTTGATTAACCAATCAACGCATTCACAGATTTTCTACTGATATACGCTGCCGCGCTAGTCGGTTACTAGTATTATTTGGTCGAGTAAACATTCATTCTTATTTCTCTGCAAAGTCCTATTTTACAAAGAGATTTTTAAAATCATTATCATTATGGAAAAGCAGAGATGTTACTAAACAGTTTAGATATAAATTCAAAACATTTTACACAAATAGTATTTGTAAATAACAGCGTTGAAAAGTTTTATGTTTTATATATAATTGTAATGGTAACTAATGTAAACAAACGGACGAAATCCCCATCGCATCATGGCCGCCCGTGGGGAAAACTGGCATCAAGTGACCAATCGGCGTTTAATAGCGGAAAATTTTTGAGTTCCTGCTCTATGGGGTGTTACCTCTATGGGTGAAACACTATACATGTCTATACACGATTCTTTAGTTTTCGCTTTTTACTCCGTTTAAACAACGGACTGATAATTTCAATTACACAGCACATTCCCGGTACTCTAGAAGGCGTATTTTATAGTTAGTAGTGCAGACGGCTTTCACTTTGCAGCAATACTTACTTTCACTTTCTATAGAATTAACAATATTAGTAATTTAATATAGAACAGAACCTCAACAAATGAGTAGTTTATGGGCTTCCTCTCGGCATAGCACTTTTCTTTCATGTGTTGAACGTGGACACATCATTATCAATAAAAGGTGGTGGTAACAATACAAACCGCTGCATATGAATGCCAAGTATGCCTTAGCTTGTTTTATTTTATTAATATAAATAAATATAAATATTGATATTCTCAATTCATTTTTTTTTATGAATTTATTCTGTAAGACTTAGACTAGCTGGGAAATTGCCTGAGGCTAATAGTAATCATAGTTATAGTGATAGTCATAGGGATTCTCAATCCAGATTTTAACATTTTAATTTTGATACCTGCTCAATTTGCACACCCAGCCCAAATGCTGAACCTTTCTGATTTTTGCTGGAAGTGCTTGACAACTGCATGCGCAAGGGTATCACTATCACTTTCCATCTTTATGCAACTACTGAAGTGCTATTGTATCCGGCTGGGTAGCAGGGTGCAGCCGTACAACATACACGAGAGTACTAGCACTCAAGCAAAGCCAATCACCACCAGGCAGATGCTACTGTTCCACTTCCTGTACTTATGCCTAGCCCTATCAGTGTTGAATTCTAGAGGGAGAATAACCTCACACTTTTTACCTGAGTGTTGCGTTGCGAACAGAGAGTGTACATCGGCATCAGTAGAAGGGGTGAGTGGCAGAATTCCACATCAGTCGACTGTGGCATGGCTACGAACTAGACTGAGGACTGCATGGGTTCTATATCGGCTCTCTAAAGCGTAATAAGAGTTATAGGTTTTAGTTGCAATCTCAGATGACCCTCGGACTGTATCTGGAATTCAAGTCCCGAGTAAGAAACTTTTGTATATACTTTTAGCTGTAAAAAGTACAAGGTGGCTTACACATATATGGAGTAACAGAACTTATTCCATTAGCAGCCCTCAAGCAACTGAAAATTATAATGAATTAGATCTCCTTATATACTAAAAATACTCTTCATCAGCTAAAAATATATCATAGCATGCTTCAAACCAACTTCGAACGTGCTTCATTATCAGAGACCATTCATACTGCAAAGGACTGGAATGCTCTCCCTGCTAGTAGTCTAATACTTATCCCTCTAGCGTTTAGCCCCAAAACTGTGAGATTGCCTCTTATTATTGCAGACTATAAATTTTAAGCAACCTACGAGAAAACAGGTTTCTCTAGTCACAGCTGGGGGCTGGCGCTGGAGACTAGGACAACTGAAGGTATGGATTGTGCCATGTACACGTGCAACTTTGGTTTGGATCTGAGCATAAAAATTCATTACACATGTATATGTGATAGCCGTCAAAAAATCCTCGGGGTGGTATAGAAGTTATATAATGCAATTGTAATTGCTTCACTAAGAATAATGCAAGGTAGCTAGAGCACACATCTTAAAAGACTAAACCATCAAGAATATCATATATATGTTACATGTAGATCCTAGTGGACATGTACGGTTAACACTGAAGAGTATACGTTTGAACACCGTTGAAGATATATAACAGTGTGCAAGATAATGATTTTACTAGGGGTATCGAAAACTGAGTTAATGCTGACAGTTCTCGGTAGTAAGCTGATGTAGTATACCTATGATGATACTCACACTAAAGTAAGGTGTCCTCTAGCAACAAATCTGGTAGTCAAATTTTTGTGATCTTGCATGACCTCATAATACGCTGCCGATGGAATGTTGTGTTGCTCCTGATCTCCAAGAATTTTCATTGAAAGGGTGTGTCAATGACTTTTGAATGAGCCTGCAAGAAACTGAAGACCTAGTTCAGATCTGAAGAAGAATAGTAAATTTCATTTCATCCCTCCTGTTCTTAGCAGCTGCTTGTTTATTATTATCTATCATCTGTAGGCTATACTGAAACTTTTTTTCATTAATTTATAATAATCATTATTATCATGAAACCTACGCAATTTTCCGACTCGTGCATCCTTCCTGTTTAATATTAGCCCGATCTTTAAGAGGTCTCATGCAAAGAAAGATAACGGAAGAGAAAATAGGTGACTTGGTGCTAGCACAAGGTGATACCTTTACGTATGAGAATGGATTTATATTATAGTTCTTAGAGGTAGTTCAAACTCCAAGCACCAATGAAACTTATATTACATATTATGATATGATTGGATAGAGGCTTGCAGTTGCAAACAAATTAAAAAGTTCAAGATTATTTTGTTTCTTCTTTCTAACTGTGTTTGTTTGGAAATTCGATTCCTGTATGTGAATTCTCAGGTTGACCATTGTAAGAGTTATCTTCTCTACTAAAACCTATCAGTTTCAATTTGGCATCATTTAATACCTGAGAATCGCCCCCACCATTTGTTACTGGTAATAATCCTTTTTAGAGTAGCACAGGATATTGGGGGTCTGCAAAAAACTGTTGAAGGGTATTTTCTTGTAGACCCGAATATGTCATTGCTGAAACAAATCAAAGTAGGGGCAATTCATATTTTCTTCCCCATCTGCCTATTTCTTTGCTCTAGTGCAAAGAATTATTATATAAAAAGGCATCTGCAACAAGATCATTTGATAAATTTATCATTCCAATTCTGTAGCAATTGAAAACAAATAATTCTCCAAAGTTACTCTTCAATCGTTCAACTCACAAGTATAAATAATTAATAACGCTGATTTTTTATTGTTTGACCAGTAGCTCTCAGAGCAGTATGTGGCTTATAGAAATTGTAAATACATGCATGTAAGAAAGGAAGGTCTCTCACCATCCTGTATTCCCCTATTAATAATATAATTACTGCTTGGTTATACTACATGAACTGACAGCAACAATGATAGCTAATGTGGGCCATGAGTATTCATTAAATCTACATTGTAGTGGTGAATATCATATTCACAATGTACACTAAAATCTGCATATATACCCTTACAAATAGCATTTCCAATACAATTGGTTATTGTGTGAGGATTGTGTGCAGACACAATAATAATATATAGCAAGTTAGTGTGTCACTAGAAAACAATGCATTGGAGGACTACTATTACTGTAGTAATGTGATTGTGCTAGGGTGACATGTATGCTATGATTTACATTGTACTGCTAGACTCTGTCTGAGCGTGTAGTGTGTAGAGTCAAGGCATATCGTTGGATTATATACATGTGGTACACATCAAACTATGTAAGTACAACTACTATTAGGCTAATATTTAGAAGTCAGAGAGTGGTATCGTTTGGAGATAGTGTTGTATTTTGAGGCCTAGTTCATCCTCATTAGCAGCTTCAACTGATGTCACATGCAAGGAAGCTATATCTATTTTTTTGTAATTTTATCCTACGGTCTAAGTGCAAAGCTCAGTCTTCATTATTACTCGTCCCTTTTCCAGTGATTCGCTTTTCCTTTTTACCTTTGATGAGTTTTGGTTTTCAACCAAATACTTGAAATTTTGCCATCAACTCTTGAAATGGGGAATTGTGAGAATGTAAAATATTGTGGGTTTCAGAGCTACATTAGGTGAATATCGCTACGTACTGTAGAGGTTTCTCACTGCTTCTTTCACATAATTTTCCAAAACTTTTTCCTAATGGTGTAGCCTACTATAACCCACTTTTAAAGCACCCGGACATCTCAATGTACATGTATTCTGATCTGCTTACATGTACATCAAGTTGTGCAATATTTCACCTAACAGATAAATATGAACTAGGCTGTTGTAAGCATGGTGTGTGTGTGTGTGTAACATGTACACATACATACCCTGCTTCATGTACCCTCCTAGTCCTACAATATTGTTGATAGAACAATTCTAGCAGGCCTAGCGGTCTAGACCAGTTTACAGTATCTGACAATCATTATATTACAGCACAATTTACTTTGAGTGACATTACAAGGTAACTGGCCAGCCACAGTTAATAATACTTGATATCTTTATGGCCATAACTATTAATTTGATATCTAATACACAAGTCATAATGACTTGTAAGGAATACTTGAGGCAAGGAATCCATGTAATAGCCTATCCGTTTAGCACTCTATCTACATTCATATATCATACATTATGCTCTCCTCATCTCCTGTATATAAATGTAATGCTGTTGAAGTCACTCTGTTGCCTAGGGAACATGATGTTACATGTTATATTCATGTACATATAATATGAGCCAGGCAGAATAATATAAAACAGGTATAGGCTATATTTAAAATGCTATTCCCCATAAATCAACATGTGACTACGATATTTATCTAGTTCCTCTGGGTATCTCAAACCAAATGATCCATTGGTTGATATTACTTGCACTCATTTGAGATATATCTTGGCAAGTCTACGGCTCTTATCACAAATTGAGATTATGACGAAAAATTAACATTGAGCGTAATATTTATTACATAGCAGTAGAACGTGCCCATTCAAGAGCCCGATAGGTTAGTAGCATGTGGGCAGTAATAGGATGTTTCTACTATGGTAAAACCACTAGAAATAGAAAAGTGAATCCATAAGTGAACCCAAACCAGATATTTTAAAGAAAGTCATTTCTTTTGAAACATCCATCTTGTTCCCATAGCAACCATTTTTTGTTATTGACAGAAAAATAACTTATAACCAATTGATAAGGACACAGCTATTAATTTGTTGGCTAGCATTAATCCCTGCATGGAACTGTAGTGTTCGACTTGTCTCATTAATCCTAATCAAATGCCAAAATAATACTAGCTGATAATGGCAGGACTACTACTATGCTGTAGTAGGCTTACAGTATAGGGCTATGGTTGAAGCTGACACTAAACTATGCTCTTGTATGGCAATTCATATTCAAACACATCTTAAAGCAATTTCTTTTCATGGTCTTCCCACTGCATTCCTTTATAGCATAAGTAATACCAGTCAGTTGATGTTGCATATCCACTTTCAATCTCCATTATTACTAATTGCCATTCAGCTTCATCTGTGGGACTAGCACTTCCTTTATAACCCTAGTATTACATATTTTATTGTAGTCAAGTCATTCCAGTCAGCATCATTGCAGATATGTAATTAAAATGATTGATTGTCACACTAATAGTATTACTAATCAATAGGCTAAGCATATGGTTTATTAAGTTCAATGTCTCAAATTACTGGTGCATGTGATATGCTCTCTGCTGACTACAAGTGCTGCTTCAAACCCTCAGTTAGTCTAATCATTCAAGCTTCCTTTTAATTCACTGCATACATAAAAAGTACTTCCATACGAGACTCTATATCCTACCAGTTACCACACCGGATTTATCATAAATCCAACACACCCTATTCAATACTCTATAAAATATGCATTGTAAACTCATTTGCTCAAATAGCCAGTGTGACATTGAGTGTAGCCTGTATGTACATGTATATGTATGTACAACATACATCATGTGCTTGTAACTTTGGCAAGTTACAAACACATGATGTATGCCTTGCATGCATACAAATTTTAGGACCCTCCTGCCCTATATAATTATATTATATGACCTGTTCACCCACACAGCACTTGAGATCCGTTTTATTAGATTAGATATCAGCTGACTAATTAATACAGGTTTTACATTATAATACATTTCCAACCTGGCTACAATTTAACTTTTATGAATAATGATTATCTCTCCAACCATCTACATGTATCTACAGACGAAATGCCCACCTTGGCACCGTATTATGTATATTGAAATGTTGTTTACAGAGTTTGTAAACCGACTCACTCAATACATACTATTGTTTTGTGGAATGTGCGACTGTTCGAAAGAGACAGTTCAGAACAGGACGTTTCGAAAGTGGACAGTTCAACACTGGACAGTTCGAAACACCTAACCCCAAACCCCAACCACCAAATTTCAACTAATTTTCATTTGCAATGTTATTTATTTAACTTAATCATGTTGAATTAACTAAAGTTAATTATCTGTGAGTTTTGTTCTTCTAAATGTAATTTGCACAGTTTCGAACTGTCTAGTTTAGAACTATCCGGTTGTGAAACGTCCTGTTTCGAACTGTCTTTTTCGAAATGTCCCTTTACCTATGTTGTGTGTTAGAACAGATTTGATGTGTTAGATAAGTGTCGTATATAAAGCGGCACTTTACTGGAAGTCTATGCAGACTTGTTTTAATCTTCATCTCATTAGGCCTACACAAAGATTAGAAAAATAGTTGGTCACTACCAGGGAGATTGGTAGTTACCTTCAGAAAACATGTCCTCTAAATAGGCTTATAGTTATTGATTGATTTCCACCTTCATCAGTAATGAATTTATGCTATAAGATAGCACCCTCTGTGTGATAGAGGATTTGAGGAGCCATTGGTAAGACAATGTTTCCATACTTCACCTCAAATGGCTATTATCACATGTAAATGGCAAGTGTTGACATGCATTTTAGCTTCAATACATGCTTGTCATCTATTACAGCACTGTCCAGATTTTCTATAAGAATTATGCTGAGAGTCAAACAACAACCAGTACAAATATCTACATTGTAGCTACCTTGAGCCTTATAAAAGTAACCATGGAAACACTTGGGTGTTAGGCCTACACTTTTTGTTAGTGTGAAACTTCAGGATATACAATTGAGTTTGTACATGTTTTATGAAAGTGATTCTGGTTGTGATCACCTTAGTTATTAGTTCATTTTCTTTCCCATCTATGAAAATGAACATTTCAACACCCATGAAACTATCAATTACAAGTTTGTTATAAATGTAGCTCTTTCCTCTGAATGATCAATACAGTTTGGAAAACCAATATATGATGTTTTCAATTCAAAAGAAATAATTAACCTGACATATATCATTAGAGGGAAGTAAGATGACAGGATAATTATAATAGAAACTGGTTAGTACAGCTAGTAAAAGTTTAGTAGTGTACTCAAACATTGTGTACACTGTGGGTAAAATGTACCAAATCATGTTTACATTTCATATCAGCCTTGTAAATAGCAAGAGGGCTTCAGGTACAGAGTAGAGGGTGAATGCACTGCTCTATGTAATATAGGCTACTCTAGAGTCTAGTGTGTATGACACTGTAAAATAGGCTACATCATAGCCACCATGCTAAAATTGTCCATGCAAAGACCTCCACGGCCTCCTTTAATTTGAAAGTGTTACCAAATATTATTGGAGACCACAGTTTGGAATCTTTTATTACCCATTTTATTTAAAAATATATACACCTACAGAGTAATACGCCACACACTGACTGCCCGTAGTGTTATTTTTGGCTGATGCTAAGGATTTATGTTTGCAGTCTAAACCATTATATACATGTTGGTAATAAAAGTGACAAATTTGTAATAAAATCGCCACAGATTATTACTAAATGAAGTTAGTAGACTTTCCTAACCTATAATATACATTGTAGTTGACTTTCTAACTTATAACAGCTCACAACTGTTAGTAGGATAGTAGCCCTGGTCAGGGGCTGATAGCCCAGAGTTGGAACAGGTTCAATCCCTTACAGTACTTAGTGCAATGTCTAAATAGGCATGTTAGACTAATACAAGTTAACATCTTTGAGCCCATCGTTAGGTAAATTGATGGGTTTTCGATTCCAGTCATGTGCTATCATATAGGAAATGATGCCGATGTCTCTACTCCCTAAGCAGCAAACCTTGAGCATTTATGATATACATTGATGCGCATGGGTGTTATATATGTACAACGCTTGTGGATATCATATAAATTCATTATGCATGTAGGTGTAAAATTTAATTCAAATTGCAATTATCATTATTATAAATTCGAACTAATTGAATTGTTTTACTCTCCAATGTACTAATTATCCATATAGCCTACTTAACCCATAGAAGATAGACTCTTTCATAATTCTATAACAATTTATTCATTATATTCCTCAAGACAGGATATTTAATAGTATCATTTCCTATCCATTCTACATACATTCAATTGGGCTGTCAGATATTGTCATGTAAATATCATTGTGTATAATCAACTAATAATAATAATGTTATAAACTTATTATTGTTTACTATAGCAAGCTGTACATAGACTTTAGCTAACCAAGAAAATTCACTTGCTAACAATGTAAATAAAATATTATCACCACATTATATAGTTAAAAGGAAGCAGGGGCTGTATACTCTTTTGTAGCCTGGGTGAAGTTTTGAACTGTCTGTGCAGCAGATTACAGTTCACAACTGGTAAGAGTATAGTTCACCAACTGGCTGCTAGCAAAATGGTGGATGGAGGTTTTGAATTTGAAACATTCACATGTCATTTGCCGAGTAGCCGATAAGCTATAAAACTTCACAAATTCATCATTCACTAGCTACCGGTCTACCACTGAAGCAAGATTATCAAGTATACACCCCCAGAAACAGTAGTTGTATCAAGTTTTATATTGCAACTGTAGTGTACTTGTACCAACTCTTATATAATGTTGCTAGCATCATATCAGACAGCATATAGTAGTTGAAGGTTGTCATAATATTATATTAGGTTAACTTATCTGATTTAACTCACAGTGCAGTATATCAATATATAGTATTACAATATATTACAATAAGTATAACTTGTGTGTCTTGAGCAAACAGGGTGCATGATAAGATAAAATCTCTTTTGGTTGAAAAAAGTAGAAGCCAAGTTGTTATTGCATTGCCGCCATTCAGACAAAGTATAAAAAAATATAGTAAGATAATATAGCCATTTACATGGCATATCTAGTGTCTACCTCATCATAGTCCAGTGTTATACATGTAGGTGCTTGTGACTCAATAAACAATGGGGAAGTTGGAAGTCCCAGTGTATGCAGTTACGAAAAATGGGCTACATTAGTCTGCATTCTCTGTCAGCTAGTCTCTGCCATTACTTCTGTTGACACAGTTATTTTCTGTTTTTGAAGCTACATGTACTGCGTATGGGTATAATGAGGTGTGGCTCCATGAGAGGCTCTTTGGCCCAAACGGTGTGCTGTTCAGGTTTTCCAAACAAAGGCCTACGGCATGTTTTACTTCAGTTGTGAAACACTTGAAGAGACTCAAACGCCATGTCATTCACCCCGAACAGCCTCTCATGGAACTGTGTCTCAACTAGACAATTTTCAATATAGCCTACTCGTTTATGTACCAGGTCAGTTTTCAGACTCGACTAAATCACAGCAACCTGTTCAACTATGTAGATGTAGATTACTTATTCTTGTTAGTTGCCTGCTCAGATTTGTATGCTTGTGTGGTGGTTTTGAGTTCTACGTTTTCTGCTTATAGACGGAGTCGACTAGAAACCTCTAGTTATGTTGTAATCATCAACTATTTTGGTACATTCAGTCTAATTAATCTACTCTCCAAGTATCCAGTGTTATATTATACCTAGTAGGTGACATAATCATGTTCAAAGCATTCAACACCCAGCTCTCTGTCACAAGTATTTTATGCCTTGCTAGTGTTATGTAAAGCAAATTTCTTGTTGAATTATTCACTGAAATAATACACAGCTGTTAGTTTTAGCAACATTAGTTCATTCTCCTTCCCTTAAACTTCTAATTATATATCTCAAACTTGAAAGGAATAACATATTTTAGTTTTCATTCATTTTGTTGCTAATTCATAACATTTGTTGTCTTTGCACTATACAGCCTTTACAAGCTGAACTAGATTACTTGGGTAATGATGTTTGTCTTTGATTAGTCTTTCAGTGCAAAAATTGTCCACATTATTGTCTGTAATTTGAATGTAGTGATTAGCTTTGGTTTGACAATGCACATGCACATTGTGTTGCTATGATTGTGTAAAATATACAATGCATGTGTATGTAGTAGAAGTAGACATAAATAAATGAAGAGCTCATGGATCTACACTGTATTGTGCAATCTACAATGGACCTTTAGCATCCAAATTTTAACTTTTAAGTAAGCCTACAGCAAATCCTTTGGTGAGCAAAATAATAGCTTTGTCCACGGGCTATGTGGACCTATAAGGGAGGGGGAATCCTATCCCTAGGTTGGGAATTACTTCTTCAGAAGGTAACTAGGTTTTCATCAAAGGTAAACTATACTATATTATTGTCAGTAGATATACAACTGACACTAACTAACATCTAAAATATGCTTCCTGTTTTAGTCATCCCCTACTGATAGTATTACCAATCGCCTCAGACTCCCACCAATGATCAATAAAAGAGAATCGGTATGTCTCTCTCCAGAGAGCCACCATTAGATGTAACTCATGCAGACCAGATGCTGTCTTCAAGTTGTGGTAGTTTGCAAGAGGTGTCAAGCCCAGCAGATGAAGATGTATTCGTACAAGCTGTACCCATTATTACTACAATCACAAAGCATGCCGAAATCTCGCAGACAGATAAATTCGTTAGTACAAAGAAAGTTAATTTAAGTGTGAATGCGTACCCACATCTACTAACTAAAGACATTGATGTTAACCTTCATCAGGAACCCCAAAGCAGGTCAAGGTCAAAACGAGCTGGATTTTATTGGTCCGATGTTGAAGAACCATTGGTAGATGCTGGAGGACAGCAACCTGCAGGCACAACTTTATTACCTCCCTCTCAAGAGCAGGTGATGATACACGGCATACATTCTAAGCTAGACTTGAGTTATTAGTTTCTAAATATTATTTTGTAAGTTGTCTCCTCTTTTTCTTCGAGAGAGTAATCCCAAAATTTAAATCATGGCTGTAATATTATGTAGGCCTAAATATTATCACTCTATCAACTTTATTAGTATAGACTGTAACTGTTAGCCTATACCCTGAAGAAGTCACAGGCTTATTTTCTACCACAATTAGGCTAGAAGAAATATAGTGGAAGGAAAGATGTCACTTCGGTCAAAAACCGCCCACAAGCTCCCAAACAAGGAGTTATCCTACTTTATGTCACAATTCACCCTTAGTTCATTTCAATCTCGCTCTATCTGTTGATTCTATTTTCTCTTCCTAGCTATAAATTCCTCATGACTGTCCATATTTCAGTACTTCATATATACAATGTAAATGAATAATTACTAATTATATTTTCTTGCAAAAAATACCACAAATGATTCCCGTTCTTTACAGATTTATGGTACAAAGCCGAAAAAGAGAACTCATGCACCAAGACCCGGTGACAGTTCAGGAATTAGCTCTGTCTTGCTATCGGAACACTCAATGACTACAATGGATGATGATTCACAACACAGGAAACTCTTAGCCGAAAGAGTTGTTCATTTGACCAATCAAGTATTAGATTCACAAAATGACGACTTAGACTTTGTTCCTCATCTGGTAGAGCCAGTTATATATGGCCCAAGGGAAAGCTCCCCTCAGCATTCAAAGTTGTCTGCTGAAGCAACAGATATATCTACACAATACTCAGTACTATTTCCGTCGCCGTCAACCACACAAACCTCAGAATACTCACTTTCCTCATCGTCTTCAGAATTACCTCCTCAATACTCCCAGTTTAACAGATTATTCCCAGAGTTATCTTCTCAACATTCACATATGACTGTAGTGGCTGCCTCTAATATATCTTCTGCTCAGGATAGAGTAGGAATGGAGAATGTAAAACTGGATTATAACAGCGACACAATTTCTAGTCAATTGAATTTAGATATCCAGCAAAGTGACATGTTATCTCCAACAGTATCTAGACCGGCGTTTGAAGGAGAAAAGAGGAAGGTATTGACTAATGGCTCGCTTATGAAGCGAATTGCAGCATCAGATAATGTAGCGGTGGCACCTGCACTTTCTTCCACCCAACCAGAAGTGATCCCATCATCTGCCTTGTTCCAGAATGTAGAGAAAGATCATCCTGATTCAACATCCACATCTTCAGACTTATCAAGGTCAGTATTGCTAGGATTGTTAAGAAAATGTAAATATTAGTATACCATCAAACATATAAACTTTTACATAATACGTGTAATATACAAATAGGTAATGTAGCCTTTAGACATTTCATGGAGTTGTCGTCTTGTGTTGCTTAGCAGCATTGTGTAGACAATTTCTAATATGGCTTGCATTTTGTAAATTAGCCTATAGATATGATTCCCTATGTATGGTTACATATGGCCAGCTGGACTGGAGCCCTTTTTTTATGTTAGCCTCTCCATTTTTTGGAAATGCTAAAATTATTTATTCTCTAGCTCAATTAAATGTGTTTGAACACAACACAACTGTTTGTGACCCTATTGCTTTTGATGTAGTACGAGTATAATAGAAAGTTACGTAATACACTACATTCTACATGTACAGTACATTACACTCTAGATTATTTATATATATCCTCTTTATTAATGAACTTGAAGCTGTATGGGCTTCCAGTCTAGTAGAAAAGATAAGCAAGTCCAATATCCTAATTTTAATTGAGCCCCACTGCCTCTTCTTCACTCATTTAGCTGATTAATTAAATGGTCACTGTTTATCTATTGGCTAATTAAGACGCAATCAGCACCAGTAACTCAGGATTAGTTGTTATCATCCACTTGGTGCTGCTGCTAATAGCTGTTACCTCTGCTGCCATACAGCTAATCTGTTCTATATCGTATTAAGTGGCATATGATTCAATACACTTTTTACTACTTAGTACCAGATGTCTGTAAGAATGGCTGCATATACTTTAGTATAATTACTGTCTATATCTAACTCCAAAATCTATTAGTTGATATTTTACTAACATGGAACTGGATGTAGTAACGTTGTGCTGCTAGCTATTCTTGCTCTATTGAAGAAGTTTTTTTGCAGCTGGTTGACAGTTTCAGCTCCAAGTGATTATATTATAACCTACCAAATTTGTATTGCTAGGGAGAAGATAACTTCTTCTAGTGACTGCTCCAAGCCTGAAAGACCTAATACTCTGGATTTAACTAAAGATGGTCAAACGGAAATGATTTCCTCTCTGATACGCACAACACCAGATATAGTAGTGACCCCAACTCAGACTCCTAAGAGCTGTGGGCTCGTAAATCCTGGATTCGTTTTCGAATTTCCACCTTCACCTGAGGTGAGTACACTAACTATGCTCAGCTTGTTTTAAGGTTCTTCTCTCGCTATTTTAGAATCTCTATGCTGACCTCATGAGTTGCTAGTGATTTCCTTCATGTTATGCTCCCATAGTATAGGCGACTTGACATAGCTGTGTGGTGATATAACTGTGTGTATAGCCTGTTAGAGGCGTTGTTAGGTTGAGTTCGGATAGTAAAACCGAATTAACGATGCAAGATTGATTACTTGGGGCCACGCAAGTTTATAAATTATAATAATATATAGAAGAATTTTATTTCTCACAGTAATTGTTATGTAGGCCTTCATGTAAATTTTTCATATAACATTGACTTCAAAAAGAGAATTTGGTGGCCATTGGTCATTGAAAATCGTTCCTGCCTAATACACTTTGAGTCTGCATGTACCTATTATAGTGAAGACTAATCACTGCTGTCAGCTGTTGACATGGCTGTACTTAATCTGTGTATCTTCATTTAGATAACCAATATATGCACCTACATGATTGTAATGTATATAATACGGGGATTGAGTATATACCCATGTGCTTCTTCCTGAGACTTTATGAATATATATGCATGATGACACAAACATTTACTGTATTTTAGAGATTTATTTAGTAAGTTTAGTTAGTGCATTTAATGTTACAGAAAGTGATTAGTGGGAAGAGACCAGCCGCGTCTCCTTCTCTACTCGATGTTCTACATAAGAAATATTGGGCTAACAGTAGCCCCAACTCCTCACTGACTAGAAAACACACACCTAAGGATGAGGGAGGAGATGATGAGACTTCAGCATTTAGGTATACTCTCATACTTTCTTACTTACATATAGGCTACATGTAGGAACTGGGGGAAGTAATGTAGAACTTCAGTCTTTGTCCATTGTTATACCTAGGCATGGCCCACATGTGTCATGTCTTACCTCTTCACAATTTTACATGAGGGAGGTAATGAGCCAAGCCTGCCCTTTCAGGAGCACACAACTCTAGTGCTATTCTACCACAAAAGCTGTTGAACTGCGGATTGAAGAAATTTTGATGGTTTTTTCAGTAGGTTTTCTGAGACATATTAGTGAGGTGCTGCCTTTATGTCGACACTGAAGAGAAAGCCTGTAGACTGTAGTGTATATTACAGAATTGTTATAATGTACTCTGACCGTGTTATATAGGTCTCGGCATGCTTCATACTGCAGAGTTGTTGATCAGAACACAAACGAAGGGCTCGGCTTCCAGACTCTGCCTTCTAATATGAGCAAGAACAGTCCAACTACAATTAGAATGTTTGGTGATGTCTCAAAGATGTTTAGCACACTTCCTGTCCGTAGCAGCCCAGAACACCGTCAACGCACCACTAGTGAAAGTGGGAAGTAAGTGAACCATCATGCTATGTTATCTTGTCAGGCAACACTGATTCTGTTTTAAATAACATTTCACCATTACATGTAGATTTACATGTAATGGTGTTGAATGTAGGATTGTGCATACTTGATTGGTGAAAATTAGTTCTGGTGCTCTGTTCTCTTTACTGGTTTTAAAATGAAACCTTCAGTTATGCTGGAATGAGATGGTAGTTGGTTCTCGGAGTGTTCAAAGCCTGTGGTCAGTAATTAGGGAGTTGGCTTGTTGGTTCATTACTTTATTTGCTAGTTATTGCTCTCTATTCTCATTTCTAACACAGTTTGTGGTCTTCGATCATGTGCCGTATTCGTTTCCTTCTAAACCTAGGGGTTCATGGCTAATGAATCTGTTAGTCTGCAGGAATACTATACAATCTACTGTTACTTTCACATTCTTTCGTATGGTGTACAAGGAAGTAGTACATGTACTATGTAAATCTGATAGGAGTTGTCTTCTCTCTGTGTAGTACACTTGGTGACATAAAGGTTGCCTCCACAATACAACACAACTGGTCTCATTGGCTCCTCATTTGAATTATCCAGGCACATGTTTCGAATTATAAGTACGGATTTTATCTGCATACGTATCTATCGTGGATGTATCCAACTAGCGTATAAATTGTTATTAGATATTAAGCCGGCAAACAATTATGATACGTATATCTAGGTCCAACATAAAATAATAAAATTAAAAGTTTTTATGACAACCAAATTATTTGGAATTGTCCTTCCAACAAATATTACAGAACCTTTTTAGGAAAGAAAAGACAACTTTTAAACCATGCAACATTTTCTTTCATTTTCTATCATAGCCTACAACATACTTGCCAAGTGCTCAAATTTTTGTCAGGACACCCCCTAGTTTTTGTGTCTGTCCCTACTAATTTTCCAGCTGGCTGATTTTTTATGTATGGTGAAAATGTTACCAAACCTCATAAAACACAGGATACAACTGAAAATAAGTCACTTTCATTGAAGAAAATATTATAAAAGCCACTAAAATAGATAATTTGATACTTTCTAGAAATAAGTCTGATTCAAATAATATACACTCAAACTATGTCCAGGGATTCTGGTACTTGTCCAGGGATTTTGACCAGACGAGTCCAGATGTTTTGCTCTTGTTCCTTTGCAAGTATGGCCTATAATGTGATCTAAGGTGGTATTTCAGCCTATTATTTAGTACTGAATGTAATGGACGAGTTGAGTGTATTAATAGTCCTAGGAGTTGTATGCACTTGGATAGTCAACTCTCTTATTACTCACCATTAACCAATAAGTGATCCTGTTGGATTATACCTGCCAAACAACCTGTGCAGGTAATATGCACAGTATCATTGAATGATCAGGAACAGTATAAATTGTGCCCATATAATGTAGTAATTCATTACAAATATTTTCATGTAAGTAGAAATAGGCCTAACTGCAACTACTTTAAATATTTCAAAACAATACATCCAAAAAGGTATTAATTTACAGATATTTCTATATTGTGTGTTTAAACTGGTCAATATTACACATGTATCTATTATAGGCTTACGTGATATACATCACAGTTGGGATGTTAAATAATATACATCATATGAATGTATGTAATTAAATTATAGTTAAGAATATTGTGTAGTAACTTAGTTTATATTCAGTATTGTATACTTATATACTTTAGTCTATATACATGGTAATTAACACACAAGAAGGCCTTTAGGTGCAGTCAAACATTAGATACTGTCTAATGTACTGTACACAGCTCAGTGCACAATACATGGGAACACAACCTTTATCTAATTTGTAATAATTGAACACATTTTCATAAAAACAAAAAATCATGAGTTTCTACAAGCTGATTTTTAACTAATGTGCAAAGTTCGGGTGGGTTCCTAACAATTAGTTCCCCACCCCACCTTGATCTGCAGCCTCTAGCACCATTATCCTCCATGCTTCTTGCCTCTACTCCGGATGTGCCGAGTATTAATATTATTAGTGTAAACATAATTGTTAAGTAGTCCGGATTAGGCCAAAGCAGTGTGGAGCATGATGTGATACGATGATTGTTTAATACACACTTCAACATTCAACAGTAGTTGCAGTTGTAAAATTTGCACCCGCTTTATCAATAAGTAGTCAAGTATGCTGTCCAGTGTTACCACTGCTTCATTGACAAGATGCCTATCTGTAAATATTTATGACTTCCCCCAGCTACTCATGGCACTGGATTACCCTGAAGAATGTACTTGTTATTAAACACGCTGTCATCACTGGCTATCATGGATGATGGTAGCAAACATAATGCAGAAAAAATTGTTTGAAATTGATCGCTGATTTATTGATCTATACAATTTAACCTTCTCACTGCATCGTGTACAGCACTTGTAGGCTACATACATTATTTGGTTAGATGTGCATTAAATACATGTATATAGTGAGATTATTTCGGCACTTTTGAAATCTTGGTTCACACTACAATGTACAAGCATGCTTGCACTGTTCTGTTAAAGGCAAACATATTTGAATTTAAAATAATAATAATTTGTACATAATAGTCATAGCAATATGTAGGCCCATTTCAATTTAATCTGCATTAGTTCGTTAGCATCAGTGGTCTTTATCAAGTGTGTATACATTAGTATTCCACTGTATATTACTATCAGCTATCCAATGTAAATATTACTCACATATTTAAGATACTCAAATGCTAAATGTGCGATTACCGTTACATATAGACTGAATCTACCTGCATTTACAGGTAGCTACTGTGCCGTAACCTCCTATGTGATTGGTTTGTGTAAACAGTAGCTACTGTCACGGGTGCTGTGATTGGTTTATCTCAGTATGCAGTGAACTATACAGGTTTAATTGTACAATATACCAATGTGCATGTAACTCTGGTATGGGACAAGCACTCGACTGGACTCATCATCATATGATTATCTTCAATCACTTAGGTTCTTGCTCTTGATTGTGCTTATAATTATGACAGAAAGCTAAATCTCGTGCAAATTATATTATAATATGCAAAATGGTGGGAACTGTAAACTCTGACTTTGTTATTTACGTGGATCCTCCCGAAGAGGATTTGATGAGGGAGCGTGCTCAGACTTGGGGATCTGTTTCCTGTGCTAAACGGTATTATCTTATATTTACATTATATTACATGTACATAATAAGTAAATGTGTTGTTATATTATACAATGTATAATACAAACGCGTAGACCTGCCGCCTATTATAATTGTTATAAGTATTATATTATAATATTATGTTATATTATATTATATTATATATTTAAACAGTGGTAACTACTAATCATAATTTCTCTTTTAGTTTAATTATTGCATCTTCTTAACATGATGTTAAATATTATATCACTTTATGTGAATTGCGTACTTACTATAATATACATGTACATGTATATAGGTCTAATTTATGTACATGTAAATAGGTGTATGTATGTGTTTGTGTGTTTAAAGGGTTTTTGTGAGTATTCGTTAGTTTACGGTGATAAAACTTTTGGGCTATTATAGGCCTCTGGGCCAGAGTTTACATGTGCTAAAGGAATCGTATTATCTTATAGCTGGCAATGTATTTACTTATAATTATAATTTTAAATTAGATAAGAATAGTGAAATGGGACTGGAATTGTGCTAATAGTTTTTCGATAGTGAAGTTGTATACCTTACCGCTCCCTTATTCTAAATAAACTTATCAGACACTGCAGAGTGTAATAGTAGCACTATCTCTCTAATGTATATAAGTAGTCTAGTGGCTATGGGTGTGATATACTTGCATGGCATATTATAATGTATATTCAGATAGATTGTGGAATGTATACAAGTGTAGGTGGTGTGGTGGGAAAAGAAATCTGCACCCAAGATAAATCTATAAGCGAAGTGTGTTATTATACAAACGCCAAAAAATGTTTTTCCAAATTATTTTCATAAGGATAATTCCAATATAATATCTTTGGCATAGCAGTGGTACATTGTATAGATTGGTATAAAGGACTTATTTTATGTATATTATATTTGGATACTTGGTGAGAGTTGAGTGAATGTTATGGTACTTTTATCTAATATTATTATAAATATTATTTATTTGGGTTCATGCTCTCTTTTATGTTATTATAACATGTATTGTTATTGTAATCTACACTTTCTGAGTCTGTCGTTGGTTGTTTTTGACGGATACTTTGACCTTGTTAGACGTTCATCATGACTACCCTTCCTTCCGTTGTGATACAGTAGAGTATATCATGTAGTTGAAGTTATCTCCTCTCCTTAGACTGCAGATTTGATGTTCATATTTCTAGATTTCAGATTACAGTCTCCAGAAATTTGATAGTTGGTTGAGCATGAAACACATTGTTATAGTTTCATGTGAGCTCTAAGTGCAGTGAATTATAATAATACAGTACTCGGTGATGTCTATATGGCTAGGAAAGGCTCTCTTCCTGTTGTATAACAATTTTATCTTTCATCTTGTGCGTTTTGTTTAATGTTTAGCTCTTCATTGATTCTTCAATTACCCAGTTAGTAGAATTAGTTAGGCTTGTTACATCCATCAGTGATTCACCTAATGAAGTGGTGTTTCATATTTAAACCTGCATATATTTAAACTACGGATATATTACATGTATGTTCTGTCACAACATTGGAGTTGCAATATCTCAAAATCTAGTATTATGATAAACATACACTAGTAATACATTGTAATATGTTTATGGGTAGTACCCTCAGTTTGACAATACAACTCAAGGGTTTGGTGGAACACACTGGCATTGTGGTACTAAATATGTTATCTTATGTTTATTTAATAACAGGGAGATAAGCAGTATTATTTGGTATTTTTATTTATGATAGCAAATAACTAACTGGTAGTAGCAACCTCGTACATAATATTCATTGTGATATTTGAGGGCAGCAGAGTTTGGTTCAGTTTGTTTATGAATTTATAATAATATTTATGAATGGATTAAATAAATCTATTATTCACTATTACTTCTCGTGTTTTTCTGTGAGATTATTTCAATATAACACTGTATCTCACAGGACATCAACACACGCTGACAAGCAGGTGAATGGTGAAGTACCGACAGCTAAACTATCTACTCTGTCAGCCAGTCTGGCTCCCAGTGTTCCAGCCACGACCTCCAGCTCCTCCTCCAAACTCACCAGGAAGTTCTCTCTCTCCCCCAGAGTTATCAGAAGGAAGATCATAGCTAGACTGCAGCAGGAGACTGACAAGACTGGGAGCAGTGAGAGTGAGACTGAGGACCTACTCACTCTCTCTAAACTGAGGAACTACAAGGTAAGTCAAAGTTGGTAATCTATTTGAGAATTAGACATGTGCAAGGCACAATCATATACAGCTTCATCGATCAATTGGGTTAAAAGTACAAGAGGCAACATTACTACCATGAAAGGCATCATACCATAGAGCCATAGAAATGTAGGCTTATAATATTGAATTAAAAATCTACGGGTTGTGGGAATACCATAGCCCTTACCCTCACTGAAATCTGTGAGGAAGTCTACCATCATATCTGTCTTCCTTCTGCAAAGTCAGCAATATCTCCATGTAGGATATTATCTCATGAGTGTCATAGAATGTGACTTTTCAGTAGGCTACATCTACCGCCATTATTCATACAGGCCAAAGATAACACAACTTCTAAATTACTATACTAGTGTACCAGCATTAACCAGTACTACATGTTGACCTATTAGCAGTAGCTGCTGCCATCCATAGTAAATATACTGACATCAGTTTGTTCCTGCCAATCAAACACATATTTGATCTCTGGATGTACAAGAGAATCACATTTCTAGGGCAGCTTAGTACAAGTAAGACAAACAACTACCGGCAATGAAGCAGAATATCAAAATGCCAACATGCAGCAAAATTCTGAAGATCTAAAGCTAAACTAGTTTGTAATATTTTGTTATATTTACTGAGATATATAACTTTCAATAACAGAGAGGTGCTTTCTCCTACTATTGGCAAGGATTCGGTAGATGGGTACGAATACTGTAGTAGTTATGGAGAATAAGATACCATCCACCTGTTACCTTTTTGATAAAGAAGTAGCCACTGGCTAGACATTTGACTTTTTGAAATAAACTTTTGTTCTGAGCAAGTTTTGAAACCAATACCATGTACATGTACATGTATATTAGTAGTACCTTGATGTTTGAGATTACCTCAAATTGAAAGCACACAGTGAGAATTTGCACCTCCAGTGTATAACTGACAGTTTACATTTCACAAACTAGGACCTACATGCAATGCACAATTCTGTGGCAAAAACTTTTTACACATGCATGCCATTTTACATTCCTATTATGGTCTTCTTGGCAAAGTTTGATATTCAGAAATTATGGTAATAGAGTTAGAACTACACTAAACATAGCCAATACACAATTCTTTACTTGCAAATACAATGAACATGCATATGCACCAGGAGTTGGCATGCATGCATGCATGCATGCGCATACATTTTGCTTTGCATTTAGCAGTTGCCTTCCCTTAACCAATAGTAACTAAAAAGAGCATAACTCCTACAATAGTATTACATGGCTCGTTTTATGGTTTGCTAAAGTAATAGTGAACTAAATGCGCTGCAGGACTGTTAACACTGTAGCTGATGTAAACTGTTATAGTGAATATATACTTTATATATTAATTGTGAAAGAAAATTGGAATTTCTTTCAAGAAGATTCACTAGGAAGTGAGCGAATGTACCCACAGTGTACCCACTATGTACCCACAGTGTCATGCATCATGTGAGCTGATGTCTCAATATTCACAAGTCACCAGTGATAGCATTCCCTATTTTCTATAAAAATAGCAAATCTCTGGTTTTATGGTGAATAGAAAGCTATGCTCTACTTTCAAAACTAGCTACATGTAGTCTCATCCCTGCCTTTAGGTTGAAGCAATTTCCCATCTGTTAGTTGTACGATGTTACCTGTCACAGATCACAAGGTGTAGTTTGGTGTGCATGGTAATGGTCACCAGCCAGTCATTATGGTCATCATGAAATTGTTTCCAGTTGCTTATCCAATCACAGCTTAGCAAGTTCCATGGTTATTCACAGAAAGTTGTCTGGCCAACATCTACGTGCAATGTATCATCGTAAAAATGTAACATTGCCATAATGGAATTTATCAGATTTCACGTTGGCGTGGCTTGACTTTGTGTTTGTGTGATATGATCTTCTATACACTTTTTACACTTACTAAGAACTGTTGTGTAATAAAACAAATTTTATAAGAATATGAAGTTATTCTCTCATGAATATTAAATGCCACTGCTTCCACTAGAATACTATTATTTTGCTATAATATTACTAATAAGCATTGTATTATAATTGCATATGGTATAATAGAAAGTGAGGTAGTCCTATGCTATAATTTATACACATATAAATACATGTTTACAGTACCCAAACATGCAATGACTACAATGCTTGCATTATCAATGAATAATAAGTGTGTACATAGAAGCAATGATAACTTGATATAGAAATAATAGGCCTACAAGGGCTTTGTACAGCTCAGCACCACCCACCCATATTAGTTGCAGCTCTGAGGCTTTGAGTAAAGCAGGTGGTGGAATGCCTAATCTGTATGCCCAGTATAAGGTATCCCACTAGTGAACCCAGTGCTGTTAGCTCAGGGATCAAAATACTCTAAACTTTATTTACTGTTATATCAGAACCACTTGAGTTATATAATAACCTACATACCAACTCTACCCTCAAGACTAGGGAGCTCCATATCAGACTCTTCACTACAGTGTGACAAGCTTTTAACAGGGATTCTAACATCCTATTATCTGTGGACAATGGTCAGTTAGACTGGACACTACTGAATACTACCTACAGTGCTGTCGAGGAAGAACAAGCAGTGTTGTACCTTCACTGTGCTACTTGATCTAGACTAGAAACACTCCAATATCTTACTGTTACTGTAAGACTATTCAGAATAATACTTATAGGGATGAATGAAGAAAGTTCCCATCTCTAAAGTTACTACTCTACAATATACTTCCTGGATATTGTTGCTGAGACCTTCATCTCAATATTTTGGATAATTTAATCTTTGAACCGACGAAGTGTCTTTTAAGACATGGATGGATTTCATTCTAATAATATGACACTGGATTTATGTTTTAATTCTCCCTGGAAAGCGTTTAAACTCTGGTGTCCTTTAACTAACAGAGGAAAATATTATTGTGACGTCGCCAATATGAACTGCTCGGACTCGTCTATTATACAAAACACGACTCCTACATTGACTCAGCTATCGGTAAGGCCTTACCTCACAGTGTCCGCTAGTCAGCAACTAGTCGTGGTTGTAATTCTAACCTTTCCAATTTGATGGGTTTGGTAGGTTTCTCTCCCTTATCTACGGCACTTGAATTGTCATGTGGGGTTTTCAGCACAATTTCTGTCGACAGTTACCGACTTCCCAACTCAGTTTTAGTACCAAGCTGCACTCTCCTCAACTCTATGGCTATTACTAACTTTGACTTTTCACAGTGTGTTCCAACTAGCCTGGTTCAACTCTGTGAGCTGTTTTTCATGCTTTATATGTTTATAATTATACAAGAGAAGTAGTTCTAGTAGACTAGCTAAACTGTACTTTTGATCAGACAATACGTAATAGGTACACTGTCAATCAGTGGCAAGTATTGCGTGAAAAAATCCTCTCTTCAGCATTTAAATTTAACATAAACTGGTAAAGGGACATATTTCGAAAATGTCAGTTAGAAACAGGACGTTACGAAAACTGTTTAGAAAACATCCATTATGAAACTGTACAGATTACATGTAGGAGAACATAACTGACAGATAATTCTTTTTAGTGTACTATCAATAGGTTAGTAGAATCAAAAACCAAAAAACTTTGACGTATACATATTAAGGTGCAAACACACGGGAGCGTTTTGGGGCAAGCGTTTTCTGATCAAGCGTCGAACGCTATGCCCTTGATAAACACACGGGGCGAACGAAGAGCGCGGCGATTTTACCATTAGCCAATGACATGCCGGTATGTATTCACTCCGCAATAATCCACGTGTTTATGTTTACTAACTCCGTTTACCAGCCAATCAGCGTCGAGCGAATCGTCTCAATACCTCGACAGGCTGAGCTCGAGCGTTTTGAGAGCGTTGGCACTCTGGCGATTCGCGAGCGTCAAATTCGCCCCAAACGCTCCCGTGTGTTTGCACCTTAAGTTATATGCAATTTTTGGTTATGAGAACAAGCTCCAATATTCTTGGAAGCCTACAGCTAAAATCTCACCTCTTGTTACATGCAGAATACTGCAGATTTTGGGCTAAGACATGCTACTATTACTTGTGGCTGCATAGTTTGGGTTGGGGAATGAAAAGGCATGCAGAAGATTTGAATACCAAGTAATAATGTAATTATGAATGTTCTCATTCTTTTATTTGTGCACCTTGTTATTATTAGCAGTATGAGACTAACTACTGTCTCTATCTAACAATAGGTCTGGTCTTATTTATACCACTCTAATTGTATATTATACTAGAGCACTTGTCAACAACCTGTTCCTTGTCAATAGTATACATACTCAACACATAAAAGAGCACTCTCACACAAATAGGTAAGCCGGTGCCCTAAAGCCTGCAGATCACATACAAAGGGGTGGTTGATACTGTATGAATACAACAATGAAGTCAATTTCCTTTTTACAACAAGTGGTAAATTTGCTAATTGATTCCATTCTTATTGTTTATAGATGGTTAGATAGTCTACATCATTTATATCTTCAAATCTTACAACTCCACAGTCTCAATGGAATACTGCATTTTCCCAGATTCAATATTTTTAATCATAAAATTATTATGCAAAATACACGATATATGGGGAGGAAAACTTCTGCTGTAATTTCCAAAAATTGTACCTCTCTCTCTATGTATTGCACGAGACCTTAAAATATGTTTGATTACACCTTGACTCAGGTGAATATTATACAATACATACTTTGGTAAGTCAGTTCAACTACATTCTGCCACTGACACACACTCCTAGGTGTGAGTGAAATGTGTGAAGGAGGTGAAGTTGCACTAGAATTGATAATCTATATGTCAACACAGTAATCTTCAAATATTTCTTGTATCACTAATTCACAGGTTGGCAATGTTTATAGATAGCCTTTTGGTCCCACTATAATTAACCAAATTGGCCAGCAATGGGTTGATCTGTTAGTATTGGTCAGTTTCAAACCACATGTAGGTTTAAACCAGCTCATTGCATTGTTATGGAGATACATGTAGCTTAGGATATTGATAATAATTATGCAACTCTGTATGTTTTTGTAGAATGGTTTACATGCCAAGAAGAAGCAGGATATGGGTAAGTGCTACTCTTCTCTCTGTAGAGTATACCATTGCCTAAATGGTGTGTTACTGATGTTAAAAACATAGAGACTGTGTCTTTACCAGCATCTTTCTGTTCACACTGGCATTTTACATGGCTCAGTTGATGAGATTTTCTACTCTGGATCTCATATCTTTAGACTGCAATGGTCTAATTTCATGGAAATCCCATGAGTGACGTAGGTCAGTTGCAGATATTAGACAGTTAGACGCCTCCTACATGCTCTGCTCACTTACCACACACCACTCAACACATACATGTACATGTACCTACCCTGCATCTACATACATCTACCTGTGCATCGAAGTACCAACTCATCTATTCAGTACTTACTAACCACCTGTGCTCACTTTCTTCTGTTACTCCACTACCCACTTGTACATAATGTACCCTTTACCTACACAATATACAGAAGTTGTCTTCTTCTTAACAAGAATTGATTGGGAAGAAAACTCCTTATATTGTAGTGTGTGTAGTATGAATAGATGATAATGTTTATTTGTATAATAATATTATTCTCATTTGCATAATTTATGATTAAGTGGAGTATAATAATTTACTAGGTGACGTAGTGTACACTGTACTATATAAAGTAATATTATTGCAAAATATGTAACTAATTTATGCACATAAATTATCATGATAATAATACTAGTAGCCTCATAAAAGTTTGTTATATTATTATGAGAATACTACTACCTAATACTCTCTATATTACAATCCACTGTAAGATATAGTAATATTAGTGCTGTGTGTAGTGTACACTCCCTTATGTGTAGGTCTATATTATTTAGGTATGCATTATTATGCATATCATGACTGTGTAATGTTGGTTAGGTAAATAATGCATTGAAATGAATCATTGCTGACAGTGTTGAATAATATCATGAGTCATTCTTCATGTATGGACTGTACAGTAGGCCAATCCCTGGTAACTAAGAGGGCTATGAGGAGTTGTCTTCTTTTAAACTAGGCCTATATGACTATATCTATGTTTAACTTATTATTCCAAACTACGAGCTAGAACAGTAATATAATGTGATACAACATGACAATGTACAGTGGAACTTGCTTAATTCAACCTCGGATAATTCAAAAACTTGGTTAGTTCAAACTATTAGTCTAGGTCTCTGCTGAGCACTATATAATGACTTATATATGTAAGTGATCTTACAATTCAAACTCAGGTCTAACTCAAACCAACCATGGCGATCCCTTGATGTTTGAATTAAGCAAGTTTCACTGTATATTATGTCAAAGGCAATGTTAACTGGTGGAAGAGTATTTATCAGGTCACTGTATTAGGATGCATGCATTGTATATAGCATACACATATAGTAGGTTTACTACTATTGAACTAATGTAGATATACTTGACTTACAAATAGAAACTAAGACTTCCAAGCAGGTTGTAACAAGGTTTTAGTCCACTAATACTGAATGCAGCTAATGAAGCATCTGATATGCCTATTAATGTATCAGGTTTTTATGTTTTATGTGATACGAGGTGTATTGTTGTGCGAATTCTCAAGGGGAACATTGTTAGATAATACTGATTCCATTACGTACATCTGAACAAAGCGTAGGCAGCCTCTCTTTGGTGACACTCGATATGCTAAGCACTTTCTATTTCTACAACTCGCACTGACATCGCGTTACTCTAAAGGTGAGGATAGGAAAAGAAGCAGCATCAATGATTATCTAGTTGAGTGGCTGTCGGTATTGGACGTGCTTATATACCGTCACTTCCTGTCACATTGACTGACTGAACTAAGCAGAGCAGAGGATATGAAAGGGGGTCATCCCAAGGGTTCGTTCTATTCTGAGTTTCTTGGTTTTTTATTACGTTTCCTTCCTTGCACTTGACACACAGCGTTATTCGCAGGTTTATATTTTCATATTGTGATGTAGGCCTACATCTAATATTTATAGTCTGTATATTGCTGTGTGCCACACTACTATCTAGCTGTACCACTATGTATTAGTACACATCATTACACACAACATCCCACAAACACATCACCCACTACGTTGATAAGGGGTATGTAGGCTCCATCATATAAGGTTGCACATTGGTACATATCTAGATACCAACCTGTATCTCTCTACACCAAGTCCTTTCTACATGAGCTGTCTGTATGATAAAATGCCTCACAATTTTGGGTAAATAGCACTAACATAATAAATTATTACTAAATGCAATGTATATATAACGGGTGGTATGAATTACCTCCCCAACAAATACTCTATCTTCTTGAGCACTACACTGTAGCACTAGGTCTATGGTTTATCTATTAGTGTAATCATGTCTCAAGGGGACCACAACTCCACTAACGTGTACTGTATTGCTATCTCTGTCAATGGTTGTGTAATAGGATAGAATGGTTACAGTATTACAGTGTATATTGTTACATTGATTGACTTCATGTCAAATGTTATTATTCATGTAGGTTGATGATAATTTATATACATGTCTGATTAAAAGATATACATAGCTCCTACTGGGAATTGCTTATATTGTATGCAAATAATATATATAATTACATGTACATCACTATATTCATAATTATAATATGATATAGATTATATTATGTGTTGTATTCATGTAAATCTGTGCTATGAATTATAATATTCGTATATCTGGTGATGATATCCAAAAAAAGTATAAAGTATAAAAATATATTTTCCTTGTTTAAAGAACAGTCAAGCATGAGTGTGAAAGCTTGGATAAGATATTTCCATAGATTATCCATTTCAAGGTCGGAAAACTGCAAAATATGACAAATACTGTGTTGATAAGTCTTGTTAGCTAAATAATGCTACATGCCTACATGTTATATGTAGGCATGTAATACATGTATATGCACATGTAGGCCTACATGCATTTATTATAATAGTGCACTTCAAAATTTTATAGCACAACATAAAATAAATGTATTCATAATGTAGTGTGCAAAACTGCCATAACAGAAATAATACATTACATTAAATATCTCTTTTCTTTCAATGACTGTCAGAGATAGCATAAAAGTCAAGACAGTATTTTGGAGTTATGCATTCCTTAATCTAGCCCTATTACGCAATATGCTGCAGTCCTGGCTTCTTGTGAATTAGTATATGTATATTATATTTAGTGTGATAACATCATATAAATTATATACTAATCATGTAGATAACTCATCACACATGCATTAATGATATAATCCATACTTGACTTGTGTTATAACTCAACTGAACATGTCTGCCTCCCTCTACCAACCACATCACCGTTCATCAATCTTTCTGACCTACATGTACATGCTCATGTACAGGCACAGTCTCATAGCATACTTTACAGTTCATAAATCGCATATCATAGCCTTGGATTCAAACATCTTCAAACTAGGCATACACCAAGGTAATCTGCTGTTAGAAGTCTAGGAGAGCGGTCTATGTTAATTGTCAAGTTTTCATTATCAAATAACTTATTTTAGCAGCAAGTAATTTTGTGAGTGTAATTAAACCTATGATTGTTACCAGTAAATGCATCTCTCCAATCCATAATCATATTACATATTATATAATTATAATGATTGCACATTGCATGCTCAATTATTGAGCTATTATAAATAGAATTTGATCAGCAATAATAATTGTATTTGTTACAAGTGTAGTTGTTATATTATACAGACATTCCTTATCTTACACAACTGTATAGTTGCAGAACAACATGCCTATCCCCATTCACATCCACTTGGTGTATAATACAATGTCGTGCACCACAAGTAGCCTATGTTATATCTATATTGTATGAGTACTTTTACGGCCATTACACAATGTCACAATTGAATCACTAAATACACAACAGTAACCGAAAATACCAAAAAAGTACTTGTCACTTGTTAACTGCCAACATCTCTGTTTCTAGCAGGAAAAATTCGTAGAATTTATATTACATTACGTGTTGTTATCCAAATAATTATAGTGTAGTCATTCATTCCTTGGCTGATGAAGTGAATATCTTGCAATGCATCATAAATTCCTCTGCAGCTGGTTGGACAGGTTCTTCCACTGCCTCCTCTTTTAGCTATAGTAGCTGCACATGCCTGGTTCATATCCCAGGAGTCAACATTATTATATAATTACTAGGAGTCTAACCTCCATGCTGCCATTTTACTGCTGACTGTTGGTTCTGCGATCAGCAACGCTACAACTACTTCAGGTCAGGATATGGAGAACAACATTTTTTAGGGAAATAGATATTATATAAACTTATTGGTCATACGTTTAGTATTATCGAGGCACATCAATGACATCTAACCTAGAAACTGGGTTGTTCATTGCTATATTGGGACGCATTGTGGTCTGCTACATCTGTCTTGTTTACATAATAGAAGATGAAAGCTGATTGGTTAAAATATTGTCTCCTGTCACATCTCGTGGGTATCAATGTCATTAACTGAATTATCTATGTGCAGTGCTGCATTGTCTACAGATATACATTATACACAAGGCACTGGGCACATACTTCTCTGTGACAGCTAGATACAGTCATCAGTGTCCCTCCAGGCAGTCATAAGTGGATAGAGTACGGTAGCTGCCGAACATCTTATCATGAACAGGAAATAGACATTCCGTTTTTCGACTACAGTTAAAGACTATTAATTGCAATCCTATAAAGTGGCACACCTCAAGGAATTCCCATAGTAGTAGAATTGGATACATAGTATAGCAAGTAGGACAATGACTGTCATAGCCAGTTCTACGATGGTGGCGAGAATGGATTCCGTGGAGGCAACTCCTTCATCATCTCAGAGGGATTCCCTACTACCGTTTCGGTTTGGCAGTCTACGGAGAACCAATACTTTCCCGAGGAGGAAACCGAAGCCAAAACAGAAAACTGTGAGCATTCTGTCTCCTCCATTGGAGTCATCCACTGATGCACAATCACCTACCGAGTCGCAATTATCATCACAGCACACTGGCACAGCTTCAACACCACATTTCGTCAGCTCTGGTAAAGGATTGAAGAGGGGATTTAGTCAACAATTTCACCGATTTGGTCGTGGTACATTGGATAGGCTGGGAAGGTTAACGAGGGCTAGGAAACTGGCAGGTAGGCAGGCAGTCTCATAATGCACGTAGCCCACAGTACAGTGTATGTATAATGAGTGCAGTTTGTCAGGCGCAGCCGGCATGCAGGCATATGTAGGCATGTAAAATATACATAGGTGGATATACAGTTTGTCATGGTCTGTATCTACTCACATTCTTAACTCTCTGTTATTAATGTAAATACAGAATACATGCGTAATTTTCAAATATGAATTTGTAACATACACATTGCACTTGTAGTGTATGTATAACCTTTAACCTTGCGGCAGCAACGGTTAGGTTACCTGTATGCTAATGTATATTAGCTATACCACACCGTATTACTCGTAGGTAATTATCTCACAAATTTTATGGAATACACAATCATTTAAATTTTACTGAGTCTCAATGCACTTGTGCAGCGGAATGCAGTGACGTCCTGGATGCACTGCAGACTCGTATGTTGGCCTACCAGCATGTCAATAGAGAAGGTGTTTGTCTGTGTTCATATTATGGTGGTAGAGAATTGCATCTGTCTTTGTACAGTTGTTTGAGAGGAGGTTATTCTCATAGATATACTTATGGTTTTCCGATGTAGGCTACATATACTGCTGAGCTGTAGCACCTGACAGCTACCTGTTACTACTTACTGTAATTGCTACATTACTATGTAGATCCCCTGCCACTGCTGACTACTGGCTTCACTTCATTACCTAATAACACAGTTTATTAACTTCTAATTTATTAGGTTAGTCACCTCTAGCTGCCATACTGCCAGGTTATACATCATGCTGTTTATACCATACGGGCTGTCATATTATGCACTTTGCTGCCTTTATCATACTATTCTATTCTATGTTTTCCTTATAGCATCAGCACCTGCCCAACCTATCTATGGTCACACATTGGTCGGCAGTCACTCTATATTTTGGAGCTAATAAAACATAATAACTGTTGGCTGTTAGAAATATAATTTTAATTTTAAAATTTATGCAAAATAGATGTAAAACTGCATCATGCCTTCAATTTGAGGTTCTTATCTCATGGGTTGGCGTGTGGTTTAGTGGAATAATTTGTGGGTTGGTACTACATGAGTATATGCACGTAGGTTCACCTATCCAGCCTGAGATAAGTGTAATATGTAGGTGTATGGTGGTTGTGTATGTCGCGGTTTAGTGTAATGATCAATACTTCAACTCATCATGTAGTGAACACTTTGGAATCGTTGTGGAATATAATACAGATTTATCTAAAGATGGCAACTGTAAGCACCACACGAGTCGGGTCTGATTCTCTTGATATCTGAGAACGTGTGTAGTCTATAATTGGTGAAACTGAGACAAGGTTTTGTATTTCATGGGGCACCTGAAAGCAGCTTCATGTTGCTGGAATTGTTGTCTGTTTTTGTTCTTGTATTCACATAGCCTGGTTGTTCTACCCTGCTATAAATTTCATGTTGAAATTCATTAAATTATTCCATTGTAGACCAGCTTAGACACTGTCGCTTCCTTGTCTCTCTATTAGAATGTATAATATACCACAGGAAGGTTTGTTTATGTTCAAGTTGACACTGTTGACGGGAAGACAACTCTCATATCCTTGCACTGTTCCGGTGTAGGCTTGGTCAGCCTATTGTTATTCTCCGATGACGGAACATTGTTATTGTTCAGTGGCGTGGGTACATGCATCTGCAGACCTACTACTTGTTATCTAACCCAAACTGATAGTAAAATAATCGTAATCATCTGTAATCCATTGAAAGCTACCCTATGTAGATCTGAATATTTTAGATGTTATCAATAGAAAGTTATTTAACTAGAGATATATCTATAGTAACACTTAGCTAGTTTATCTAACAAATGTCTCCAGTGAACAGACATTAGTTGTGAATCTAAGTAATAGGTTAGCATCAATTTCTAGGATTGAGATCTTTGATGTTTAACAATTTAATTAAGTTTGCTGTAAAGCGTCTCTCCTCAAATTTGGCAGATTGTGCTTGTTCCAATTATAGCTTCATGTAGAATATTTCTTACTTGCAAACTGACTTTGCTCTACAATTGTTAGTATCATGTGGGCAGGTTATACTTGTATAATATTAGGGTGACTGAAAATTTACTGGATTGTTTATTTTATTCTATATTCTCAAATTAGTAAATTTAAATGCAAACTTACTTACAATGTAAAGAAAGGGACTCGAAAGTTTAGTTTAGTTTAGTAAAAGGAAAGTGACACTTATTCGAACAACTAACATCAAGTTTTACTCTAATTCTATCAGAATTTGAACTTCAAACTCTAAATATTTATCCTATGTGAATAAACTAAGTGTATGTAGGCCCGTATCATCAGTATCATTCGGAATTATCTCCCTCTTTCTATATTGTTCCACTATAGCCTACCCATTATTCAGCAGCAGGTATAATAACAGTATAAAACCATAAAGAGTGTAATATAAATTCTAGCAAGTACTTTCACATAGTATACCTAGTCTATTTTTATGGCATATTTTGAATTTAAGATCTTGTAGAACTTGATATGGGTAATTTAACCTGAAGTGACCTCTGTAATAGGGTGTGATATGCTTCATGTGTCTCTCAGTACTAAATTTGAAAATTAAATTAATCTTGTCATTTTTACAATTAAACTTTAACTCCTTCGGTTCTCTTTAGGTTCTCTTTACAATGTGGGTGCATATTCAACTTCTTTATTTGTATTTGATGTTATTTCTGCAAGGAGCTTGCATTCTTGGATGGTCAGTGTAGTATTAATGCAGTGTAGCTCATGGTTTTATATAATTACTATTACATAACAGTAGGTTACTGGTCCTTTCCAGGATATGCTACCCTTTTCTGTCACTTTTTCCCATGAAGATGGCCAAGTTTAAGCGCTGTGTTTGTTTGTGTGGTTTTTATAGGGCACTGTAATGTACACTGGTTTTGGTAGGATACCCTAGACTGTAATAATACAATGTCACATACTAGACAGCATTACATAACATTCAATATATTCCAATATATACAAAGATATAACCATACATGTAGTATTTGATATTACATTACCTGGCATTTTAAATAATATGATCTCATTCCACTTGATTATAGATAGCAGGCCTGTGACTTCTCTATGTCTGCCTCCAATATAATATTTTATATTTTTGTGTAGCCTACCCATATGCATCGGTGGAAATACATGTATTACATATGCTACAAACTGTAAATGAATAATAATATGTTGCAACCAACTCAATTGATGTAACTCCATATTCTTCCAAGTTGCATCCAAAAATATACCACAATGCATTGTGATTGTGACTCCCAGAAGTTGTGTTCTCCTAGCGACAGAATAGTCTATACATTATTTTGATGGTTATTATCTTCTCCTGCTATTTTCAACTTGTGTAAATTTACATATCAATGTTACTGTGATCTATTTTAGTTTCTCTGTGAGAAATTTGATCTACTATTTTATTTCAGTAACACAGTATCTCAGGAGGATTCATAACATGTTTATGACTTCTGTTAGGGCTAGACTTACATGTTGTGTATATATGTGTATGAATGCAGTTTCCTTTCAACTAGTGATTCAACTTCACTGATTTACATACATGTATATCTACAACTACTAGTATATAGTTAGGGAAATATGTGTATATTGTTGTTTCCATTATTCCAATGACTGGATGATTTTATTACTGAAGGCAAAAGTAATGAATTCATCTACTGCAAAACATGTAGTCATCAGCACTTCATCTGTTGTTCATCTTTATTCAATTATACGAATCTGTCTGATGCCACTTTTGTAATCCATTATAATCATTTGACTTTGAAAAAACAATTGTATTTCATAAATATTTGTGTTTCAATCATAGAGAAATGTGTTGGTTGACACTCTCTATTGGAGATAAGCTAGCATTCCTAACAATGCACTTTCCTGTTTCATCTGCAGTGTTGGAAGAGGGGATAACTTCTAAAATCCTGGCCACGCTTGAACTACATGTAAATACTTGGTACCTTATAGGCATATTATACTAGAGACAGAAAATCATTTCAATATTTAATTTTAAATTTTTATCATTTCATATTTATAATTAAGAATTTTATCATTTCTAATTGAGGAATATGTTGCCGTTCTGATTCTTATGCTGCAGAATATAGTATACATTATAATATATAGATAGCGTGGTGTAATATTAGCTAGAATGCCAATAATATTGATTTTATAGCGTACAGGTTTGCATGTAAATAGATACAAATTGTATAATTGTATCAACGCATGTACTTATTGAGTATTCTATAATTATATAGACTGAAAGACCTGCATTAGTCTAGTGGTGTAACTTTTAGCTTGCATCCTAATATTATCTGCAACACTGTAGTACCTCAACTACTGACACCTAATAGGAAAGACGAATCCAAACTGCTAAGGAATTTATCAATTGGAAGGAATATTGAATTTTGCATTTTCTTCGTTTTATCTGATTTGTAGCAGACCTACTGGTGGTACAAGCGTACGGCATTGTGTTATATAGATTCTTTTCATTTTTGTTTGTACATATAGTTTGATGCCCATTGGGGCTGCTCCAGGCGATTACTGTTGTTTCACATGTGGCTGCTTGTCGTCTGGTTGCATATCTGGTGTATAAGAGTACCTTAGGGGTTGATTTGGTAATACAGTTACATCACAGCTCTGTGGGCTGCCACTATACTACAATAATATAGTATTATAATATAATAAATGTGAATAATCAATACAATATTGTAGTAATTATACAGTACCCTTTACCCAATACTCAGTGCACACTCACCACATGTAGTTATACATGCATACATATTATGTACTTGTGTCTTGGTTTCGTTCTTCTAATATACGTTATACTAGGTCTATACTCACTCACTCTCTAGTTGACATACTGGGCTTACTAGCAGAAACTATTTAATTCATTTCTGCTGATCTAGATAGATACACATGACTTTGGCACATCTCATCTTACAGAATTCAATACTCTAGCTGCTGTATGTTACTACACTACATTTATACACAGTATATGCTGTGCAGCCTAAACTGGTTTATATTCATTATTAAGGTTTCGTATTATCGAATTCCAGTATGCATGTAAAGTAGAGCAAGGCAAGTGTAGACCTACATGTGGTTACTACTGACATAGGCTAGTATTCTATCCTCTACGAGATATATCTTCTTCCTTTATCTGGTTCGGGCTGCAGAGAGGACACTTTTCTCTCTAGTCTATCTCTGCTCCTCTCATCACATCTCTCTCTACGTAACGACATAGTAGTTCATCACACACTCCAAATGGTGGTGAAACTGTTGGGTGGTAGTGGACTCGTGTGCTGCCTCTGTAGTAATAGGATTGTACAGAGCAAAGACAAGACCAGTGGTAAGTTACAATATCTTTTTTGGTATTTTGTCTCTGCTGTACATTTAGCCTCAGCATTTGAATCTTATACAAGTGTATGAGTGACAGGGGCTGGGCTTTGAGTGGAAGAGCTCACCTTCCATGACAGTAGTATGACAGTAGTATGACAGTAGTATGACAGTAGTATGACAGTAGTATGACAGTAGTATGACAGTAGTATGACAGTAGTATGACAGTAGTATGACAGTAGTATGACAGTAGTATGACAGTAGTATGACAGTAGTATGGTGGCATTTGAACCTGTACCGTAAGGTCTACAAATCAACAAGTTGAGCACTACACCATCCTTCCACCCTAGTCGCATGCAAAAAACTGTAAACTAATTCATAAAAATTAGGTGTAAAAGATCTTTTTATCGTGGTAGAAATTCATATATAGCAGGCTAAGCTGTAAAACAAGTTTTATTTTGATTAGTTCAAATATCTATCATGTGTTTGCAGAAATTGGTGTAGAATTATCGAAATTTGTTAGGAAAGCATTTCGGGAACTTTAAAAAGCTAATTTCCTTGGATCTTCACGAAACTTGAACTTCGAACAGCTCAAGGATACGATTTTTACCCTGCCTACTCATCATCATCAATAGTGTGACTTTTTAATAGAATGATGTGATATTTGTGCCAAGAGTGTTCTGGGTTAGCATGTATAATAAATACATACTATACGTATGTAGGTCTAGTATGAGTATACTGTAGCAGGTAGATGAATAGGTAACACACCTCTCCACCCCATAACTTAACTAACTCAATAACCTAAACACTGTTCTACAGGCTTGATGTCTTCTTTTATCCTAATTGTTTTGCACTGGCATGAAATTAGAAGTTAGGGCTACAATAACTTACTATTTCTGTTAGTAGTCAGTTGTACTTCTGCAGTGAATTCAAGTCAGCTACATTATGTGTATCAGGTGAAATATGAAGTGTGTGCGATATACAACTACATGGGAGTGAATTATTTTATTGTTTATAAGCTGGAATATAGTTTATATCTTAATAATAATATTTTTTCTTTATTTTGTACCAGTACCAGATACACAAACTATAATTATATGAGTCAACACTGAGTCAGTTTAATAAGCGGCATTAGGTGGCCTGCTGCCGGCATCATCATCTACAAGGTAATATCTAGTTCTGTTCCATACATTGACAGCTGTCAGAATTTGTTTCAATTTTGACCATAGTTTAGTTCTGTACCATAATTTGGAGTTGTCTCTGCCTATTGGTACTCTTTTCTGAGGAATTTCCCACTTGGCTCAACTTGGACTTTTTGTTCATCCTTTGGTGGAGGAAGTATGTTTCAAGCAGTACCATTGTTTAACATAATATACTTGTAGTTGTCTACAATGTTATCACCTTTGTTAGTTACAGTAGAATCGGTTGGAGTTGTCTGCTAACTGCTTGTACCTCTTGGTTGGTATATACATGTATATTTTCAATGAGTAGCACATTCGATTGATACAATATAATTTTATACTACTGTGTTGTTTCTATAGCCCTTCGGTTCGCATTGGTTGGTAGCACTGAATTCAAACAGTAGATGGCGTTTACCAATGCATAAAGGAAGATAACTCCTAAATTGTCTCATTTTCTGCAATACTCAGCATTTGATATATTATTATATTGATGTGTGGTGTTACTCATACCAACGTTATCATACCAAGATGCTCTTTATTATTGAATTTAATATATAATTTTATCATGAATAGTAAACCTAGACCTTCTTTCTTACGAATACAGTCCACAATATCTACACAGATAACATTTGTATTATTGAATTATGTCGATTTTATCAGTTCATTGTACATGCCACTTGTCTTGGGGAAGGCTTGACAGCTAACGGTCAGTGCTTGCCACTCACCATATCTACATGCTCAGGTGCAGTGCTATGGTCCACATATATAATATATAACTGACACATCTTTCTAAACTGCCACTTATGCCATTATCTCATTCAAGTACCTGCTCATTAATGTCCATAAAGTTCAGTGCTGCGGCAACTGAGAGAATGTGGTGTAGTCTACAATTGGATTCGAGCAGCTAGAGCTCTCTGTAGACTCCACCACAACACCATATGCACACATGCATGTAGCTGTGTTCGTGTCTTTGATTATGCTCGGATTTCTTAGATCTTAGTGAGATCACAATTTTATTTCTCTTCCATTCTGCTGCAAGATAAAAATGGATAAGAAAATACACAAGAAGATTAAGAGTCGTCTGTTCCGCAGTTTTACCTACACCTCCGACTGTATGGATGGCGTTCTTCAAGGTTGGTTTCTCTTTGGTCATGGTGGAGATCTATATGCTAAATAAAGATACTGAAAATATTCTATTTCAGTTTCAAAAAACGTGTGAAAGTTTCAATGAATGGTTGCAATTGAACAAAATTTAAATCATTGAGAGGGGCCACAACTTTGCATTGCAACACTTGCATGCATGGCTACAAGTGCGATTATAAAACTATTTTACTTGTATTGATCTCTGAACTCGTTCTTGATTATCTAATAATTAGTTCAAGTTGTGACTTGTGTATGACTAATAGCAATCCGAGCAGAGCACATTGCCTTCTGAGCTTCCTTACCCAATCAGAACTCCATCATCCAGAGTTACTTTTAGAATGGGAGATAATTTGACTATAATAACCAACTCACACATAATATATGTTGTTATTGGATCGCTGTTTGATTGGTGAATACAGTAAAAAATGTTGACTAAGTGTATTATAAACATATTTATTTGAAATATTTCAAGTGGAAGTTAACTTAGCATTTGTTTGATACTTGCGCCTGGTATGGCATATGTAAATAGTTAACTGCTTAAGAGCTCTTGCTGATAGCGTACCACGGACTTGACAAATGCTGTTCACTCAACAACTATTAGCTTGGAGTCATTAGCCCTTATCTTATCCACACAGATGCCGAAATTATCATCTTCACACTTCATTTCGTATGATTATCACTAGTTTAATAGTCAAAGTCTAATTTATGCCTCACATTGGGCTTCGTGTTTGTAACATACACAGCTGTGCCACCTACACAAGTTGCGTTCGATTTGAATAAGGCAGTCTTTATTTCTTTATACCACAACAAATTTTTACTAAAGAACAAGACGAGCTCATTTCTCTTGTGGAAGTCAGTAGTTATCTCCCCCACGGATTGTTGTAAGTTGATAATAAATTAGTAAACAGAGCTTCCTTTGTCCACAGAGTAGTAGTTAGTTGGCCATCTGGTTTCACTTAGATCTGTCGCATCTTCATTCCCAACTGCAGCTCTCCCTTTCCAGGAAGGAGTCATTACACAGTACTAACACTGATTATACTCTCTATGTTTCAATTAACTCTGACAATACTGTAATTATTTGAAACACAACTAGGTCTTTTGAGTCTTAATATTAACAGTTTCAGAGAAATATAGCTAAAGGAATAATTATCTTGTTGTTCCCCATAATTTTTGTGTCACTTGTTATTCCCACTGACTGACCAGCTTTCCAATCATATTCCACTATAATTTGATATTGTAGGAGGCAATAAATTTTAGTAGTTGTCTATTCTTGAATTGTCCTGACAACTCCCAAATCATGTAGTGAAGAACTAGATATATTACCAGAGTAATAGGATGTACACATATATATATTATGTAAATTTGCATGTACATATACATGTAATTACAACTAAAAAGCTTTTGCTGTTTAGATTGTATTTATTAATTCTTGTCCGAAAGTATTATAAATAGTAAAGTGCACCTGTACAACATAATGAAAATATATAGTTATTTGTAATTGTGGGTAAGTAAGAGGACACCAGTGTTGACTATGTTTCTTTGTGTCTGGTAAACTGGTGATTTGATGAATTATGCATGTAGTCATATATCTGTGTACAAGAGTAGCAGCTATTACAGTTGCACATTCATTCAGGTTAAAGAAAGACCTTTTGTCTAACATAACTCCTGTTACCTGATCAGTAGCTTCTAAATATTCATTTCAGACCTGCATGGAGGGGAGGGGTATTATATAACCCCACATAACCCTCATCATGCTGTAGAATCAGCAACTATTTTTATAGAAACAGGAAACCTGTTCAAATTTATAAGATGAAATAAGTGATAGATGATAGGCTACTCAGTCCTACTGCTTGGAATGTGAGATGATAAGGCATTGGGTGGCGGATATAGAGCATAGCAGAGTACTACTGTACACTTATCTAATAACAGTGGGGCTTTGGGTACTACTGTAACGATCACTTGTTGGACAGTGTCACTCTTAGCAAGGACACCTGATTGCCAGTGTCATTATGTGATAGTATTCCAAGTGTATACTTGCTACCAGGGAATGATAAATAAACTAGTATCTTTGCTGCTGGACTCTGGCTACTCTGCTAGCGCAGGGGAAGGTGGTGCTAGCTCTAAACCCCCTTCAGGTTTGTTTGTATTTTGTATTGCAACATTTCTGTCACTGAAACTATAATTCAACATGAAAATGAAATACTTTCTTTGGTATTTTTAGCAGTTATTAATTTTTTGTTTTTATAGTTAGGCTAACCTATACAAATCTTTATTTATAGGTCAACTGAGTTATCAACATGTAATTATTTTGCTTGGGCGTAAATTTATAAAATTTTACGTATTTAATTTAAAATCTATAGATATAAAATTAATATAATAGCATCACAAGGAATGTTGGTAAAGCTATAAATGAATCAACTTGTAATAGAAGTATACTGTATAATTATTTGAATATGAATACACAGCGGTAAGAAATAAGAGGGTGAAGATATTATAGTGTGAGCCACTGCCAAGGGAGCTGTTGTGAGTGTGTCAAGTAGATTGTAATCTCTAAGATTAACAAGCCTCATTCACAATTTCTACAGCCAATGACTGGTGACTTTATTGCACTCCTCCACTACTTGACTGCAGCTCTATTTACTATAGTTTTATAAGCAGCATTTCTGTGCATAGGGCTGTTGCTTGCTAGGTGCTTGTTGAATGAATGGACAGTTGATGATAGTCACTCCAGGCAATAAGGGATTAAGGTGTACATCACTGCAGGTATTGTAATAGATTTATTGTTAGTTGTGGGTAAACGTGAGTACACTTTTTATATCCTTTACACCCGATATAGAGTCAATTAAGATGTAATTTAAAATTGGAGATTAGGCAGTTTTAGCAGAAAACTAATCTTCACACCCTCCAGGTTTGTGGTAAATAACCTTTCTGATATGTGATATAATTCTAGAAAAGAAATTTGGAAGTTGATTTTCTTGTTTATTAAAGAAGACTGCAATCAGCATTACAAACCACAAGTTAAACACACCTTTTCATCTTATCTGGTTGCACAGTGAGATGCTATAGTCAGGTTTCATGTTGTTTATTGTGGTTTTAAATGTTTTTGAAAGCATAGTGTGTGACAGGGCCCCAGCTTGCAAATGTAAAATTGATCAAAAACAAAATCTTCATAAACGTTTTGGTGAACAGTTGTGTCAGTTGTGGGTGAAAACTGCTAGGAGCTGATCAAGTAGGTAGACTACTCACTATTGTATTTCTATACCAGATATATACATGTATATATTACAAATCATGTATCAAACTAACATCCTGTGACATCTACACTATCTACATATTGACTAATATAGTAGGTTGTTTCGGCTATGATAATCATTTACTTTTACTTCAATTATTTTCCATTTTTTAAATAAAAATTACCTTACCCATTACTAGCTTACAAATCACATAATACAGTTTGTAGTTAGCAAATAATAAAGCTATTGGATGCTTTTCTTCTGTTGGATCATTTGCAGTATTTCGTACTGTTTTCATAGGATTTACAGAATCCTTGCACTAGTTGATATAGAATTAGTCAAATTTGAATATTCTGATCTAAGAATTCGTAGCGATTTGATTGGTCAGATGGTTCTTTCAACACTTTAAATATGACTAAAATACAATTATTCTGAGTAGCCAGAGGATTTCCTAAGACAATGTAACAATGAAATAGAGATAAAGTAGATAAGGGAATTGTGTGCTGTGTGTTGTTTCAAGCTATTCTTATTACACATTGTTATATCAGCATGAGTTGTTTACAAAGTTGAGATATGCACATGATGTTTCCTACAGATAGTGTCATACAACAATCTTATCTTGCATCGCCCCTCACACACTTTATAGATATTGTCAGTAGATCATCTGCTAAACACATCGGCACTGTCGCTATTGGCGGGAGCGAAGCTTGGTCAGTCAAAAAATTTCTTGTTATTTTACCGACAATTTCCATAGTCGAGCATGTATCTAACAATTCACTTATTTTACTCCAATATACAATCTGATCTGTTAGTACATTCTAAATATATTCTATCAAACAGCTTACAACTTAATTGAATTAATATTCTCTAATTACAGACAATCATAAAGTAATAAAGTAGTATAGAAGCAGCACCTTCTGGAGCCATACATATCCTGTACCTCTATACTGTATAATCATCTATATATACATATACATCTTCCTGTGTTGTATATTTACATGTAGGTTGTTTGGGGCACCAAAGTGCTTCATGTGTCATATTAGTGTAGCCTACACAATATTAGGTTGTAAACCTCTGGTATTTATGGCTTCTATTGAGGTTGCCCATAACAATAGCAGAGTTATGATAAGTGGAGGGTTAGTGGTGGTTGAGGGGGCCACAACTCTAATTCAACCATTTCTTAGTCTACCATCCTAACTAAATAATAGAATTTTAGGAACACTTGTGTATTACTATAGTATTTTATCTATCATCCACTATTGTACCCACAGCTGTGTTTCAATATATTCTATCTTATCTGTTTCCTTCCTGTTGACAGAGCACAGTCAGATTCAGGCCTATGGATGCAGCTGCATTTGTTCAGCTTTCATTTGTGTACAAGTTTCAACAATTCATCAATTCTCATCTGGAGTAGTTAATACTTTGAGAGAAAGGGCAGAGTTATTAGACTTACTACTGGTAACAACTCTGGAGTTCACAGGGTTGTACTAGGTCTGTGATGTACACTGATCAGTTTTTTTGGGTCAGCAGTATCTGGTCACATGATCCTTCTACTCTATGAATGGGGCATGTAAAAGATTGGCTTGAGAATTCCGGCTGAACAATATAAGATATAATTACACAGGGATATGGGTGTTGCTCCTTCAGCTTTGTTGTCCCAATGGGCTGACTGACTGCAGTCTAGTGTTACTAGATTACCAGTGACATTTCTAATTAAGACTAAGGGGGTCAGAATTAAAGCATCAGATCAACTTGATATGGGTGACTAATTTACTATATCCTAACGTAGTTCTCACCACCTTTGCTGCTTTTTCCTTTGTCTACAATGAGTCACTAACAGGTTGTGTCGTGCTAAAGTTGTTAGATTTGTAATTGTCTGCTCGATCATGGTGCCGGCTTCGTCGATAGTCTATAGTCTATAATACATGTATATACTTCTCAAGCTAGGCTGCAGGCATACTTACTTTATGTTTGTAGTCTATCTACTCTGTTCTAAATATACAACTGCCTACGCATTCTATTTACGTTATTTAAACGAAGTTGCATGTAGTGGTTGGGTAGCCTATCCACTGCTGTCCCACCCATAGCTGCTAATGTGTTGTGCAGTAGAACCTAAGGCTAGAGTAATGCTGTTTAGGGATTTACAAGGGGCTAGAAAACAGTGATAGTAGTGTGGAGAGACTGTGTATGCTGAGTATTTGTTTATAAATAAAGGCAGGCCTTAAATATTAGACAGCTGCATTAATTCTTTAGTTTACATTTTTGTTTCTTAAACAATCTAGGAGTTAATTGCATGAGTAGGGTCTATTAAGGCAAAAGCATCTGTCTACTAAATACTGGACAACAGTCAGCATCGCTGTTCATCAACTCCCTGTAGCTAAATACTTGCTGTTAACATGTTCACTAGTGTGAGGCAGTGGTAAGCATCATAGAATATTTGTATTGTATTATATTTTTATATTATTTAGTATGGCAGTTACAATCTATTACCATCTCTAGTATAGTATCACTGCTGTGTATGCTGCGCCTAATAGTATTTCATATTGTATTCTCACCCTTTGTTCTTTTATTATTTCTAAAAATTCCATAATTTTTGTTCCAACAAACATAATGTTTGGGGTTTGGTGTGCAATTTCTGAACAAAATTGTAGGTTTACTAAGTAACATCTGGTTTCAAAAACAAAACTGGTAATACTGTATTATACAATGTATGTATATAAATTATTTACTTGTATTGAAAATACTCTACAGTAGCAACTCTACACAACTGGCTACATCTCCGTCTCCATAACCTCTTTCTCGTACTCATATACACTCCTCTCGCTCTGACTCCCATTCTCAGTCAGATAACACTAGTAACAGTGGACACTACTCCATCTAATGTGAGTAGTATAGTCAGTGCACTTCTAGACAGACACGCACTCATTGACCCCTGTTTTCAACCAATCACAAGCCGGTATTTCCGATTTCAACCAATCACAGAAGAGCACAAAAATTTTGCACACGACCTTGCCAAGGTCACCCCAAAATCCCCCCTTCTGATTGGTCGAAAAAACATTTGCACACTTGACCCCGAACCCGGCCACGACCCCTTCCCTTCCTCCTTCCCACCCTCCTCCCCTCCCCCTCCCCCACCTCCCACTCCTCCCCCCTCCCCGCCACCGCCCTCGTCCCGTCCGCGCCACCGCCGTCGCCGCCGCCGCCACCGCCGCCCTCACCACCGCCGTCGCCGCCGCCACCACCACCGCCCTCACCACCGCCGCCGCCACCGCCGCCGCCGCCACCACCGCCACCACCACCACCGCCGCCACCACCACCACCGCCACCGCCGCCGCCGCCGCCACCACCACCACCACCACCGCCGCCGCCGCCGCCGCCGCCATCACCGTCATCACCGCCACCCCTCCTCCACCGCCGCCCACCCTCCCCCCCGCAACCCCCACTCACCCGAACGACCAATCGTTTGAGGCGGTCAAGCCGCGTCCGCCCACGTTGCGTGCGGCGCCGACCGTACACGTGGAGGCGACGCCGGTGCCCCGTATCCACCGGGCCAAGCGACTAGGCAGCGGCCCGCCGCCCATTCCGAGTTCCACTGGGGTGGGACTATAATGTAATATATTAAATTGTTTAGCCTCCCTATAAAAATATATAGTAGTAGGGTGTGAGTTATTTTTTAGCTTGATAGCATTTTATACAATAAACACTTCACAATTGCTGCCAATTACTCCATTTAACACTAACCTTATGTTCTACTTGTTGACATCTCTGATCAGGCACTGACTAGTAGGTAGCTGTCTCTGTTTACTCTCACTCTGTTGACTAGAGGCTGATTGTTCATACTGCTAGAGTGAGAAACTTATACCTTAAATAGTAGTATTCAGTGGGCGGAGTCTAACCATTTCCCCACCCCGATGTGAATCCGAAGCCTCCCGATGTGAATCCGAAGCCTCCCGATGCACCCCGATGTGAATCCGAAGCCTCCCGATGCACCCCGATGTGAATCCGAAGCCTCCCGATGCACCCCGATGTGAATCCGAAGCCTCCCGATGCACCCCGATGTGAATCCGAAGCCTCCCGATGCATCCCGATGTGATTCCGAAGCTTCCCGATGTGATTCCGAAGCTTCCCGATGCATCCCGATGTGAATCCGACGCTTCCCGATGCATCCCGATGTGATTCCGAAGCTTCCCGATGCATCCCGATGTGATTCCGAAGCTTCCCGATGCATCCCGATGCATCCCGATGTGATTCCGAAGCTTCCCGATGCATCCCGATGTGTCAATTCACATCGGGATGCATCGGGATGCATCGGGAAGCTTCGGAATCACATCGGGATGCATCGGGAAGCTTCGGAATCACATCGGGATGCATCGGGAAGCTTCGGATTCACATCGGGATGCATCGGGAAGCTTCGGAATCACATCGGGATGCATCGGGAAGCTTCGGAATCACATCGGGATGCATCGGGAAGCTTCGGATTCACATCGGGATGCATCGGGATGCATCGGGAAGCTTCGGAATCACATCGGGATGCATCGGAAGGCTTCGGATTCACATCGGGATGCATCGGGAGGCTTCGGATTCACATCGGAAGGCTTCGGATTCACATCGGGTCACATTGGGATTGGATAAAAAAAGGGAGGAGTCAAGAAATGAGCAGTTGTATAAAGGGAGAGTGGGATCACAGTCTCAGCATTCAAAGTTCACCACATCACTACTGTACAGCTACACTACTACAATAGTACATTATCAATGGATACTGACAACATAGTACAAAACCAAGAAGAGTTATTTGCGGGCTTAACGGACTCACAAATGGATGGAATTATTGAGGAAGAAGAGTGCAGTCAGAAGAGGAAAGAAGAGGTGGATGCGTTAAAAGAGGCACGGAAGAAGGGGAAAATAATAGGAGTGGGGAGTCCTGCCCGAAAGGATCTTTCTAACATGGTGGACTCTCCGTCCTCCCCGGAGCGGGCCTCGGATAGGGGCGAGACCACAACAACCCATGGATGAGTATTATTCCAAGATAGAAAAGATGCAGCTTTCTTCAGTAGTATTGTTTTATTACGAAGATAAATAGAGAAAAAATAAAAGAATCAAGAATCAAGCAGAAATCTAAAAAGCAAAGAAAAAAAAAAAAAAGAATGCAGGTAAGATAAAAACTATTGGTCTCTTTTTTTTTTTTTTTTTTTTTAGTTATAGTAGTATAAAAACGAATTATAAGTAAGGTGAAGTATTTCTCTCTAGTCAAAGTGAAAAGGTGAAAAAAGCATAATATTGTTTACATGCGTTGTGAGTGGGAAAGTATTATTTCTTTTATTATAGTATAAACGTTGAAATAGAGCTCTTATAGAATGATCTCGAACTCTTCCTTCTACTCTGCTTAGCCGTGTAATTATTCCCTCCATACTCCACCCTCGAGCTCGAAGGAGACAGAACAAGATGCAGTAGTCTCCACACACGTTAGTACTCTCTTCTTGTAGACACTCTCCATTCCATACTATTGGTATTCCCCATTGTTGTAACATCTTACCCACATCAGGATAAATAGAAGGGGGGAGACCATAGGAGTCGAAATACTCTATTTCTTTTCCATTCGAAAAAACAGAGATCCAATGCTCGCCACTTTTCTCACTTGTTTGAGTGTTGAAAACAAAAGATCCAGATGGGGAGAAGGAGTCTAAGAAGTGATCCCTTGGCATAACTCCTCTAAAGGAGGTTGATGAGAGTTTATCATCAGATAGAATATTCGAGATTGAGAATGTATCCATTTTTTTTTTTACATCATCCCGGCTACCATAGATACTTCGTGATTTGCATTCAAGTAGATAATGTCATCTTTTTCTTCGTATACAAACAGTCCAAGTGTATTTTGAGTTTGATTAGCAAATGCTAGATTAATAGATAGACTCCCATTTGATAACAAGTGAAAGTTGTCATCACACAAATCTCCTGAAATGTCAAAGGCGTAGAGAGCAGCGCAGGACTTGTATTTGCTAGGGGAGATCTCATTCCCTGTGTCAGCATCGGATGTATTTGTGACAGTGAACAAATTCATGAATTCACGAGCAAACTTTCCACTTGCAAAATTTGGTTCATATCTTCGGGTCACCGGTGTTCCATCAATTAGTAATTCTAATGAACTTAGATTGTTATGTCCAAATTTGAAGGGATTTTGCTTATACGTTCCACTCTTTGCAGTATGGTTGACTAGTCCGACAAAGACTCTGTTTGGCTTCTGTCCCGCTTGATCAAAGTTTACTCTCACTGACTGGTGTCCAGCAGGGATGACATGGAAATGAGTTTTTATTCGGTCAATTGGTAGTTTTATAGACTCTTGTTGCACAACCCAAACATCCATTTGTGCTTTTTGTAAGGCCGGATTGGCTTGTACACGTCGAATCCACAATTCTGTCTTAGTTATAGAAATCTTCGCCCCTCCTGCAGGGTTGTCTGTTTCTGCTAAGAGGGCCATTTGTGGAATAGCACGTTGTAGAGTAAGGCGAGAGCGAACTCCTGGTGGAATAAGTCTTCCTTGAGAAAACATACTCAACCTAGGTCTCCCATAGAAGCTCATCTCTTTACTTGTGGCTATAAGTTTCTTTCTTTTTTCAACCACTTCGGGAGGTATACCATCATAGTCTTCTCCAGTTCCTTCATCCTCCATCCACCCACTCCCAACTTTCATATATGTGCTCTTAGCATCTTTACCATAGTTTAGGAGATTCTCGACATAAGCTCTATGTCCATAGTTTGGTTCATACTCAACATCTTGCCCGGCCAGTTGAACAGTGGCAGAAGAAAAGAGACTGTGCATAAAATTGTCCCCTGGAACAACCTTTAGTTGTTCTTCCGCAGGTAGTACGCTTCCATCAGCCTTGCTCACCTTTACTGTGGTGTGTAAGTAAGACCTTGATAGATCTGTGTAGAGTTCGTCTGCGGGCGGGATGTTAAATTCAATAGTGCCATCAGGGGAGTCCGTAACAGGAGCCAAAGGTACCCACTCACCTCTGAGCACGCTAGTATGAGTTGGCGGAGTGGCAAATAAGTCAAAACTGGAGTCAACCGTGTCTGGAGAGTCTTCAGAAACCTTGGAGAGAGAGATGGCTCGATGTGTGACGGACATGTTCGATAGTGTGAGAGTTGTTCCATCTAGTACTTGCTCCTACAGTCGCTTGTCTAAGAGTGGGGAGTGGTGAGTCTAGGTGTGGATTATATATTTATCTTTCATTTAGTCAAAAACTGTTTTTCTTCCTTTACGCTTTTTCTTTGTAGACTTTTGACTAACTCGTGCACGTTTGGCAGGTGGTTCACGTAATTCATCTTCTACATCACCTAGAAGATCCCCACCAGCTTCACGAAAACGTTTTGCTGCAGAGGATTTGAAGTTCTCTCCCTTGATTACATCTCCCAGAACCGAAGCTCCAGTAGTCAATAGCTTTTTCCCAATAGTTTTGGCACCATTCTTTAGCATGGGAAGGACCCCTCGGGCCAGTCCAGAAAAGAGTGAGCCGATCCCATTACCCGTCATAATAGGTTTTCCCCTGTACACACTCATTCCCTCTCCCACCTGGTTTGCATAATAGTCTTCATACATCTCACCTGACTCATCAGGAAAATATGGAACTATGCGAGGGGCCATGTTATTTCTCTCCACGCGGTCTGAAACGAACCGTCAGCACAACCTTTCCACTGCGAAATGAGACCCTTTCTCCATCATCACGTCTTATATCTACCTCGATGAGGTCTGTGCTTGTATTAGACACTGGAGAGTATTGAACATTCGAAAACTCAAAGAAAACGGTGCTATTTCTTTCACTCTCTGTTATAGGAACTGTGCGAAGTAGGGGGACTAGACTATCTCCAACATGTCTTGGTGAGACTACGGAGGAGTAGACATAGAGGGATGTGAAACCAGCATTGATGTCTGGAGGGTTTTGACTCCTGTTGATTTCCGCAGCATATTCTACATCAGGTTCGAATCCCAACACCCACGCAACATCACGTGACATCATGACAGAGTGTTCCTGTTCTCTCAACATGAGGAAGGTTTCATTCCGTAGACTATCATAGTAAAAGCTCACTACTTTTTCTAAGTCGTAGTTTATTAGTATTCTATTGATCTCACTCAAAAGTTCACCCATGGAAGCATACCTTCCACTCCTGATTTCACATTTTCGTTTGACTCCATCTTTTGTATTCGTAACCACTACATAGCCATCTTCCACATTTCTCCAGGATGCAGGGTACTGAATGTCAAGTAACCCAACCTCCCACTGTGATGAGTGAAGCTTCAATGTCTTGGCTAGCTTCGTAATGAAGTGAGCATTGGTGTTTGTGTCACTCCCACCGATGCGTACATTTGAGGTAAGTGTGACATTGAAGGCCATCTTTGAGAGTGAGCAAAACTGAACTTACATATCGAATTTATACTACCTTTGATCTTACACAAACTGACTAGAATCTATCCAACTATTAAATGAAGAGGGATAACCACTCCATTTCACGAAACTCTCTTCTTTTCCTCTCCTTCTCCGTTTACGTATGACTTTCTCAACTCTAAAGATTTCAGGTAGGTTAACATGTTGCAATTCTTGTGCATAGAATGTTCCATCTACTCCTTCTTTGTTTAGGTCTTCCAGTGTATAGACAGGAGGTGAGGTATGTGCCTTGACTGCTTTTATGGTGAATATCTCGGTTGACCAGTTTGGTGTGAACCCTCGCTCAAAGCTACTACGAGCCATCGAAATCCGAACATGATCACCTGGTGAGTATTTTACTCTTGTTTTCTTTAACCATCGTTTAGGTGAGAACTCATTTAACCGAACCCAAACCTCTTCTTGATTATCGTAATCAACCTCAATAGGTTTCATTCCAATTGACCTATTAAAACTGTTGTTATATCCTTGGACTAGGTCTTCTACATCTTCTAAGTAGCGTCCATCCCCTCTATAAGTGAGTAGACGATGAATTTTCCCTCTCAATGTTCTATTAAAGCGTTCAACAAGAGCAGCCTTGATGATCTCATTCTCAGAGGTGAAATGGCTAACTCCATACTTCTTTAGCACTTCACTCACCCTTCTGTTTAGGAACTCCTTACCTTTATCAGTTTGTATTTGTCTAAAGCTTTCATTTTCGAATAGAGAGATGAGTGCATTGGACACTTCCAGACCAGACTTGGAATGAAGAGGAAAGACCCATGCTTTCCGTGAGAAGGCATCTATGCAGGTGAGCAAAAATGTTACTCCATCATTTGAGTCCTTGTGCGCACGCACATCCACGAGATCTGCCTGGAGTTGTTCACCAATCCCACTCACAAACGTTTTTCTCCTTGTAAACTTCATTCTAATCGGGCGATGAAGAGTGTATGCGTCTTGACTTCTCAACCACTTCTCAACATCATTCTCATTAATACCAGGAGGAGAAGCTAAAACTAACTTTCTCTTTCCTCCAAAAGATGGTGGTTGAGGAGGGGAGAAGTAAATATCACGTAGACCTTCATCTATATCATCCATCTTTCTGTTTTACTATTGCTTGCAAGAGGGGTTTTAGGAAGCTTTCGCCTAGACCTAGTTTTGATAGGACTTCTATTTTCACCCTTCCCACTCCAACGTGCGCCAGCTTCTGACCTCTCTGGTTTTGTTTCTCTCCTATATGGGTGTGGTAGTGGTGACCTTGAGCCACTTCGCCTCTTTTCATCATCTCTTTTTTTCTCTCGCCCTCGCTCTTGTGCTTCTTCTTCTCTTTGTCTCCATGTATGCATTTCATTAAACCTAGTGTTAATTCCCTCTAATGTATTATACAACTCCTGCTGCGGATGGCGTGATCTCTCCAACTCTTTTAGGAACTTATTCATTTTATGAGCATGTTGCTCTAGCTGAGAGTAGATGTCTGTATCAGAGTTTTTGAGGTTAGATATTACATCTTTTCTGCTTTTTTCTGCCAGGAGTAGATCCCCATTTGTAGAGAGTGAGGGTAGATGCTCTCCTTCTTTTTTGTTGTTTCTACTATTCATTGATTCATATGTATGTTTATCCATAAGAAGATACTTTTTAGAAAACTTGAGACTCATTTCACCTTCGTCCACCGCCTAATCCACCAAGCACACCTCCAAGTAAACTTGCCAATGGCTTCAAAAGAAGACCTAAAAATCCGCCACGTTGTAGGATTAACTTTTTCTGCCTCACACTAGTACGAGAGTTGGTGAGATCCTCAATGGCCCTTCTATGTCGACGTAGAGAGTTCAACTGAGCGGTAGTTAGATGAACATTACCTAATAATACATTTCTAGCACACTCAACAAGAGCGAGTATAAGGTCTTTGTTAGCCTCAGCAATGGTTGAATCTCTGATGGTTGCAGATGCTTTCGTCAGTGCATATATACTCAAGGCATTCCTCCTCAACCTTGGAGAATACTCGGGTGAATTAATGTATCTCATGCTTGATGATGGATGCGCTCTCTTCGAGTCCAAGACAGTTTATGGAGAGAGTAGAGATGTGAATGCTACTTATATTCCAGGGTATTCGGGATATATACAGTCATGGGAGAGTGCTCAGAAGCAAAATTACCGATCAGTCTAGCCCACTCCGGGGTTTCCTGGCGAAGATTCAAGAATAGAAAAGAGTGTGGCTTACGTGTAGCATCACTAAAAGCTTCTTGAACAGCTCTTGTACTCTGAGGAAAAGCCTGCTTTGCAAGATTGGTAACAGACATTCCGTCTCTGGGATTCTTGAACAAGAAAAAGTACTGCGAGTTTATTGACACTGTTCTATTATCTTTCGGGAAAAGGTTCTGTAGTAAGAAAAAGACGCTTATGTTCAGGTGGTGACTGAACTTTGTAAAGATTGCATTAGTAGTCTCTTTCCCCCCGACTTCACCCATCAAGTCATCAATGATGAGCCAGCGATTCTTCCCATCACGCTCTATATCCATTTCTACATCAATGAGTCCTGAATGAAACCTTACTTTATCCTTGTAATCCTCAAAGCGGCGTTGCCAAACTCCATAGCAGTAAATGATTTCAACAGGAGTGGGTGAAGCAATTTCATCAACTCTCCTAATAAGACTAAATAGTAGTTCCGTTTTTCCACTCCCTGTTGGACCACAGACTAGAGCTGTGAAGGGACTCTGCAAGCGAAGATCGATTTCTTGGTGTGGACGCATGCTGATCCAGTTGAGTAGCTAATAGAATTGTGTTTGTTTTTAAAAAGTGTCCTTGCTTAAGTACTCCTTTGTCTTTGCCATTGGGTGGTTCCCTATCACTTAGATATGTGTAAACTGATGGTGATAAAGATGAGCAAGAAAGTATAAATAGTATTATGATTATGTAGAATGTGAACTTCTTTCTTTTGTTGCTTCTCTCTCCTATTCGCTCCCTTCCCTCTTCAGCAGAGATAGCTACTACTTCATCTAAGAGACCATCAGCCACATCTTCATAATTCTCATTTCTACATACTACCTCTTGCTTTGACATCTTGCCCTTGTTTGAGAGAACGATTGGAATCTATACACTTTTATTCATCATTACTTTCTCCTGTTGGAACCCACTGTGGCAGTTTACTATCTTCCCCTTCTGCTTTTGCATCATTATCATCTAGTTTGTTAGCCAGGTGGGGAATTATGTGATCAATAATTGATACACTATCCATTTTTTCTTCTTCTTCTTCTTTTTGCAAACGCTCGATTTCCATCATTAACCTCTCTTTTTCCATTCTTTCCTCTGTTAACTTTTTTTCTAAGAAGGCAATGCGATTTGTTCTTCTCTCTTTTCTTGCATCAATTCTCTGTTGCATCTCTAGTGCTTCTTTCCACCCCAGTGCTCCTGCCAATTCCACTTTCTTTAGTGCCAATTCTTGTTCTATCTTTCTAATCTCTTGTTCCCTTTTGTCACACATTTCAACCTCTTCTTTAGTTTCTACATGAGTTCGCTCTTCTATCATAATCTGCTTATTCTCTCCTGTAGAAGTCTCTCTCACTTCCACCCTAGCTTCTCCTGGTGAAGGGCTTCTTATCTCCTCTAACCCGTTTTTGGATGAATCTAGTTCTCCAATGTCACACATTTCAACCTCTTCTATCATAACCTGGTTAGTCTCTCCTGTAGAAGTCTCTCTCACCTCTAATCTAGCATCTCCTGGTGAAGGACTTCTTATCACCTCTAACCCATTTTTGGATGGATCTAGTTCTCCAAACAATCGCCCTGCATATAGCGTATTACCTCTACTAAGAATTAAACCAGGGATGCTTTCTTCATTGTAACTCCTCTTCGCTCGCGATTTCTCCTTCCCATCCTCAAAGCGACATCTTCTTGCCCCATCCTTTAATATGTTCAATACTCTATGATAGAGTTCATTCTTTGAACCTTCCCCACCAGGTTCATTATCCAGATATAGTAAGAAGTGAGTGTTAAAAGTGGCCTCCGCTCCCACACCAGTTTCATCCCAGTTTCTATCTTCAATAATCTTCTCAACCTCCACTCTACACCAGGTTGACAACTCTGCATTCCTAAGAAGGAGTAAGGGAGAAGAAACGGATGCGTTTTTTGTTTCTACCATAGATGAAAATCTTGACCTAGCTCCTGTTAAGTCTTCATAACAAAGTGCCATTTTCCTCAACTTTTCCTCTCCTATCTTAAAAGGGATATTCATAGAGAGTGAAAGTGTTCTAAAATAGATGGCAAGCTCTACCACTAAGGAATTATGAGCGAGTCTGTCAACCCAATACCACATCCATGGACTATTCGCTTCTTCGATATTACTTTTGATCATATAATCCCATACAGACTTCGGGAGGACTTCCTTTAAAAGTACATATCTCCCCGCTGCTCCTTTGGTGAGAAAAGACATGTTTGCTATGACTAAGTCTTCTTTGTATTAATACTATCATCAGTCAAACTTATCTTTTATAGTCCCACCCCAGTGGAACTCGGAATGGGCGGCGGGCCGCTGCCTAGTCGCTTGGCCCGGTGGATACGGGGCACCGGCGTCGCCTCCACGTGTACGGTCGGCGCCGCACGCAACGTGGGCGGACGCGGCTTGACCGCCTCAAACGATTGGTCGTTCGGGTGAGTGGGGGTTGCGGGGGGGAGGGTGGGCGGCGGTGGAGGAGGGGTGGCGGTGATGACGGTGATGGCGGCGGCGGCGGCGGCGGCGGCGGTGGTGGTGGTGGTGGTGGCGGCGGCGGCGGCGGTGGCGGTGGTGGTGGTGGCGGCGGTGGTGGTGGTGGCGGTGGTGGCGGCGGCGGCGGTGGCGGCGGCGGTGGTGAGGGCGGTGGTGGTGGCGGCGGCGACGGCGGTGGTGAGGGCGGCGGTGGCGGCGGCGGCGACGGCGGTGGCGCGGACGGGACGAGGGCGGTGGCGGGGAGGGGGGAGGAGTGGGAGGTGGGGGAGGGGGAGGGGAGGAGGGTGGGAAGGAGGAAGGGAAGGGGTCGTGGCCGGGTTCGGGGTCAAGTGTGCAAATGTTTTTTCGACCAATCAGAAGGGGGGATTTTGGGGTGACCTTGGCAAGGTCGTGTGCAAAATTTTTGTGCTCTTCTGTGATTGGTTGAAATCGGAAATACCGGCTTGTGATTGGTTGAAAACAGGGGTCAATGAGTGCGTGTCTGTCTAGAAGTGCACTGACTATACTACTAATGTGTCATTCTTGGCTTCAATGTTCCTTTTTTATCTGCTATCATAACATTAGGTAAGAGCATTATGATATTGAGGGCAAACTTTGAAGCACTTGTCTTGGGGTGCTTTGATAATGTTGGCCACTGTCCATTGTACACACAGGACATGAAATCATCCAGTATTCAAGTTGTATGAACGTGTGCAAGTACACTGGTTGTACACTAAATAGTGTTTATATGTGTACATTGTGTTGTTTATAGAGATAGAAGCACTAGAGGCATGTACCTGGTTAGAACAAGCAGGGTTCCCTCAGTACGTTCAACTATTTGAGGATTCTCAGTTACCTATTGACCTACAGAGTGTGGAGAAGGACCATTCATTCCTTGACCAGCAACAGCTACAGAGTCTGTTTAGGTGAGACCATATACCCATTGCCATATATACATATGTAGTATATACATCTATGTCTATGGGAGATATGTATGTAGTATATTATATATGTCTATCATGGTGACAGGGGGTGGTACTGTGGTTAGCTTACTGAAATGTAGATTTCCTCAGAGTCTTCCATTCACAGCTCAGCTGTTGCTGAGGAATTCCAGGAAGTTTTGCAAATAGGAGGAGTTGAACCATCTGAAATAAAACCATGTAATCCATGCATAGGTTTACTACCGAGTATAATATTCATCCATTACATGTCATACACGTACTGGCTAAACAGTCTGTGACTGTGGGGCTGGGTGAATTGCTTTTTGTGTATGAAAAAAGGTATCTCTGATACAACCATTAATAAGTAGAGAGGGGACCATCACTACCTGCACACACTTGTCACGATCTCCTGCATTGTGTGTGCAGATTCTGTTTTTAATATACTTAGTCTTTAGAAGGGTCTAATAAGTAACAGGAGTGCACCTGTTAGCACTGACACTCACCTATCATATGATATCATCTTTATCTAGTATTTATGTGGTGCAGTACATGCAGTAGTGTATATCAGACTAGACACTCTAGGCACTGGGTCCAGGGTGCTGTCTCAACATACAATACTCTACTATATTATAATATGTATGTAATGTGTGCACCCACACAGCTAGACACTCCTGCAGGATTTGGTGTCACTGTGCTAACCCCACCTCATTGCGTTGTGCAGCTACCCCTACATACTAGCCATTGATTAGGCCTATGTTAGGTATTAGTTTAGGTTTACACTCTGCCAGCTTAAAGCTAAACTCCTGTAATAAACCCTGTGAAATAATGTTATGTTGTGATGATTTATGAGTTGTCTGTTCTTACCTATGTTTGGATCTAGAGGAGACAACTCCAAGTGTTTTGTATTAAAATTATTATAAATTATCTTTTTCCTGTACATATGATTATTCATATTGTAGACGATTGAACACATTAAATAACAGTATCCATATGAAGCTAGATATAAATAACAAGAAGCAATTGGTAAGTACATACTCAATAAAATATCTAACTAACCTACTTGGTAACTTACACTCATACACTAACCATACACTAGTGCACTGCAGGGCCCACCCATTCATAAACTCAGCTACTGTCTACTGTTTGATTATTTGTTTTATTGAGCTTTGACTTGTAGTAGAGTGGCATGTTTTAGGTGGGATTAGTTGACCACATGTAAGAATAGTTGAGTATAACACCACATACATATACATGTAGTGTATGGAGTATATAGGAGGTATTATTAGTGATAGAGGGGTATATAGTAACACGTTAGCTAGAATTAACACAAGCGTCTGTTTGCCAAACACTCTAAAAGATAAGGGGGTAGATTTGAAGTCACAACGATGTTAGGTATGTGTATGTAGCCTATAATAATAGTCTATTTACTACATTTTAGTAGCTTGGCTCAAGCAAACTACACTGTAGTATATATCATCGAGGTGCAAACCTTCCATAATAACGTTTCAGTTTAGTTGAAATGCTCGTGGAAGTTGTGCTGTCTACAAACGCATCTATATACAGAATATTTATGACATTTATATGTTTATATGGTAGAAATCTAATCATATAGTCTCTATGGTACACGTAAGAGTGAGTGATCGGAATACAAATTATACTGTTGTTATTCTGTTACTAGACTGTAGGTAGACCTAACAGATTAATACGTCATTATGTTTTTGGTTTAACAGATTTGTGCATCCCCAGTTCTGTTAGCTCCACAACAGGTATTATTGGTAATGCACATACAGATAGCCTTAGTTCTTATTCTTCCTACCAGTTACATAGTACATAGGCTACAAGTTACATCTAGTCATGCTACACATGTGAGCGCAAAGTTTTCATTCTATCGCAGTAATACTGTTGTAGTCTTAGTGATAGTAGTAGTAGTAGTAATAGTAGTAGTAGTGGTAGTGGTAGCGGTAGCAGTAGCGGTAGTAGTAGTAGTAGTAATAGTAGTTACTACTGTAGTAGTGGTAGGGGTAGTGGTAGTAGTAGTAGTAGTAGTAGCGGTAGCAGTAGCGGTAGTAGTAGCGGTAGTAGTAGTAGTAGTGGTAGTAGTAGTAGCAGTGGTAGTAGTAGTAGTAGTAGTAGTAGTGGTAGCGGTAGCAGTAGCGGTAGTAGTAGTAGTAGTGGTAGTAGTAGTAGCAGTGGTAGTAGTAGTAGTAGTAATAGTAGTTACTACTGTAGTAGTGGTAGGGGTAGTGGTAATGGTAGTAGGAGTAGTTGGAGATGTTTGGAATAGAGGATGAAAAGAGTAGACAACTGCAAAACAAACACTTTTGAAGAAGAAATAAATAATGCTTTACAAAAACTGCAGCCCTAACCACAGGTCTTAGGTTGTCTTCTGATGCTTAGTGCTGACCCATAGGCCATGGCTGCTAGCTCAGCTGGTAGCATAATTATTGTCTATGAAGCAAGCATTGTTTGCCTCTACCTCTCGCTGGTGACATGTGTTTATTACACGAGGAAATACTGCAGGAGGAGGTTATTCCCACTAGCTAATCACTTCAATTGTAAACATTGCAGATAACAATGTGCATATGCTTGCAGTCAGCAAGTTCAAAGTTTAATGAATTACTAGACAAACGCGGAGATATTAGTTATTATCCATCAGGGGTAATTAGGTGCACAATATGCATGGATAAAGGCATAGATAGGGTGTTGACTGTATTTGTAAGCTGGAGTTGTCTACACACTATTATTATTATTATTATTATAATTATACTACAATGTACCATGTATATATAAAGCACCTGTTTCTCCTTCAATTTTTAATGCTAGCAGGTTGTTGTAAGGCTTAGGATGTACATATATTATATAATACACACATGCATAGAGCAATCAGTGGGGTAGCAATTAGTACATATAGATACATACGTAGATGGATACACAATGAGTTATAGGGAGCTACAGCTGCGTAGTCTAAACAACTTGGCTCTTCTAGTCATATTTTCTCTGGAACACAGACATAAACTGCAGGATCGTAGAGTATGGTTCGCTTCCACTCCATCTGTAAGTCTAAAATCATCTCTCTTCATAAATGAAACAAAATGGTTTTGTTTGTTTATTGTGGTAGTTGGAAACTTGGAGACCAACGTGTAGTGCTAAAATTCTATAAACATTATAAAGTAAAATTTTCTGGGTTTATGAAATACGGGTTGATCATGTTGAATTGTCCCAGTTATGTTATATAATGTATATAGTGTAGGCTACTAATGTCCTTCTTTGGGTTTAATCATGCAGGCTAACAATTAGCACCCAAGCAATAACATTAATTTAGTAATATGCAATTATTATTGGCAGCCCTCAGTAATCACCTGTTGCTGCCTGACACAGTGTGTAGGCTAGAATTTGGAAGTTTGTTCACTAGTCCATGCTCTAATTTATTATGTATGTATTTTACTCTCCATATTACAAATATCAACTTATTTAAATATTCTTAACGTGTTAACTTCCTTTTTATCTTAGTATGATTTGCTCAACACCTTTGTGTTAAAATATTTGAGTTAACGCTTTCATAAATTCCAGATTTTATCTGTAAAGTTTGTGTTTAACTAAATCAAAGCAAATAGTGTGTTTCTTGCCAATTCTAATCATGTAATCTATTCAAGTAAAGTTTATTCACATCTAAAGAAATTCTATTGAATTAATTTTTTCAAAGCCAACAGTCATACAAATGAAGTATTTAGCACAACGACTTTAACATTTTTTAACTCAGATTAATTCAATGAATTAACAATATAGACTCATTCATACTACAGTGTATAGTTGATACAATGTAACTTTATCATTTACAGTTTTTTATATTTATATGTTTATTCGTTTAATTAGGCATGCTCTTACTCAGCACTCAGCACTCAGTTGTACCTACTCTCTCCTTTCTCTCTCACTTCTCTCTAACACTTTGAAATTTTTCAAACTACCATCAAGGTTTGCAATCAACTATAATACCATTTCTCAGCTGCTATTGGATTCGTTACTGGATTTTATTGCACAGTTGATGTATAAGGTTTGTTTACATCCTATAGCTTTCATTTAACACTCCTATATAATTTTCTTGGTAGACTGAAATCATAATCTTATAAATTATAAAACTATAGATCTAACTTTCTGCATCATGTTTATGATTGAAAATAACATCTCTATTCCGTGAACACCAATATTACATAATGCTATCATTCAATAAGCAAAAAAGAATTAAACCATTATAAGTCTATTATTGCCTTGAAACCAAACCAAATGAAAGTAACAGTGTTTACATAATGTAATTACTTTACCTAACTCAGTTGATCAATTACTTATGTTAGTTTTCCAATGATAATTAATGTAATAATGTTGTATAAAACTACTTGTACATAGTATATAACTGGAGGTAACAGTAGGAGCATAATCAGTTAAGTTAGTTAGATGATGCTTAGGGGGCTGTTAGCAGTATTACGTGATGTATAACAGTAAATTTACATTAATGAACATTCATATAATTAAGTTTATATTAGCTACTTATTATTATTACAATAACAAAATAGTTATTATTAGTATTAAATGATATTTACCCCCTTGTGTACATTAGCTTATTATATAACTACTCTATTCATAAAATTCACTGTAAGCTCCCTTGCTTTCTATTAAAATAGTATAATAGATTTGGTTATAACAAGCAGCAAAAAGGTCAGCACAGCTTCCTGAGGGTGCTTGACATTAAGCAGCCTTTACAATACTTAGGCTGTTCACACCATGATCCCTCATACCTTACATTGTTTGTGTACATGTGTAAACTTTCATACCCTGCCCATCTATATTGTATATTTATTCTAAATTAACTACAGGCTTCAGTATATTGAACCTAATCAACTTTTCAACTGTACAGACCCAAATATACATGATCTTTTCTACAAATACTCACAGTAATAACTTATCAAATCCATAATTATGCTGGGTGAATAAATTGTAATAGGCTGCTACTGGTTCTGTCTGTGATGGTGTTTGCTAGCATGTTATTTGATCGATACCATGATTATGCTACAGAATACAAATAAGGTAAATAGATGGGCTGTGTAGGTAGCATTTACTGTGAAACGTTTATTTGATATTTGTAGAAAATTTTAGTTATAATAATAATAAACATTACTGTGGAGTTGTCTTCACACCACCAGATAGTGTCCAGATGTTCTCCTTGCATCAGAGTTTCATATTAATAAATAGGAACGGGTTAACACACCACACTGATTTAGTCTAGATGTATAGATACCAGAAATAATCTGGAGTGTATTCATAGAATATAGCAAGCTACATGTTTTACATGGGTCTCTGGGAACAGCTGCCGCTGCTGTCTGTTACCTATGTTTGATTTTACAGCAACAGCAGATCTTTCATTAGTATATACATGTATATTCTCCAAGTAAGACACAACCCCTGCCAATATATTAATTAATATAGTGTATCTTATGGTTCTGGAACACAGGCTCACTGGCCTGCAGCATAATCTACTCTATGCACTTGTACTTATTGTAAAGGAAGGCTGCTAATAATACTAAATTATCTCTACATGGGTACAAGTCTGCCCTCCAGGTGTCCGGTGATATACTCGTATATCTACGTGATATACTCGTAGATAATTCACTCTCCAACTATAATAACTTATGACTACATCAAATGCTTATTAATAATAATAATATACAGAACCTCCGTTGAGTCTAATAGTATTTAGTCTAGAGTACAGCTTGCATCTGCACAATAGAACTTCATACTTTGATGTTATAGAGCTCTTGCTAGTTCTGACTGTGTGCTCTGTGCAATTGTCTACAGCCAGAGAGTAGTTCTGTTGCCCATGTGATGGTGAAATTATCTGTAGCAGGCCTGCAATAGTCTGTATCACCTTGATAAACTGAAGACCTCATCGGCTAGCAATTTGGCAACCACTAAAATAGATATGTTGGCTTTGTAGACTATTAGGGAAGCATAACTCCCGTTCTTTGTTATTGATTCTATGTTATTTATAAATCATGTCACCAGTCTGTTAGCAATTAAAAAGTTTGTCTCGGTGAACACTTTGTTTTGCAGCCACATAATTTTATATTGTGTGTGTATACCCCCACTCTACCTGCTCATATGAATGTATATAGTTATTCTAGTCTAACGTCTGGTGATATTCTACTTGTAGTACGTTAGAGGCGGAGAGGAGGAAGAAGAGGAAACGTGTGTTCTATCAGATAAATGGCATTTCGAGAAATCCTCAGGACGTTGGTCACATATAGACGCTGCCTCACATACGGCTGCTGACACTTCGGACTCTGCTGTCGCTAGAATGAGGTCATGCTCTAGCAGAGACAGTGTGATGACTGACGCCACCGCTGGTGAAGGTGATGATACGGGTGGTGGCTCTTCTCCCCCTGTTTATTCTAAACACTCTGTCAACAATAACCACCTGCTCAATGTGAAGATGGTAGATCATGATACTGGCTCCCCTGCAAGTACAAAGGTAGGTTCGAATGAGTTTTAATACACTGCTTTTCCTTGGTAGTAGCCTATTAGGCAGCTAAAAAGTGGTACATAGACCATGCTATCTCCAAGCTGTCCTGTCACAATTGGGCCTCCCTACATGGTTTTAAAACTTCCCTGGCTAACGTCACAACACACCTGAAGATAAAGTACCCAAGTTATTGTAAATATGTTAACTTATGCATAGGCCTATAACCATTCTCTTGTTATCAAATGGTCATGTTTGTTTGGACCAACTCCAACGCTAAAACATTGATGTATATATTATTAATAAAAGCCCAAAAATGTTGTGTATGTTGTTAAGCAAACAATAGGTATTTACTCTGTGTATCAGGGCACCCATTTACTCCACATAACATCATTATATTCTACTTTAGGCTCAACCAAACTCAGACAATCAGTCGAAACAATCCAAACAACGCGGCGGAAACTTCTTCCAACGCCATGTGGGTTCCCTGAACAAGAGGGTGTCACAGAAAGCATCAAAAAGAGACAAATCTGCCTCATCTGCCAATGGGGTCCCACTAATTAGTGGTCCAACTTTAGTCAACACTCCAGACATGACAGAAAGGATGCAGAAATTAGGTTGTATTGACATAAATAAAAAGGATGACGGTGAACAGGACTTGTTTAACAACTGTAACAATAACTGTACTAGTAAAAGTCTAATAAGGTCTGCGTCAGCAGACGCTGCCACACACTGTCACTCGCCGTGTGACTGTGACACATACTCTATAGACAGCTCTCTGACAGAGTATATGCTGCCTGATGACTACATACTTGGTACATTCCCCAAGGAACTCCTTGCTAGTCACGTACCTTCTAGACAGAATAGTATTTCTAGTGTAACTAAACTATCCACTCATAACAAATGTTCTCATTCGCTAAATGGGAATGAAGTGTCCAATCAAAATACTTCTCCAAATGGTAATGAAAAGACTACAACGAATCGACACAGTGTATATGATAACCTACCATTAGAGGATGGCTTTATCTTGCCTGATGTAGAAGTGACTGATACAAACACTGTGGGTAGAAATAGCAGCACCTCGCAGGCTCGTAGAGAGCTCGATGCTGTACTAAAAGATCTGCTATATAACATAACAAACCTAGACCTAGACTCTGATGATGTCAGTAGTAACTTACTGTTTAGTAAGGAGCAGAGGCTAAGTGGATTAAGCATCCTGAGTGCGGCAGATCATGCAGCCAATGCACACCTTCAGGTAGACTCAGCAATAGTATCACCAGGTAGCGAAGAGTTGTCTTCTCTCCCCGTCACTCCGACTGATACTCCGCTAGACACACCAGTAGACACTCCTTTAGACACTCCAGCCGATACTCCAGAACTGAAGCGTAGCATAGCAGGAAGTACACATCGGGATTTGTTAACGAGCAATGAGGAGCTTTGTGGGAGTCGAGAGAACATTGCCGAAGCGGAGGATGTGGAGGCAGATGACGGGTCCATCAGAGAGATGCAGGAGACCATCTGGAGGGAGAGGAGAGATTCTGGTGTCGGTTCATCTCTCACCAGGGAACCTCTGTAAGTCACAGTAGCTACGTGTATATCTGTGTTTGTCTGATCCTTTAATATATTATAGGTACATGTATAGACTCCTTTTTAGAAGGCATAGGAGTGAGAATTGAACCCACTACCCAATATAAATCACATAACGACAGATAACAGCTTTGAAACTCTCTACTACGTGTGTAGCTATGATGAGGTTTGCTTTATACATGTTTAGGTCTATTTTACTTTACAAGGTCTGCTATTGTATGTGTACAGGGAGAAAAAGAAGAAAGTAAGGTTACGCTGGCACAGCTTTGTAGCGTCACATCGGCCTAGCTTCAACTCTCAAAGTCAGCAGATATCAAGCTTGTCTGCTGGTCAGCTGATGTACTTGAGAAGGTTGGCTCTGCTCAAGCTTACGAGCCTAATGGAGCAGTATTCACCATCACACAAGTCTGGTTTCTCTTTGCAGTATGTATTTTCACCTATTAGCAGTGGTTGTAATAATAGGCGATCGGTGGTAGTATTATTTAGTACTTGATTTCTGTAGTCATTGCCATATTGTGCTATATACTGTACATGTACATGTATATACACAGGTAATGCAATGCTATCGTCTAGTGGTAAAGTATTACTTATCCAATAGGCTAGTAAACAAGTTCATGAAGAAAACCAGTCGGACTCCAGACTATCAAGATAAGAAATTATTTGGAGTGCCCCTGTCTGTTATGCTACAACGAACTGGCCAACCACTGCCACAGTGTATTCTACACGCCATGAGGTATCTTAGGAAGTCAGCCCCTCATGCCGTCGGCATCTTCAGGAAGCCCGGAGTTAAGAGCAGAATACAGAAACTACGCAACGACCTTGACTCCGACCCTGGTTAGTGTGCTGGCCACTTGTATTATTGCTGTGTACTGTTATCTGACTATCTCTATTTTAGTATTATTTGGAAGTTATCTTATCTTGATACAGTACAAGACTAATGTGTGACAACTCCCACTTATTCAATATCATTATAATACATTTGCTGTGTATACAAGTGGTGTGTAGTACTCCGTTATGTAAGGTGGAGATATAATAATTACTGTAGTGTTGTAGACTTGAACAATATTATTGTAACTTTGTAGACAACGTGGCTCAATTTGACTCAATGCAGTCATTTGATGTAGCAGACATGTTTAAACAATATTTAAGAGAATTACCAGAATGCCTTGTAACTAACAAGCTCTCCGAGACCTTCCTAGCCATATATCAGCATTTTCCACAGGATCTGAGGCTGGAGGCATTACAGGCATGCTCCTTACTACTACCAGGTACGCTAAGGCTATACTCTCATACTGCTTGGTTGTAATTGATGCTTCACTGGCATTCATAGACATGTCTCAGTTGTTGACTTGAAGTATATAAATTATTAACTAATTGCCTGTGTTTATAAGTTTTTAACTTGAGACAAATTAATGACCTGTGGTATCACTGACTCATATTTATTTCTATCTTTCTTCAGACGAGAATCGAGAAGTATTAGAGAGCTTACTCTACTTCCTGTCTGACATGGCGTCATACCATGAAGAGAATCAAATGACAGCCAGCAATTTGGCGATGTGCTTCGCTCCTAGTCTGTTCAACATACACGGCAGGTAAATATTATACTACCTGCGTCTACTTACATTAATACAGTATGATATTACATATTCTACAGGTAACCTTGTACATGTATCTCACAACCTGGTCTGTGCAAAACTGTAGTGTATACTTTTGATTTATCGTTTCCATAGGATGGCTCAGTCTAAGAGTCCAAAGTCAGTCCAGAAGAACGTTGGAGGTCTGCCAGACCAGAAAGAGTTCCAGGACCAGAAATCTGCTACAGACTGTCTAACATCAATGATAGTTGACTGTAAAAAGGTGTTTAGGATACCTGAAGACTTTCTTAGCAAATGTTCTTCATCATCGTCATACATGGAGGCGGGGGAGCCAGCCCCTCTCTCATTACTGGCTGTAGGTGCCACCTCAGACTACCACTCACACATCGATTCCTGTGTCAAAGGACTACTCAAGGTAAGCTGTTTAAGTCAGTAGAACATGTTAATATGGTCTGTTCTCTGTTTGATTACAGTATAGTGCTATTAAAGTGTGCAAGTAGAATATACGGTGTATGGTATACATGTACATACTGTATCATCTTATTTTTGAAAACTTGAAGTAATTTGTCATTCACCACGCCTTGCATTGTGATGTCAATGTATTCCAGGAGTCAAAGGATAAAGCGTGGACAGCTGTGCCGTCAGTTAATCTCTCACTATATTGTGAGGACAGTAGTGTTGACGTCTCGTACAAGAAGGTGCATGATAACAATCCTCTCAGGCTATGGAAATGTTCAACTGAAATAGAAGCTCCTCCATCAGAGGTGCTAAATAGGGTGCTAAATGGTAAGGGGAGATAACTACGGATGTCCACCATTTACTGTGCTATTGTATTGCAATTATGGTGTATGTTATAAATACTAAGTAAATATAACAGTATTTAATTATATTATGTAATATAATTTCTTTGTTCTGAAACTTTTCAGAGAGGCAGAAATGGGATGAAGACTTGTTAAAATGGAGGACAGTAGAAAAGTTAGATACCGACTTAGATATCTTTCAATTTGTACGACACAGTATGGCACCCCAACCTTGTCGTGAATATCTCATACTCAGGTGAGAAACCTAGGCTATGTTATTCCCATAAATACTCTGCATTATGTTTCTATTCCTGCTTTTACTATTTTTACCATTCCTTCCCATTCATTAGCATGAGATAATCTACGAATGTACACTCTTTAAATTGTAGGGCCTGGAAGCAGGACCTGCCTAAGGGAGCTTGTGCTTTAGTCATGCATTCCATAGACCATGAGGTGACTGCACTGGGCGGAGGAATACGGGGCATCATACTAGCCTCCCACTACTTAATAGAGCCTTGTGGCTCAGGCAAATCTAAACTTACTTATATATCTAGAATCGATGGTCGAGGGCGTCAGGCTAAGTGGTACAACAGGTCATACGGAAGCCTTGCTGCCAACACTCTACTTCGTATTAAAGAGAGTTTTAATAAACCCAGAGCTATTGACATTCATGAAACTAAGGTGTGAGCCCTCTATTGTATATCACTTAATATGGCTGTTAGATATTTTCATACTGTACATGTATATAGATTCCTTTTACGACAGTATTTATATATTTGATATAGTGATATATTTTATAGTTTTAGTGCACTATCGTGTAACCTGGTTAAGATGGTTACACTTGTTGTTGTAATTGTCTTATAGCTGTGTGCCCGACAGGTGCCGGCTGTCAGTATTTATTTATAACAGTTTTTACTCTTTCGACTCCGTGCCTCGAGGAGAGATATAGAGCTGATGCAATATTAGATAGTGTAGATTTAGACCTCAATTTCTTATTTCTTTATGCGGCCCTTCTATTCCTGTATCGACAGTTCTTGCCCTTTGGGCTAGAAAATATTTTTAGCAGTTAGAAACATAGCGTAGGTTCCCAAGTGGCCCATTTGTTATGAACCTGACTGTGGTGTGAAAACCACCCGTTCTCACAGCTTACCTCTCCTCGGGCTACATTTGACTTTTATTATATGCCTATATATTTTATTTTCTACCTACACGATGGGTGTACAGACTAACAGAGATATAGTACTGCAGATGTATTGTGTTAAATGTGATGTAATGCACTACTATTTACTAATTGCCGTTTGTTTATATTCTATGGTGCTCACAAAGCTTTCATCATATTATTTCTGTATTTGTCGGAGTGTACAGATTCAATGCATAATTTTGCTGAGTAAGCTCTGTTGTACCTGTATGAAATACTGATCACTGTTATTCAAATATTGCTGCAGAGAACATCTTTACTCATACATGCATGTTATCTGCAGGTAATACTTGTTCATTACTTTTTGTTCTTTTTCTGCAGACAATATATTTTATAATTTACATGTTGTTATTATGCAGACACTTAACACTAGACTATGATGATACTACACAATTGGCTACCCATGACTGACATCAATATTGCAGACAAATATATTTTGACACTTAATATACAAAAGATATATATTTTATTGTTGTAAACGTTATCAGATTCTATTACTTTTAAATAAAATGCTACAACCAAATTCTACTATTTATGAAAAATAACAAAACTCGTTTTATTTTTAGAACGAAGCTCAAAGTTCGGTATTACATTGATGCATCTAAAAATTGAATGACGTGAAATTTTAATATACATGTAACTACGATGCACATCGCAGGTGTAAACTAGACATACATACAAGCAGTGTTTTACTCCGTCACATTCATGTATGCAATCTTGTTTTGAAAGCAATATTGCGATTACTGTGATCTTTGGGGTTGTCCTTTTCATAATAATTGTTGAGAAGAGAGAGAACAACTTTGCCTCTAGTCCAGACAGCCTGGGTTCGATCCCCAGCAGTGACAAGCTTTTCAGGCTTAGGCTGACCACTCAGTCCCTGCGGATCAGGACTTAAAATAATGGAGGTCCCCTGTGTGTATTTCATCTGCATGCAGGATGAAGATCCACCTCTGCCCTCTTCGAAACAAGAGCAGCCACATCATGGCGGGGCAGGTGAAACTGGCAGCACCAGCACTGTCTGTTCTAGCCTTGTAGCACAATGCTTCATGCTGGGTTCTTAACAGGCAGTGACTGAAAAGTGGTAGTGAGAACTTGGTAAGCTCACACACCACTATAGAAAAAATCACACCTGAGCTGTGGTACATGAAAAATACCACCGACATGCTCGATAACGAGAGTCTGCTATATTATTATTATTATTATTATTATATTATCAGCTGCATTGTCAATGCAATGGCTGGACATGCTCCAAACATTTCTAACAGCCTAATAAAAATAAATCGCTATAACAATAATATTTTTATGTTCAGCTACAGCATATTTGTAACCAACACAGTGTAACCTAGCAGTGAGCTATCAAAATTGATGAACAAATGGAATGCATGTTGCTACCATCATAAATCGTTATTGCTATAGGATTTACTACTAATGACACATATGCCTACATGATACATGTACATACAGACTAAAGAATGACACTATATGGAAAATAGCAAAACAACTTTTTTAAATTTCAGAACAAAGCTCCAAGTTCAGTATTACATTGACAGCATGTAAAAAATGAAACGTGAAGTGTTAATATAACTACAATGTGCGCATTGCAGTTGTAAACTAGACATGCATACAATACAAGTCATGTTTTACTCCGATTGTACATTCATGTACACAATGTTGCATTGAATTACTGTTATCCTTGTGGTTGTCAATAGCCCTTCTGGCCTTGGTTGGGCGGCCATCTTGTAAATTTTATTTGCGACCCGGGTCCGACCAAGAGGTCGCGAAGACACCTTATGTCCAGCCATTGCATCGATAATACAGCTGGTAATAAATCGCGATATGAGGGTAAATACGAAGTTGTTCCCTCTCTCTTCTTTACATATATGGAGAGATATGTAGAGAAGAGAGAGGGAACAACTTCGTATTTACCCTCATATCGCGATTTATTACCAGCTGTACTATCGATGCAATGGCTGGACATAAGGTGTCTTCGCGACCTCTTGGTCGGACCCGGGTCGCAAATAAAATTTACAAGATGGCCGCCCAACCAAGGTCAGAAGGGCTATTGGCCTAGGATTTTGCTTGGCCGGACGAAACCATCCCTAGCTCATCGGCACACCTGATTTCTTTGCGCGAAAACAAAGATTTTGCTTTTGGCCCAGGCTGGTGTGTTCGCGACCTTGTGACAGATGTGTGCCGGAAAATATTTTCGTAGATCGGCCTGGGTCTGAAGTTTAGGTCGCGAAGACACCTATACTCCAAACATTTCTGACAGCCTAATAAATCACTACAACAATCATATTTTTATGTTCAGCTACAGGATATTTGTACCCATCACAGTGTAACCTAGCAACCACCAAAAGTGATGAACAAATGGAATACATGTTGCTACCATCATAAATCGTTATTGCTATATGAAATCCATGCTAATGACACTTAGACCTACATACAATCTCGAGAAGTGTCCTACTATAATACAGAAAGTTGACACTAAAACTAATCACCTATTTCACAGGAAACATCTATTATAACTCCATTATGTAAGTTTTAAATTTTCTTTCAAAAGATACAAAGTACGTTTCCCACTTCCCAGAAGATCTGAGAGAATTTAGTGTTCTCCTACCAGAAACTACCAAAGATAGAAAGAAGAAGATTGGAAACTCCATGATAGCTTCACCCTACCCTTCATATTCCAGGATGGTGCAGTTTCACATGATTTTTATATCACCAGGGTTCTTTAGTACAAATCTAGATAGATAGGTTGCCTCCCCCATTGCATATGGTGCTACTCCTCAACCACACCAAATGTCCTTAAGGTCATGTGAAGTTATGTGTCGCCCATTAGCAGGGTCCCCACCAGCAGCACACTTCCCTGTGTTTCTCATCAGTCACAGTCATCACCATATTTTAAAGTGATGATCATTATATACAATGTACATGTACATCGAATGTGGGACTGTTCGAAAAAGACAGTTCGAAACAGGACGTTTCGAAAGTGGACAGTTCAACACCGGACAGTTCGAAACGTCTAACCCAAACCTCAACCACCAGATTTCAACTAACTTTTATTTTTAATATTATTTTCTTTATTTAATGAAATAAATAAATTAATTAAAATTAATTATCTGCAAGTTGTGTTCTTCTAAATGCAACCTACACTGTTTCAAACTGTCCTGTTTTGAACTGTCCAGTTGTGAAACGTCCTGTTTCGAACTGTCTTTTTCGAAATGTCCCTTTACTATGTGCATCACATGTATGTATGCTCATAGCTATCTGACAGTTGACAATAGTTTAGATGGTGTATCAATTTATGTACCACAACTCGGGCTGGTACACATGTGAACATGTGATTTGAAGAGACAGGTAAGACAATTCCTGTTGTCGGGCTAGGCCAATCTTCAGGCTAGTTTCAGATCTCCCTCCCCCTCAGAGATTGTTGGAATTTTGTCATACATGTGGAATTCTATGATTGCCTTTCACAATAAATTGAATAAAAATCTGGCACAGTAGATGTTTGCCTTTCCTGGCAACACAGCAGTTTTTCAACATCGCAATAACAGCACGGTTACATTTGTGTGGGTGATAAATAATGCATACAATATTATTGATTAGATCACTTAGATCTGCTCTAATTTTACAGAGCTGGTGGCTCTATAAAAGTTTCAGTGGACTTATTCTCATTATTGGGCAGTGGATAGATGGTCATACACAGTAGACGCAGCACACAGCTCTACATGTAGTTGAGTTTGTGTAAAAAAGCCGGTGGTGCTTGGCCCAAGATCTCAGGACTGATTTGGACAACAACATTCTTAGCTCAGGTTCTACAGCCCATCATCCAACATACTCAGCTAACTTTGAAGAGCTTGGAACCCAGTTACTACGATTGAAAAGTAACCGCCTACACATATATTATTTTTATTGCAATGTTGCTAGTATGTGCTTCATCTTGATAGTTAGGGGCCTACAAATACACTGGCTTTCGATGCTTCGCACTACTACGAAGCCAGACTTCGTTCGAAGTTATCTACTCCATTCGACGTGAGCATGTCCATGCTTCGCAGTACATGCAATAAACACCGGATTTGTCTGTTCAATAGCATTATCCACTCCGTAGTCAAGTTTTATTTTGTTTTGTAGTTGTCTACTCATACTGTATGTTGCTTATAAGCATTTTACATGTGCATGTTATTGATAAATGATAAGTAAGTATTATATTTCAGATCAAGTAATTTTGTTTATTAGATCATAATGCACACATCTGAATTAAAATAACACAATTAAGCATTAATATGTTACATCACAAACAAGAGGTAAGTTAGTAGCAATAATCTAGAATAATTTTCCTTGATTAGTTTGGAAGTTAGCTTTCCTTGATCTGTGATGATGAGGAAACTGTAGGGCAGGCTGCAGCTTGTTTGAAGGCTATTTTGCCAGCTTACATAAATTTGGCTAGTAAAAGGGAGTAACTAACTACTCCACTCTAGTCTACTTATATTCAGCCTGCCATTTCCTGGCGCATTCATTTACAGCATACATGTAGGTTAATTACTGTATAAAGTGTAGTGCAATTATAATAAGATATATGTAAGATAAACATCTATAATGACTAATCTATGACTAATCTAACCACCTCTGAGCTGACCTATGGTTTGATGTACTGTAGCTGCAATCATAGCTACAAATTGATAAGTTCATGTCTTCTATAAATGTGTACTATACTAGTACCATCATTTCTACATCTCTATGTTCATGTACTGGATTTATCTGCTTAGAATAAAAAAGCTTTCTAAAAAAGCTGAACAAAGTTTTCAGGCTAAGGCTTTATATATGGTGCTAGCCAGACCGATTCAGATGTAGTTTTTGACAAGACCTGGTGGTTTGTATTTGTATCACCTTAGGTAGACTAGACTAATAATTACTATTACTTATTATTATAGATACCATATTTATTGAGTGCTGACTTTTATTTTCTCACCTATTGCTATTCTTAAGCGAAAGCTATATATAATTATATTATTGCTAAATAAAGTTGTTTGTAAATCTGTATGTTGCCAGTAGACTAATTAATAATTACACATTTCTATAGCCTACTAATAAAGTCGCCCACTTGCTAATTTTTGGTGGCTTTGTGTAAAAATTGGCATTTTAGGTATTTATATTTGGTGCGGCAAGCAAGATGAATTTATGTCAGAATTTCAGAAACCTGTTAATTGTGTCTCAAGCGTCTTAGAACTCTGCACCATGCAACGTAAATAGAAATTGAAAATGTGCAAAAAGAATTTGAAATGCGCTTTGGCCAGTTAAGAAATTTACTCTAACTCTAAGCAGCAGAATTCGAAATAGTTAACATCGAAGAGTTTTGGACAAAGGCCACTACTTCGGAAGAGTGAGTACCTTAAGTTGACCAGTTTGGAAAGATATCTACTCACGGGGTTTGCACTAACCTACCATTGCAAATCTGCTTTCTTGAATAAAAACTTCATAAAGAGCAAATTCAGATCAAGTCTCAATCCACAGCACGTGTGTGAGCTACGAAGGATGTCATGTACACATTCGGAGCCAAACTATGAGGCCATAATGACTAGTAAACCAGAATGTTTCATCTGCTACATATATACCTACAGCTACACGTACATGCAAACCTACAGCTACATTTACAGCTACAGCTATACGTTCGCCTACATGCAGTTACACGTACACTTACCGTTACATGCACATGTATACCTACGCTTACAGACAAATGTACGCCTATACCTACACTTGTCAGAGAATGCAAATATGCATGTACTGTGGTGTTCTAGCTCACTTAGCCTGCACTACTGCATGGACTATATATATACACTTATGCTTGTACAGTTCATTATTATGCATGGCTCTTATTGTGGTGTTCCAGCATACCTGTCCAGTCTCTTGTGGACTACCACACATATACAGTAACTAACTCTACATGCCCCAGCTATTATGCATGACTCTTATTATATACTTAAATTGTCAATAACTGCCTGGCTCATGTGCTTTACTATTCAACCAATCATGTCTTTGTACTTGTTTACTGCTATTATACTGTTATTGCAAGTCCATTATTTTCTAATTCCATTCTAAGTCTTTTTGCCTATTATAATTAATGGCCGACGTCTTGGATCTTTATCATATTAATACATAATTCATTTCCCATGATTGTAAGCACTTTTTGTGCATGGCCGACCTTTCTATGGCCGGACCTCGGGCACTTTTCAGCCATCTTGTTATGCAATTTCCGGGGACGATACCTTATAGTACCGCCCGACCCCCTGTCGGCCTTTTTACCGGAAATCCAAATAGTATAAAAACCAGCACATTTTCTATGCTAAATCAGTTGTTGATTGCGCTCTAATAAAGCAACATCTCCTAACTCAACCTACAGAGTCTTACTCTTGCAGGCAGGCAGCTCCAGCCTTGGTTCCCTGGACCTTTAGCGCCCGAGCTCGTCCTCATACTCGTATAAGTCTCTTACCACACTCTTGATGAGTATAAACATCGGACCTTAGTTGATCCTTGACTCTTCAATGAGCCTAAGCATCGGGCCTATGTCTCCTCTTCAACATAGACACTTTCTACACTCTTAGGAGTCTAAATTATTGGACCTACGTCGACCCTTGACTCTTTAATGAGTCTAAGCATCGGCTTACTTAACTGTTTACTATTTATGTAATGTGTGGAAGTTTACCTTGGCAGCCCATTTGCCGCACATAGGATGACAAGGTTTATGAATGATTCGTATTGTGCGACTCATTCAATCATAGACCCTCTCATGGAAGTGTGTGTATGTCGTCCCTTGCCAAAATGAAGAACCTATGAGTGGTGTCAGATCTTCTCATTACATGAAAGATCAACAGGTAGTCCAATGACTACTCAGGACGGCCCATGTAGTCTCGAGTCAATGCTTGTTTACTATACTGAGAAAGAGTATGTTCCGACCTAGCAGGAAGTTCGGGAGGCAAGGTCGGAGACCTTGTCAACTGGAACGACCAATACTACGAAGTGGAGACTCTGTATAAATAGTATAGAAGTGTCTTTATTGAGATAGATCTAAGCATCAACTGAGACAATGAACATAAAAACAGTGTGCTTTATATACTATTAGAACTTCCGGAGGAAGGTCCGGTAAAAAGGCCGACGTAGTGTCACCTGGAAATTGTACAACAAGATGGCGCCGGAAGGCCGATGCCCGACCCTTAACATGTCGGGTTCAACAAAAGGTGCTTAAAATCATCCAATTCTTGTGCAAAATAAGTATCAAGTAATTCTGAGAGGTCGGCCCTCTTTACATGGGTATAAAAAGGACATAATTGCTCAGTAATGCACATTATAAGCATATAAATGATAAGTTACTACAAGGACAAGTTAATACAAGCAAGTTTATGTGAGAATTGTTTATAATGTGTGAGGGACCCCTCTCGGAGAATGGGGCCGCCGAGTCGGCCTACCCATTACACTTGGTCATGATGTAAGCTTGAGTGGCGTAGTTGGTACTGTAGTATGTCAACACAATGCCTTAGGTATTACTGATGATGGTCCTAATGCCAAATACATGATTGTACGGGTACCAATACTATAATGTCAATGGCGACTGTCAATACAAAGGGAAAGCCTGCAGAGAATCAGGGTTATACTATACTGTACATTGTTTTCAGGTTGCTATGCAACATCAGAGCCATTGGCTCTGTGCAACATACATCCAATGATTGATACATCAATCATCATAGCCTGTTTTTTGTTTGATTGTAAGTATAATGCTGATGAATGCCAAATGAGTATATTCAGTTGCATAGACTAAGGAGGAGCAGCTAGTAAGAATACTCTGCATAATCAATCAGGAACCGAGGTAGTAAACTAGTAACAGCAGACTAGTAGTAGGGCTATATTCAATTTCAGGTATCCCTTAGTATACATTATACAAACCATTATAGAATATATAGGAACTAGGAAGTGACCAGCTCAACTCTGCCTTTTCTGACTCTATTCAACTGTGTGCTGAATACTAGTACTACCAAGGAGTAAAAGGTACTACTGACCTGCTGTTGGATCTCTGAGTGAACAGGAATATGGTCTCTTCAGAGAATTCAATGTTAGTGACTCTCGTGTGGTTAGCAGTGATAAGTCAACTCTCAGTAAGTAAGTAACTATAAGTAATTCCTCTGTTCTAACTCGAGCTACTAGCATTACTACTACATATACATGTGCTAGTTTATCATTTCAATACAGTAATATAAATGAAACTTAATAAATCACTATGATATAGCAGCTTTATGTACATGTACATAGCTACATATAATGTACTACAGTTTATGCAAAGAATTTTTGATTTGTCTATAGAGCAGTCTAGGACTGATTCCACATCCATGAAAATGCACATCCCTGACATAATATAGCAAGGTAGCCACTGGCCATATATAGAAGAATGGGCACACCCCCTACCACTACAGCGCTTGTTCTTGGCGCATTTCTGTATAATGGTCATTGCACACCTACAAATAACACTCCTCCAGAGCTGTAATTGTTATAATATTATATTACAGCAGCCTGCCTATAATACTGGTGCATGTACATTCTACATGTATTATAAATCACTGCAAATGACTCCATAATTGCTGGTGCCTACTGGAGTATGTTTTACTGCAAGCATAATAAGATAAATGTCTGCTGCTCTCTCTTTAGATAAATTCATGCTTACAATGTATAGCTATTTATAGCTGTATAGCACCTGTTTACCTTGTTACCAGAAGTATGGTCGAAGGGTATAAAGTGTAAAGTGTGCTCTGGAGTTGCCGACTCTGACTGCTACCGGAATACTTCTTCAACTAAGTTTGATGTTGAATGTGACACGACGTATAAAGAAAGCTGTGTAAAGATAATTGAAAAGTATCATGGTGATGATGTTGATGATATAAACAGAGTATCTAGGTAGGAATAGTATTGAATTTAGTAGCATTGTTTTGATATAACCATGATTATAGCGTTGCAGTTGCTACATCGTTGGGTTTCCATGTGTATTTATATCACAGTCATGTTGTATATTTATGGTGCTATTTTATGTAAGGATTTTTAATTTGTCAATTGAGCAGTCAGGGACTCGACTTCACATCCATGAAAATACTCACCCCTGACTGGAGTCTGAACTGAGGCCTCTATGGCAGCTAATAACCTAGCACAACTAAATGCACACAGTATTTAGTTGTGTGATCTGGAACGTTGGTTAGCACCCTACTACTATACTAGGTTTTCAACAAAATCATGAACCATGTCACTTCTCTTTTGATGCGTGCATTTACTTATCCAGGTCTATGTAGCATTATCCAATTTCAGTGTATTATTGCCTATATAATAAGGTATACTATCTAGTTCACTGGACCACTAAAATAATGGACATTGTATTCTATAGTGTTGTACATTATACACCTGCCCTATGCTGCACCCATCAACCGCACTTCATACCGCACTACTCGCACTACATACCGCACTACTCGTATATGTGCACTACTCGCATATCATACCGCACTACTCGCACTACTCGTATATTTGCACTACATATACATATAGGTGCACTACATATAGGTGCACTACATATAGGTGCACTACATATAGGTGCACTACATATACATGTAGGTGCACTACATATACATGTAGGTGCACTACACATACATGTAGGTGCACTACATACATGTAGGTGCACTACATACATGTAGGTGCACTACATACATATAGGTGCACTACATATACATGTAGGTGTACTACATACATATAGGTGCACTACATATACATGTAGGTACGGTACTACTGTAGTATCAAGTAATACCCAAGCATAGAAATATCACAAATGGGTCGTATGGATATTTGGAGTTATCTTCTATCATATAGGTATATTTGCAGGGCGTGTGCGAGAGGATATGCAGATGGTTGTGAAGTCACACAGAGTTACTTGGGTTACTCAATAACTCAATGTGTATGTTCTGATGAAGACTTCTGTAACAGGGACAACACTATAGTTATAACTGGCCCTACTACAACTACTAGCAGCACTACCAGAAGTTTTGGAGTTGTCACACCTGTTCTTTGTGTATTGGTGATTTTCCGTCAACTTATTTAACTTTTTCTTCGTGAATAGTCCTAGTAGTGCTTCACCATCATATTTTATTCTATTGTTATCTTTACATGTATATTATCAGTTATTTGGTATCAGTACTGCATTAGCATTCAATTTTCCTCTATTATATAGCTCACATAATAGTAATAGTAATATTGTAAATAGTAATATATATATACTATTATATACTGCTGAAATTGTGTTTTTTATTGTATTATAAATTGCTGTTAGAAATTCTAGTTATAAAGTCGTCTGATGGGACAACATATAAAAATCCCCATAATAATTATGTGACTGGCTAAACTGTAGGATAGTTCACTAACTACAAGTTATGTTCATTAATCTTTGGACGCCTAGAAGATTTTTACGTTTTTGAGGTCTGTAGGGCTATTTACTGTGACAAAGTGTATTAAACTATATATTGGCTGAATCCTCATTAGACAATGAATCCATTTTTTACAAAATAACTATTGTTTGATAAAGCCTAAAAATCTTATACCACCCATAAACATGCCACCAATGGTAAACCGAACTAGGGGTGTGCTAACAGATTATTGTAGTGACATTATATTTAGCTTTCAAGGCCACCAAATCTTCAAAGAGTCTGTTCACAGCACATAATGAGCAAAAAATAAAAGTAAATGTGTATAGTGTCTTTCCACAGTGCTTCAAAGAGTAGTGACCTCTTAGAGTTCACTGAGTAAATTTTTGCAAAATATCTTCCAGGTACATGAAACCTAATTGATTTTATAAAATATAGAATCAGCAGATAATGAGGATTCCAAAAATGTATAATTTGAGCTACTTAAAAATGATAGGCTTCTTTTTAGGACCAAAAATATTTATGAAAAAATGGTGGTTAAAAAGCGTCCAAAGATTAATGAACATCACTGTAGCTTAGTTGATAAAGTAGTATAGAGTTCACATACAGTTCTATATAATAAGAGGTGTGATACTGATCTAAGCATCATATTTGCTGCCAGTGCTGATCTTATTAGGCCATGACTCGCAAAAGCTCTCTCTGCACAAATCAATAAGGATATCGGATATGTGATGCTATTATTACTAATTCTATAGGATACAACCTTTGTTTGCTATTCCATTCCCTGAGGACATGATTGTAGTAAACTAACCATGGTAGCAGAAGCAGCTGCATGCTCAGTTTGATTAGATTAAATTGGATTGAAGTATGACAAAAAGAGAATTACATTAAAATTTATTAGTAAAGAGAATTGAGGCTATGGAGAAAGAAGAGAGCATAACTTTAAACTATACTATAATACCATGGGTATAGTGTGGCCATGGAGAATTGTGGGTAGCATTAGATCCATATTTGTGGTTGTGGTGTCAACCAAATTTACATCTACGTGCATACTTGCCAAGTGTCCAGATTTTGTCAGGACACCCCCTGGTTTTTGTGCCTGTCCCTACTAATTTTCCAGCTGTAAGGATTTTTTATGTATGGTGAAAATGTTACCAAACCTCGCAAAACACAAGATACAACCTAAAATAAGCCATTCACATTGAAGAAAATATCTTACAAGCCCCTAAATAACACTGAAATTGATATTTTGATGCTTTTCAGTGATAAGTTCTCTTTAAATAATATACACCCAAACTATGTCTAGAGATTCTGGTGCTTGTCCAGGGATTTTGAACCAAAAATATAATAAAGCATAAAGTTGCCTTCTCTTTTTCACTGTGGAGAAAGAAGAGAGCATAACTTTAAACTAAAAATTTTTTAGTTGCCCAAGTGTGAGCTACAAAGGTGCATGTTGAATACAATCTTGTGCTTACAAGGTGATTGCACCGTCTAAATCTCAGTATACATGCAAATATGTTGATTTTCATTTCTAAGCACAAGTTGTACAAGTAATTATTCGGTGGAAGTTCCCTTTCTTCAGCCAGCTACACTGGTAGTGAGTTTCCTTAAAAAATCGTGCATTGTATTGTGTACATTTACATGCATTGATGTATTTTCAGCAAGGAAATTATTTTTGAGCAGTCAGAGACTTATTTCAAATTTAAGAAAATACCAGTCCCTGACTGGGGTTTGAACCCGGGAACTCTACGGCACCTAATCGCCTAGCACATTGAACAAAACATGCTATCACTACACCAGCTCAGCAACCTGATTAAAGGAAGCTTCACCAGTGAGCAGTAGACAAGCTATGAGCGAACTGTACACGAGGCACTCCTCTTATTAGGTAAGGCAGAGGACATATTTTGAGTTCTTTCAGCGATATTGGTAAGTGAGTTAATGTAGAATTAGACTCAACCAAATTTTGCACCAGGACGGAGATTTTACAGATATACAAATACTAAGTGGAGATAACAAATCAGCATACAGCACACAGATTAATTGAAGTGAAGAGAATTTACTCTCACGCTCATTGATATTGATAACCTCTGGTGAGTTGTCCACACTTGCTATTACACTATAGCCGGCATTATGACCAACAATCCATCTACTGAAAATTTCACTTTAAAAACAATTGTATTAATCTGAAGACTAACACAAAAACTACTTTAGCTGGTCTATATCTGTTATACAATGAACATGACTGTAGTATATGCAGTTCTATCAGCAACCAATGTTTAACCATTAACTATGAAGTGTGTTACTGCAGCTACTGCTGTCAGTATTGGTTTGATATTAATTTCCTGTCAGCTAGTACCAGGTAAACACAAGTTCAATTACCTCCAATGCAACAGAAACGCTACTCATTTTTATCATTTACAATGTGCATTTCTATATCGTATGTCTATATCGTACGTCTATATCGTACGTCTATATCGTACGTCTATATCGTACATCTATATCGTACGTCTATATCGTACGTCTATATCGTACGTCTATATCGTACGTCTATATCGTACGTCTATATCGTACGTTTATATCGTACGTCTATATCGTACGTCTATATCGTACGTCTATATCGTACATCTATATCGTACGTCTATATCGTACGTCTATATCGTACGTCTATATCGTATGTCTATATCGTATGTCTATATCGTATGTCTATATCGTACACATATATATTTGTACATGTATAGTCTACGATCGTTATACATAATGTATACAGTATATTGTGATGTATTTTTCAGCAAAGAATTTATTTTTGAGCTGTCAGAGACGTGTTTCAAATCCATGAAAATACCAGTCCCTGACTGGAGTTTGAACACGGCACCTAATTGCCTAGCACAGTGAACAGAGTATGTTACCACTACACCAGCTCAGTAACCTGGTGCTGCTGAAAAATACTTCACTATATAAAAATGACCAAAACCCCTAACAAGTATATTGAATTTTGAATGTGTAAGTGGTGCACAAAGGAAATTGGTATATTTAATGATATAGAATAATTTGACGTGAAATCTATCTCTCCTTCTGACTGTAGAACTTGGGCTAAACTATGACCATAACCCAGGTTCTACAATCAATGCAGAGATCCCATCCATCCATCTACCCTGAATATTGCAATGGTTTTTGGGGGGTTGTGATGTCATCCTAAGACGACCCTTGTCCAAAATGAAGAAACTATGAAAGATCAACAGGCACTAGTAGTCCAATGACTACTCAATATGACCCATGTGGTCCCTAGTTACTATACTGAGAAAGAGTATGTTCCAACCTAGCAGGAAGCTCGGGAAGCAAGGTCGAAGACCTTAACGACTGGAGCGACCAATACTACCAAGTGAAGACTCTGTATAAGTAGTATAGATGTGTTTTTATTGAGATCCAAACATCGACTGAAACATATAAACAATGTGCTTTATATAGTATAAGAACTTCCGGAAGAAGTTCCGGTAAAAGGCTGACGTAGTGTCGTAAAAAGACGACGTAGTGTCGTTCGGAAATTGCACAACAAGATGGCGGCCGGAAGCCCGATAGCCGACCCAAAGTAGGTCAGGCACAACAAAAGATGCTTAAAACAATCCAATTCATGTACAAAATGAATATCAAGCAATTCTGAGAGGTCGGCCCTCTTTACATGGGTATAAAAAGGATATACAGTAATTGCTCAGTAATGCAGATTATAAGTGCATAAGTGACAATTCACTACATAGACAGTCAGTACAAGCATATGTAATGCAATAAATGTATATAATAAGTGTCATGTAGTCGGGAGAGTGAGTTAGAGTCACATTTTACTATTACAATATTAACCCACCCAGTAGTCAAGTAGTGAGATTGAACATGAGACTTACATACATGTGTCATATACTGCACTGTAGGATGTCTCTAGACTTTTGTTACACCATTCACCATATTATTACTAAACATGTAAGTCATTTAATCAACTCTTGGTAGAAGTGTGGTCAAAGAGTATAAAATGTAAACAGTGCTCTGGAGTTGTCGACTCGGACTGCTATCGGAACACTTCTTCAACTAAGTTTGATGTTGAATGTGACACGACGTATAAAGAAAGCTGTGTAAAGATATTTGAAAAGTATCATGGTGATGATGTTGATGATATAAACAGAGTGTCTAGGTAAAATAAGAACATACTATCAGTAGTAGTAGCATGGCATGTATTTGTAGGCGCAACAGGTGGTTGAGAGCTGGCAAATTTTGAGACAATTTTTTTCTGCCATACTTAATCAGCTAGTATTATATATGTGTACATTGTACATATTTGTCAGTTGAGCACTCAAGGACTCGGATTCTCCTCCATGGAAATACCCATTCCATCCCATCGCCTAGCGCAGTGGATAGAACACGTACCACCTACACCAGTTCTTAGGGAATTTGGCCATTTTATTTCACATGTAATGTTCATGTTATTTTATGCAAGTATCTTCAATTTGTCACTGGTAGGTATTCTCATAGATGGGAAGTCGAGCCGGTGACTGACTGACTGCTCAATTGACAAATTGAAAATCCTTGCAAAAAATGACATCACAAACATGTATGTGTACTTGTTTAGAAACAAAATTGGAATAGAAATTCTTTACTTTTTGCTGATGATCGAGTGTCATCGATAATGAAATGCTGACCCTGAATACAGTAAAGTGCAGTACACGCCCACCCAATCAAACTAAAAGTATATCAGGTCTGTTGAACTTCAATTTCAAAGTGGTCGGTTGTTGCAATTTTCTAGCTTGTTTGAAAATTTTTTGCTGGAGATGAGATTTGAAGTTATCTTCTATTATATAGGTATATTTGCAGGGCGTGTGGGAGAGGATATGCAGATGGTTGTGAAGTCACACAGAGTTACTTGGGTTACTCAATAACTCAATGTGTCTGTTCTGATGAAGACTTCTGTAATGGCGACAACACTATAGTTATAACTGCAGTACGCAACCATAGTGCACGCTGCAAAGTAAACTATTTAGTTATTCTATCACTAGTCCTAGACGCTGTGTTGAGTAGCCTAGTGAAGGAACAATGAATTCAGTTGAAGCAAATAAGTAAAACTTATATTATGATGAAATTTGGCAAGAAATAACTACAAAAAGTTGATATAAATTGTATTAAATAATAAATAAATTGATAATAATGTAATTATAAGCAACACAATGTATTACATGTACTCGTAGTGTCAAAGCTCAGCTCTATGAGAAGCCGTGAGCTTCAACAGAACAACTTTGTTGTTCGCAAGCATGGTTCTTTAGGCAATGCGGAGCATCAGTCCACAAGTGACCTAGATTAATATCCACCTAATGTGTGGACGAACCTTTAATAACCAAAGCTGATTTCTAATAAACTACATGTACATTTATATTTAATTGTGGAGTCATTGTATCAAATATTAGCCAATCACAACAGCACTCGGTGACGCCATCCTAGGGTTCTGCCCTATACCTACACATACATGTATGTAAGGCAGCTAGCAAATTTTTTGTTCGGTTATTGATGTTGGTAAGTGAATTAATCTAAAATTAGACTCACCTGATTCTGTTTATTCAGCACCTGGACGGAGACTTTACAGATATACAAATAGTAAGTGGAGATAACAAATACACGCTTCCCCGACTCACAGTTCAAGGTCAGCATAACACAGATTAGTTGAAGAGGATTTGCTCTCACCCTCATTGATATCGATAACCTCTGGTGAGTTGTCCACACTTGCTATTGTCAGGTCAGACAATTAGCAGGTCAGATAATTACATGTACATAATTTGAAAACCATTAATACAACCATATTATTAAATGCAGGTACACACAACTCCAAGTTTGAGTAATGATGGCAACAATACAACCATTTTATTGAATACAGTTACAGACAACTCCAAATTTGTACAAGCCAGCATGTAACCACACCATCTAATAGCAGCCACATAAAACTTTAGTTTGAGTAATGATAGCAGTGCAACCTGATAGTCATGCATACATAAACGTAGCCATATTATTGAACAACAGTTACATATACTACTAGGCTGAACAATAATAGAAATTGTGATATTATATATATGAGAATGGTTGGTAATTTCATAGACTAGCATACAAAGTTATATTTAGGATAATATATAACCAATTAAATTGAGACCACAACTATATTAAAATGCCTAATTAACTTTACCTTATTCTGTATCTAACTTATATTATTAAAACATTATATTACATATACATAGACTATATATCTAAATGGGTGTAAACATGAGTGTACTAACAGGCAACATATACAGCAGAAAAATACTTCTAGTTGAATTACGAGCTAATTTGAAATGACACATCGAAACGGAGATGGTAGTAAAAAATTATCTCGGGGCGAAGAAATTTGGAAGACGCCTATGAAAATAACAATGCACCTGCTACACTGTAGAGGACCTTCATATTAGCCACACCTGCAGGAAAAGGATGCCAAGTAGATTATTTCAGAAGAGATGGCGTCAAGAGGATTGCACCACAAAAAACATACATGTCAACTATGTCTGCATTGATTACCGTATTATATTGTATGTGCATTATTTGTATGTATATTGAGTATTTTAAAGTGGGAGTAGCACCAAAGACTGGGTAGTCTTCCTGAGTTGTCCCCTCTTGTATGAGCAGAGAAATATAATTGGAAACAAATTATGCTAAATTTAGTTCTCTATTTTTCTTTCAGTGCTAATATTGTTTTACCACAAGTAGTTATGTGTATTTTTGAAAAATACTGGAAAATAGGACACCCACTACCTCTATTCACTCATGGGAGTTTTTAGGAAATATGAAGAAGTTGTCTTATCAATGTTGTATGCCCTCAAATAAATGAGAAGTTTTCTTGCTAATTTTACTTTCTTGATGTTTAAAATCGAAAAGACAAGTGAATATAGGTGGCCAAGTACCATGTTACCAAAAGTGTAGAAAGAATTTATAAACTCTTGGTTAATAGAAAAGTTATTGAAAAAAAGCTATTTCATGTGCTTTATAACAAGGTTAACTGGGTTACTCAGATGACATAGACTGCCTTTGTTTGAGATCCATTTGTGGTAGATGACATCATCTGCTGTTGCACTGGCAGACCATTTTGGATAGCTCTAAGCAAGTACTATTCAACCAGCTATTCAGCCTTTTGATTGGTTTTGGTCAATTTTGGAAATACTCCCTCTTTAAGGTACAAGGGGCATCTATGTGAGGCCACTAACACAATGGTAACAACAGCCCGGCAGCATGGAAAACCAGATCTATCAACTACATCATGCTACAACACGGTAAACTGTATTCATATATATATATTCATTGTATATCACTCACACCTTCTTTAATGGATGTAGCCTGTGTATATATAGCATGCACAACTGGTAAGAAATATCCGAACGTTTACATCTGGAAGTTATTTACATGTATTGCACATGCTGACTACACAAATACTATAATAGTGCACATACTATACCAATAACGAAATATTTATATAATACCCACCACATTTATACTACGCATGTATATTACAGTACTTAAAACAAGTCTTATTTCTATATGACTGTATTTCAACTGTCTATTTGCAGGGCTTTTACAAGACCACATAGCAATACACATATAACTTGGTGATCACCCATAGAATTTCCACATTCCATTGATTCACTATCTTGTTCTTAAAGAAAAGGAATATGCAGCATGTACAATGTAGATCTGCTTTAAGAGGCTGGCATGATTTTCTCACTATTAATATTCTTGTGTTACTTACATCATACATCCATGGACATAGGCCTAAGCACACATCACACATGTACATGTAGATACCAGCACCGGCACTCAACAAACCAACAACAATTGACTTTGGAAGCTAAATTATCATAGCCCTGCAAATAGACTGAGAACCTAATATATGATATCAAATTTAATTTATACATTTCAGATATGGATCCACTGACCATGCATAGCAACTACAGTATCTATACACTTAGCACATGTCTCAGAATTAACAACTACAGTCAACAACTAGTCAATTCTTAACTGAGTCTGGTAACATCTTCAGAGACTTGATATGGACTGGATACGCATCTTTAACCATGCCAACAGCCACTAATCCTACTGCTGCCACCATACGGTGCGAACTGAACTAATCTTGTACTATACCACCTCGACAGTACAGTCTGCAATACAGAGTGTTAAATATTATTGAACTCTTGAAAATTGCTCTCTCTACTTTGATTCTTAGAACACAAAACACGGATACTCATGATAATAATTTCTTTTTTGAGAGAGGAACACCGGTTAACCTTTTATATTTTATATACCGATTACAACACCGCACAATTGCGTGAGTAGTACTGGATCACTGGATATTCATATTCTGATTAATTTAGTGTCATACTAATTGTTTTAATTTTGATCTGTTATACTAAAATTTTGATTGAAATAGACTTATAAAACACATGTAAAATAACTTACTTCCTTCAGAGTAGAGGGAGCCAGTTTTGTCTTCCAATATAAATAATTGCACTTTGTCGGGTACTCAGTCCAAAGTGCTGCCATTACACTGAACCTAAAATAGAATCACATATTTATATATGTAAATTCCAATCGAACATTTGTGAAACTATTACTTGCATTGAGCAACATTGTTTGAAAGTACATGTACAATATTCCGGCAACCTAAGCTCTCTTTCCTTGATATTGGTCAATGGCTATTTGGTATACATTTGAACATAGTAATTGATTTCACTTGGGTTGTCCCCCTCTTCCTTACGAGATAATCTATTTGCATTGGCAATACTGAGAGCAAATACAAGTACAATCAATTCTGGTGATTAGAAGTTTTCTTCCCTTACTGTTCTATTAACAGCTAACATAATTCATGTTGGCACAGTAATCATTCTCATCTGAGTTATCCTCTCTTTCGTTCAGAGTTGTAAAATCCAAATATTCTTTATTAAAAATCCTGACAAAACATATATAGAAAGATATATTATGTTTTGTACCTTAAACTAAACTAAAACTATTCTATTTACACATATACAACATCTATTATTAATATTATCTAATTTCTTTATTAAAATCCCGACACTATTACACTATAGCCGACATTATGACCAACAATCCATCTGCTGTAAATTTCACATTAAAAAATAATTGTATTATCTTAAGACTAACACAGAAACTACTTTAGCTGGCCTCTTAGTTTGGTCGTACTGCAGTAAAAACGTAGCATATACAATTCTATCACAATAATCAAATAATTACCAATCAACTATGAAGGGTGTTATTGTGGCTGCTGCAGTCACTATTGGTTTGATAGTCATTTTCTGTCAGCTAGTACCAGGTAAACAAGTACAATTACTAATTTGTTATCATTCACAATGTACATTTCTGTATTACATGTACATTTGTACATGTAAAGCCTAAATGATGGTTATACATAACGTATAAAGGTATAATGTAATACAGTATATTATTGTATTTTGAATTTGTAAATTGTGTACAAAAGGAAACTTGCATTCAAATAATGCAGATAATGTTATAATAATCTATATCTCCTCCCTTCTGCAAGATCTTTGGGTGCTAGGTGACTGTAGAACTTGGGCTAAACTATGACCATAACCCAGGTTCTACATTCGATGCAGGGATCCCATCCATTTATCTACCCTGAATATTGTAATGCTTTTTGGGGGGTTGTGATGTCGTCCTAAGACGACCCTTGTCCAAAAATGAAGAACCTATAAATGGTACTAGGTCTTCTCATTACATGAAAGATCAACAGGTACTAGTAGTCCAATGACTACTCAATACGACCCATGTGGTCCCGAGTCAATGCTTGTTTACTATACTGAGAAAGAGTATATTCCGACCTAGCAAGAAGCTCGGAAAGCAAGGTCGAAGACCTTGGCAACTGGAGCAAACAATACTACGAAGTGAAGAGTTGAAGACTCTGTATAAGTAGTATAAGTAGTGTATTTATTGAGATCCAAGCATCGACTGCAACAATGAACATAAAAACAATGTGCTTTATATAGTACAAGAACTTCCAGAAGAAGTTCCGGTACAAAGGCCGAGGTAGTGTCGTAAAAAGACGACGTAGTGTCGCCTGGAAATTGCGCAACAAGATGGCGGCCGGAAGCCCAATGTTTGACCCAAAATAGGTTGGGTACAACAAAGATGCTTAAAATCATCCAATTCATGTACAAAATAAAATATATCAAGCAATTCTGAGAGGTTGGCCCTCTTTTCATGGGTATAAAAAGAATATAATTGCTCAGTAGTGCAAATTATAAGTATATAAGTGACAATTCACTACATAGACAGTCAGTACAAGCATAAATTATGTAATACAATAAATGTATATAATAAGTGTGATGTAGTCGGGAGGCTGAGTTAGAGTCACATTTTACCATTATAATATTAACCCACCCAGTAGTCAAGTAGTGAGATTGAACATGAGACTTACATACATGTGTCATATACTGCACTGTAGGATGTCTCTAGACTTTTGTTACACCATTCACCATATTATTACTATACATGTAAGTCATTTAATCAACTCTTGGTAGAAGTGTGCTCAAAGAGTATAAAATGTAAACAGTGCTCTGGAGTTGCCGACTCGGACTGCTATCGGAACACTTCTTCAACTCAGTTTGATGTTGAATGTGACACGACGTATAAAGAAAGCTGTGTAAAGATAATTGAAAAGTATCATGGTGATGATGTTGATGATATAAACAGAGTATCTAGGTAAGATAAGAACATACTGTCTGTAGTAGTAGCATGGCATGTATTTGTAGGCGCAACAGGTGGTTGAGAGCTGGCAAATGTTGAGACAAGTTTTTTCTGCCATACTTAATCAGTTAGTATTATATACGTGTACATCGTACATATTTGTCAGTTGAGCACTCGGCGACTCAGATTCTCCTCCATGGAAGTACTCATTCCATCCCATCGCCTAGCGCAGTGGATAGAACACGTTACCACTACACCAGTTCTTAGGGAATTTGACCATTTTATTTAACATGTAATGTTCATGTTATTTTATGCAAGTATCTTCAATTTGTCACTGGTAGGTAATCTCATGGATGTGAAGTCGAGCCGCTGACTGACTGCTCGATTGGCAAATTGAAAATCCTTGCAAAAAATGACATCACAAACATGTATCTGTACTTGTTTAGAAACAAAATTGGAATAGAAATTCTTTACTTTTTGCTGATGATCGAGTGTCATCGATAATGAAATGCTGACCCTGAATACAGTAAAGTGCAGTACACGCCCACCCAATCAAACGAAAAGTATATCAGGTCTGATGAACTTCAATTTCAAAGTGGTCGGTTGTTGCAATTTTCTAGCTTGTTTGAAAATTTTTTGCTGGAGATGAGATTTGGAGTTACCTTCTATCATATAGGTATATTTGCAGGGCGTGTGGGAGAGGATATGCAGATGGTTGTGAAGTCACACAGAGTTACTTGGGTTACTCAATAACTCAATGTGTCTGTTCTGATGAGGACTTTTGTAACAGGGACAACACTATAGTTATAACTGGCCCTACTACAACTACTAGCAGCACTACTACAACTACAACTAGTAGCACTACCGAGACTACAACTAGTAGCACTACCGAAAGTACAACCGGCACTATTGGAGCCACAACTGGCAAAGCTACTATAACTACAACTAACAGCATCACTAGAAATGCCACTGGCAGCACTGCTCAAAATGCAACTGACAGTGTTGGAGTTGTCGAACCTGTAGTACGCAACCACAGTGCATGCTGCAAAGTAAACTATTTAGTTATTCTATCACTAGTCCTAGACGCTGTGTTGAGTAGCCTAGTGAAGGAACAATGAATTCAATTGAAGCAAATAAGAACATACATGGTGAAGTTTGACGATAAAAATCAATAATAAATAAATAATAGCAGTTATACTCAATGCTTTACTAAGACATCCTTGTACTAGTTTCCATCTAATAAATGATTGAGCTGGTGATGTATTCTTAGATTCCTTAGGAAGTTATCTCCCATGTTCAGTTGTACTGAATCAGCTCACACTTTACTGCATACTTGGAATAGTGAGGGAAGGGGCCATTAAATGTGATGGGGAGGAAGTAGTTAGTAAAAACATTGAACGAGTTACTTAGTCATTATATTATTCACATTAGTAAAGAAACAAAATAATTTAACAGAAGATAAATAAATAAATATTTAATCACTATGCATAGTAAAACAATCAATGAGCACAGTTGTTTTCAAAATAATTTCAGAATATATAAATTAGTGAGATAGAAATAAATTCCCAACTATGAAAACATGTATATCACTAGATTCTGTTATCCATAAGCTCTGAAGTACAGACAACTCCATAAAATATAATATAGAAATAATAAATATTAATTTGCAACAAAACAAATTCTGTGTGTCACATTCAAGGCTGAACAATACCATGGACTTGAGCGGAGAAAACATGTCAGACATAGTCTCATGCACATAATTTATAAAAAAGAGGTAGAAAATATTTTACATTGTGATTATTTAGTGTATAAAGAATAGATTAAATGAGCCAAGAGCAGACGACGCCCGTCTTATTACTCTCAATGTACACAAATACTAGTTGAGTGTTATTTAGAGAGGTATATTTACTGGATGCCATCTTCAACTGATGCGTCACTCACGCTATCATGTGATCAGCATTTACTAGAACTAACTCTTACTGTAGAATCGTCTCCCTTGGAGTTTAAACATTGGGTGTGCTAGCAAACTAATGGTTTATGTACTAGGAGATGTTGAGCAAACCTTAAGCCAGCGCTGGCTTTTAGCCTTTCAGTTTATGCTTACTGTTTTGTGCAAAGCAGTGTTTTTAATTGGTCAGTTTGCGTCATTATGTACTTTAAACCTGAGATACAAACTATTCTGTAGTCGGAAGCTTGAATTGGTACTTTGGACCGACTTCTGGGACATCCTCAATATAAAGTGGTTTGATTGCATAGCTTTCCTTAATATCTAAGTACTTATCTGGGTTGATGGTTGACTTTCCATCTCCTATGACAAGTACTATACCATCTATCTTCCACATGGCAAACTTGAAGTCTAGTTGAATACAATAGAATATAAATTTAGTAAGAGTCACACCCTTATACATGAATGATCTAGTTAGCTAATGAATGTACATGTGTATATGTATGTATATTGAGCTACAGCTACAAGGGTTAGTATTATACTAGTCCATTACACTTTTATTCTACATTAGAGATGACTAGCTACCTCATGCACACAGATACTGCATATATCTAGCAAACCTACAGTGTGGAGGAACTCATGGGGGGGGGGGGGGGGAGAGAGAAATTGAAGTATAGACATTTACAGAGCATGTTGCATGCCCTCCATATTACTGCACCATTGAGTAAATGGTCAATGAATGTATTAAAGAACATAACTGGCTTGAAGAGAGCCAATAGATAGAGACTATACCTTTCGTTAGTTGAGTCAAGACACCGACTTTACATCCACAAGGATGTTCACTCCCGTCTTTCTTATTAGAACACTGCAAGATACCCAAACCTTTGATACCTGTGGACAAGAGAGACATGAATCATACCAACATTCTAAGTAAGAAGTAAATACTGCTTATTACTCGCTTTGTTACATGATTAAAATTATAAGTTTTCCTTCTAATAGAATACACCAGCATTACCATGTGGCTAATGAATTTGAAGACTTATAAAATTTGTTTTGACGTTAAAAATTCGAACTTTCAATTGTACAAACAGAAAACAGAACTAACCATCAAACATGTTCTTTGGTCGTTTCTTCTGCACACTGACTCGTTCAGACACGGATGCATCGAGAACAGGATGGTGACTCCGCATGTATACTCTGACATCTCTGAGATAGCCAAGGAAGTTAGTGCACATGGTGCAGCAGACGCGCACGTCTGCACCCGGCTCTATAACTGATTCAATTTTCTGTTCCTTTTCCTCCTCTGTCTGCCGAAGCGCTCGAAGTTGTTTTTGAACCTCTTGTGAGAACATCTCTTTAGTCATGGCTAGAATATTAAACATAATGTGATAGTCATGACAACATTGTAATAAATAATTAATCTTATAAAGATGCATACTTTATTTAGTATACTCACATAATTATGATTATAGTAGCATGCAAAGAAAAACTAAGTCCCCAAGCAATAATGTGAGAACTTGATAGATATCCTCAGATTATAGCTTTGAGACTTGACTACTCTCTAACTGACTAACTCTGAACAAAATGTGTCCCGTGTTTCCTGCCAGTTTGGCAAACAATATAGAAATAATATATAATATATAATAATAATATAGCATGAAACTAATAGTAATAAAAGAGACAAAACAGTGAGATTCTACCAAATATTAATATTAGTATAATGTGATCTCGGTTAAGACCCACCTCTGATCTCTTCCAATGCCTCAAACATAAGTTTCTCTTTAAAGTCATTCTGCATCTCTTGTTCCCGAAGCTTTTCATTGAGTATAGTAAGTAAAATGCCATTAGCTTTCCTTGCTCTCCCTTCAAATCAGAACACATCATTACATAAACAAATGCATACTGCTAGTTTCGAACCTACGACAATGTATATAATAACTATATAATAACTAAATGAATACAAACAAACCTCGACTCTGGATCTTGGCTATCATGTCCTTAACATACATATATCTGACGACCATGTTGCAAGCCTGGATGTCAATTCCTTCCTCTGCGACAGAGGTGGCCACCAGAATGTTGTAGGTGTTACCCTCAAAATGAGCTCTAACATCAATTCTATGTCGCGGATTCATCGCTGTAACAAAGTATATAATGATTCACTCGTATAAACAAGTAGAGCTCATTACTGAGCTTCGGCCCTTAAATATTGTTCCCTTATCTACAAAGCATGGTCTAAATTTCCATAATCGTAAAATGTCAGTCGATTGTTTCATAAGAGGAAACAACTTACCAACGTCCCAGTGAGAGTGACCTTCAGAAATGTACTTGTTCGCTTTAAATTGGGTACTGAGTCTATTGAGTAGCTCTGCTAAGTACTCCGCGACTATTCTCATCTCGACAAAGATGATGACTTTGGAATCGGGGTCCTTCTCAAACAGCGACTCTAGCTCTTGCTGTAAGCGCTGTACTTTGTGGTTCCCATGTTTTCTATCTTCCAATTGTTGTAATTCAACAAAGGTATCTAGATTTCCTAAAAACGAGCAAGTGTATCACTTTATTTGTGATGTGTACATTGTGTATGTAGAAACTTTGTGAATACTGTAAACCTAAATACTGTAGACTAAATATTATGTCATCAACTTTCTGTTTTCTCTCACACCTCTACTGTACCCAATCTATATTCTATGAGACAATCACTACTGCACCCAATCTATATTCTATGAAGCAATCATTACTGCACCCAATCTATATTCTATGAAGCAATCACTACTGCACCCAATCTATATTCTATGAGACAAGCGCTATAACAGTTAGTGTCTTCGCGATCTAAATTTCAGGCACAGGCCAACTTGCTAAAAAATTTTCGTGCATACGTCTGTCATAGAGTTGCAAACACACCGGCCTGGGCCGAAGGCAAATCCTCATGTTCGTGTGTGTTGATGAGCTGGGGATTGTTTTCTCTGACCAAGCAAAATCCCAGGTCAATAGCCCTTGTGGTCTAGGCCGGATGACCATTTTGGGATTTTTATTTGCGACCCAGGTCGGTCCAAGAGGTCGCGGAGACAGTAGTTATTATTTCTGCTATCTAACGTAAAGTCCAGAGAGAGGACTCAATAGAAGTACGACACTATCTACTGATTGGCCAAACAAGATAAAATGTCAAAACTTGAGTCGCCTTTAACTAATTCAGTGATTTGACCAATGTGTATATAGAAAGACATTTGCATCAGTTAACTTAACAAAATACGAAATTATTACCTTCAAAATGCTCCCAGATTTCGGGGTCTCCCTTCATCTCTGATTTGTCTTTCCATGACTGTAAATACTTGATGGCGTAGTGACATGGTAGTAAATTGTTCAGATAGAGGCACCAATAGTATCCCTGAACAATAGGAAAATTAGCCAATCAAATGATTAGCGGATATGACACGGCCATGAAATAATTCTGAACCGTAAGTTAAAACAGACTCTGTTTGTAGAAAATATACGTACATGTATCATGTAGAACATGGCTGCATAATATTTATAATACATGTATTTGTTGAACCAGTGTTCTATACTTTGTACCTTCAAGTGCAGCAAGGCAACTTTGCATCGATGGCAAGCATCCTTAACGCTTCGGATGTGTGAAAATTTGATTAACGCAGACTCGAGTGCTGTTATTGTCTGTAAATATATCTGGTCACACTTCTCTTCCGGAATTTCAAACTTCTCCAAGAGATCGGCGAGTTCTGTTTCTTACATGTAAGTGGTTAGTACAGTTATGTATTCTACAAGTAGTAGTGTTACACATCGGTGGTTAGTACAGTTATGTATTCTACAAGTAGTAGTGTTACACATACATGTAGGTAGTTAGTACAGTTATGTATTCTACAAGTAGTAGTGTTACACATACATGTAGGTAGTTAGTACAGTTATGTATTCTACAAGTATTAGTGTTACACATACATGTAGGTAGTTAGTACAGCTGTGTATTCTACAAGTATTAGTGTTACACATACATGTAGGTAGTTAGTACAGTTATGTATTCTACAGGTAGTAGTGGTGGTAGCAGTGATAGTGGTGGCACTGGTAGTGTGCATGTTAAGTAGAAAAGAATCGAAAAAACAATCGCTGTTATAGGTTCTCCCAGTCTCTATGTATCTATATACACATGACTTTGTGTGCATAGATACTGCACAAGTACACAATTATTCTTGTGTAAACAAGATATAAGTTCGAAGTTGTCATCTCTTTAGTACAGCTGATTGATAGGCCTACTATTACGTCTTTTAATCAGAATTGTAAATGTGCTTTGAATATGTCTTCTGTTTTAACCTCATTACAATCTACTTTTTATACTTCGTCCAACTTTATTTGTAGGTTGGCACAACTTCCAAAGTAAGAGAATGACAACTCCTAACTACACATTTCTGTTAAATAGTTGATATAACTGGCAGAGTAAGTACACATAGCCAACTGTGATAAATGTACTTACAACAAAACCAATTACTAGTTGTTAAAAATTTTTCAAGGCAGCTACATGTATAATATACATGCATGTACATACACATCGCTAATTAATTTCATCAAATAATCCATATAGTACTATCCTAAACATGGCCCCTTGATTGACCTATATGTAGCGTGATTATATAACTGACATACTTTCATTGGGCTGTTGGTGGAAGCCCTCAAGGGAGAGGCCTTGACAAGGGGCCACTTTGAGGTTGAATTTGGCACATTGATTGAGGATATACCTCCTGGCTTGTTCTGCAGTGCTGCTGTCTCCTATACCAATGGTAGCTGTCATTCCGATCATCTAAATACAGTAGAATAGATACAGCTATACCTAATGTACATGTATAATATGGTCTGTACTACATGTCAGTACAACATGTCAGTACATCAATATAAATATGTATATGTACGCATCACGTAATAACCAAGACAAATAAATCATAACTCATACGCTATACAAATAGGAACTAAATATTGCATACCTGGGGGAGTGACGTAGGATCGTCGGCTGACATATTGTTAAAGATTTCCCGTGTGTACCGACGTATAACCATATTGTAGTTATGCCTCTTTTTGGCATGGTGAAATTCATCAAACACCAGCAGTGAGAAGTCTGAGATAGTAGCGTCACGTGATGTAGCAAAGTAATTCTGGATGATAGCAGGTGTGACTACCACAACCAGGTGCTCTGTATTTTTAATAAAACTCTTCACCATCTCAGCAGAGAAGTTGTCTTCACCTGTTATCTTTAAACACTAAAAATAGAGAAACAAGCTAAAATAAGCTTTTCAAATTCAGCTAGGTCAACAATACTTCATTCGCTAGTTCTAATTATGTCAATGATATTTCATTAGTTAGTATGAATCAGGTTAACAGTAGCTTTATTTCCATTGGCTAGTTTCAGTAAGGTCAGCTATTCTTACATTATCAGTGACTAGTTTCTATTAGGACAGATGAAACTGTGACACAACTCACCCTACGAGACCATCTGAGGGGTATGAACTTCTTTAATAGTCTAAGCTGCTGAGAGGCCAGATCTGTTGTGGGCACAAAGAATACGACCTTCACCTTCTCTTCTATATAGTCGTTTGGAAATAACAAGAACATAGTATATGATATATTACATGTATAATGTTATAAAGAAAACAACCGGATACAAGAGAATTGTTTACAGTAGTGTATGTCTACAGGACTAAAAGGTTAGGTGCCGTCAAGTTTAGGAGTAAAACCTCAGCTAGAGATGATTTATATCTCCAGATGCGGAACTGTGTCCATGTAGCATGTACATATAGTAGCATGTACATATAGTAGCATGATCTACATGTATGTGTACATGATGGTATATGTTCTACATATAACCACACCAATCTACATGTACACAGTTAGGAAACATGCAATCATCAACAAATCTAAACACACGTCATGTGAACGATTTGATTATAATAGCCAACTAACCATCTGCCATTTTCTGCTGCATATGTTCAATGATAACTTTGATAGCCACATATGTCTTTCCTGTGCCCGTAGGAAGTAGTATGATGTCATTCTCTCCCCTCAATGATCTCTCCACTACCTCCTCTTGGTAAGGGCGTAGAAAGAGTATACCGGACTCATTCTCATCATCCTGTTCTGTCAAATCAACCCCTAAAGAAATGTAAAACGATCTCAAAGAACCATAGCATATCTCTTAACCGGCTGGTCTAACTGATTAATACTGCAACAAGTGGTGTGCAATTCTAAATTTTCTACACTGCAGCAACTAAAAACAAACCTGAAGTAGCTCGACAAATTTCTGGGAACTCTTTCCGAATATACTCTCCATGTTCCTCCTTCCAAGCGTGCAGAAAGATGTCCGAATGTCTATATTGTAATATCTCCTCTCTGTTGTATCGATATTTGACTACTATAATAAAAGTAACAACCCAAAAATCAATATAGTGCACTTTCTGGACGCACACTTGTATGAACAGACATAATATGCAGAAAGCAGACTAGATTTTCGTCTGCCTTTAGAAGCTTACCATATGCACTACTTCCGGGAGATAGAAGCTGACTAAAAGCAGGTTTAGAGTTCTTACTCTCATCAACACCCTGGTTATGTGTAGAAGTTTCCATTCCTTTATCATCGTGTTCGTCTTTCTCACCATAACTACCGGTGGGGGCAGAGTAGTCTTCATATACTGGCTCTGGTTGATCTACCATACAGATATTAATAGGCATATAATGTATAACAGATTGACTTTTGTCAACTTCCAATTAATTCATTAAGACTTTCATACAAGTAATTCGGGTTCCTAGCAAAAGTAACAATGTGGTGGCAGCCAGGTTGTGTAGTTTGTATCAGCTAACCCCTTTAGCACCGTGCTTACAATCATGGAACAGCAGCTAAGAAAGACCTCAATTACACAACCATGGCACAAGCTATGTGTGTCATTTAGTCAAGTCTCATAGATTATAGACATAAATATATTATACATGTACATAAAAGTGCCTAAACCCGGTTAAAATACAATCTAACACATGAATAAATAGAGTGTGCAATATTATTCATACCTAAGCCATCAGGTCCGTAAAGATTCACACCTTTCCAACGGCTTCTAATTTCCCTCTCTTGTTGAGGAGGATCTTTAATAGAATATTTACAATAAATAAGTAACCACTATGCACTAGTCAATTTAATATAATCAGTATTTTAAATATAAATTATTTCTAAAACTAGTATGACTAAAGCTTTAAATTGGAAGAATATAGCTATTCGTGTTATAACATAGCACAGATTTCTCCTTACTAGTGTATAAACAAAAATATCATAGTATTTAGTACTGGAAATAATTATATAAATATTTCTACAGAAACACCTCTTGCAAAAACACATTATTTTTATCCAGATGTAGGTCTAATATGTAGGCCTACTCACCGAAGAGTTCAAAACTTTTTTTCAAGTCTGCATCTATATCGAACTCATTCTCATCCGACATTCTGGAATTCTCAAGTCTAAAATATAGTGGATGGTAGAAAAAAACAAATCATCTCTATAAACAAAATACTAAATAAAAACATGAAAATTAAATTGCATAGCCTATTGATTTAGCCATTACTATGTTGATAGACCAATTGATAAATTGGATTGTGAAACTGCACATAGGATGAATGTAAAATCTGTCACAATATGGGCTGGCCGAAATTGAGACCAAGGATGTCAGAGTGGCACGGTTGGTGGTATACATGCTCATTAATCGAGAGGTAGTGAGTTCAAACCTCGACTGTGTCATTTCTGGCAAAAAAGTCTTCAGCAAGCTTGTCACCATAAATTGCTGTGCCTGTTCAAATCAGGGTATAATATAATGTTGTGTCATGGCCAGGCTGGGCCCGACAAAACAGACACTAGTCTAGAGCCTGCCTGGTTGGCCTCATTCCTACTCCCTCAGTGCTCATGCCTGAATGTTGTGTGGCAATATCCATGCTATTCAGTCGGACACATTAACACAGGAGGTATCGCGTAGTGTCTCCACCAGGCCCGCACTTCAAAACCCACCTCTGCCCTGTTAGAAAAAGTGCAGTCCTTGACTTGTGTGTTAGGGCAACATTTGCAGCCTTCCACTCAGTGGGCAATCTCCCCTGCTTGATTTATTTGTTCTAGATGTGTGAGGGGCCCTGCAGTTTGGACTATGTCTACGATGAGAAAAGACTTCTAAAGCGTATCAGGTCCTGTGGCTTTACTACTCTTGAGGCCAGCAAGGGGCTTGGGAACTATAGTCAATATTGTGATGGAACGGTGAACTTCAGTAGTCCTTTCTATCACAGCAACATTTATATCTATATATTTTAGTCTTGAGTAGTGCCTTTTAGAATCATCAACCTACATAAGTTAGGTAGCAAGAAGATCATTGGAGATACTTGTAGAACTGTTCTGACTCACCCAGTAATACTAAAAACCAATCACACTACTCACTGGTACTGATACTCACAACGGCTTGACTGGTTACCCAAGAAGCCCCCTTGGCCCTTACTATACTTGAGTGACTGGTCCAGCCAAAGGAAAGTTGGAATCACTATCAGAATAGACTTGTTCCCATTACAACTACAAGTAGTACAAAGTATACTAGCAACTAGCTGTGGCTGAAATTGCAATATAGACTTAGAGCAATAAGTGAATAACTAGAAGTTAAAGTAAAGCTTACTTTAATTAGTACTGTGCAAAAACGTTGATAAGAGCCGAGCACAACCGTAAAAGGCTTAGATGTACGCGGACATCTTGGTAAAACAAATCTTTGTTATGATGGTTTGGGGAAATTCCCGTACATATCATCCTGGAGGAGCCAATAAATTGTTATCTGGAAAATTTACGTTGGGGCGTCCCCATCATACCGATAACTCTTTGCCGATAGCAAAGATAGATTCAACTATATCTGACCGATATTACTCGCTCAGCTACCACAGATTATACACAGGAGCATACCGAGTGTCCTGCGTCTGTTCAGCAGATAATGGATAGCCTGTTCCATAGAGGTAACACCCCATAGAGCAGGAACTTAAAAATTTTCCGCTATTAAACGCCGATTGGCCACTTGATGCCAATTTTCCCCACGGGCGGCCATGATGCGATGGGGATTTCGTCCGTTTGTTTACATTAGTTACCATTACAATTATATATAAAACATAAAATTTTTCAACGCTGTTATTTACAGATACTATTTGTGTAAAATGTTTTGAATTTATATCTAAACTGTTTAATAATAACTCTACTTTTTCACAATAGCAGTGATTTTAAAAATCTCTTTGTAAAATAGGACTTTACAGAAAAATAAGAATGGATGTTTACTCGACCAAATAATACTAGTAACCGACTAGCACGGCAGCGTATATCGGTAGAAAGTCTGTAAATGCGTTGATTGGTCAACCAAAATAAAACCGCATATTATTGGGTATTAAAATCTCTAATCGCTCACATGATAGGCTTATTGTACAGAATTATCTACCCATAAAGGACTTTCGATAGCGCGTGAACAATTCTCTGCTCATTTCAAAAAATGAGCGTGGAGCTAGTTGTACTAGTGGCATTCCTGGAACAATAATTATACAATCTGACAATCTCATATAGTTAACATTGGGGTGATTGCAAGAGTGTACTTTGGGTTTCTTTGGACTAACAGTGGAGTGTGGTTAGTAGGAATACAGTACGGTTGGTGTGAGTTGGAACTGGAAAGACAATGAAATAAATTCAATTGTTATTTATTGTAGAATTATTTATTGTTGTAAAATTAAAAATTTACTCAATAATAAAATTAAATAATATAATCATTTTAATTAGCCCAGAAGTTATAGCAAGTATAATTGTTTAAAATTAATAAGCACATTCATTTATCCAGTAATAGACTATTACTAATAGTGGAATCTCTCGGTACTGTTATTGATTGATTGAGGCTGAGTTAAATTAACTTTGCTCACTGTCATTGCTGTACCTATAGTTATTAATTATAGTAATGGTAATAGGCTACTACTACGTTGTAAATATAGTAATACTATCAGGTGAAGTTGTGATCGCGACTCACTAGCAATTTATTACAACAGTCACAGATCAAAATCACTCACTCATTAGATCAGTGACTACACTATACCTACTTCTACTAAACTAACTATTATTTTATTAATTCAGGTGATTTCCATAGACTATCTGTCAACATGGACATTTTTATCATTGAATTGATTATATTAATATTTATATAATTATTTTATAATATCAATATTTGTGATTGTAAATTAATTTTTTTGTAATAATATAATAATTATAATAGGCTATAAATATAATAGACCTATTATGATTATAATTATTGTAACTGTGTTATAGGCCTATCATCATTACTTTGAATGTTAGTATAGGCTAACTTTATATTGCTAGGAAATTTATTTAAGAAATCTATAAACTATCAATGACTTTGTTTCACAGATGTGAACTTTCCTTTGTCCATTCCTGTCTAGAGTTTGATTCCGAGGCTTTGTAGTATCTAATTGCCTAGCGCAGTTAGTAGCCTAAATACATTATAATCAAAGATCTACACCAGCTTAGCATAATCTTAGAATGGTTTCAAGCTAAACTATAACTGAAAGGAAAGATGATATGGAAGGAAAAATCTAAATTTCTAAGGGCTGTTAATTAGTCATTAAACATTATAATGTAGAACGTTGAATAGTCTTATGCAGGTTTATAGGCCTACGTCATTTATTTAATTTCTTGGTAACAGTTTGTTTAACCAAAACTTTCCTAGCCTTTCTACCTACAATAGAATAGGTGCAGGTTGAGTTGTAGCATTGATTTGTTATTTATAATAGGTTGGAGATTAAAGTGAAATCTGGATACCACGATGCACATCGCCACAACTCTATGTGTGGTGCCCATCCATCATACCCATCAAGTAGGTTATGATTATGAACTCTTTTCCTGGGACTCGTGCACACAAACTGTAACAACTGCTTCCCAATTAGAAATGGGTTTCACGGTTAAAATGAGATGCTTGATTTAATTAAGGCTTGTTGTTTTATATATATATGTGAAAAGGTACTTGGTATATTTCTGTCGTCCATTATAGAGCTGTTATGAATTTAATTCATAGGTAATATCCAGAGTGATCAACTATAACAATATATATGTCTTATCGAAATCGTACTTGATTTTACTCTGATATAATGTGATACAAATTTGGCAAGAATCATGTAACTACTAATAGCTGTACTATTATGGTAGGACAGTAGGCATTGAACATGTTTCGTTACTGCTTTATTATTTGGATCTAATACCTCTTATATGTCTGTAAACTATTTATCTGTGGTAAGCGTGAAGCATTTATTTATCCGGTATCAATTTCCTAATATAGGTCTACTAGACAGAATATTGATCTGTGCTGATGCTGTGAATTTTGAAGAGCTGGCTGACCTTATTCCTAAGAATGGCAAGGAGTGACTTCTGAATATTGAATAAGAGTTCTTATGCTATTTTTATTCAGTAAATATTTAAAATAGTATTGGTCAAAATATTAGCATTTATACTCCATGTTATGAATTGGTTTTGTTTGTCTACATAAATGTTTTTATTTGTAATATGCAACTTCTGCAAATCTGTTCTACATATAGAAATACACCTATTAATACTTATACTCTATCAATCATGTGATACCAGGGTAAACCATAGGACGTAGGACAATTAACAAGTACAGTTATGTAGCTTTAGCTGTATTGTAATTTGAGGTAAAAGTAAAGTATTCTTGCCTACTGAAAGCCAAAATAACTAGAACTAGGAGCTGTGTAATAATAATTTTGTGATGTACTTATATACTAATATACAATATTTGCAATTACCATGCAGTTACTATCAAAGTTACACAATATAGAAAAATACAATAATTATGTTGGTCTGAAATAATTGGAAAATATGTGTGCAACAGAAAATTTCAGATTATTGGTAGCAAAGAACAAATTTTGATTACTAACTAAATGACTAACTAATCATAGCAGCGCATAGGTAACTAATGTAAACAAACGGTAACTACCCCAACACACCATGGCCGCTAGGGATGAAAAGTGGCATCACAAAATTTACCGGAGTTCCTGCTCTAGGGGAGATAACTCTATGGCCTGTTCAAAGCGTAGAGGTTCCTCTATGGTTCAAAGAGCGGCCTGTTTCATTGCACAGGCACAACGTAACGATTTACGTTGTGTAACGATCTACAAGTGCATGTAGATACATAGTTTTACTGGGAGTAGAGTAGGCTACAATAAGGCGTATACAATAAATTCATCTTTTATTATTGGATCAATCTGAGTTATAGTGCAACCTAAGAACCTCACATAACAAAACAATAATTAATTTATATTAATATTTATATTAAAAATTAGTTTGGTGATTGTCATTGATCATTATATTATTAATCATTTAATGATCATTCATTCATTGTTGTGATTGTATTTGGATTTGGTTATACCAAGGAGTAATACATACTTTACTAATACTCATGCTCTACTAAAACATGTAGTGCAATGACATGTGAGGGTTATTATAGGCACAGCTCATAATACTAAAATTAAAACCGTGGTTGAGAACATTATGTATTATTATTAATTATAAATATTATTATTATACACAAGTCATAATAAAATTACAATCACAATGATCATAATGAATCTTAACTTTGCAAACAACATATATATTATATTCAATAGACCTATACTTTACTAAATCACAATCACCAGTCTGTGATGAATGCTTGTGTCTTGTGAGACTGGCCTGTGCAGTTGCACGTTTGTGTAATCTCAATAGCCTTGAGGGAAGATATACACTAATACACCATTACTACTTTGCCTCGCAAAAGGACTTTTTTTTTATGCATCTTCTCACAGAGACCGCACTTAAAAGTGCGTAAAGTCGTGAGAACTCGATTGACTTTGCAATCTTTGAATGTCGTCACCAGAGCTGGATAGAGGTGTTATTATAGGCACAGCTCATAATACTAAAATTAAAACCGTGGTTGAGAACATTATGTATTATTATTAATTATAAATATTATTATACACAAGTCATAATAAAATTACAATCACAATGATCATAATGAATCTTAACTTTGCAAACAACATATATATTATATTCAATAGACCTATACTTTACTAAATCACAATCACCAGTCTGTGATGAATGCTTGTGTCTTGTGAGACTTGCCTGTGCAGTTGCACGTTTGTGTAATCTCAATAGCCTTGAGGGAAGATATACACTAATACACCATTACTACTTTGCCTCGCAAAAGGACTTTTTTTTATGCATCTTCTCACAGAGACCGCACTTAAAAGTGCGTAAAGTCGTGAGAACTCGATTGACTTTGCAATCTTTGAATGTAGTCACCAGAGCTGGATAGAATGACCACCTTCATTCCTCTTCATAAACTTCCCCTCTCGCATTTTTTACTTTGATTCAGTAATTATTGAAGAGTTTGTTCATACTTATCATAGGACCTGTGATGGTATAACTACATTGTACTTCTACAAGTTAACCACTGTGTAAACATATGGTTGTACATTTATCACCCTTTACAAGTAACCGCAAGTACAGATTAAGTGTTATGTGCTAATGCTAGTAGGTAGCGCTGGCTGCTCAGGTCAAAGATGGTAAAAGGGAAAATGGTTCACTCAATGATAATGCCCTGTCCCACCAAATACGCCCAATTTGGCGGTCCGACGTTCCGTGATCCGCTTTCCCACCATTTGCCTACTGAGATTTTAGATGGCAGTTCGACTGGCATCGCAGTTTAACGATTTTACTATTTAGCATACTGTATTAATATCTCGTTAATATAAATAGGGTTTATACGAGGCCGTTATGAAAAAGCGCTTCTTATTGGTCCGCGGAACGCCAATAGTTATCGCCGATTGGCATCCAAGGTGACACAACTCCTTACATAATCCAGACCACGTTTGGAGGCGGAGGACGAACAGTTTTTGGCTGGAGTGATCCCTCTTTCCGTTTACTCTCTTTCCTCAGGTTACTGAAACAATATTTGGGAATTCCCTGTTGAATTTATCACAAAGTAATGGCTTCAATAACTACACTATTTCATTAATGTCTATTCATACCCCCAAATTACCGGAACTCCAGAGCAGTCAGCCTATAGTTTAGCTGGGCATGTCAAATAATGCCTAAGTTTCATCGTTAAATATATGGCAAAATTGTGCAGCCAAATAGTTGTTAAAAAGCAGGACTTTCGCCAGCACCTCCAACTGCTAACTATATAAAGGGGAGTAAATCTCATGGTTGTACTTTACATTTTGTTTTGTAGGGTATCATGTTTTGAATCATCACTGTAAAGATGTCAGCCTATCATACTATATGGACATTTATCTTACAACTGCTGGTTGTTTCACTATCAAACATACCAAAGGTAGGTGATATCTGTTATTAGTGTCTTCGCAACCTAAATTTCAGGCACAGGCCAACTTGCTAAAAAGCTTTCCGACACAGATTCGTCACAGAGTTGCGAACACACCTTCCTGGGCTGAAAGCAAAGTGCTCATTTTCATGCGAAAAACCTAAGTGTGTTGATGAGCTGGGGATGGTTTTCTCCTACCAAGCAAAATCCCAGGTCAATAGCCGTTTCAACCTAGGCCAGACGGCCATCTTTGGATTTTTATTTACGACCCAGATCGATCCAAGAGGTCGCGAAAACACCACATATCTTACATTTTGTAGATGATATATCCTTAACATTAGGGCCTATATTAGGGCACATTCATTAGTACCACCATATGGAGAAGTCCATGATCAGTAAAATACATGAGCATACCCAATTCTGCAAGAATATTAATAAATTAACCTTGGTAATGAGAGGGAGGGGACGTTGTACTCAGATCGCTACTAATGCTAAACTGGTGCCCATCTATATGAATGACAGGTGATTGCAGGTGGTGTTCACGGCAGACAATCAGTTGCTCTACTCCTCAACAAAACCTTCCAGTTTTATCTACTCTCTGACTCACCACCAGTTCTCAGGTACATGAGCACCCTGAGTCTCTCACAGACGATATATACATTACCATACTATTCTATCTTGTCTCCAATACACTGGCGCTATAGTTTTAAAATCCGTCATCTATGTACCAAGGCTAATGCATGTTGATGCCTATTGTTTTGGTAAATCTTGATGTTCCATGTTGATGCTGGATGGGTGGTAGCATTAGTAAGCCTATCTGTTACTACATTATATACATGGGTATCTATTTGTCTATGCAGTTGTAACTGTTATAATATTACTAATATGTCTATGTACTGTTGTATGTAGATCTACTGCTTAGCTCCTACAGACCATCTAAAAGACTAAGTTCTTCAGAAGGGCTAAATCTTCCTGCAAATTATCCACGCAAATGGGACTGGTACGTACACTGTAGGTCCAAATGGGACTGGTACATACACTGTAGGTCCAAATGGGACTGCTACGTACACTGTAGGTCCAAATGGGACTGGTGCGTACACTTGTAGGTCTATTTCAGAAGTACCACACTGTTCATGTGCAAACATACTGGAGTGGCAACTACCTAGTATATTTTGGGGTCGGTCAACTTGCCATCCAAGGAACGAAGGTTTAAAGTTGATAAATCTTTTTAGGAGCGAATAGGATTTTGAGTATTATTCCTATTGAGTTGACTCATAGCCTGATAGCCCCCCCCCCCCCACTCCATACATGTATTACTCAACAGCGATAATTTGTTCTTGAATATGTGCATGTATGGTTTAGTATCAGTTTCATTCATGTGTATTCCATTTTGATTTTTTTTTGTTATGTTTATATACATACTGTACTATCTATAGACATGATATACTATCTATAGACATGATATACTATCTATAGACATGATATACTATCTATAGACATGATATACTGTCTATAGACATGATATACTATCTATAGACATGATATACTGTCTATAGACATGATATACTATCTATAGACATGATATACTGTCTATAGAAATTTGCTTTGTGTTGTATATTGTAGGCGTCACCAAGGGTATATCTCGCCTATAAAAGACCAAAAAACATGTGGAGGTTGTTGGTGAGTGATTGTGAGGCTAGAGGTCAATTCATCAATTTAATCTAGATTTTTTATAATTAATTTTGCAAGTTTAAAGTATTTTGCATACTTGTTTTTGGAATCACTTACCATAACTAAATTAAACTAGCCAAGTGAAATGACTTGTAGATGTGAAATATATTGGTTATAATAATTACATGTATAACTGATCAATAACTTTATTGTCTGATATTTTTTAGACAAGTGCTTTAATTTTTTCCTTCTTTCAACTTTATTATACAATATGTTGTTTAACTGTTAGTACCTATTATACTACATTGTAAGACTAACGCGGGATTCAGTGAATGAATAACGTAGAATTTGGTAAATCATCCGATTTCAGGGCGTTTGCTGTTGCTGAGACTCTCGAGTCTGTTCTAGCCAAAGAAACCGATGGATCAGCTCATAGCCTTAGTGTTCAGCAGATCCTAGACTGTGATCCTGGGGATAGTGGTTGCAGGGGTGGCAGTACATGCAAAGCTCTAGAATGGCTTCAAAAAGTGAGCTGTAATCAGTTACTTTCTACTCTTGCTCAGCCTGTGCTGGCCAGTGGGATCTGTTATCCACGTGTGCTCATTTAACTAGCAGTTGCGTATAATTAAAAGTATAAAAAACACAGGGTTCACTGTATATAGCCCAAGATCCATTGGTGTGCTTATAGGCAGAAGTAAGAGTAGTACCAGACTCTGAATATCCTCTCACAGACAAGAGTGGAAAATGCTTGCTAGAAAACACTACCTCTCACTCTGGAGCTGTCCTCATAGACTCACTGTGTCTTCAACCTATTAAGTGAGTAGCTGGTATGGTATTCTATCATATTCCCCTCTGTTAGATATCTCATAGCATACATTTTATACAGGTACCCTCATATTGAATTGTAGCACAACTGTGTCTTAAGCTTATTGTCGATATTTTCCATTGTCTTTATAAAAGGATATAACATGCCATTAATGCATGACAATAACTAGACATTTCCTGTTTTGACTAATGTAACGTGGCAAGTACAAGTTGAGATTGTAATGGTAGAAATGTAAACTTTTTAGTGCATGTATAACAAGCTTCATATAATTTGCTAATAGGAATTTGTGTAATTACTGGAGTTGTCCTCTTTTTTCTTATAAAGAGAGGATGACTCCAATACTATACTTCTATTATATTGTTATAAAAATATACATGTATGTACTGTATTGGTGTTTACCATATATTATTGATTACAGGAATGAGTCAGATATTTTGAGTCTGCTATACAACTATGGTCCTTTGATAGCTGGTATTGATGCAAACACATGGAATGAGTATTTAGGGGGTATTATACAGTATCATTGCGGAACATCTATAAACCATGCTGTACAAATTGTTGGCTATGATCTAACAGGTAACTATATCTCATATCTAGTTGCCATATGCAGGGTTCTGTTTGTATTTATTCTGTATAATAGTTCATGTAGCAGGTGCATGTACGTCATGTGTTGCATCAGCTATCAGTAAAAGATGAACTCAATTTCGTACCCAAAGCGTGTAGTTTGACATAGATTTTGTTTAGGCTCATTGCTACTCCATTTATTATGGAGCATTTAAGCTGTATTTAGTATCATATACTTACTAAGTGGGGATCTACGTTGTATATTATGCACACACATGTAATACCATGATAGTTTACTGTGGTAAGTTATACACCTAATATCTTATATAATGGGTGTTCATTAATTTTATAGGTCCTGTACCATATTATATAGTAAGGAACTCTTGGGGTGAAAAATGGGGACACGATGGCTATGTATACTTAAGTGTTGGTGGTAACACGTGCGGTAAGTAAATATACGTGTGTATAGAATAATAGTTATTATTAGAGCTTTGACATGCCCAAGATTGTCAAAAGGAATCAGCATCTTGAACTGTATAGTTATGGATCATCCGGTTGGCTATCCTCATAATTATGAACACAATTCACACTGGCCAATATCTGGATGTTTGAGGCAGAGTTGAATGTGTATACTATATATATACATATACATGTATATGTATGTGACACTACCAGCCTTCACTTTACACAACCACTATTACTGCTACTACTTGTACTACTGTTGCTTTTACTGCAACTACAGCTACCGCTACCACTATTACTGCTGCCGCAACTGCTGCTGCTACTACTACTGCTACTGCTACCCCTATCACTACTACTTACTGCTGCTGCTGCTGTTGCTGCTGCTACTATCACCACCATCACCACTACTGCCACCACTATGGCTTCTTGCCACTATATATAGTTATATATAATATACACATATGTAAAACGTACTATATATTGTAGGTATATCACAAGATATCAACGTTATCAAACACGTAAAATGGAGGGAAAAGACATTCAATTAAAATCAGGGGCGGCTATAGGCACCCACGCCACCATCCTAGGCGTGTGTTCAATCAAGCATGCAATACTAGCTGTGCTCTGTGAACTATCAATGCTATGCATATCTAGGCTTCAATTCATTTGCTATTTACTAGCTCAGGCAGTACAGTCATTTTATAGTGCTGTAATAGTCATGTTACATGTGTAGACTGTACCCATGCATGTTCATGTTCCACACTTATCTTGTATTAACTCCCTCAGACGCGTGAAATTCATGACCTCTTGAAAATAGGCTGGTGTTGAAATATTTCCTATATCCGCCCCTGATTAAAATATGTTGTGTAACTTCACGTTATACTGAGTGAATAACTCCATATTAGCAATGTTTTATTGTTGTATGGATGTTGTCATGGTGACAGGTAGTGAAGTTTATGTAGTCAAATAATCACAAGCAGATTTATATACTTTTGGTTATTTTCAGACGCTGTATCTGTATTGTCTTTGCCAACAATGAATTTGAACATGGTTGTCATGTGACATTGCAGATAGAAATCAGAATGTTATTTATTTACTTATATTTTTGAGCATTTATAGAAGTTGCCATGAATTTTATTGATGTTGAGATAGAGATACATAATGTTGTGAACTGTGCCATGTTATACGAGTATATAGCTCAACAGATAGAAGGGTGGGGGTGGACAGTGTGGCACTCTTAGATTGAATGTATGGCACACAGATCATACTGTATATAATATACAATAAGAAGAAACAGTGGATATTCAAGTATATTAGTTGTACTTATGCATGTTTCTCTGCTACACAGTTTATATCTGTGTTGGGTAAAATGATATCACTCTGGATAGCATACATGCCTGTCAAGTAGGCAGATAAAAACCTGGAGATGTTGATCAGGGCACTTCTACAGGGATTCTCCAGATAGAAACCCTCAAGATTGTGAAATATTATTTGACTAGCACACTCGAGTGATTTGAAATTGTGCAACCTTTGCAATGCTTCACCACATTACTCTCACTGAAATGTAACAACAGTGTACATATAATTATGTACTAAGACTGCTTCGATATCTACAACTACATGTAGTTTCAAATCTAAGAAATGTATATCAAGTTGCATGTATATCAAGTTGCATGATAGGAGATGATATTTCTGCTTGTTCAGAATTTCTTTGTGTTGTAAAACCTGGGGAAAGAAGGGAGGTTCAAAGGTGCCCTGGAGGTCTCCTTGTAAATCTACATTGTTAATATACATGTACATGAAAAATACAGTAAACAGGCTATCTTTTGGGAGTTGTCTTCTCTCACCATAAATTACTAATCAAGAGGAGATAACCCTGCTGTAAACTGACTATAACTACTGTCCAATCGGAGCGCCGTTTCCGCTTTATAGACCGAGCGTAATAATAGCAAACCTTTATGAGACGCTTAACGTGGCTCTCTATCTAATATGTGGACCAAAGTCTTATTACAGGGGATTCCCAGACTTGAGTTGGGTTTTTATGAGTAGTGCCAAAGATAGTGCTGTTGACTAGAATGGAAATTACTGCGTTGAATTTTCTGTTTTAGATCTCCCATTTCTGTACCTGTAGCTGCAGACTGCTGTGGAAATTCATCTTAGAAACAATTTAATTGATGTCTGCACTCTGGTAAGCTGTATTGACATAAAAGAACAGCAACACGATGAATAAAAATACTATACTTAGTCTTATGTATTAAAGTTAAAGTATTGTATAGTTAAAGAAAAGTATAGCAATAGTTTAATATTGAAATAAAAATTAAACTATTTATAGTGTTAGTATAGTATATGCAACATAGGTTTAGTCTTTGTTTAGAGATTTTTATTTGTGTTTATTTATAAATTAATGTTGATTTCTGTACATGATTGCTAGACCATGACCAGAGTGGTCTAAACCTCTAAAGTGATATGGATATTCAATACTAATCAATTGTGGAAGTATTTGATTCCACTATCTGAAACCTAAAGTAATGCGGGCCTTAGTGGTTAATTGACATATACGATATACTCGTAAGAAGGTTTGCAGAAAGTAGTTATTACAATTCTGGACAGACCCTGCCAGGTGTAAGACTGGGTTGTCCATGAATGGAGGGGTAACACTTTGTAAAACAACAACAATTATATATAAACTCGGCAAACAAGACTAGTGAATATTAGATTGACTAGTCTAACAGGTGTTGACACAACTGAATTAACGAAAGCTAGAGTAATAGTTCATAATAAGAAAACACTTATGAAGCATATATAATATTACAACAATGCTATTATATTATCTAGTTGGAATAAACATTGAGTTACTCTGACAGCAACCATCTGCTAAGTTAGGATCAACTATCTAAGCCTCTATGCTGTTGGAAATTATATATTTTCCTGTAATGCTCAATTATACAAATTTATGGACTTGTCATTTCCTGAGAGAAATGTTGTTTCCATCTGACGGTATATCCCACAGTATTAAGTTTGCATATACATTTACTTCCACTTTATAATTTTTTCGTCTAAAATTGTAATATCTTCAACTTTCAGAAATGGTGTTATAGTCGAGCATGGCTCAAGAGGCACCAGGTGATCTTTCTCTGGACTTGTCACTTCCATCATACGAACCAGGTTTGAGCAGTTGAATAGTACATATTACATAGGAGATTATTTTTCAGCAAATAAATTTTTCTATTGTTATTAATAGTCTAGTTTTAGCTTTTATAGAGGAGTGTTGATTACTAGAATTTAATGTTAATGCATTGTAGCAGAGAATGGAGCTCAAAGCCTAGCTATTGATAAGGATTTAGATTCAGTTCCTTATAAGGGCGAAGTTGGTACATTGACGGAGGATGGGAAGAAACCCAATCCAACTGTTCATACCACAGGTAATAGGATAAGCTCACATTATTTTGTTTCCCTGGGTTGGATGAAATTGACCTAGCTGCGAGATAAGAATTCATCAATGAGCCACTTTATTTTACCAGCAGAAGACGAAGGTCCCTTACATACTGCGACCTCTGTTGGTGTGCTGAGGGAAGACGAAGGAAGTTATAATACGAATTATTTGCTCGCTGTACAACCTGGAAGAACTTCCGATTATCGGTTTTCATCAGGTACATTGGTGTTAGATTGCTGTTGCTGATGTACGACTTTATTTATTTTCAGTTTATTTGATAATCTAGTATTCGTGCAGAGGCTATTGCAAAGGCATTTAATAATAGCGATGGATTGTGCCAGCTGAAAATTTGATCAGCGTAACCTGTTTCATTTCATTGGTTGAAAGTTATATTTAGCCTAATATTTCCTTCAATGTTGGCTTTTATTATGAAACTTTCTGCTATGGTAGGTGGTGATAAACTAAATACAGATGAGTTACTAGCTGTACAACCTGGACGCCCATCTGATTATGATAATATTCCAGGTAAAACAGTCACCAACCAATCTTCTATCGTAGTGCAACAACCAATATCCAACTCATTCTCTTGTTGGGCTTGAAATAGAACTCAGGCTATTAATTGTATAGCTGTAGTATTATAGTTGATATTAGGATGCACCATTGAGTTTATATTATACATATATACACTTGTATAAGTGAAGGTGATAACTTGGGTACTAATTTACTAATTTGTAGGTTTTTAACAGCCTACACAATATTAGCTATTCAAATGAAGTTGTGATGTGTTGTGTGTGTGAATACATTTAGGTTCATCAAGTGGTGCAAATATATCTCAGGCTGCAAGGGATGTACACTCTACCCCCATTCCTCTAGCATTATTGGGAGGCAACGAACCCAATGGCATCGGAGATAATGGCGATTCTGGTTCAATACCTGTACCACACATGTCTGCGCTATTGCCAGCTTCGTCTGGAAATGCACCAGATGCGTCTGCTCCTGTTGCAATCTTGTCTGGTAATGTGCCAGACTTGTCAGCTCTTGCTAGCAGCACTCAGCCCAACTTGTCACCTTATGCCAGCAGTACGCAGCAGACAGTTGATGAATCATTCAGCTCACTCAAGATTAAAGACACCCAAGATCAAACTTTTGGTGAGGATTTAATTTTGCTTATTAAAGCCATTGGCAAACTTTTAGACTGACATTTCTGTCTTTTCTTATGAGTTCATGGTTTGTTTTCAGTAGGTGAGAAATTTACATGTACATAGTTATAGTATAGTCCCCCTGCCTCTATGCCATGGTGACTAGGTAACTCGTATGAGTGGAAATCTAGTGAGGTTGTTTTCTCAGTAGTATGGTGTAGTAGTCAGACTACTGGACAACCTGATTATTGATAACTGAATGATATGTACATGTACAATGTATGTACAGTACTTTTATTTATAGCATGTTAGTGCATATACATATATGAAGTACATATATTTATAATATGTGCCTGTACGTGTATTGAGTACTGTATCCTGGATTACAGGTAGTGTATCACCATATGAGGATTTTCATAAGAGACTTGTACTAAGACCTTACCAGGAGGAAATGGTGGACAGATCATTGAGGGGAGAGAATGACATCATACTACTTCCTACGGGTTCAGGAAAGACATATGTGGCCATTAAAGTTATCATTGAGCATTTGAATAACAACAAAGAAGGTAAGAAAGCAGGCTGAGATGGTATGATAATTTTGGTTTATAGAAAAATTTCTAATCTACGTCTGAAGTTTTCAACAGTAGATGTGGGCATACACACTATTGTTGCTGATTGTAGGTAATCCCAAAGTGGTATTCTTTGTGCCAACAGCTGAGCTGGCCAATCAGCAGCTGGAAAAAATCAAAGACCATTTACCTTTGGCTTGGGTAGAAAAGGTTTGTTATATTAATGATGTTGGAGGACCTTGTTAAGTGTGGAATAATGGAATTGTTATATTAGCATTGACTAGGTCATACGGGTTGGCTTCAGGTCTAGCTGAGTGATACTTATCAGATTCAGCATTGTTCATAGTAGTATGAAGGTTTGTACTTCCTGCATAATTTGATTTGACTAGTTATAGTATAAGTGTGGATCAGCTACATATAATAATATGTACATACATTACATGTATTTATAGTATATTTGCGATTTGACTACATGCATGTAGTGTAATTGTGACTTGACTACATGTATGGAGTATAGTTGTAACTTGACTATATGCATATTTAATATAATTTTGACTTGACTACATGCATGATAGAGTATAATTGTGACTTGACTAAACGGGCAACATATACATTGCTTGCTGTAGGCCATGAAGATAATAGGAGAGAGTAACATCCCAGCAGAGCGTTTGAAAGAGATAATCAAGGGAGACGAGTACGCTGTTCTAGTCGTTACTCCTCAGATTATAAGTAACTACTTCACCATGTCCTCAAGTGCTTCACTTTCAGACTTTACTCTCCTTGTGTTTGACGAGTACCACCACGCTAAGAAAGACCATCCTTATAACGAACTCATCAAACGATGTCTTCTATCGGAAAGTGACAGTCCAGCTGCTCGTGTTCCACAGGTGGGGATAACTCTGTTACATACAATATAGATTCCAACAGTTGTTTATAAGCTGTTTACTGGTATACAAACCTATTTCAGCATCTTACCTCTGATACATGCACACATATAGACGCCCATGCGCGTAATGTTTTTGATATTTCCCGAGATGCATTAAAACAGCAGCCCTTGTCTAAAATTTCTCAAACTCCAAAAGCTTGAATCAAGCTTTTAGTTTATTATTTTCAAATTTTCGAGTTCAAGGTACGTTTATTTTGCATGAATTTTCTTGTAATAAGATGTGGATGTTAATATAAATATAGCTAGCAACTCTAATATTCTATGTTAGTATAGATATCCATATTGAGTTCAGATCCTAACTGTTGTTTACTATGTGCAGCTATTAGGTCTGACGGCCACGATAGGAATTGGAGATGCAACCACTAAGCAGAAGGCAATGGATTACATCATCGGAATGTGTGCCAAGTTTGGGTTGAAACGGCCTCCTAGCGATTCAAAGGAAGTATACACTGTTTCTCAGGAGACGGTAGATGAAGGTCATTATTACTGTCACGTTATATAGTAGAAATGTAGTGTACCAGATCATAACATGATAGTAATATGGAGTATGTAGTATCATATGACAGTGTTATAATATATGTATGTAAGATAGAGTGTGTTATATTGTATGGTAGTAATATATAGAATATGTTATATTATATGGTAGTAATATCTAGAGTATGTTATATCATTATCATATAGCAGTAATAATATATAGATAGAGAATATGCTATATTGCATGGCAATAATAAAAAGTATGTTGTGTTGTATGACAGTGATATAGAGTGTGTTACATTATACATGTAGAACAGTATTATAGAGTATATTATGTTATATGAGAGTAATATAGAGTGTGTTACATTATATGAGAGTAATATAGAGTGTGTTACATTATATGAGAGTAATATAGAGTGTGTTGCATTATAGAACAGTATTATGGAGTATGTTATGTTATATGAGAGTAATATAGAGTGTGTGATACTATATGAGAGTAATATAGAGTATGTTATAATATATGAGAGTAATATAGAGTATGTTATATTATACGAGAGTAATATAGAGTATGTTATATTATATGAGAGTAATATAGAGTGTGTGATATTATATGAGAGTAATATAGAGTGTGTGATATTACACGAGAATAATATAGAGTGTGATATCATACATGTATATCGTCAGTAATATGATGCTGGTTTATATTTTTGTAGATTACATCCCAGTTAAATGTTCCAGACACGACGGAATGTCTCAGCATCTGCAGCTAAAACTGATGGCCGTGCTGGAGGCAAGGATTAAAGAGAAGTGTAAGTGTAATGTATTCCCAGAGATTGATGGCGACTTGGTAGCCAGTGCTGACACAGGCTGTTGATCTGGCAATTCTCACAATAGTATTATTCAGAAAAGAGTTAATTCTATTTTCCGTTCTTTGTAGAGGTCTTGTCAACAGAAAAAACATTAAATACTTGGTTAACTCATCCACAAGTAAACAGGGAAGACAACTATTCCCCCCCTCCCCCCCCTCCCCGTTACTAGTTCAGAGTTATCTTTCCTTTTCTTTAGTATAACCAATATCAACTTCATTGCTATTGGCCGTTGTTTGTTATCCTGAATTTGATATGTTGAGATAGATATGCTCAGAACTAACGACAGGATAACTCCTAATACACCAGGCTAGTGATACCCTATTATTCATATGCTTTAGTGAGTCAGAAGATGTTTGTAGAACATGGCGCATCTCTTGCCGCTGTACAATTCCCTAACGATAGACATAATCAGGTTTATGAACAGTTTGTGGTGAATCTTGTCAACACTGTAACACTATTCCACAAGGTGGAGCAACTCCAAGAGTCTACCAACTACTGTATGGTAGCACTAGAACATCTACGGGTAAGTACATACATGTATATATAAAATTATATATAACTCAGTGTATGTGTATACAGTGTAATATTATAACTATACAGTTTATTATTCAGGATATTTTAGACAACAGATATTCAGTCAAATAGTGCCAGCCAGTGATACACAGTATACAGTATACATTTCTGGTAGTTACATGAGTTCATAACTTCTATTCGCTTTCTAGAACCTTTATACAAATTTTTGCACAGTTAGAGTCGTTACCCCAGAGGTTTAGAAGTATATATAGTTACAGTTGTCACCCTAGAAGTATGTATAGTTACAGTCATCACCCTAGAAGTATGTATAGTTGCAGTCACCACCCTAGAAGTATGTATAGTTCCAGTTATCACACTAGAAGCATGTATAGTTACAGTCGTCACCCTAGAAGTATGTATAATTACAGTTGTCAACCTAGAAGTATGTATAGTTACAGTCGTTACCCTAGAAGTATGTACAGTTACAGTCATCACCCTAGAAGTATGTATAATTACAGTTGTCACCCTAGAAGTATGTATAGTTACAGTTGTCACCCTAGAAGTATGTATAGTTACAGTTGTCACCCTAGAAGTATGTATAGTTACAGTCGTCACCCTAGAAGTATGCATAGTTACAGCTGTTGGTTCGATGTACATGTATATGTTTGGTTGAAATTTGCAGGTTTACTACAAGGCGCTGCAGTTGATTAATCTACTTCATTGTGAACATGGCATGAAGTATATTATTTTCGAGACAGACATGAGACCTGTATACAGATCCATTGAGGATATCTGGTCTCTCTTTACCGGTTTGTACTCAGATATACATGTAGCTAGTTATTATATTAGGTAAGTGCCATATAGGACTGAATGCTGAATGTTTACTTTTATCATCTCTTGGCTTTTCATGATAACTTGCAAAGAGTTATCTTGTAGCGTAGATTATATATTTTTCATATCAGCAGTAACCATTGTATACTATTACTAGTAAACATGTCAAATTCTGATATGATTATGAACAGGGAAGTGGGCTGTTGTACATCAGCTACATGTATACTGTCAGTCTTTTTAGAAGCAATTGTTTCATGTGCTGGTTATACCATTGTGTTGTTAGTAGGCTTGTAGCAACTGGTGTGTATTGGGCATAGTGTTATCTGTCAAACCTGGGACCTGAATTATGGGTAGCATAAATGTGGTTTATAAACTGTCTGATTCTAATATACAGCTAACAAGGCAGAGCTACAAAGACTGCAGAATGAGGAAGATTCCTACGGGGAGAACGAGAAAATCTCAGCATTAAAGAAAGTTCTGGAGAATTTGTTTCTTGAAAAACCCAAATCTAAAGTTATCATATTTGTTCGAATGAGAGTTGTTGCTCAATATATGGCCGAGCTGTTGTGTGGTTTGAATCCTGTCTTCAAAGCCAAAGAGTTGACTTCCACTGGACCGTCTGCTGAAGAGGCTGGTAGGTAATTATTTTCTCAAGGTCTTAAATAATAACATGTTCATAATTGTGGTCTGAGATCTTAAAACTATTAGGTTAGCTCTTAGTCTACAATTAACTCGCTACTATTTGATTAGATAGCTTACTTCTTTACTAAAGGTATGAATCCACAACAGAGATATGATGCCTTGGAAGGTTTTGAGGGAAATACGTACAACATTCTAGTTGCTACTTCGCTGTTGGAAGAAGGGATCGACATCCAGGCCTGTAACATGGTCGTCAGATATATGTATGTCAAGGACATGATAGCAAAGATCCAGAGTCGAGGTTTGTTTGTACATTAATTTTGAGTTTTATTATCTATTCTACTATATTACATAGACCTATCATATAGACACAGTACCGAGGCATGTTCAATCAGTAGAATGTCACTGCTTGCTTGATACATTGTTGGGATGTTTCACATGTAACAGGAGCACTCTAGGGAATGCCACTCTGGGGAATGCCACTCTGGGGAATGCCACCCTGGGGAATGCCACCGTGGGGAATGCCACTCTGGGGAATGCCACTCTGGGGAATACCACTCTGAGATCATCCTACCATAGATCGGGGAGGGCAACCATTCTGAGATTACCTTACTCCCCCAGTGTCCTAACAATAATAAATGTTAATTTTACTACTTGTTCCTAACGGTGAGCTCGATTTGTATCTATGAATATTGGCTTCCCATATTTGACAGATTATTTGTTATGTACAGGTCGGGTGAGGCATATAGAGGGTAATATGATTGCCTTGCTGGACACAAAACTTCTCCAGCAAGAAGAAAGAAATGCATTCAGAGAAAAGCTCATGTACGATGCCCTGAAGGAAATCAGAGGTACGTTGGGTGATATCATTGACAATGTATATATGATAATGTTCAATTGGTTATATCATTTCAGCATTAGATTCTAATCGATTTGCGCATATCGCTATGATACACAGCACTGGTTCTAGATCGTCCAATCATATATGGGTATGCTATTTTATATGCAGTTACTACATTCTTATGATACAGATATGCCCAATGCTCAACTAATGGAAAAACTCACTGAACAGAGAAAATTGTTGACCCCTAAAAAGCCTCCTGCTCCAGAAAAGCCTCGTGCTAAACGGTCACAGGCTAAGATATCGTGTAAAACTTGTGGTTTTGCACTTGGCTATATGACAGACGTTCGTCGGTATGGGCAGAGTCATTTTCTCATCATAGATGGTGAACTATGTAACAAGGTTACACCATATCCAGACCCGACTGTTATGAAACCAATGGATGGTGAGTTAGTTGAACTTTTGGTGTTGAAGACACTTTATCCGGTTTGTAATACACCAGATGTAGCATCTTCTTGGTTATATTAGTATGTCACTTACTAACTGGAGTGCCTGGTAAAAGCTACAATTGTATGAGTAGATATTCCAACTTCAGACTCCTTTTTATGCGGTTGCCATGGTCACAATGTTTGCTTGGTTTAAGTACAGGGCATCACAATTCGTAATGCAAGCTGGTAGCTTTGTTTTCAATGTTATGATGCATTAAATCTAATTAATTTTAGGTATGGTGCCTTATGGCAAACTTATATGCAAGGGTAACCCAGAACGTGAGAGCCGATGTGATAATCGGGTTGGAAACCTCATGAAATTGGATACAGGTGAGTCAATCAAAGATGGCGGAAGAGCATATGATGATAACACCGTGTACCTTTACTCCATCCAAAAACAGTGTCCTGATGTTTTGCTGTGGGTCTTCCCACCTTTATTTTGCTGTTATCTAAATTGTTCATAGTAGCAGAGATCCTATTTAAATACTAATACGACAGCAAGGCAAGCAACTAAAGATTTTTCATATGTTGTCAAATAGGATAGAATTGAGATTGATCATTGCAGTTCTATGAAGGACAAAAGTACAATTTGGGACTCTGTAAATGGGTGGAGTTACTAAACCTTGATTGACTTCACCCACTTGGCACTTGGTATTCTTACTGACAGTGAGAGAGTAACTCCAAATTACTTGGTTTTCTTAGGTATGCATTTTGGAATGTGGTACATTAAAGGCATCTGTGTGAACAACGTACCTCTGAAGAAGTACAAGGAAGTTGAATCCAGGCATAACATAGCTATTCAGCCAATCACAGCAGAGGAACTTCTTGAAGTAGGATATGAAAACCAATTCCCAACTGATAGACTTGAGTTATAAGTCGTTTTTAACTGTGCATTAGAATTAAAAAGCTTATTTATTTATTTAACCTACAACTATTTTTTATTTTGAGATTAAAATGTTTTAGTTATTTTGTTTTTGAGAAGCCATTTTTTGTGTCATGCTGTTTTCTTTTGCAGGTGGTTCTTCTACAAATTTCTGTATAATCAAAATTTACAAGAAATGGTATAATAATATGCATTATGCAATTATAAGTTGTCCACTCTGTGTGATCTTATTTGAGGGAGAGGACAACTTGTAATTATAAAGTTGCTAATACGGCTGTTGGTTTTAGTTTTGCTAAAATTCAATAATGGTGGCTAAAGCTAATGCAACCCATATAGTTTTACATCTTATTTATTGCAAAAAAATAAATAACCATCTACATGTATAATGTCATAGTGCACTAGAGATCAACAACACAGCTAAATGTACACAAACACAATCAGAAGCACACTGAATTCTAAGCCCTCCAAACAGAGCATGCTCAATAGGTAGTTTTTGGTCAAAATTTTAGCTGCCATCCTCTAGTATCAAAATTCCTAAATGGGTAGAGAAAAAATAGATAAACATAATAAGTAAGTACAATGACCAGGCTGATTGTAAATGACTGCTGTTATATGATTGATTATACATGCCGAGATGAGGTTGAACTAATATAAAGTAACCAGTTCACTGGAGCCAAAAAGTGTAGTCTGTCAAAATACAAAAGAACATGCAACTGTAGTATACATGTTTATATTGATAATATTACAATAGCGACTACTTACTATGTACTATTGAACATGGAGTTGATATATTGACTACATTGCTGCAGATTAGGTAGAATATTCAGTAAGTAGTATATACAGCATATTAAATAGTCTACCAACTAACTATTAGTATCCTGTAGGTAAGGGAATTGTATAGTCCTAGGTTTGGCATTGCGTACTTTATCAGCTATAAATGATATATTGAGTCTAGTGTATAAAGGAAGTCTCTCTATACTCTCCAACTTATATTCTAGATTGTTTAGTCCATCCCTCTTGTGCATATTAGTGGTTATAGACTCTCGCAATAGTTTATATCTGCAACAAAAAACAACACATATTATGAAGTAGTAAGTTAAGATTCTATAAATTATACTTGAAATTTCATCACTTTGAAATACTGTAGTTTAAGTATCACTGAACAGTATGACAAGTAACTCGACCTCATTTCTGATTTTGATATAATATTATTATGATTAGCATCCATCTAACTGAAAACAGAACAGTAGAAGTAGATCTATAAATTAGAACATGGATTGTATATGCATTTATGTGTTTATAACTGTGATTATGACTGGAATTTAACGCTGCCGGCAGCCTATAGCTACAATGGAAGTCAAGTCTGGAAGGATTAGAAGATGGACTGACCTATTTTCATTAATGCCATTGCCAGCATCTCTGTGGTGTTGTACCATAGTATATCGTGATATGGAGAGAGGGTAACGCAGTATATCCATCTTGCTTTGAGATATCCTCACATAGAAATCATCGTCCTCCCCTCCCCAACCAAAGAACTGGTTACTGAACCCATTAAGTCTAAGGTAGTCCTGCCACGTTACAGCTACAGCCCCTCCGACTAGGGACTGGTAGAGCAGTCTACAAATAGTAATGACTGGTAAAGCAGTCTACAAATAGTAATGACTGGTAAAGCAGTCTACAAATAGTAATGACTGGTAAAGCAATCTACAAATAGTAATGACTGGTAAAGCAGTCTACAAATAGTAATGACTGGTAAAGCAGTCTACAAATAGTAATGACTGGTAAAGCAGTCTACAAGCAGTAAGGACTAAGGACTGGTAAAGCAGTCTACAAATAGTAATGACTGGTAAAGCAGTCTACAAATAGTAATGACTGGTAAAGCAGTCTACAAATAGTAATGACTGGTAAAGCAGTCTACAAATAGTAATGACTGGTAAAGCAGTCTACAAGCAGTAAGGACTAAGGACTGGTAAAGCAGTCTACAAATAGTAAGGGTGGACATGCCACTCAAACTAAGGACTGGTAAAGCAGTCTAAAAATACTCAGTCTAACAAATCAACTAGATCATATATTTTTTAACGCAGATATTTACCAAAATTGCTTTTGAAGAATTCACCAAAGTTGTGTCTCACTAACGTATTACATGACCCCAAGTTAGAGTGCACAGATTTAGAAATACCTTCAACACTTTCCACATTTATATCCATTAAAATATGGAAACATATTATTCACTGTGCATAAAGTCAGCCTGGCTATATACACCACCGCTATATACACTACTGCACATACTTGTAATCCCATTCCTCCAGAGCGTATGCTAGATGTTTGATGCCTCCCCTGTCACATGTATAGAGTATCCTATCATCCTCTGGTAGTAGATCAACATCATGGAAGATAAAACAGTCAAACTTGTCCAGCTTTGCGATCTCCATGAAACCAGAATTCATGAGTACTCCTTTATTAAATGTCCCTTCGACAACCTAAACACAACAATTATCCTTCATGCCTTACTTATACTGTGTTGTATTGATGCACTGTACTGGCATTTGAGCAATAGTCACCCAAATACTGTAGGGGTATGTCTAGACAACTCCAAATACCTACAGAACTGTAGGGTGTCCAGTGGGGCAATTACAACTACCATATCTACATGTAAGTCAACAGTGGTAGTCAGTTTGTCAATCAACTGATGGACTTTGCGTTGATTTACTACATTAACTAAAAATTTCTCTAATTCCACTGGCATACGATTATGATATATGCAAGTCTTACCTGGTTGACTACGAATACAGTGTAGGCAAAGTTCTGTTTCTGTAGAAAGGGGTGCAGATGAAGCAGCCACACTGCTAAATGTGTATATCTATTCCTAAAAATATAATAGAACTTGAATATGCAGTCACCTGAATGTACGTGTAGTATTAAACACGAGAATGGACAGCTACTAGTTTATCACAACAACAGAAGGTAGATTGATACATTATCTACTAATGTACTTACAGAGAGAGAGAGAGAGAGAGAGAGAGAGAGTACAATGTACTTACAGAGACAGAGTACAATGTACTTACAGAGAGAGAGTACAATGTACTTACAGAGACGGAGAGAGTACAATGTACTTACCTAAATGGTATGATAATAGCTGTTTTCTGAGTTGTTATACAAGGTGGGATAAAGGTTCCACCGAGCTGTAAATCAAACCCTTTATCTTCTAACATGGACATGGGAGCTAACTCCTGATACGCTTTTACTTGCTTTTCTGTGAATATATCAACACAATTGATTGTGGCGAGTACAACCCATGTAGTCATGCATTACATAATGCCATTCTGGAGAGAAGAGAATATAACATATATTGGGTAGTAAGGGTGAAATGTCTATAGAGTTATCCGCCCACAAACAATGCAGTCAGCACAGCATCTGCAAAGATAAACTTCACCATGAAAACTGAAGTCACTCATGAGTTTCAGAGTTGTGCTACCTTTGACCCCAACTAATTAGCTCTCACCGTTAGTCTGGTGTGTTAAACGAGTAACAATCGTCATAATAGTACGAGGTCCAGGTCAACCAAGAACCATGGGTGCTATTTGTTGGGCGTCATTTTGTCATGTAATGTCATTATGAAGTTGCAGAGCCAATTATATCGCTGAAACAGTGAAACTGCTTACCTATGTGTAGGGGTACTTTAGGACAGGGAGCACTCCTATTCAAATACAGCTTCTGATTCTCTTTAAACTTGTACTTCTGGCTGTACACATAGTCTAGCCGAGATTGATTCATAATGGCTAATGGACGCACATTTCTACAATAACATAAAGCAGATAGTATTGGACTAAGGGTTGCCAATGGTATACAGTGAATGTGAGATAATCATATACATGTATATATTATATGTATATAGGCCTAGGTCTACATGCACATGCATACATGTATAGGATATTAATCTCTCCCAGCCGGGCACTGACTGTAAATGTATACAGCATAGTTATAATTTATAAAGAGAGATAGTAAATATACCCTGTAAGTTCGAGGTATGACTGAAGAAATAATGTATAACATGTGTAACTATATATTTCCCCCTTTTTAGTACACAAAACTGGTAGTGAGAAGACAAATACTGTAAGGTATGTATGTTAGTTAGAAGGTAGATGGTATTACATGTTACTCAGTGACATACATTGTATATTAGACAGTGAACAAGCATATTGTTACAGGTAGGTTTGGTAGGCATACATGGGTGGTGATAATCATTGGTATAAGTATAATAAGTGTGAATAGTTGAGGGCCAGTCATTTACTATCCACTAGTGAAAACCAATTATAACGATTATATAGACCCAGTTTAAAAGGAACATGACCAAGTCAGCATTCTTAATTAAAACCAAATCCTTGGTGGAATGATCAATTTGTTAAGTTTTATGGAAAGCATAGAACAACCTCCTAACCTTACACAAAATCACCAATGGATACGAACAACACAACATTCAACACAACATCGTATATGGTTGTTTTTCTAGAGCTCTACCCAAAATAAAAATTAGAAATATGTTGTAAATACCTATAACCTAAACATTATAGGCCTACATATAAACATTAGTGTAGTGATGAATACTGATAATAATTGATAAAGATTAATTCTGATAGGCACTGACTCAGATAGTAAGTGACTCCTGATAGTCATTGATTCTGATAGTTAATGATTCTAATAGTGATTATTGACACTACTTCCACTGTAATATTGACTGATAATGCCAGTGATTGAAATAGATAATGAGTGATACAAAGATAGTGAGTGATACTGAAGGTGATTGACACTGAAGGTGATCAGATTGATAATGATAGTGATTGACACTGAGAGATAGGAACTGAGTGACACTGGGAGAAAATGACTGGGAAATATTGAAACAAGGGATTGGACAATGACTAACCAAAAAGGAACAGATACTACAGCTAGCTACTGTATAACTATGCTACACCAATCAGTTAAGGATATTTTAATTAGCAAACAATTTAACAAGATGGAGTGGTAAGAGAGTTGGTAGGAAAGACGGTAGCATGTACGATAGGAGCCTTAGAAATTTAGGAAAACGTAAACTGATGTAAACTGCAGTATAGAAAATAAAACAAGACCTATGCAGGATTCCAGGTGCACTATGGTTGACGATTAACGTCACATTTGAATAGGAGAATATAACATCAATAAGGCTCTCCAGTTCTGTATCCCGCCTGCAAATCAATAATGCCAAAAATTAAACAAAGTCCAAAATTCAAGTCTAATGCCTAAATGTCTAATACCTTTAACTGTATAGGTATTTTAACTTATTAAAAACAATTTCAAAAGCAAATGGAAATATTTGACAGGACTACTGATAAAATTACAGTGAATAACCTTCCAATTTAAATACAGTGCATTACTGAGACAAACAAGTATTTTTGTTAACATGCTTGCAAGTAAAAAGGGTTATGTTGGGTTAGATTGCACAGCGGGAAAATATAAAAAACACATTCTAAACAAGAAACCAATTCATTTGTTACATTTCTTAATTCAAAATAAAACTCGGAAGTTGTTAGCTTTTGACAGTTACAGAAATATGCTCGGAAAACGTTTTGGCTTCCTCAAATGACAAGTTTACCACACGACACTTTAAATATGAATTTTGTAACAACTGTGTTTCTGAACCAATAATGGTCACCCTCTCATTCCGTAGCCATGGCGTGCCATCAACACGTGGAATATATTTATATACTGTACATGTATATAGGATAGGCCTAGATATTCACTTAGGTGATATTGCAGATGATCCTAAAGCCAAGTCAGACTATAGCTATGCAAAATTTTAGAGTTTTCCCACCATGAAAATATAATTACTGTTTGTTCATTTCAACAGAGATTTTGCTATTAATAAATATTAGGCATGGGCCTATATTAGTTGATAAGAAAGGATCTCCTATTGCTGTAAGAGTTGGTCTTCCGCCCAAATATTTACGTGTACGTCTAGTGAAAAACAGGAGGCAGTGACAATTTGGTTTCAGCTGTCAGTATGTACATGTATGTATCAAAGAAATGTGTGATGTAGCATGCAGGATTTACGTTACACACTACAACTAAACACAATAGTACATCTGTATAGCAGAACTGTCCCAACAATACTTAGGTTGATTGAGCACAGAATATACTATACCTTGTTCGTTCATACCTAAAAAAGAATTGGTTGGAATCAAGGAATACAGAATGTACATTCTACAGAAGTGCTAGCAACCAAACACCATGAGTAAGTGTCACCAGTAGACTAATTTACTCTATGGGTAATACACATACCCTAGAATGGTTGACAGAGAGATGTGTGTCAGGAGAATGCTAGTAAGCCAGTGTATAGTAGAGAGGTGGTAGGTGGAGGAGCAGAGAGATGTCAGGGACAGAGATATGTCAAGGACAGAGATATGCCAAGGACAGAGATATGAGATGGTGGAGGATATTAGCAGACCACATGCGCAGTAAGAATAATGTAATATTAAAAGCTTACAAGTTGAATTCGGTTCAAAGCCCATGGGCACATTTGTTATTTATTTAGGCCCATAGGGCCTACCTATATCTACACTAACCTGGTTCCAGCTGGGCCAATGCCGCCAAAGATCAATATTATTATTATGGCACCCAAAGATTTAACAAACCGACATAACCTGGATGCTTAGCAATGGTCATAGGATACAGTTAGTACACAAGAACAAGGATAAATACAAAATCTACAATATTGGCACGGAAGGCTACATATTATAGAACAGGCATAACTAGAAATCTGTAGCAAAGAGGGAGAAATATATAGAGAGAAAAATTAGTTCTTCATATAGACCCTATATTATTTATTCTATTACACACCTAATACTGTAGGCTTATGATACTACTAATGTACGACATTCATGTAAACATAATATATCTTGTAGAAATGAATACCTTTGGGAATATTAGGATATCATTTTAACGAGAATATATATCTTCCGCTATTCGTACAAATTTCCTTCTTTCATGGGTTCACAGACAGAATCACACACTACATTACATGACTCTCTAATCCTATCACTACTACCAGTAATAATATTAGAAGTATATGCAGATATCATCAGAAATCCTATTTTATATTTCTCACTATAGGCTATACATTATATTGGTACAGGTAAACAAAATTCGCTGGTCACAAATATAGTCAGAGCGTACAGTATGTACATTGTATATACATTATATTAGCATGTCGGTAGGCCTACTCCATGTAACTAGGTTTCACATAATCAATAGACTAATTAACATCAACAAGCATGACATTGTACTAGTGGAGGAGGTGACTTTAGAATGGTTTAATAGTTCTAAACTACTAGTTAGTAACATGGTTATGCTGTAGTGTTATAATATTGTAGGGTACGAAAGGAATACAGGCTAAGACTAGAGCTAACAATCATGTACGATTTAGAGAGAAGATAACTCATAACAGAGTACTTTGCAGATAGTAGACGATACACAGACTATAATACTGTGTGTACTCACTTGACACTTGGCCCGGAGTTGAGTAAAATGACAAGGGTAATGATGAATATTGTTCCACAGGCTAGCGCTAGGTACAGTTTCCTCTTTGGTTGTCTAAAAGCCATAGCCAGTCTGAGTAGCCAATCACAATCTTCAGACAAATTACCCTTCCCCCTGTCTAGATACATAACAATGTTGTCCACAAGTAGAGCTTCGTATTGCAGTTTACAAGTATCCAGGTACAGGCTACTGATAGCTTGTACTTCATACACAAGTTGTTATCTGCAATACAACATGGATATGTAGAGTTTGAGACTGGGGTTGATCTAACCTCCCTCGCTTATACCATCAGAAAGGATAAGAGTATGACATAGCTATTGCTGTATGAGAAACTAGGCTATCCTAAAGCTACTTCTCGCTATTTAGTGGGCCACAAGAAGGTTAATTGAGTAAAAGTACAATGTCAGACACAATGTAGGGTCAAACCTTACATATATGCCTACAATGCACAACTTCTTGCACATTAGAAGATGTATGTAGGTATTGCATCCTTCGCTTATATAATTTAGTTTAGATGGACAGAATCTGTTATGATGGTACTGGATTGTTGTTGGAGCGCTTGGAGTGGCAAATTGAAAGAAAAAGAGGAAGAGAGGAGAGTACAGTTCTCACTCTCAGCCCAAAATTTACAAAGGTTAATTAGAACTTGCGGCCTAAATTTCAGGCACAGGCCAACTTGCTCAAGGATTTTCCGGCACACTTCCGCCACAGGGTCTCGAACACACCGCCCTGGGCCAAAAGTAGAATCTTTACTTTCATGTGAGAAACTTCCGGTGTGCTAATGAGCTGGGGATGGTTTTCTCCGACCAGGCAAAATCCCAAGTCATTAGCCCTTTTGGCTGAGGCCGGACGTCCATCAAAGGAATTTTATTTGCGACCCAGGTTGGTCGAAGAGGTCACAAAGACACTAATAGACTGTATACAGCACCTGACAGCCCAGTAGCAGTTGAGCCAGGTGAGCTAAATGGCATCATGTTAGGTTTCAGTTCTGCTAAAGCTTATGAATGGCATCCTTGTAGGGAGTGAACGACAAACTACACATTGTGTTGTTACAGAGAGGAAATTTTAATTGAGTTTTTATTATGGTCATATTTATTACGGACATCACAAAATAAAAAATATGTATTGTTCAACATGCTAGTTAATTTTCCTAGACCAGTGGTTTCCAAATGAGATTATCCCAGGTGGGAATTTTTCATTTTCTGGGGGAAATATTCTGAAGTGGCAAAGCTCACAATTCGAAACTCATTACCATTTGTTTCTACATACTTATGCAAGTCTGGCTTTTCAACCCTACTCAACATGAAAACGAAGCAGCATAACAATTTTTACCAAAATTGACTTAGTCTGTTGCTAGATAGCATATTATGTGGTTAATGGGAGTTGTGTTAAAGTTTATGCAAGGGTCTATTTAGTTGAAGGCAAGTCAACTATCGATTGAATTGAAATATTCTAATTCAATAAAATTATTATTTTTTGAAACCAAACGTTGCATTAATTTATTTATAAGAACATCAATATGAATATGACAGAAGTTTTTTATTCTTAATTTTAAAATTGTTCTAAAATACTTATACTTCATCTCGTGATTATTTAAATTTTACAATATTATAAATTAAAATTAAAATAATGTTTGTATTGTGGAAAAAGTAACGTGTTCAATAATGAAATAAAGTACAATAAAAATATAAATATAATAATAAATCAAAATGAAGATAAGTGTAAATAAATAATGAGAAATAATAATTGAAATGATACTATAACTATACTAGTATAATTATTTTATATATTTAATATTATATGTAGCTTTACTTATTAGCCTAATAATATAATAATTATTATAATATTGATTAATTAATTATAATTAATATTTTATACTAACTATATTTAGTCTTATACTATACTCAGTGTACTATTTTATGCATGTTAATTATTATAAAACCAATTACTAATAATAATCATTTTATAGTATAAAATAAATAATTATTATTATAACGAAAATAACGTGCAATAATATAATGTGCAACAGCTGAGCTTGATAGAACATGGAAAGTTTTCATATGAGGCATGCAAAACAACATGATGCTGACATCATGATTATTATTATAATCAAACTATACTATATTCATATTGCACAATGATTCGGACAATGATTGAATGAATAACTTTGTATTAATTATAATTATTTTTATTTTATAAAATTAAAATAATAATTTTAAATTTAATTAATAATTCATTAATTGTAAATTCAAATTGATAATATTTTAATTTTAAATATATAGCAACATAAAAATCCTTTATCAATGAGTAAGAGGTGACATGAGGGTAACCATAGTTAAATGCAACAATACCAGTAAATTAAAAATAACGGCATACTTTTTATTGTAATAAAATAATAAATACACACATACGTTACATAAGATAATTTACATTTACATTGGGTCGGAAATGGGAAATTATTTGACCTGCTATTTCACGCAACCGTTTGATTGGCTCGTTTGCGTACCGAATCATGCACGCCGTTTTATCGATTCTCAACCCTCTCAGGGAGCCAGTCACTTCGTGCTACTTCCATCTCGTGCCACTCAAAGTCGCACTACTTCCTACTCGTGCTACACGTCAACTAGTGCTACATTCTGACACGTGCTACCGCCAAGTGGTGCCACATCCAACTGGTGCTACTGTCAACTGGTTCCAGATATAAATATGATATTAAGAACAGACAATTCCAACTTTCTGCTAATGTATAAGCAGTGCAGTGCAAGTACAGTGTACATTATTATTATTATAATTATTAAAAAATTATATGCCATAATGGCCCATTAAAAAGTGATGTCTCTGAGGGCACAAATTTTAGTCATTATGTTACCTAGATCTTATTTTTGAACATGTTATTTCACAAAGCTATCATGGTCATATTTTTGTATATTATATATGTATATGTACATGAATTTTTCTATATGGTGCACATTGAATAATATAGTCATAATGCAACCATTTTATGTAACCACATATTTTAACGCTTTTTGCGTCTATAGAGCACATCTTCCTATTCTAATTTATCAACATTACTTTTAATGAACTGAATTTTGTTAAGATTATGCATGTAGTATTTTGTCATCTTACAACAATGTAGCCTTATAATGTTAAAATATAAGTATAATGTATACTTGATTATTGATGATAGCTTTGCTCAGGAAGGTATTAGGAGAGATCAAACAAGTGAGATAAAGACATAAAACATTTACCACTGATCTTTCATCTGTTTTGTACTTAGTTGAGGCTGAGTAAAATTCTTCTGTACTACTTGTAAATTAGATCTTAGCAAGGCTTTATCTTTAGATCTAAAATGTAGCTTTCCATAATTACCCTAATAATTGGAGAACTTAGAATAGCTACATAATTATATTTGTTACTAATTATTAGTAGCAAATAATTACACCACCCAGGTTCAAAGACAAATTCTTAACACAAATTGAGATTTCTTAACTGGTTGTGCATAATAGACAGGCTTATAAAAATATCAGGTTGGTAAATGCTGTTAGCATTCTCTATTCCGTCTCCAACAACTAAACATGGACTTGTGTGGCTGCTGCAACAGAGTTGTTTCCAGATTTCATCTTGCTGTAGAGTGTGAGGTATGCCAAAAGTGGTGGCATCTTCGTAAGTGTGCAAAAAATATCACCGTGGAGGAGTATCATAGAGCTGTATCAAATGAAGGAACAATAAACTTTGTATGTGAGAAGTGTGTGCCTATTGAGGTATGTACATGCACATGTAAATTGTATACATTGTAAATTATCAAATTGGTCAAACATGTATGCATTTATAATGCATGAGCATGATAACACTTATTTATACATACACACTGTAGTGTGCTTTACGTCTTGATCTATGTATTTTCAACAATTATGTATGTACATGTATGTATATTTAGAATGGATGACTGACATTAACTTTATTAGATACTGAATTTTCTACTCACAATGTACAGGTAGACTGTCTGAACTATTTTAGCTCACTACAGATGTTGTATTATATATTATTATTCAGTTGAATAAAAGAATCTAGAAGCCATGTTCCCTTAAATATAATGCAATAAGTACTTCACAGATGGGCTATAAACAAAAGAAGAGATTATAATATTATACATTGTATCTCCTAAGTTCTTTACCTTATTTTTATTTTAGAGACCAGCCAATGTCGATGTAAATTTTGAGTCAACCAGATATGAAGGAGATATTTCTAGAAGAAATTTGGTTGACATATCGTAAGTGATGTGCACACATATCATTATTGATCAGCATAAGTACATACAGAGTAAAATCATTTCATTTTTACTAAGCAGTTGAAGTGAGCTAGGCTGTCTATCTACAATTTCCAGCATCACTGATTTACTTGTAAATTGCCCAATACAACATCTGAATGACTAGTGCCATAATTATAAACTCCATCAGCTTTAGATGTACATACAGAGATGACGTACATTGTATATATGCATGTACTTGTACATACTAATGCACTAATATGTATTCATAAGTGACTGTATGCAATTAGTTACCTCTTTATTGTAATAATTCTAGGTCAGTGCATGCTCCACCTACCCTACTACAACATACTTCTGATGTTGAAGAAACGATGGCACCTGTAACTGCTGCTGTTGTAAACAGTGACCATTCTTACAACATTGCTCCTGGAGCTCCAGTGATACCCCATCCTCGTGTGTCTTCAGACCGGCAAGTCCACGAATCGTCACTATCCTTTGATGTTGACAGATCCTATACTATTCCTGTACCTGTTGATGCAGTCGAGTAAGTATTTTCCTCACAGTGCAGTACTGTGTACTACAACATTATCATTATTGTTCAGCATGAATACATAAACAGAGTACATAATATACTTCTTATAGTTACACATAAACTGTACTTTTAATAATTATTTTTCATCCCTTGCCTAAAAGATCCTCTATATTCCTGCTCACTAAGAATGGGTGAGAATTTGACTTTAGAGTCAAGCCTAATAAGTAGATCTAAAAATTATTTACCAGGGGTCACCTCCAACCACTGCTACTAATTTTATTTATCAGAAATATTATTTTCAACTAACTAATTTTACATACACTATAACTATATATTCCATCTCCAGGGTCCAACACAGTGATCCAGTTGATGCAGTTTCTGAACCACATGTACTCCAGTTTGCAATTCTGCCTAAGGGGAGTCAACGTATGTGTCCTCTCTTGGTGACCAATGATGGCCACAGTTATACTGTAAAAAGGAAAGGAGTGACCGTAATAGCCTGGCAATGTAGCAATCGAAAGTGTGGGGCAAAAGTAAAACAAACTACTAACGGATTCTGTCGAACTGTAAATCACAACCACCCTGGCAAGCCAGGACTTGATCTTGGAATGAAAATGAAGAGCCAGGTAAATTGAAACGCTCAGCAAAATATCTGGGCTATGTATTTATAATCTTATCAAATATATATTGCATTGTATGACTTCAGTGTTGAATGTCAATATCTTGTCATCGTAAATTCTGTATACAAAAGATAACTTTTTGCAATTTTTCTGAATGTTTGGACAGTGCAAGCACCAAGCAGAGGAGAATGTTTTCAAAAGTTCAGGAGTCATTGCACAAGAAGTACAGTACAATGTTTTGGGTGACGCTGAACCTGATCCAACAATTGAGGGTATCCCTAGTTTGCCACTACTCTCAAGGATGGCAAGCAGAAGAAGGCAGCGCTTACGACCCGAGGAACCCAAAGATCTAGATTTTGAGGTGAGATGAAAAATTCAATTATGGAAGTACTTTACAGATTGCAAGAACCTGGATGATAAAATGATGATAATAAGTCAACGCTAATTTCTCACCTACATGTATACTTCTGTTGTAAATGTAACCCATATTATAGTGCTATAGTACACTAAAGTACATATATGACTCTACATGTATTACACTAAAGTACATATATGACTCTACATGTATTACACTAAAGTACATATATGACTCTACATGTATTACACTAAAGTACATATATGACTCTACATGTATTACACTAAAGTACATATATGACTCTACATGTATTACACTAAAGTACATATATGACTCTACATGTATTACACTAAAGTACATATATGACTCTACATGTATTACACTAAAGTACATATATGACTCTACATGTATTACACTAAAGTACATATATGACTCTACATGTATTACACTAAAGTACATACATGTATTATATGACTCTACATGTATTACACTAAAGTACATATATGACTTTACATGTATTACACTAAAGTACATATATGACCCTACATGTATTACACTAAGCATCCAATCTTTTTAACAGATATCATATGACCACATATACCCAGGCTTTCTGCAGAGAGATGTAGTAGCCAATAGTCAAAGACATCTTCTGTTCGCAACAAGAGATACTTTAACACTCTTAAGCCAGGCAAAGGAGTGGTATATGGATGGCACCTTCAAGGTAGTTAGAGAACCATTCAAGCAATTATTCTCCATTCACTGCTACGTGAAGCATGACACCTACACGAAGCAGATACCCTTGGTATTCGTCATGATGTCTCGAAGGCAAGCTAAGGACTATGAGGCGGTGAGTATGGTACAATCAGCTCAGTAATTGACGCTGTGTTTTTTGTACGGGTATAAGAGTGGTTGGATGCCTAAACTTATTTCAAGAGTATAAGTTTAGTCATAAAGTATGTATATTTATGTACACTGTACAGTACTAGTTGCTGATTGTTTAGGCACTATATTAATTATTTTATATAACATATGCCTTGACCAGCCGTATTACTCTATGTGCATATACATGTACATGTGTTGCAGGTTCTTAAAGAGCTGATGGAGCTAGTACCCTCCCCTAACATTGTGGAAAGTGTTGTTGCTGATTTTGAGAAAGGTATAGTAATACATATATACATGTATTATAATACATATATATTATAAGCTGGTACGCCTCACTTCGATATTATGTGAAACTTGAAGAGCAAATAATGCTATAAAAAAGTGCCATTATATCATGGTACACATTACAACTAATAGGCCAAAAAGTGTTGACCATTGCATATTACATGTGTGTGCATAATATATATTTTATTTTACATATGAGATTGATGTTGTGCTTTTATTTCATAACAATAAGCCATGACTGTCTCAATGTCAGTCTCTGATAGTATAAATAATATATTGATGTATGTTTAACATTATATTAAGTGCACTTGTATGTTGAGTATTATTATGTTACATGTCATGTTTTCGTTCTAGGGATGTGGAAAGCATTAAGTAGGGTATTTCCAACTGCGGCAATACATGGTTGCGCATTTCACTGGGCCCAAGCTGTGTGGAGGAAAGTATCAGAACTTGGACTAGCTTCTATGTACTACAAGAAAGAAGCAATATATGAATATATAAAAATGTTAATGGCATTGCCCTTCTTACCACATGAACAAATTTCAGCCGCTTTTGAGATACTTTCTCACCGAGCTACTTCTGAGAAATTGGAAGAGCTATGCCAATATCTGAGAAGTACGTGGATGGTGCCAGATAGTATGTGGTGCCCGCAAACATGGAGTGTTTTCCAAAGAGCCTTTCGCACAAATAATGATGTAGAAGGATGGCATCGACGGCTAAACTCCATATGTAATGAGACCGCTCCACCGTTTTATGTCTTGGTGTCGCACCTTCACCAAGAAGTTAAGCTGCTACAAACTAGAATGAAACTGCTGTCTAATGGGAAACTAAAAAAGAGACAAAAAAAGCATGCTAAATTAGCTCAGAGCCAGATTTTCTTACTTTGGGAGAGATATATTTTGAACCAAATTTCTACGAGTAAGTTATTGAGGTTAGCCTCAAAAATTAACAGACCAAACTTAATACAATATGATGGAGAGTAATTTATATTTTTTATCCTTTCCCAGCTGCTTCCTTTTAAAAAGGCGTGTTTTGAATATTGCATAATTATTAATTTAAGCTCAGTAATTACACATTGTCGAATCCATGTATGGTAAAATGTGACCAATAAAATAGAAATAAGACAACTGTAACAAACACAGTTTGATAATGTATAATACTCTCATTCATTCGAATAACTGTGACGGTTATCACTGATAATATAGGACATGGCTTTGGATAAGATGAGTTGGAAAAGTTATTAGCCACCACTAACCACATGTGCATGTATATTGATGATGCTACGACTATTGCAAGACAAACTTTAAATTCATAGAGCTTAGGCAGAAACATATAAAAATCTGTAACAGCACACATTTTGTTCATGTTGTCAAATGTGAATTTTTCTGCAGTTTTTTCAGCTATTCATGGGGTCAATATGGATCTACTTTCATCATACAATCGATTTATTAGTTTTTCTGGTCAATTCTACACTTTTGCAAATGCTGTTAAGCAGAGACCGGAGAAAGGCTAACATCATAATTATTATGATGTTTACCTCATGGGTTAAAAACCAACTATGGAATATTATGAGAAATTGTCTTCTCCGTTTTAAAAACTGAGAGAGGACAACTTCTTCGCATGATTTTCTTGATGTGAGGTGTGAATACCAGTGATTTACACTTTATACTATGGAATATAACACTGTCTTACTTTATATTTATAAAAAATCTATGCCTACATGTATACTCACAATTTACACTTACATGTACAATAGCCTGACACCACTCACCAATACTATGAATAGAAAGTGGAACCAGTTGACAGTAGCACCAGTTGACGTTATTACCAGCTGGAAGTGGCACGAGTTAGTGGTAGCACCAGTTGGCACTGGCGCGAGTGCGTAGTGGCACTAGTTGACAGAGGAACGAGCTGCTACTGGCACGAGTTCACATACACCCATGAACTCATTATCCAATAGGCATGCGCTTTAGATAATGGCATGGTTCTTGTTATTAGGAGGACCAAATGAGAGGCTTCTTTTTTCTACAAAAATAAAGTTGCTGTTTTCGTTAGCTTACAAACTTAAATTGAATTAACATTATTTGTAATTAAAGTACATCTAAATGGCTCATATAAGGAATGCTTTTTCGAATTTTCTTCGTACGAATACTGCAAATACTTTAAAGATTTGTAGTTCAAGAGCCAATCACTTACGTCGTGTTACCAATTGCAATGATCATGGAGCAGCTTCCTTCAGTCGGTACCTGTCAAGTTCAACTTGTAAGAATGCGGCTGGAACAACAGCGTCCCCTGGAACAAAGGACTTAATAGACATGAAAGTAGATTCAGTTTCAGGTAAAGTTAGTAAGGCTACACCTCAAAACAGTGATACTTCGGATTCGGAGGGTGTTAAACTATCCATGCCATGAATGAAGGTAAATGCAATTTATAAGGTAATTTGATATGAACATTTCAAATTTGTCACTAAAAAAATAAAAAACACAACCTGCAAACACGTTTTTGGAGCAGTTGTTTTAAAAAATATATATACTGTGACATCACAGTGTATTTTGCAGGTGATGGCAATTAGAAACCTCCTTTCACATGTCCAATAACAACGCTCGTAGCCGAAGCAAAATTGTGCACAGTAATTGGATAATAAAACCTATTGTTTATTTTATCGTAAAACAGTAATTATTAATTGTTATATTCTATTTCATGCACAGGTTTACACTAATTATTGGACATGTGAAAGGAGGTTTCTAATTGCCAACTCCTGCAGAATAAGCCACTTCTGATTGGACAGTGGATATTTTTAAAAATCGCTCCAAAAACGTGTTTGCATGTTGTATTTTTTATTTTTAGTGACAAATTTGAAATGTTCATATCAAATTACCTTATAAATTGTATTTAGCTTTCTTCGTGACATCAATAGTTTAAGCTGAGAATATTTATTTTAATTTTATAAACAAAACTGACTTCAATCTTTCTCTGGTTTTTGTTTGTACTTAACAACTATAATCATAATGTTGTGTAACTTAGTTTGCCGTGGTGTTCGACTGCTTTGCTTAGTTGTGTAGTGATGATTGATGGCATGTTAATGCGCTCATACCATAGTGGACGCCTTTGTATACGAATGATTTGTTTTATAGTGATTTGCCTTTTACAAATCAAGCTTTATGGAATTTTAATTTCTCTTGTAGGTGTTGCCACAATGAAGATGCAAAAGCCACCAGTGAATAGTTTGAACCTTGAGTTCTTAACTGAGCTGTGTATTGGTTTAGACAAACTGCACAATGAAGGTCAGTTTTGCAGCTGTTGCTATGAATAAGTTAACTAGCAATGTATTACAGATAGAAAAGTCTGTCTACTGTTACTGATTGTAGTCATGTTCTTGCCAAACAGGATGCAGGGCGCTGGTAATTGGCTCCAGTCTACCAAAGATTTTCAGTGCTGGGTTAGAGATTACTGAAATGTATCAACCAGACGAGGCAAGACTTCGAGAGTTCTGGCGAACACTGCAGGAGTTCTGGATCAAACTATATGGCTCACAAATGTTTACAGTTGCTGCTATCACAGTGAGTATAAGCGATGATCTATTATGTTAAAGTTGTGGTTAATCAACACTATAAACTGCCAGCTCAGATGTATTGCAACTTCATTCTAGAGTCGAATTGAACGGATCCTTTGATATGGTCTCAATGGATATCAGTAGGCCTATTATTGCTGATTGCATATAGACCATAGTTGATGGTATTCTATTTTACCCTTGATCACCTATCGCTAACAGTTCTGCCAATCATAATATTTTGTACGGGTTCTATAATTACTTTACTGACATAGCTAGATATGATCATCTGCTGGTGCAATGAACTGGTGTTGTGTCAGCCAATCATGTAGTGAGATGGTCTTTCATCAGCCAATAATATGCAATGTTGTATTCAGGGTCATGCTCCTGCTGGTGGCTGCCTTGTAAGTATGTGCTGTGATCACAGGGTAATGGCAGATGGAAAGTTCACCATTGGATTAAATGAGACTTTGCTGGTATGTAAGATATGTGTGCTGTACTTAGGTTTGTCTTATTTGCGTGACTTAGACCAATGTTAAAATCGCTTTTGGTAGCTTTCCCTTTAGTTTTGACGTTCCGATGTCTATTCTCTGTATTTAACTATTTATAATAAAGTGATTTGATCTTCATTTTTTTCAGTTTTCAAGTTGTCAAATTCCAGCAGCGGTATTTTGCCGTTGCATTAACTGTTGCATTCGAATACAGCTACAACATTTTGAATTAAGGAATCTTGTAGCCTATAAGATCCAGTTGGAATGAGTGTTGAATGAATTGTCTTAGAGTGTCTTTACAGGGCATCGTGGCACCTAGCTGGTTTTGTAACACAATGATGAACACAGTGGGCCATAGGGAGACGGAGAGAGCACTACAGCTAGGTAAACTGTACAGTCCTGCAGAGGCCCTCTCCGTTGGCCTTGTAGATGAGGTCGTACCATTGGAATCTGTAGCTGACAGTGTGGAATCTACCATGAAGAAATGGTTGAAGATCCCAGGTCAGTTACCAATCTGTAAGAATATATTGTGTATAAATGGAGACTTTTATGTTCCACTGATTGCATGACCTCTGCTATGAAGTAGGACTGTGTTACTTGTCAAGGGGGGAGCAATTCCAAAACTTAGGTTGCAACTTCTTGATTCTCTGCTAATACTCTGATGCTCTTAGTTGTTATAGAAGTATAAATCGCTCGGTTGATTTACAGATCATGCCAGACAGCTGAGTAAACTACTGATGAGGCAACCTACTATTGACAATCTAATCAACAGAAGACAAGAGGACATTGACAACTTTGTAAGCTTTACTATGAAAGAGTCTATACAAAAATCTATGGGTATGTACCTGGAAGCCCTCAAGAAAAGATCCAAATCTTAATTTTTTCAAAGTTTCATAAGTACCTGGGCTTCCAAATCATTAACTGAAATGTGTTTACTATCTCAACTGTGCATTTGCTTTATTCTGAATCAGTTGCAGTTATGTGATTGTTTATTTCTTCATTTGTCAACATTTTTGATTCTTTACTGTAATATATTTATTCTATGTCCCTTCTCTTGTCTATAATAAATAATCTAATCGAATATTTAATTTTTTATGAAAGTGATTCTAAATGTCGCGTTTTATTGGTGGGTGTATAATATGTTGCATCAACTACATGAATATTCAAATATCAATAAAATCAATCTTTGCACTATTTCTAATATCGTATCTTTGCAATATTATTAGATTGTAGTGAATTGCGGAACTTGCAATTTAGTATATCAAATGCAAAGAAAGTAGACAATAGACATAATTACATGTCTTGTATTGAATGGGAGATTTGCTCCAAATGCTCACTTGTATTAGCTTGTACAAAGTACTTGAACAAAAAAATATCTTGTTAGGTTTTTATGCCAGGATTTGACAAGAGAGCAGTAAGGAACTTGATACCACATTTCAAAAATATTAAACTTTTACTGGTAAAATTATTTTGTACAATACCTCTTGGCTCAAGAGTTCAACTTACTGAATGCAGCACAATTGGTTCACTATTGTCTGCCCTTGGCAAAGCTTTTAATTCGAAATAACGAAACGCTGACTTTACACCTGCGCAGAGATACATTTCGATCTAAAATGGTTGTTGCGGTCGCTATGCCGTTGTAGTACTTTCTCTATGAAATTCCGCCAATGTCGCTTGTGAATCGAATAATTAATAATAAAATATAAATATATTATATTTTATGGTCAATAATTTATTAATAGAATATAAACAACAGCATATTTATTTGCACTAGAACTTTATCACAAAGTATATATTTTGTAGAACTGTTAATGAAAACTTGTGTACAGTGTATAACCATTACCAATACTAAATAATTGTTCTGTTGTTGCAAAGGAAAGTTCAAGTACAAGTACATTTGTATTGTTTGTATGTTATTGTTATGTACATGATCACTACATGTATGTTATTGTTATGTACATGTATATCAATTGGTTTTTTAATTTTAATTCAATTGGCTAATGGTTTTGTTATAAAATGTTCATTGGTCTGGGGTTATATACCCATGGCTACAAGCAAAGTCGTACTATTGTCTATTCTATAACTACTTAATAAATATACCAGTGTATGGAAGTACATGTAGTTTGGCCACTCCATCAATATACATGTACATTAGATTATTACAATTATTGATTATCATATGTCATATGATATGTTGTGTACATGATCACATGTGTACCTTGTAGGCCAACAGTAGATATGCCTAATCCAGGTGTTGTAGAGTATTACACCAGCATCAAAAATCAGCTATCGAGTGGTTTTGAAGATGATGAGCAGAAAGGTCCGTTTATTTCAACGTTTCTAGATATTGATTTTCTGACCTGTTTAATATAGGCCTATGTATATGTGAACATGTAAGTCTAACGTGACTCCTATCCATGTGTTGTATCCTTCTGTGTGATATGTTTTAATATAGGCTAGGCCGTATATAAGTAAAGTAAGTCACCAATGACAATGGAATGCTGGGAAATACCCAGCAGCCAGCAGAGCCTATAGCAATGTAGCTTTCTGCTAGTTATACAACATCACCTCATCTCATGTGTGGGGTAATCCGGAGAATGTGAACAAGACCAGGCTACACATGGATGGAAACGTGATTTCCACAGCGTGTGCCCAGGATCTTTTACGTGCCTGTATTTTAGGTCCTGATCAGAACAGACCCAGCAAGTTAGGGTGAAAAACTTGCTGAAGGCTTTTTGCCAGAAACACCCCAACTGGGATTTGAACCCACAGCCTCCAGAATGACCCCCATATATAGCATGAAGAATATAACTAATTTTATGTTTTCTAGAGATTTTCCTGAACAATGTTTTTGAGCAGTTAATCAGGGACATAAAGGAAGTAATTTTCCATAAGAAAATCAGTTTTACGGTTCAAAGTCTCTTGAGACTTGCTAATGAACAACAGTTGGATGATGTTATGAAAATATTACTAAAGGATTTTGAGGTGAGTTAAGCAGCTAACTAACTACCTGTCACTATTCTACATATGTTATATCGGGTATAGGCCTATGCTAAACTACTGGCTATTGCACTAACACTGTATGTACACTACCCTAAAAGCAGATACATTTTCTATCGCAAATTGGTCCAGGATTAGCAAACTCGCGAAACTTTCTTCCGCGAAATATTTCTGCTTTTAGGGGTAATAGTTGTCATCATATGTATAATATATATTTTTTACACAATATAAGGTGTTGATATTGATTTCTATTTTTATAGACATTGGTGGTACATGAATCTGCTTGTTTTGTGGTTCGGACAGGGATTTATAGATGTTCTCATTTTCTTACTGCTGAAGAAGATAACGTATCTCTCCGACACATTCTCCATGTAGGTTATGATACTCCTAACAATAATAGCACACTGTGTGGGTGTGGCATATTATGCCGCTAGTTTATGATATGCTGGGATACAGCGTAGTATAAATATACATTGAACCTGCATACGTATCTAGGTCTGTTGTATGCTCATTACTCCACCACTTCTTTGGATGTCAAACGTAAAAAGGTGAAGAAGAGTGCAGACATGAAATGAAAATATAAGCTTGCTGTAATCTGTATGAGCTGTTTTATGCTAATGTATGGGATATAGAATGTACTATACTGTAGGCTGGGATGATGTTACTGGACAGGGCGGAATTAATAAACAATAAATACTGTTGTTTCATTGTGAGGAGCCTCCTGGAGGTCATGTCTGGAAAGAAGTTAGTTCTGCCATCTGGTCGGAATAAACCCAGTGATTCCCCGGGTTAGTGTGTAATAATTTGCTCATAATTAATCTGTGTAACAAGCTTGACATCCTATTTCTCAACTATGATATTATTTCTAGATGAACTGAAGCTGCATGACTTCCACGAGCATTTCACCAGTCTTCTCTTAGCTTTAACACCGTCTCTACTCCCTTCTTCAGCGGCACTGTTTGGTAAGTAGAATATCTGTCCTACATGTTGTTAGTCTCACTCTAGACACCTTCTAGAGAGTATTGCTAGTTGTATAGTTATCTACAATATCTATAGAGGCTACTGTCTAGGTGGTGATAAGCTAGTCTCTTCATTGGTTCACACTCAATGTAAAATTAGTTTTTATATGTCACCAAGACAACAGTGTGAATATGAATAATTACTACATGTATATCTCCATCCATGTTAGGTCAATATACTGTATTATATTCTGTTTACTGTTGTTAATTGTATATACAGGCATACTAAAGGTACCCAACTCCGCCGCTACAGCTCAGTGTGTGCTCACAATGTTACACGACAGGTTTCCCTCCATCTGCAAGGATAAATGTAAAGAAATGTTAGACAGCGGTTTGTTCTCTCAACTAAATGAGTGAGTGTCTCTAATAAGGACCAGAAATATAATGTAATATAATATATAATACATGTAATAAATTGTAATATAATCTATAATAATATAATGTAATTTCATATATCATAAGATAATGTAATATAATCTGTAATAATATAATGTAATGTCATAGATAATACATGTACATAGTTTGATGCAATGTTACTGATAGGCACTGTCATTTACTATATACGTAGATGTACACTGTAGGTTAGAAATAAGATGGAGTGTCTAGTATCAAGTATAGAATGTACATGTATAATAGTGCCCAAGACCCATGACAATATATTGTTATTATAGAGACCCTGTAATAATACCTTCGTATTGTATTTGCAGTGATAATATTCCTTTGATATTTATGGACAAATACTCATCCCACTTCTGTGAGACATTGTTTCAAGTCATGCCAAAGGTTCCAATGGGTCGATTGCTAAAACACTACGTACTACCTCATTTTGATACGCTGGTGGTAGAGTTTCACAGCTACCATGTAGTGCAAGCGGCCATCTTGCACGTCAAAAGTGACGTACAGGTATGTATATAACCAGCATGTGTGTTTCATTTCTATCGATGCTCAACCCCAGTCGCTAAAATCAAATTCTAGAAATATGATGCGTTGATATTGGAGTCTTGTTCATTTTTATAGCTAGTTTTGTTAACAAAATTCCTGGTAAATGACAACATATCATTCTAAATTGTATAACTGCTTATCTCTGTGATGCTACTCACATTTACCTGAAGTAGTAGCCAGTAGTAGCACTAGATTCAATGCACTCAATTAGTATTTGCCTGGGGACATACCGGCTCCTTCAGGTACTTTTTCTGCATCATTTCCATTGCTTATACTAATAGTTGGAGAAGGTAATGAAGGTGATGGCTGGCAACCTCTTCAAATATATAAAGAATGGGAAAGGTTTTCTAGTGGCTAAACTTCTCCAGGCTGCTGTCAACTTTCCAGAGAAGCAAGAAGATGTTCTATCTGTATGTATATATCTACATGTATATGGTATGCGTACGTATAGTTCTACGTTGTACATATCTGTATGTATAGATCTATGTATGTATACGTATAGTTCTACATATCTGTATGTATATATCTACTTATCTGTATGTGTATATGTACATATCTGTATGTGTATATCTACATATCTGTATGTGTATATGTACATATCTGTATTCGTAAGCGTACGTATAGATCTTTGTATCTGTATGTACACATATTAGTTTGGTCAACCAGTGCACTAATCCAATCTAACTGCATATTAGAGTAGAGTAGTATCACCTGCCAATACCGTATTATAATTATGACCATATAATATTTGTCTTGGGGCATACATGTAATAGTAGCCGTTTTATTTTAGTTGCTACAAGAGGAGTTGGGTACTAATGCAAACTTACTTATCTCTCTGGCTGTTGGAGACACCTCACACAACTTGTCTGATGACGAGGTAGGATACAATACTCCTTGTATATATCTACTGCTACTGTCTACACACTGTGTATGTATATACATGTAAGTATGAGCCGTTAAACCAAGCAGAGTTACCCTACAGCTAGTTGGTTACACATGCATGTAGCTTAGAATTACAATATTACTCATACATGTCTAATAACGACAGCTATAACTGTTATCGGCAACTGTCTGTTAAATAGCGGATGCTTAGTACACAGGGATACATAGAGTTATTACAGTGAATATTGATATAATATGTACATGTACATAATGTGATCTTCCACTCACTGATTTATAGGTGCTGCAGAAACTGACATACATGCCATACGCTTCTGTAATGATTGTAAAGAGTCTCCTTGACCTCAACAACACGTCTATCATATCATCCAGTATCAGCAGCCTATCCAGTGATCAGTTCATTAGTCTAGCCTTCTCAAAGTGTGGCTCAAGGATATTTGATACCTACATGCAGTCAGCCAATGTGAAACTAGCCACTAAGAAATCTTGTGCCTCCAAGCTCAATCCGGTAAATATTTAAAATGTGTGAAGTTTAATATAACATGTAGTAGTGGACACACAGTTTTCATACTTCTTTGTGGTTATGTATAGATTCATTTCTCATTATATTATTCGGTGAGGACAGTCCTTTCCTGCATTCTTTACTTGCATGCATGTGCCAGCATGCACATTCTGTAGGTACGAACACATCACACATGCAATCGTTATACTGTAATTTCTTTACCACAGGATAGTTGCCTGCTATTGGCTACTCATATATCTGGAAGTTGTGTGTTTGACAAGCTATGGGCTCACTTAAAAGTTCCTGAGAAACGTGCTGTGGCTGAAACTCTAAGCCGAGACTACAGACAGTTATCTGGTAAGTCATTACTTTGTGCAGTATGGTTACAATTTGGTAGTAGGACACCAGGTGAGGGGGGCGTTCACAATTCTACACTAATAAAACAGAGGAATAACTAGTACACAGGAGTTCCATTAATTGCATTCTTCGTATTAGTGTTACAGTTGTCACCCAGAGTTATCCTCTCTCCCTTGTTTTATTCAAGGGGAAATAATTACGTAATGGGGGGGGCCACCCAGGTAGCTGAGTCTAAGGTCACTTAGGATTGGAAAGTCATATTTTGGGCACCAAGATAACGGAGCATATAGTATTTGCATATATTGATAATACTGAACCCCGAGTTCTGACTATTTGTAATGCCTAAGTATCGATTTAATATAAAGATGTATACACCCATCACCCATCACTGGATTAATATAGCATTGTCTCTTTCTATATAGCAAGTAAACCTGGTAGAATTGTGGGGTATAACATCAAGTTAACTAGTTATATGCACTCGAGAGCTGATTGGGATGAGTGGATACTATCAGAGAATAAAATGAAGAAGAGAAAACTAGCTGCTGATGTCTCAGAGCCAGAAGCTAAGGCTAAGAAGAGTAAGACTACAGGTTCAGAAGGTGTGTACCCTAGAACATAGCTAGTGTGTAACATATCACATAGCTACTACTCTGTGTAGGTTATACATCCTACATATACAAAAGTGGAATAGAATGTAGTTACACTTGATGTGTACAACTGTACAACATCTAGTTGTGCCCTTACACAGATAGATTGAAAAAAAAACATTGATATATTTTTGTTACAGCAGTTGGTCGTTTATTGTTCGTAAAGTATACAAGTCATGTAGAACTTAGTAATATTTTTTGTGCATTTACATGTAGCTTTCTATTTATATTCGAAAATATCACCAGTTAAAAACAGAGGTGAACTCCCAACCGGCATTTATAATAATGTTGTCGTTGATGTTCCCCGTAAGAAGAAGAAGAAAGGGAAGGTAGAGTGACACCGGTAAACTTAGCCAATGGCAGGATGCATACCATGAGGTGTCATGTACATATAGTGGAGTTGTCCCATTGCTCCTTGTGCATCCATAATAATAATATTTGAACCTTTGCTAGTCTTTTTATTTCTAAACTAAATCAAATAGGGCTCCCCAAGATAACATGTATATGTATGTACAAGGTGTCGATTTTACTTGCAAAGTTTTGTCTCTGCACTGAATTGTAACTATACTTCATTAAGTAACTGTATATTTTTATACACTTGTATTATATTTTGGGTACATGTACATAGCTATTAATTACATGTATATTGTCACAATTTTCTAAGATTCAAATACTAATACGGTATGCTCCTACACAAAGTGACCCAAAATTAATTTCTAGCATTGCTAATTTGTGAATTATCAGTAGAGATAGTTTAGGCTACTGAATAACCTACCCAGAAGAATTTATTCACACTGTCTCCTCATTTATAAATTCATTGGCCGCCTGTCCCCAGGCAATTTTTCAACTTTTTATCAACAGCTGAATCCTCAAGCTTTATTACAAAGAATCAGTTCATAGTAGCAAATTATTATTATTATAAAAAATAACCTGGTTATTTTAAAATGCATGTTGCACTGGTTGTAAATAATTAATTTAATAAATAATCAATTGAAGGATAGTGGTTGAAAATTTGGTTGTCTGAATAAATTTCATCTACCTAGCTGATACTGTGCACTTAACTCCATTAAGAGGGAACACGGTTGTCTTCTGACCACTCAGAAATGTTTCCCCTTTATCTAGCTGAAGGTGAAGTGCTGGAAAAACTTGGCTACCACCACCTTCATCTCCATCTGAAAATAAATTCATAGTAAACAATAAATGAATAAGGCACACAAATAAGTTGTAGACCTTGAGCACCACCGAGCTGTTGATTATTATATGAAGTTGTCCTCTCTTAATTTGAGAGGTGACAACTTCATATTGTAACTGATAGGTTGGACCCTGACTCACAAAGCTCTGCAAACCTGGACTCATATGGGACTAGGCCAGTTACTCTATACCCTGACTTATTAATTAGTATGTCATGTAAGTGTACATGGGTAATCGCCAGTCAAGGTATAGAGTATAACTGACCTGATTGTATATAATGTAATATAATATTATGTTACCATATACTATGATGATAATAGTAGCTGGTGTACTGATTTGTGCACATACAATTTTCCCATGCTGCCTTCCTGTATATGTCCACATGTATTGACATACATAGTGTCATACTTGTAAACTTGAACATCAAAACCAATGTATGCAAATACAAGTATATGGTATAGAATATCTACGCTATACACTGTATGTCTCACTTTCAAAATTCCTTACCTGAGCAAAGACTTGTCCAATACAGTTTCTCGGTCCAATACCAAAGCTGAGGAAGGAGTAGAAAGGTTTCCTTGGAAAAAAATTAACTTGTTTTAGCACAATATTTTCAGTTCATTATAGTATATTCAATGTGCTACACGTATGTTTAAATTAGTCCAAACAGAGGCAGACGATACCTTTTTTCTTCTTGGTAGCCAAATCTGTCAGGGTTAAACAGCTCAGGGTTTTCTACATATCTTTCATCATTGTTGGCTGCGGATATGAGTAACTAGAAAAGTAGAACAACCATAAATAAATGTTAAAATAATAGTAAAAACATTATTATATTGCTCACACAGTGCACAGGTCAACTTGCTACAATAATAATTTAGATTGTGATGTTGGTTAGCAAAATTCTGATTAACTTGATACCAAACCAAAGGCCATTATATTATATTACCTCAAATGCTAAAAGTTAATCAAATTAAATAATGGTGATGACAACTGGTGCCACACTTGTATGAGAAGAGGGTCTTGGAAACCTTACCATAACTTCACTTCCAGCTGGTAGACGAACACCATCTATTGTTGTTTCACGACGGCAGTGCCTAAACATGGCTGGGGCTATGGAGTGTCTCCTCAAAGTTTCTTTGATTAGCATTGAGGAGAAAGACAGTCTACTAATGTCCTCACTCGACACAAATGACTTCTGCCCAACTACATCATCAACCTCAGCAAGCAGCCTGTCAATGAAAAAAGAATCAGTAACTTTACAAAAGCTAATAAACGTGTGACTAGGCTTCCATATAATATCTTAGAATTTAAAGCGAGCGTTTAATATTAAATTTTAGGCACACTCAGTGGTTACGCCATCGTTTCAGTGTAATAGTTATGTCCTCTTGAAGCTTACCTTTCAACTAAATCTGGGCGACGTCCTAGTTCCATAAACACAAAAGCCAGAGTGTTTGATGTTGTCTCCATCCCAGCAGCAATCATCGTAACAAACTCATCGACCAGAGTCTCAAAATCATACCCAGTCGAGGGATCCACTGAAATATCAACAGAATACTAAATAGTCTCTACATATAATGGTATTATGTATAAAGGAAGTATTATTTCAAACTCATTCTGCCAACAGAAGCTGTTACCTGCTGAGGAACCCAATGTCTGTGTGCCAAGTTTTTGTGTAAGAAAAAACACTGCAAACGATAGCTCCATGCTACCATAATATACAAGTACCTGTACATAGGCACAATATGACACAGCTATATATGAAATGTATATGTGAACAGTACGTTCACTGATGCCCTTACATGCATGTCTGTACAGTTTATACTGATTTTATATAATCTTCACTATTACAGTGTACTTCCTGTGCAGTTACACATATGATCGATTAATATAGTATACCCTTAGAGTGTAGATAACTTACAATGAGCTCTAACCATAGTATACCCTTAGAGTGTAGGTAACTTACAATGAGCTCTAACCATAGTACACTTAGAGTGTAGGTAACTTACAATGAGCTCTAACCATAGTAGTAAGTAGGTCACTAGGTACCACCTCGTCATTACAGATGGCCGACTTGCGAGTAGATATCAGATTTGCTCCGATGTCACGGAATGACTTAATAAGTTTACGGGTCTTCCTGGTATGGTTGTAGAATATCGGGTTGTACTACAAAATGTAATCAAAAATATTTACACCAATATTTCATCATTGCACTGCCCTAGTAGTGTATATGTATATGCTTGTATTAGAAACTATCGACATAAGTACAATGTAGTTCAGATAGAAACTTTTTAACGGACCAAATCTAGGCCACTGTCATGCCACCAGAGTATTTTCCACAAAAACATAAGCCCTAGTTACCAGGAGTGCAAATTATCAGGCAGAAGAGAAAAATTTGTATGCAGGCTCGGTGTTACGTATTTCCGTTGCGTATTTCTGCAAACTGCCCAAGTCTATGGTTGACCTATTTGTAGGTAAAATGGTGAATGGTGACTGATTGAGTTACTCTAGCCTAGAACATAATATTAGACTTTAATTCCATAAATGGAAACTCCACTACACGGATAGATAGCACTCAAATCTGATTGTATGCTAGTGTTTGGACCTTCTGTCATTGATATCTGGCTTATCACATACCTCTATGAATGGAATGAGGCTTAGCTGAAGAGCTGAAAAGGTTTCATTCACAAAGTTGACACACGTCTTGTGGAAGTCTGAACCAAGATCAGTGGCATCTATGGAGAACATGGTCTGCAAGTAAACATCCACAACCGCTATGAGCCAATGCGACTGGAATATTATAACTATATATGCATGTAAGAGAATAATATTACATTCAATTTAATAAATATTTCTATATTCCACATGCATACTATCAGAAGTGTACTTTCAGTTCCGGCAATCATAAAGCAATACACTGCCATCATAATTAAGTTATTGCTCTGGACCAGATGCTACCTTCATAATCACGTCAACTGTAGTATATTGGAAGAGTTCTGCCAAGCTACACTCCTCTCCAGAATCTGCATATTTCTGGAGTTCTGCGACAAGTTGATCTCCTGTGCAGTTGAAGGCATCAATTGAATCATGTAGTTGGTTTCTATAAAATGCCGAGTCCACAATCTTCCTTCGTATATACCAAGCATCATGATCAACAGCCGTGATTAGCCCATCCATAAGATACCTGTTAAAATGATATACATGTATTTGTACCGCTGCACATGAGGCTATTATAAAGTGTCTGGAACACATATTCATTACTCCACACTCAATTTATTACACCATAACCACACAAAATCAATTTACCCCAACTTATATGGAAATCATAGCTATGTTCCCACATTGGCCAACTAATAAAACACTATATCTATAATATTTGAAAAAAGCTATAGGTATAGGTAGTTACCTTTGGCCATACAAAACTCTTATTTTAACGGATTCTGTTTTAGGGAAGTTCTTGGGATCACCGCTAACCAGAATTGTTTTCAGAACATTCCGATCCCTGGTTAAGATTAGAGGTCGATGAAGTAGGAATATCACGCAAGTATCACCATGTTCATTAAACCTAAAACCGAAGGACAATGATTAACATAATCAAAAACAAATTGATACTCAACAGAAATAATTTAATAGAATGGTCCTAATGTTAAAACAAAACTTAGAGCTAAACGAGTAAACACGAATCCAATAACTTCTGTAAACATTAAAATTGCCTTCAATAAAACATTTTGTTGAAAAATAAAATTCCCTGGTAGGGGTAAACTACCTACAAACTAGAGGGACATCCTAAACTCTACACCCCTTTTAGCATTATACTTGGCTTGAAGGCTAAGTGGTGTGAAATTCTTTTCTCCTAATTTCTTTGCCTCTGACGGAAACGATAGGGTATGGACAACATTTCATTACAGTCCATAGCCTGAAGTCCAATGTACAGTAGTAGGTCTACATAGCAGCAAACTCATAGCCTCGTAGCCCTTTCACATTGCAGTTGGCCGCTCAACGGCGACCACTAAAACAATTTTACTCTACTATAGCTGGCACATGTCTGTTAGCGATGGGGTTCAAAGTTCGGCTTGTTGAACTCGCTGACCCCTATCGCTCACTGGACTATACTAACTATAAGAAGATAGCTATGGTTAGCGTTTGCCACCCGCTGCTAGTAGTTAGCATAAACTGCAGTTTGAAAGAGCTTTTACAAATAAATGGAATAGCCTCAAACATCTTAAAATAAAATTCTGTTGATCAAACGTTATCCATAGACCTGAAGCCAAATGACAATGAGTTTAAGAGACATTCATATTTACCAGCCACCGAACACTTCATACGGTAGTGGTTTTAAATTCTTTTGATGGTCAGCCGGTGGAGCTACACATTCTTCGGGAGTTCTGGTACGCTGTGCAAACTCAGTGATGTTTCCAAGGAAAAAACTGCAGAAAACAATATAGTGCGCTAATTTCTTGGGAGAAATAATTAGGGCTACGATATTGTAACAAATAGAACTATGTATACTGACACAAAAACGATATTTAAATTACATACAACATTCACCATCTAAGTGCAAGCTATATCAATAAACATTTCCACAGTTCCAGCGGTCACACATCTGTAGTCAGAAAAGCAGTCAAGCCTTTTCATGAGTGTTGTTAGTGGAACCGTAAACGACTAAACAATCTACTTAATAAAAACGCTACACGCATAATATACTTAGTAAACATACTCTGCAGCACATAACAAACCTGGTTCTTTTTGGTCCAGGCAGGTGATCATACTTGGCGTGCAGATGAAGCAGTAATATCACCAGGTAACCAAATACCGTAGCCAATAAGGTAACGAACAGAACAAGAACCAAGGACAGGGCAGTTATTAGATCCATGTCAACAACACCAAATACTTTACTACAAGTAAATCAATGTATAGATTTTCATTAAAAGTTTCAATAAAACGTTGGATGATGTAACAGAGTTATGTTCAACTGATACAAGGAGCAAAATGTGGGATACAATAGCAAGCTTATTGTTGAGATTAAGTGTAGAGGAAAGTGATCCAACAGTAGCACGAAGAAAAGGCGAACAGAATAGTAAACTGGCCACTTGGATAGTAATTACAGAATAAAAGCAAAATCTCAATGAATGACAAACTGTGCGCTAATTGGTTACCCTGTATTTTGTAGCTCCACCTAGACTCTACTACTGGCTCCTGCTGACCATAGATCTCCCAATAGACTGGACTGCTGTCGTCTAACAGCAGCACTAGGCAGGCACCTGACTTGTTGCTATAGAATGACACAACTAAAGTAGAATAAAATACATCTTTCACTGAACTGTGCTCTATGGTGACTGTAACTTAACTGAATATTTGATCAAGCGTCAGCTTGCTCTCTCTGTGAGCTTATCCATTCTAGACAAGGCCATTATTTGTTACATAATGACAATGATTTTGATTATGTAATACTACATGTTTATTATTACGGGTTGATAAATACATTGTAATACATTCAGTCCTAATAGCAGGATCAATCAACAAACAACACTAATTACCATCTGTACTACAATGTCCATGTAGTATAATACGTAATATGTAATATAATACAAATAAATAGTTCATAATACATTTACATGTAAGTAGACAAAGCACAACATTATGTTCTATTTTCATAGTTCAAACACAAACCTTTATATGGTTTTTATGTTCTGTCCAGAAACAAAAGAATGTCCTTTTTCTCCTCAATCACCATCACTAAATAGATCACAACATGTTTATTCATCCTTCCTATAAAGTAGTACAGCCAAATCATTTCATCACCAATTAACCATTCAATGACACCAACCAACCATATACAGTAATAACATAATAATAACTGACAACCCACCACCAGCATATCTCCCAGCAACAACTGGTTCATCTCAAGGTCAACTTACTGGAATGTCCAGCAGTGTTCTGTTCACTCAGGAAAAGTGAGACAAGCTGTCAGTTTGCATCTCACAATTGATTTGCTGCACATGTGGTGCTGGATGTCACTAGTAGCTAGTAGCTACTTGACTCGAACTCCAGTGCTCACATGGTACTTCCTGACTGTAGCAGTAGTAGGATTCACAATGCTAATCCAGTTAGCAACCAAATTGGCCTAATATTATTGACTGTAATGTTATAGTAGGATGGACAGTATAGCTCAATACAAGCTCCAACCTCTTCAGAATATTCCATCCATGCACAATGGAGTAGACAGCACCCATAATTGCATTAACTAGCTCCAGTTAGTTGTTTATGCTATTGGATGGTGTTTGTCTAGCCACTTACTTCCGTCATTCAAGGTAAAACAGAAATGTGGCCATCGAGAGGCCGTCAACGAGATATTCATGAGTCTCATTTCGGATTACTCAGCTGTATGATGAGCCATGGTGGTTCAACTGAGCCTTTTTAATGCTTTCAGGAATGCAGCATTGGCAGCTACACGAGTTGGCCTGCAAATCAAGTCTAGAAATTTGTTCGGCCCAAAAATATGTTTGCATTAGATAATACAGAGGCCAAGCAGCAGCAATTGATGAAGGAAAAGGTAGAGACACCCCTAGAACCAACTAAAGTCAACATGCTGGAGATGTAGCAACAAGAATTGCACATTTTCATTAGAGAACTCCAGTGAAGCGCCAAGAAAAGCTTTCTGCGCGGAAAAAAGACAACCAAGGCACAAAACGCAGGTGCTTTATCCAGGGTTAGGAGCGTTGAATTTCCGAAAAAGGACTGCTTGGGAGTGGAGTCTCAAACTCTAGCCAAGGGGCAAAGCTCCAGGTTCCTGCAAAAAGACCAGGTAGAAAAAGGAGTTGGTTTGGTGTTTGGCTACCTACCTAGTAGATCACTACACTACAATATTGAATACAACGGGTATCAGTATTATATTCTGATTAGATAGAGATATACAATACAAGTATAACATTCAGATTCATATTCCGACATTACTACATTGACAATAATTGTCTTGTGATTGATTTGAATAACTGGAGTGGGTGGTCATTACAGTAACAGTTACAAATACCAACTAGTACCTTGACATGGTGATGATAGAGGTGTTGAACTTACAACCATATGCTCTCGGTAGGTCCTTCTGGGTTGCCCTTTTTACTATCTAGTGTCTTCTATTCTCAGTACTTTACCATCTTCCATGGTCATGGTCAAGAAGCCTGGTATCTAGGAACAGAACTCTGGTTAGAGCAGAAAGCAAACAGGAAGTAATATTATAGCTGCACGACCATACATCTAAACATAGCCTTTGTTTTGCAAATCAAGGATTTTTTATCTAAAAGTTCCCGCCACAAAAGGATTTTGTAGCTTGTGCGTATCATTGTTTACAGGACTAAAAATACTAATACTTGTTTGGTAGGTTTCCAATCTAAAGCGGGTGGCTGTGATGCCAATTTAAGCCAAAGGCTATAATATCATGCTCAAGGTTAAAAATTCTTGATTTGGATTTGGCCAAAGATTTGGTTGTCTTTTTTTTGTATTTTTTTGTAGTGAATCAGTAATTTCAAAATTGAAAATGGAAACTACAGTTCGTTGTCGACACTATCAAGAAAGGTTACTACGATCAGTTATAGTGAAGGTTGGTTGAGGTTGATTGACTATCACTATCGGTACAGTCGAGTTCTGTTTAGTCATAGAAAGAATCAATTGATCAATCAAATCATATCATAATCATAGGATAGTAGTGTTTGAATTGAGAGTATTCCCACTAAGACCGTACTTCGTACGTTGAATGTCAATGGTGTAGCCCTAGTGTTTAGATAAATCATAGAAATTTGTATAAACTCTTTTGCTTTTAGTTCTACTAAACTTTTTTGCTTTTAGTATAAGTTTAGTTTTACTCAACTTAACTTTTTTGCTTTTATTTTTGCTAAACTTTATTGCCTTCAATTTTACTATTTTCCACGAGGTGAGCAGTTAACGTGGTGATAGTCATACTCATTTTTGGATTAGACTAAGACTAAACTATTTATTTATTAGGATAGTAATAAGCCAATACGTGCACTTTTAGTAGTCCCGTCTGGTAAAATAAGGATGGTTAGTAATAGGTAATCACTGAATTGTCAATTAACTATGCCAATCAAGGTCACAGCCCCATAGCAAGAATTGCTACTTTCACTGACTCTGATTCTGACAGCGCCTCAGTCTGGTGCTGATTGATTGAATCATCGTGATTAGTGATAATGATAGTCGGTAGTCGCTTACTTTCTTTGTCGTGTCACCTGTTGGTGAATGACTCACACTGAAACTTAAGCATGTTGAATTGAAATCAACTCATTGTGATTATAATGTAGGCCTACGCCTTACAGTTTGTTATTTGGATTTGTAAACTAATTATTATATTTTTAATCATTCGTTATTAGTACGACTCACTTTCACTGTCTTATCTATGGACTGATTCATTGTCATTTTCTGTATGATTTTTATTGGAAACACTAGGAGTTACATGTACTGTTACAGAGAATCGGCCTATCATAATTTTTCTGTTGATACAGGGCCCAACGGTTCCGAGCATATTTGTGCACGGTCTTACTGCTTCTGGAAAAACCACATGCATTAAGAGCGTCCTGGAAAAACAAGAGGTAAGCTGCAGTTATTGCTTTGTTTTAGCTGAATAATAGCCATAGGTAAAGCTGTGTTAGTAGGGTCTCAATTTACTTCCCATATTCGTTCTAACATTACCCCAAGTTCTATGGGCTATAAGTATTGGCTCGGCATTAACATGCTAATTTTCTGCTCATTTAGGCCTTAGTTTATTTTAATTTCAGTATGTAGACTACACATAAGTCTCAATTTAGTGTATAATCTGCTTTATTAATATAATAATGTCTTTTATCTACATCTACAGTGTATGTTGTTGGTGGGAGGGTGTCGACTGCTTGTACTTTTGGTCACAAATTGGATGCAAATACGTCAGTTTTAGGATCCACTTCATGGAATGTTGTTAAATTTTTCTTTTATTCTTCTCCTATATTTGCAGCTGCCGTATGTGTTTATACATTGTGCTGAGTATTACACTCCTAGACTAATATATGAACACATCCTATCACAACTGGACTCGAGCAATCAGTTTACAGGGAGGTGCGATGATACAAACACATTTGTTAGATTACTACACTCCATATTACAGCATGATTCATATACCAGTCAGACTGTGTATCTGGTGAGTTGTTTAATGTTCTTGTCCCTCGCACTCTCGTCCCTCATGTTCTTGTCTCTCGTATTCTTGTCCCTCATATTCCTTGGTAATACAAGGGAATGCTACGATTTACTTAATATTGTTATTTATCATCTATATAAGCCCACATTAAGTCGTCTTCAATCAGTTTTCTATCAATTGGTTTTTGATAGACTATGAATTGATATCTCCTCTACCTGTTTGTAGTGAGAACTTGGTACCATCTGAATATAGATTTTTGTTATGGTGTTAATACCTTAGTAAATTTAATAATTAGGATGCATCATAAATGTAGTGCCATGTGTGGTAATAGACAATTATAATGTTGTTTATTTTAAGGTGTTTGAAAGGGCAGATAGACTGAGAAAGTTACCGATGAATATATTACCTGCACTTCTAAGACTACAGGAGCTGGTAAGCCAGATCACATAAAACTGCTGGTAGTAGGCTTCTCAACTACAATAGTCATTCTTATTCTCATATCTGACTGGCTATTGAATTCGCCAGAGTTATTTTAGTGTGTATTTATCTGCAAGTACAGTGTTGCATTGCCAGATGTGCTCATATAGACAACGTGTTTATATACATTTAGACCTCATTCCTTGGTTGAATTTTAGAGCAGAACCCAAGTCTGTGTTGTCTTAGAAAGTGAAATTCTTTGGGAAAACTTTAGACAATTTTCTACAGGATATCAGGAGCCGATAACTCTTCACTTTACCCCATACAGTAAAGGTAAGAGGATGTAATGCATTGGCAGTAGTGGCAACTATTGGTAAATTTAATCAATATATCTAAACTATTCATTTATACAGCATGCATAGGTCTACGGGAAATAGTAGTTCTGAGAACCAATTCTTCCGAGCATAGAAGTATATGTACATTGTTATTTGTTGCTCTAAACCATTCGAAAAGAGTGTATAAACAGAACGACAACTAAACTTGGACTGATAATTCCTAGCTACAGTTCTAAGTTACTAAAGCAAATTTGCGACAGCGACTGCTCCTCATCTTAAGGCCGTAGCATTCAAAGCTCATTAGGCCACACCCATAATATTGAGGCACTTTACATACACTAACTGACGCTCCCATTTTTTTAGAGGGACTGAAGCCTAGGTTAGTATGTGCTATATAACACGCGCTGTATATTATAGATGACTTGGTGGAGATACTGTCAGCTGACGTACCTGAAGACTGTTCTCCTGACCTCTACAGCAACTACTGCAGTTTAGTAGTTAATGTCTTCTTTGCAACTACCAAAAACCTCATAGAACTCAAGTATCTCGCTGATATGAACTTTAAAAAGTACTGTGAGCCAATCACATCAGGGGACAGTAAGTTATATGTCAGAATATACTTCTCCGGGTAAATTCATAGGAGACCAATATCCCCTTGTGGTGTGTACAATGTCGTCTGCGTAGAATAAGCAAGTATGAAGCTACTTGTTACTTATATGTAGATCAAACCAATGATCCCATTAACTGTTACATCATCGATTTATTCAACTTGAGTGCATATCCAACCTTTGAACCTCGACCACATATACAGTACATGTATGTATGCACACTTTATTGTGCATATTCTCCCATCGATGTTATAGTCCCAATGTGCTGCTACTACTACTACTACTATTACTACTACTACTACTACTACTACTACTACTACTACTACTACTACTATATTATTCTCTCATCAGAATTTGTAATAATGACTTGCTACAGAGTTGTCCTCCCAATGCAAATATTGTTCAGAGGTAAAGCAGCTCTTACTTGAACCGTTGTGTTTATACTCTGCTATTCTATGCACTTTTAATAGATATTTAACCATTTATATAATGTAATCAGTTGCAGCAGACAATTATAGAGGTTTGTGGAAAGCTATTGAACCACAACTTAAGACTGCAATGAGCTCTATTTACTTGCATGAGATATCAAGTAGCCAGTGGGAAAGGGCACAAGCAGAAGATGAAGGAGCAGTCACACTGACAGGTACATGACTTAAAAAATTCAATACTAACAGGATCCTAAACGATAATACAATAGTAAGGAGTTGTGTGCACATGTATAGTGAGGGGACAACTTCTGTTTAGTTTTCTGGGATTAGTATGTGGATATTCTAATATATGTATAATAATAAATGTCTCTATAACTACATGTTTAATTACATCATGCATAACGTACCATGTATATGAGAGATTCATCCACTATTAGTAACTTATTATACTTATACTTTATTATATTATAGACTGTAATATGAAGCAAATCATTGAGTTGCCATATTTCTCCAAATATCTCCTAATAGCAGCATATTTGGCATCATACAACCCAGCCAAGTCGGACAGGAAGTTCTTTGTTAAGGTATTGCTAACTACCCTCTGTCTTCATGCTTTAACATGTGCCATACCTATGTCACATTCATGCGTGTTATGTACATGCATTTAGTGTGTAGATTATATATCTACGTTATGTGTAGTTATGTAGTTTTCTAGTTTCGCGCTACTCTCGATCACTTATTATCGAACATGTATGATATATACATTGTATGTGTTCAGGGTCTGTAATTCACTGCATGCCTCTATGTGTTTTTTTAATACAGAATGCTGGTAAAATGAAGAAAACGGCTCAAATCAAGAAAACAGACCGTGTGAGTTTAGGCTCTATAGTTTCCACTCAGCGTCAATGCACACTGTTCTTGCTTGCTTTGAAATCTGGTCTTACAGAATTCAGTTCTGTGATAGTATTGTGTTACTGCGGTACATTTTATACATGACCATTATTAATCTCCTGTATGCACATGTATTATAGTGTTATATTGTACTTATCAGTTGTCTGGTTACATTGTAGACAAGTAGTCAGATACTGGGCCCCAAGCAGTTTCAGTTAGACAGATTAATGGCTATATTCTATTCTATTGTGGAGGGAAAAGTCCTACCCACCACCCATATTTATACTCAGGTAAGAACTCAGTCTTTAACTGAGATGGAATTTTGTGGTTCGCAAGTGGGTTTTGCTTGCAATAATGGATTTTTGCCTCAAAAAGTTGAAATAAATTAGTGAAGTAGACCTACAGAAAATTGCAACACTGTGATGTAAAAATGCGATTTTTATATAATTGCCCCAAAGGAAGGCAGTGCTGATACAGAAAGATGATTTTTGATATTAAGTGTGGGGTGGTACTGATCAAGTATCATTTTTCTGTTTATTAAAGTTATCATCTGTTTGTGGGGTTCTGTATATATATGTTACAAGTACATGTAGAGTCTAATTGACTTTGTCTGTAGATCACTAATCTTGTCTCCCTACGACTTCTTTCTTCTGTCGGCTCTGACGGACAGCTTGACTCTCCTAAATACAAGTGTCGTGTTACGCTGGAGTTTATACAAAGTGTAGCTAGGTAAGTACAAGTGTCGCGTTACACTGTAATTTATACAAAGTGTAGCTACATGTACTTGTAGTTTAGTACAATTATATGTACCCCAACTGTTCAGCACTAGTTTAACTTCTTGGATTTAATTTACATTATATGCGATGTGATAGGAGATATTTTCTCTCCAGCCTTGTCATAACTGAATACTCAGATGTCTACTGTCCCATCTAGTCTAGATAATTCAGTAAATGTACTTCTCTCGACGTAAGTGATAATACTTTCTATATAGGAATGAAAAGATGGATTTCATTGGTTCACTTATGTTGCAGGACTGTACAGTTTGATATACTCCACTATCTATACGATTTCAACTAAACTAATGGAGGCTATTTGTGGAACTGCTTACTAACGCAACCAGCAGCCATCTAGTGTTACACGTATGCCTAATTCTATTCTCTATGATGTACATGTATGTATATACACCTGTATTATATCTTGAATTTATATGCAGTCAGATTTTGTTCAAATCTCTATGGTTTGTATTCAATCTTAGAATATAGCTTCTATTGAAAGACTGAATCTCATAAAATCTATGGAAGGTGCAATTGTTTTCTGCAGTGTAAGGTGAATTGAGGGAGATTTGACATAAGATGGATTAATCATTTTGTATCATAACTACAATAGATAGTGGTTATTCATGGAACACTCATTCAGAATCTTCTACCAACTAAATTACCAAAAACCTGTTTATAATTGTATATATTATTTTAGCATTGCTGTCCAATTATAATGTATATACACTATTACATGTATATTCTACTGTTCAATTATAGAAGTACTATACAGCCAAGTGCATTTTTGTTGATTACAAATATTTTATTGATAACTAAATATCAACTTAATTCACAGCTCAAGGGATTTATTGACCTGATGGTTTCTCACTGTCTGCTACTTCAGCTAACTTTTTCTGTGTCAGGTAGTAGCTCGTCAGAGTTTTCTGCTCGTTTAACTTTTGTAGTTTCTTGTATGACAAGCAGCGCTGGTCATGACCTTTGGGTTTAAACAATGCCTCATTTTTGCAATCGAGATGCTTTGACCAACCCAGTAATCGATCTTCCAAACTTTGAAAACACTGCTTCTATAATGAGAAAATGTAACATGTGTTTCCCATAATGACAATTAGTTGAGATAGTAATAGATAGACTAGCTCCTCCATTTAGTTTGTACAAGTTTTATAGTAGGTATGCAATACCTTGATGTCGTCACATGCCTCAGCACATGGTTTTATTTCATGGTCCACATCAGGTCTACACTTTGGTGCCAGAGTAAAGCAGAGGAAGGGCATGAGAACAGGACTGCATTTGGAGTCTATTACAGCTGTGAATGCTGCTATAGTCTCTATAACCTTCCATTGCTTCTTGCTATTCACAGAGGTTGTGTTGTAGCCAAGGCCTACGTAAAGAATAACAATATTACAATCCCATGATAATTATAATGTGTTCATCTTATAGATGTAGCATCTCAATATTGCAGCATGAATACACAGTATGTCCATCTAGGCATGAAGAAAAATGTGATTTCTCCAAAGCTGTGCTATAAAAATGTAACGTTTGTTTTGGTTCAATGCGATATGGAGGTTGCAAGTACACCAGTTTGGAAGTATTGTATACACATAAGATAGTCAAATGGTGAACTCTTTTCTTACCCATACACTGCTCAATGGAAAGTTCGTAGCAGGTATCCAGGCTCTTTACTAGTAAAATGCTGCCACAGAATGTAAACAGAAACACAGTCCAACAATAACTTGCCATCTTCTAGTCTTCTCTCTTCGGCGGTTCTGGAAGGAAGTGATGAAGCCCGTCTGTTGTGCCACAGTTTATATTCACCAGGCGCGCTGTAAGTGGGTCATGATACAACTCAGTGCTCACTGCCACTACCAGCATAGTTGCCACCTCTAGCCTTGGCGAATTGGGACCCTGCGCAGTGAGTTTAGGCTGAACAGAGTAGCTCTCAATATTTTTATTTTCTCTGGGACTTGGCCTAATGTTGGTCGCAGAACCCAAGTTGTTGACTTGAAAGCTGCAGCAGTTTGCTCTCTAAATCTATCAACCAGAACTAACTGAACTCTTCATCACCGCATTACATATATCATAAATATAATATACTGTTATAAATAAAGTTAGCTGTAGGTACCAGCAAATCATTTGGCAACACCAGTGAGGAACTAACACCAGTATCTCTGCATGTTTATTGAAAACTAGGTTAGCCAATGAGCTCTAAATAGATATCTATGTGACCTCTCCAATGTTTCTTGAAAACTTGAGGTTTGGTGAGCTAGCCTTTCTTAGCAGCTTTGGTACTCTACTCGTCCGGTTTAGGCCCAAAGAGCTATGGACCTGGGATTTTGCTTGGTCGGTGAAAACCATCTCTTGCTTATGGTCACACCTTGGTTTTTCACATGAAAATGACAATTTTGTGATGCCTTCAACCCAGACCGGTGTTTTCGCCACTCTGACAGATTTTCAGCAGGAAATTTTTTAGCAAGTTAGTACATGTACTTGAGTCATACTGTGGTGAATCAGCCTCCGTGGTGATAGTCTCCCTTGGCTAACCATACTATTGGCATAGTTTTCATATATACTCATGCATACATGCATTGACACTATCTTATCCATATACTCTTATTATACATGCATCAACATTACTATTATTATAATCAACTACTTATGTATAGTGTGCTTTTATCATTGTTATCATTAACCAGTCAGGTTATCACAATTACGCATGGTTTAACATTACTATGTAGGCAATTATCCACTCTAGCCTGATTATATATATTCTAAGTCTTTTTACTATACACTTTTTGGGCCGATGTCTTGAAACATGCCCATATTTATATACTATCCATTTCGGACTATTGTAAGCACTTTTTGTGCAGGGCCGACCCTGTTGGTGGCCGACGTCGGGCGGAACTACTCTATGATTGTTGTTGCATCAGTTCCGGCCCGATGCCTCATCGTACCTTTTTCCGGAAGTGTATTTAGTATAAAAGCCAGCACATTTTCTGTATCAAATCAGTTGTTGATTGCGCTCTAATAAAGCAACATCTCCTAACTCAAACCTAGATGCTTACTCTTGCAGGCAGGTAGCTCCACCCACGGATCTTCTTAGATCCAAGCGGCTCGAGCTCATTCTCATACTCGTTTAAGCATCTCTTTCTACACTCCTTGTGGGTCTACATCTACGGGCTTTAGTCGATCCTGGATTCTATATGAATCTAGCGTCGGGCCTAAGTTCCTAGATTATCAGAACTTCTTTCTACACTCCTTTCGAGTATAAACTCTACAGACCTACGTCGACCCTGGACTCTTAGATGAGTCTCAGCATCGGCCTACGTCAAGATACATAATTACAAGAGCACTAACTAACTGTTCACTCTTTATGTAATGTGTGGAAGGTCACTTGGTCGTCCTCTACCAACCTCCAAGCCCTTCCCATACCCGTGCCATATCGGCACTCGTATGTAACACAGCTCAAAACATACAATACTTCAAATCAATAGGCTCTTGGTGGCTGAGTGGTCTAGCGCTAGTCACTCTGGTCTTGCAGCAATGACGCAAGTTATCTGCAAGGGCTGGAGGTTTTTGTTCCAAAGGTTATCTCTCTGTGCCATAATACTATAATAATACCCAGCTCTAGGAGCCGTGGCCAGACACGTTTAAGAATTGTGTTTGGCGGTTAAGAATTGTTTGGCGTTTAAGAGTTGTTTGGCGTTTAAGAGTTGTTTGGCGCCACGGATTTTATTATTATTATCAAGTCATTAGCAAATTGACTCTACCACGTATCATATAGACACCAGCATATTATATACATGTACATGTCCATATATCGGCAGGAACCAACATCATGTCAGATCAAGTGGTAAAGTAACCAGCAGAAATGATAGTTGGTGGTTTTTTTTATTATAGTGTTAGCAATGTATGATGGTATGGTGTCATGGGCACTAATAAGCTATTGATCATAATAAGAAGTTGTCCTCTCCCAATTTCTCTTGCTCTTCTTTTTTTCTCCCAGGGTATGACACACTTTTCTCAACTTTTGCTAGCCAAATATTTTTTGCGTAAATCTATGGGCAAAGTCATCAGCAATAGTTTGACACAAGTTTCAGGTCTAAAATCGCCCTAATACCAGAGATATGACCGTTTGAAAAACAGGTTTCGACTACAAGATCTTTGGCGTTTTTCATTGTGCCGGTCATATAGACAACAGGTAGACTTGACTAAAATTGATGACGGTTTCTCGGCCTAGTATAATTCGGACTCTGGTTGGTCAATTATGCTGACCTAGAAATGGAGGTTCGCCGTACTGTGTAGTTTTGCTATGCAACTTGCAATAAGCCTGTGAGCTTTATCAAATAACGGACCACGTGATAGAACAACGATGAAACCACATATTACTGATCTTTACGACTTTATCCAAGGCTACACCCAGACAACAACAACCAGCGCAAACAGAAAAATTTGCAACTTAGTTTTAGTTTACAACTAAACCAGTATCGAAGCCGTTTCACAATAAACGGCTCTGAATGACACAAATATTGTGGCAATAATTAATTATTCTCTACCAATGGGTTGTTAGCACCATTATGCATTTCTCAAAAACTTCTTGCAATCAGAGGTTAGGTCTGACACAACTCATTTCGAGTGCACTGATTGAGTGCTTTTCATTTTATTTTTTATCTGATTCAGTGATTGATTTTTGTTTTATCATTTGAAACTAAACTAAAACTCTTACTTGAATCAATACAGTTCAGTACAGTACGAGTCTTATCGTGAACCAGCAAACTCTCTTTGCCTCAAACATCACGACAATTAATATGTAAAAATAAAAAAAATAATTATTTATGAATTTATAAATAATAAAATAGTTTAGTATGTATATCATATGATAAATAATTATTAACTAAACTTAATATATGTGTTTGTAATAGCGATATCATGATAATATTAATTGAATAATTAATACAGATATATTTTATTAAATTAAATTCCATGTGGCATGTATATTTATTTTTAATTTTATATAGCAATAGTTCACAGTGCAATTTTTATTGTATAGTATCATCATTTAGTTTTTCAAATTCTGTAAATTTACAATACACTTACAGCACTTATACTTGTACTAATGCTTATCTATTCTTAATGAAAGCAATTGCACACGAACATACATGCAAATTTATTACTACAACTGCAATTATTATTTTAACTATAATATATTAATTATTAAAACTATACTCTACTTTATTAACATTATCTCCAACTAATTTACGAATAGGCTCTACTTTATTATCGCGAGATATAAGTACCTCACCAAGGATTAATAAATATTGTAACAATTATAATTCCTTTATAAAATGTGATGAATAGTGAAACAAGACACATTTTTATTTAGATTTGTTCCTTATATTTCAATGCTCATCCGGGCATCATCTTCAGAGGATAATTATCCTCTGATGTTGATCCTCGGATGAGCGTTGAAATACAAGAAACAAATTAAAATAAAAATGCGACTTGTTTTACTGTTCATAATAAAAATATTAGCTCACACTAGCATTTTCCAACAGATGTGATGAATAATAAACGTGAATGATATGATATAAGTCTACATTATAGAATATATGATATAACATTTTATCTAGTAAAGTAGGCTCTATATGGTGACTCTATGATAAACCTAAAGGAAATTAACAAAAATAAAATTTAAGATTAAAATTCATTTAGTAGAGCCTAGGTATATGGTGAATCTATGATAAACCAAGATGGTTATTTTAAACCTGTGACTGATTAATAATTAGTTATGGTTTATTTCATATTTGGGTCAATTGTATAGTATTAGAAATATATAGATATAACATAATTTATAAAATATATATGATAAAATTGGGTTTCGTAATATAAGCTGCCGTTATTTATATTAACCTAGACAGGTATAGGGATGCTCTTTATAAATTTATAACAGCACTTATAATATGTTCATCATTTACTAGTAATCATAACTGTTATGCTATTCAAGGTTTATAGAGTTACTTTTAGGCCTACATGTTGTATTAATATTTCAGCTATTTTATTATCAATATCATTAGGAATGTATCATGCCTAAGCTGGTATTTCTGAGACCATGTTATGATATGAATATAGATTCACCGCCTATCGTTGTAGCTAGTGCATATGATTTGTAATATAGTGATTTTACATTTTGTTTTTAAGGAAAGGAAAGTCTCGTACACAATAGGAAACATCACAATAAGAACATTATTGCCTACTCTTCTACAGGGGCAAGCTGCTGCTTATTGCAAGATGATGGCATTCCAGCATGGATTATCCATAATGCATTTGGTCTTTGTGATGAGAGGTAGGCAGTAACTTCAGACTATATAAACTATGCAAGGCCTGTTGCTATCAGAACATTTGAAGCAGATGTATAGAAAATGGTCATCAATGTCCACAATGCAAGCTATATTTTATCAAATTTGGTCAAATTCTTGTACATTTGGTGCTTATATCGCCAGGCCACTGTTTGGGTAGCATTCTTAGCCCACCAATCAATGCACAGGTGATGGCAGAACTTTTCAGACTCCTATGTTGTGTAAACTACTAAGCATCCATAAATGAATGGTAGCCTATATATATATTTGTTGCCATCAACACTTGGCTGTCAATCCATATTTTTCAGGTCAATTTGCAGCCACAAATTTGATATGTAGCTTTCTGTAATTTTAGATTGACAGGTGATGGTGTCATCATTATAGATTAGCTTGGTATGTCCTCAAGCCTCCATAATGTAACAGCTCAAAAGTCACTCCGCCACTAGTTGGTGTCTACTCTCACCTGGTTGATTCTACAAGAACGCATTTACCGTAAACCCATTGCAAGAAGTACATGTAGATAGTGTGATGATGCTAGCATCTACATTGTATCTAGTTTGAATTGCATTTTGTTACCTTGGGTTCGGCTACGGCAATAACATGCTGTACATGAACTATTCAAGATAAAACTTATTGATGTTGGTGTGTGTCTGCTGACCTTTAGCATCTTTATCTGTATGTTAGGATCAACAAAAGTATTAATGTTTTTATATTTCTTAGGTTTACTTAGCATAGATTTTCTGGGAGGTTACAATTTATTTTTCCATGCCTGAAATAGTTTAAAATGTCCAAGTATATTTTGAAACTACTGTTTTTATGCAAGGAGTTTGTCTTTTGTGAGTAGTCAGAGACTTACTTGCTTGTGTTTTCTTATTCAAAATTATACTTGTAGTTTTATCCTGGTACTTGCTTGTATTACTACTTGCTAAAATTATTATAACAGCTGTGAGAATCTAGATATTGCTGGCCAGACACCCACCTAGGCTGTCATTAAACCCACAGCTAAGCCGAGTGCTACAGAGAATTGGCTATTATTATACATGATATACAGCTGTGCAACATTTGTAGTCATAGTTTGTGAATATAACTATACTTGTGTCTGGTGATTTGTGTTCTACATCATATAAAAAAGGGTAAATGTTAAGACTCCTACTATGAACATAAGCATACAGAACTGGTAATTGTTTCAGCCTTATAAATTGAAATTGTGTAGTTCCAACAGCAGCCAAGTTGCCTTTTTAATATTCATCTCTGCTAAAATACATGTAGATATTTGTGATATTTGTATACATTGGATTTAGCTTTTTATACAACCATGTAACTAACTGTCGTCACTATACTAGTACATCTAGTCGGGCTCTACCTACAGGTGTAGCAGAATAATACCATATTTCACAGCTGTTTCCAATATGCAATGAACTGGTTTCAAATATTCCTCCATGTAGCTTCGGTTGTACAAGTGTCTATTAATACTGGAAGACCTATGTACAAGTCGCAGCTGGTAGTCCAGTACTAGAGTTATTTTTAGAAATGTGTCATTCTGTGAGACTGTTTGCAGTGAAAACTCCATTACCAACTGTACAAGCTGCCTAGTTCTTTCTCTCTACCAAATTTATTATTGTTACCTGGAACATCTTTGAATGACCAATGTATAATATTCTAGCAATGCATTTATTTTGAAAATGCAGATACATGTATATAGCTTACACATAAGGTTACATGAACAACTAGCCATTAATACGAAAATCATAAACACTATTTATACATGTACAATGACTTACGTTTATACGTACATACATGCCTTAATAAAACCATTTAATGCAGATATAATGTGTAAATTCATAGGTTGTCCACTAAGCATAGGATAAAAGGCTGCATTGGTGACTGAACATTGGCACAAATACTAGTACACTGACACTAGTAAAAATTCTGACAACTAGACATGTCACAGATGAAGATATCAAAGATTTAAGTTTAGTACAATCGCTTCAGTTAATGAACATCACCATAATTGAAGAACAGTCTTCCTTTATCTTTACACAGCCATTTTCTAAACAGGAGTTCGAAAATGGGTGTGGTGGATCAGCTAATGTCATGGCTTATTTACCAACTGCTCATTTGCCATGTCCCAACTGCCGTTTTCAAACAGTAGCCACACAGTTCTAGCTAAGAGTTGACCTTTGTGGGTATCTGTTACCAACATCTGCTGGATGCATTGTTGCAATAACTCCGCATAGAATCTACAGTGGGTAGTCAGTCAAACGTTGGTACCATTTCAACCTCTATAGATTAAGGCACTACAATGAAAATATTCGCTGTGATTAGTATGATAACATGCAGAGTCCGAAACTGCTAACTGGGTGAACTTTGAAATATGTCATGGGATAACAGAAGTGACAAGCATAAATCGAGTTATTTCCTTTGGGTAGTCATGAGATGGTTGCTAAAATTAACAAAGTCCTGTGTGAAATGGCAACAGTTGAAGAGAAGCCACTATCGAACTATAAGTCAAAATAAATTTTCTCATAATTACTTCCTATTAGACCCAAAGTTTCAATATATCATACATTGCATGAAAGGGATAGTAGATATTATAGTAAACTGTAACTTGAGAGCCGAGAATTGGAAATTTTGGTGAATTAAGTAGTTTTTGATGCCAAATAGTTCATGGCAGTAGAGGTACAGCTCCTTGGACAATTGGCAGCTGACTCCGTGATGCACATGGTATTTGCACAGGGAGTGATACCAATGTCTGTGTGTACTTCTCCGTACTAAAAATTTGAGATTTAAAACGACTCAAACCTTCCCAAGTTTTGACATTTTCCATTGTTACATGAAGAAGCTAAGGAATACTCTGAACGTAAGTTAGGGTATGCTCCACTGACCAGAAGAATTATAGGCCTAATACATGAGTAGATATAACAAGAAATTAAATCTAAAGAACCATTACCGCATTGCATGAATTAGTTGAAGAGAAATACATGCTGATGAATGAATCCAACTTGTTTATCATGAGAACATGATTTAGTTTATTTGCGCTTGGCAGGTTGAGTTTGAAGAATTCAATTATTTTCACATGGTTTAGATTATTAACCTGATCAACGGCTTTAAGCCAAAATATTAAAATTAGACAAAAACATTAAATATAGATTCTAACAAAACAATAATTTATACATGGCCTATTTATTATTAAATATCATTATTAATTATGATTATATAATAATATTATAATTATTTATATAATATATAATTATAAATAATTATAATAAATGTTAATATAAATCTCATATCATATTTATATTATATTATCATTTAATATCTAAATATCAATATGGCAATAATATGGCAATAATCATATAATTATACTAATTAATAATAATAATGAATAAGTAGTATTAAATATAATATATATTTTGTTATTATTTATATTAAATGTAGGCCTACATACGTTATAGATCTGTACCACCACGATCCATCATCCATCCATCTCCTACTGCATCACCGAAATCCTTGATCTAGATGTTCATTGTCTGTGATTGATTGTTATTGTCACTCATTGTGATTGTTTGTTGAACACTACACTGAACAGGTATGCCAGTTTTACAGACAGAAGAGTACTTGAGCAGAACATTAAAATTGAGTTGAGTGATTGCAATGAAGCACGTTGTTGAAGCCTATAGTCGATAGTTCACTATATTTTGCACTCGAGTCTGCATTTCATTGCAACGAGCTGTAAAGTTACTCAGGAAATTTAAATTCCTTCGACTTGAGCAAGGTTTTAACAACAAGAAAATGGGTCACAACTTGCAACCAATTGGTGATCACCTCACAAACCAAGTCGGCGTTGTCAATAGGAGTTGTCCCCTCTTTTCATAATAGTCCGGGAAGTTACAAATTTTATTGAGTTGTCTACATGACCGGCACAATGAAAAACGCCAAAGAGCTTGTAGTCGAAACCTGTTTTTCAAACGGTCATATCTCTGGTATTAGGGCGATTTTAGACCTGAAACTTGTGTCAAACTATTGCTGATGACTTTGCCCATAGATTTACACAAAGAATATTTGGCTAGCAAAAGTTGAGAAAAGTGTGTCATACCCTGGGAGAAAAAAAAGAAGAGCAAGAGAAATTGGGAGAGGACAACTTCTTATTATGATCAATAGCTTATTAGTGCCCATGTATGGTGTGGTCCTATCGTTATTCACAGTGCTTTCAAATCTGTGCTGGTATTCTACGTGGACATGCAGCAGTCTGTACTCAAGTCGCTGTTCCACTAAGCTACCTACTATCAGAGCCTCACCAAATAACTGACCTACACAATATGGGTATATGATTCACAAGCTATTATTGCCACTGGCCATAATGGCCACCATACACATGTAACAACTGTCCATCATGCCTAGTCCATTACATAATATCAAGATCAAGTGTACAAGTTATACTGGTTGAAGTGAAGATGCTGGGTATTAATACATGAACTAATACACACTCTGTTGTATAATGGTAGGTGGAACTGAACCCTGGAAATATCAACCTTGTATGGCCTCAAAGCACATTTAGGAGTGTTTTACTCATTAACAATTGGGGGAAGATGCATGTATTCAATGTATAAAACGAACTCTATTCTTATATATACACTAAGAATGCAAAACATGAAATTTCATGGAATACTCAGTATGAAAGGAATAATGCTCAATACAAACCAATACCCGATATACAAAGAAGTAATAAAACTTTGGAAAGATACTAAAAATACACATAATATAATGTAGAATTAGCATTATTTACAGTGTCCGGTTATGTTCAATGTACAGTCTAGTTGTCATGTGATTACATGGGAGGAGGACTGTCTAGTATAGGAGTGCTGGCTATCAGTTTGAGTATCTCAGGTTGTAGTCCAGCTATGATGTCTATTAACTGTGGATTCACCTCAGGATAATACTCCAATATCTTTGCCTTCAGTTCATTCTCCATGACACGCCTGAAATAGTATATAATATACATAATACTGTATAACACCATCATCATCATCATAGCAGTCTGTCGGTCGACAACGACTGTCTTCACTTTGGTCTGATCCTAAGGTTATAATGTTAACACACATGATACCGTATGACATAAGGTTACACATATGATACACATGATACTCTATGACATGAGGTCATAGTACATAATAATACAACTACACATTACATGCATACAGTAATATACACACACATAATGTTACACAAAGCACACCCACCTTGCAATACTGATAACAAGATGTCCGGTAGTAGTGCACATTTTAACTATCATAGACCGCTGTTCCTCGTTAGCTTTAGCTTCAATATGAGGGGGCACAGACTGGGTCTCCTAAAGGGAGTAAATAAAACAATATCTAAATACAAAGATAGAACAAGCTAAACAGTAACATAGCATGTAACATGAAACTCAAAGTGTACAAGTACATGTCACAGGTGTGTATGACTGTGTATGTGTAATATAATAGCTACACTAGGCACATACCTTCATCTTCTTATATGAAGAAATGGATACAACTCCAGTTAGAACTGCATGGAGGAAACCAATCTGAGGATCTTCCATATCAAACTGTAGGAGAGAAAGAGATCGCTTAGTGCTAGTCATAGTATTATATACATGTATTACCATTCAATAATGCCTAACGCTGGCATAGCTAAACAAATAATACTACATGCATGCTGGTGTGTATATAATGTACATACAGTAATTGCGGAGGTAGGATATACATGTATTTATATAACTGTAGAGGTAGGATATACTTGTATGTATATAAATGTACATACGAGGGTATCGGTAGAGCTACCAGTTGTAGCATCATACTGGGCACGGGAATCTCCTCTCTTTATAGTGGATGGAGCTGCCTTGATTAGCACTGGGTTACCACTAGCAACAGGTGGTCTCTTAATAACCTATATACATAGTCATGGAATACATAGTACATATTATATCCCTTAGCACAATGTATGTATCCATTACACATAGTACATAGTATATGTACATTGTATGCTGTATACATACTAGTATGTACACAGATAAACAAACCTGTAGTACATTATCATCTTATATAGATAATACAGTCATGTAGGTCCATATAGCAATTCACATAGCATGCTGATAATATAATAATAGTGTAGCAATAATATGCATTTCTACGCATTGGGAGTTGTCTACACTTTAATACCAGGGGGAAACAACTTCAACTACCATTGCACTGTAAAACTACTAGAAACATGGCAATATTATATTATATCATATAATATACATTGTATATTAGAATAAGGGTAAATAGACCAATCAGGGTAAAACCTACCGGTATATTCCAGAAATCATGTTTATTCTTGAGCATTGTTTGCTGCATCCATCCAGCTGTCCCTTTCATAGTATTGGCCAAGTTCTATAAAAGTACATACATGTATATTATTGTATTTATACATACTGTACATACATACTGTACATGTATATATACATGTATATAGAGAGAATATACACAAGCATACTCGTAGAACAGAGGAGATAATCTTATTCTAACGTATCAAGTCTCTCTTTCACTCCAGTTCAACTCAAACGTTGATGCTTATCTCCTCACCCAAACCACGTACCTTTCACTCTATCTCTCTCATTATAGTCTACTACATGTAACAAACAGCACAATAACCTTATCAACATGTAGAATGTAGTATACAATGGAAATAAGTAAGTGACGTACCTTCAATACAGTTATGTGCCTCTTTGCTGTAATGTGAAGTCGCATGTTCTGTTCAGAGTTGAGGATCACACATGTCTAAATAACACATACACAGACATACTGTAATGTACATGTACTATAATGTACATACACATACAATAACATACATGTACATTATAGCATCTAGACCCAAGTGACATTTGTCAAATACATCACCCTACACACACAGAAGAGCATACATTATATGCACACGTGACTCACCTCACAGATACCGTACATGTTTTGAGCATGGTTACGAAGTGGCAAGGTCAATGAACTCTGAAATAGAAGAAACCAAAACATCAGTATTTGATACAAATATATAATATAGGTATGATGTATAGCTAATAGCTTCACATTGAGCATGCCAAGCAGTGGGTGGGGAACAGGCAGCATATACGTGTGGTGTATGTCCATATATTAGGGAGTAAAAACAAGAGATGACCATCACCTATACGCATATGTATATTACTTTATAGTACTTACATTTAGTTCTTCACCTGCTCGACCCTCCTTAGCGAATGCCAGAGCAAACAAGGCCTGCAATGTATTATATAACAAAGGATTGAATTGTGCCATATAACTACAACAGTCACTGCTAGAATACATCAATCATAGAACTAAAGTTGGTTACATCAGATAGACATGTGATTTTCAACTGGAGTGAGTATACACTTATAGCACAGATCTCCCTTTCGAGTTAGAAATAACAGTGAGATATAACTCAAAATCAGGCAACAGATACTAAGTGAACATACCTGCATGTGGGGTATAGTGTTGACGTGAGCTGCCCACTCTATTATGTTGTCAAAGAAGGGAGTGTCCGGGCACAGCTACAGATTATAACACAATACATTTTATATATACATGTACACCAAGATGTTGTAATAAGATACAGTAGAGAAAAACGAAATCATACATGTTGTAACGACTTAGTTCCTTTCTAATTTGGGATTTGTTATCCCTTGACAGTATAGAGATTAAACTCAGAGTAGAGATGTAAAATAGGAGGCCCTTAGGCACATAGAACAAGGTAAGGTAGCACTGGGAGTAAACAGGTACAACTAACCTCACAGTAGGCATCGTTAGGGAACTCCGAGAGTGTAGCAAGTATATCAACCCTCTGATGGAATAACACATAAGTCTGTAGAATAGACATATACACAATGTACATATACATAAGAACATCTAACACCATCTAGTTAGTTTAGTAGTGATGGTGATAGCACTGCTATCGTTTTAACCAAACTCAATCTACGGACATGCATATCATATATAAAGACATATTGACTACACACTTGTAGATAGGAGCAATATATAAATTTCACTTGTAAAGCAATAGAACACGGGAGCTAGTGCAACTTACATCACGGGCTCGATTCCTCGGAGTACGGTCCTTCGGTTTAGGTTTCTTCTTCTCGGACACCTGAGCAGTTGTCCCAGAATTCTCTGTGTCAGACGACTTTCCTTGTTTATCATCACCTTTGTTAGTAGATTCATCACCTTCTGCAGGGTCCTCTTCACCTGCCTCACCACCTGTCAACTGTTTCATGAAGTTGATGTTGAGCTCCCGTAGAAGAGCTGTATTAGGGTTGGGAACCTTCGCAAGTTCTGGCTCAAGCTTTGATTTCTTCCGTGGCCTACTTTGGGGCTTGCTGCTATCCTCGTGAGCGGTTGGTTTCCCTCCGTGTTCTTCAGTTTTAGGTTTAGTGGGAGACATTTTATCATCTTGCCGTTGCATTCCAGCAGAGAGGTTGCCTTGCATTGGATTATTTGGGGCTGGTTGTCGATTCTGGTTTATTTGCTGATTGAAAGGCATTCTCTGCTGGTTAGGAACCATCTGCTGCTGGCGCATGGGTCTCATTTGATCCATTGGCATGCGCTGGTGCTGCACCATCTGCATTGGGTTCATTGGTCGCTGCTGATTCATCTGCATCCGTTGCTGAGAGCCCATCATTTGCTGAGCATTCATCATCCTTTGCTGTGGATTCATCGGCATTTGTTGGTTTAGTTGCATTCGCTGTGGGTTCATCTGAAATTGTTGCAAATTCATTCGCATACGCTGTGGGTTCATTGGCATTTGTTGATTGTTCATCATCATTCGTTGTGCGTTGAGTGGCATCCGTTGACCAGCCAATGGCATTCGTTGACCAGCCATCGGCATTCGTTGACCAGCCATCGGCATTCGTTGACCAGCCATCGGCATCCGTTGTCCATTCATTGGCATTTGCTGAGGGTTTATCAACATATTTTGTTGATTAACAGGTTGCTGCTGGTTGTTACTGAACTGAAGCGGAGCATTTTGAGGAAGCTGCTGTTCCTGCTCCCTCTTATGCTGCTCCAACATGAGCCTACACTGCTCATCCTCAAAGTCTTTATCCGATATCATCTTCTTCTCCCTCTGCTCCTTCAGCAGCTGCATCTCTTTCTGTTTCAGCTCTCTAAGCTCCTGCTCTCTGGCATGCTGTGCCTGCTGTCGTTGTTGTAGCTGGTGTTGCTGCTGCATTTGCATTTGCTTCTGTGCCTCTCTCTGCTGCTTTATCTTCTCTTCTATGACCCTTCTCTGCTCTTCCTCCAACATGCGCTTCGTACGATCTGCCTCAGACTTCCTGATATCATCCGGGTGCCTCCAGTCGAGGTCCAGATCTGCCGGGTATGTGTCCATCGGGTCCTCTTCTGGTAGTATCCTGGTCACAGGGCCTCCAGAAAGTGCCTCTTCTATTTGCTGCTTCAGCTCCTGTAACAGTCACAGGTAAGGTGAGAAAACTCCAAGAATAGAAATGGCAGCCTACAAGCACTATTTTAGGAGTTTCAGCTTGGACCATTTCATTACAGTTACCGCTCTTTTGTTTAAATAGTGGAGAAGTCGGTCATATCATGATTATCAAAGCTAGCTAGTGTTGACAGATCCCTAATCTAAACATTCGAAAAGAAAGAGAATTTAGGGTAATACAAAGCACTTACATAGTATTTCTTCTTGTGCTTGTCACTATTCATGTGCTTGTCTATTAGTGCATCGACATGTGGCACCCTCTTAGAACAGATCTGTAACAATGTACACAACACATGTACACATCAACCGAATACAATGATAGTACACTAACCGAGTACAATGATAGTACACTAACCGAGTACAATGATAGTACACTAACCGAGTACAATGATAGTACACTAACCGAGTACAATGATGCTACACTAATGGATACTTAGAGAATAGTTCCTAGTTGAATATGGTAATGTACTAACTGTATATGTACTAACTGTATATGTACTAACTGTATATGTACTAACTGTATATGTACTAACTGTATATCTACATATTGTATATCTACATATTGTATATCTACATATTGTATATCTACATATTGTATATACCCGTCTACTTACCTCACAGAAGAAATGTGGTTCCTCTTTCTCTTTGATCTCATAAGGCTTAAAGTTGAGCACATTCTGTAATAATAATAAAATACAAGCATATGCTCTGCTACTACAGCTTTTATGCGTATCCACACGTTGTATGCAGCACACAATGTGCATGTGCTACGATAACGTCAGTCTCAATCTAGACATGCTGTTGTCAACAACTCACCGACTGTGATACTTTGAAATAATGTTAGTAGTATATACCAGGACAACATGATCAACACCACACAGTCACGTGTTTTCATGAGAAAGATACGGTACTCCCCTAGCAAGGTGTAAGGTGGGTCATGTACATGTAATACTCACCCTGTAAGGTAAGGCAGCAGGGGCTTTACATCTAGCCATCCAGTCATACAGTATCTACAACATAACAACCCATCAACAGTCATCAATAGGCCTGAAATACACTGGAAACACAATCCTGTACAGCACTGGGTGGTGTCAGTGTCAATGAGGTCTTGAGCATGTAAAGTGTCATTGCTATTTCTAGAATGGCTATTTCATCTACAAACAGCTCTAACCACCCAAATGACTGACAACACTAGAACTAATGAGTGAATGGATATATCAGTACCAAACAAATCTACAACCCATTGAATGTGCCGAGGTAATATGACACTTACGGACATGTGAAACTGAGTGGCCATGTGCTCTATCCAGTTATCAAAACCAAGCTCTGCGACATCATTGGCTGCCACTGCACACGTCTACAATAAACATAGAAGCGTTATACATGCTGTACATACCTAGTTATTACACACATGTATATTATGTTGGCCATACAGATGACAGATGTTATGTGAGCAAGGTGCTTACATAATGCAATGCATAACTACATGTATCTTACAAGTTAAAGCAAAAAGTTTCTATGAATTCAAGTCTGTAATGGTGTTTTCTTGTAAGGTTTCCTCTTGTAAAACATCTCTACTGCTAAATGAATTATAGTTAAATAATCATTTCACATTGATGTTCTCACCCTTTGCACAACCAACTATAATTCAACGAGTGGACAACTCCAAAATCACGAACATATCTCACAGTAACTACTATATCATGCTCTCCACATAGCATACGGAGGGGAGTGGACATGAGTGTATTATAAAATGTGTGTATATAGATAGAGGAGGGAGAGGGAAGGTATGTATTTACCTGACAAGGGAAACAGCATATATAACGTATATAGAGGAGGGAAGGTATGTATTTACCTGACAAGGGAAAGTCTTGAATCTATTCTTATCTCTGGTTAGCTTAGGTAGTCTCTGTGTTACTAAGATATACTCTACATCTTTCTATAAGTAGAATATACCGTATTAAGTGCATGTGCACTTTGTATAAACATACCTTTTATATCATATAAGCTGTAGTTAACAGACCTGCGCATGGTGCAGACCAGTATAAGTATGTACTAGGGTGTACATCATGATAGGATTAATGTGTGCCACTAGCAAAACTTCAAGTAGAAATATTGGTGATTGTATTCATGTCTAACAGTTGTAATAGACAGCAATCCTTGTAGACACACCGATAGCCTGATTGAAGTAGTGACTGTGTTCTGTGACCTTCACCTTTAGCAATAACAAATGGCCATAACTACCAGCCCCCTGGTGTCCATTTATTGCACTAACAAATTGGAATTAGAACAAAACTTCTGTGCATTTGGGAGATAACAAATAATATCTAGTAATATCTAGTATTATCCACTAATGCATTAAGCTCACCAGTTCAGTTGGCTTCCCACTTCTATTCCTTGCAGCTGGTGATTTAAGCTGTGCAACAACTTTCTAAAAATAAAACAGTTAACAGTTCAGTGGATAGGTATAACTGAATAACTTTAACTATACACATGGTATAACTGAATAACTTTAACTATACACATGGTATAACTGAATAACTTTAACTATACACATGGTATACCTGAATAACTTTAACTATACACAAGGTATACCTGAATATAATGTATCTATTTTACAATGTATATTATTATTGGGTTCTTGTGCTCTGAGGAGATTAGATACATACTACAACTGCTGGTGGCCCACAGGGCTTTCAATAATAAACCCAACAAGCTCAACCTGAAAGTGTTGGCTGGTGCAATGAGGCAATTATCCACAGGTTGTGACCAGAGATGGTTAGTAGATTTGAGAACACAGCAGACCACTGTATATAGAATGTTCCCTATGGGTACAGCTATACTCCAGTTAGACAGGGTGCAAACCAACTGATGGTACCAAAGTGAACATAACTCACCAGAAGTCTTCTAACATGACTGTCTGACTTGAGATGCTTCTTGCACTCTTTCTTGGAATAGCCTGCAGGTACCTCACATATCTAAAAACATAGGAACCTGTCAAGTACTTGCTAGTCAATGTCCAGAGACACCAGCTAGTCAATGCCATAGGATACATATGACATGAAAGTGCCTCACCCAGTCTAAGCTAAGAGAGGACAAACAAGACTCACCTCACAGAAACAAGCTCCTTTCAAGTTGTCTTCTAGCGAATGTTTCTTCCCTGACGAGGAATTTGGTGGAGGAATGGAGAGCATTTTCTACAGGTAGAAGGAAAGTGAGTTTTTATTTGGCGTACAACAGAACACACAATACATGTATGTTACACTGGTATCCCATAATATATTCATAATATACATGTACATCATATTACACGTATATTATGTATCGACATATACCTCGTCTTGTCGGTAATTTAGTAAATTACTGGAGAAATGGCAGATTTAACACAGATGTATAATTCGGCATAATTATGCAAAACAACATTCAGCCTCAAGATGGATAGTATGAGCACATCTCATTGGACGAGGTTCGCTCACCTGGTATCTCTTGTTGGGGTGGGATTGCAGCCAGCCTATCATTGCCTACAACATAACATAGAACCATAGACTAATTGTGGTGAATACTGTGCCAGCCTACATGTGAAAGGCTATGGAGCTCTAGTACATGTGTATGTAATATCCCTACCTTTGTGTGCTCACGTGAATCAACGTGGTCCTGTATGTACTCGAGTATAGGGTGGGTCCTTTCGCCCCACATGTTGTCACAAATCTACAAGATAACACAGTCTAAATGATAGGCAGAGGCCTACAAGTATAAATATAACAAAAATATAGTCAACTGTGTAAAATATATACACTGTACCTAAGGCATGTGTACCAGTCACTTGCATGTATAATAGTAATATTCTATTCACTATGCTAACTGTCCTACCTGGCAGCAGACTAACATCTGACTCAAGTCCAACCCAGCTTTCTTTGCTTTCTTAATCTGATCAACAAGCAGCAGATTTGTCTTCTCCTGCAATTATAAAGGTAAAGGTCAATCTACTAGTGTGTAGTGCTGACAACCGCTGTAGTAGCAGTGGTGGGTAGCACCACAAGTCAAGCGACAGCACCAGAGTCAACACCAGTGCTAGCTGTACAACTTTTAGTATTCACACACACTATGGCACCATAATACACCAAATTATTCGAATTACACATTACACCCACCGCAGTGTTGACCATTCCAGGAAGAGACATCTGACCAAATTGAGAGCCATTTCCAGAGCTGAAAAATATCCACATAACACAATACAACATCATTTGATACACAATTGATGTCAATATAAGATCTGAGAATTATAAGCCTCATTTAGCTAATTAGCTATATCAGTCTCCTCCAAGTGTACTGATATATGAAATACAAAATGCAGAAAAGACACCGAGAAATTCCACTCCATAATAATATCAAGTTACCAGCCTCAAGGTTTCAATACTTTGGTATGGAAATCTCAATTCAATAAAGTTGAGAGTTTATTTTGTGTTTTCAACATTATTCTGTTAAAGCCAACTATCAAAGCGTTATATTATAGGGCCCACATTTTGAGCAGGATATCCAATCACTTAAAAATTCTTCATATTTTGTTAGGGACAAGTGCAACTGTGAATTACATGGACGAATTGGACACGGATATGCCAATTCAGTTCCATGCTCACAAGTATGCTTGTCATACAAATTAAATATGCATATCAATGCTTCATCTGAATACTGTGCGGTAAACAGATATCCAGAGATATGCCAATGTTCTTACTAAGTCGTGTAATGCTAGGCCAAAGATAGTGGAAAAGGGAGCCTACTGGTGGCCATTTTACTGCCGACTTCATCCGCAAGCAACATACACTGTACATTGCATATCTGATTATAGGCAAAATTTAACTTTATGGCAATACTGCGAGATTATTTTAGCCTCCAACTCGGTAGCCATTATCCATTGTATCCACAAGAAGATACTGGACACACTCAATTGAACAAAGACTTCTGGGGTGACTATAAATGGTTTGAAATATACAGATCTATTCAGATGCTGAGTTGAGGATAAGAATTGTTACACCATGGATACTACCAAGCATTCTTAATATTGCCTGGATTGCACCAAAGGCCCACACAAGTATTTCCCACCACTACAAAATCATTGGAAAATTAATTTTACTTTTGGCCACATATCCCGATTTGTTTCTTCTGATGGATCAGTGCATTACTTTTGAAAATTGGCCCGGCATGTATTTGATTTGAGTTGGCCTCCTTCAACTTGTGACTCCACTACAAGCATGTGGTTGTATTCTGTCCTGATGGTTCAGAGTCTGTGGCATTCTGTCAGAATAAATCTTGCTAGGCTATGCACCAGTGCATCACCACCAACCAAGAAAGAAAATTAATATATTTTTCTTGGTGTTTGAATTGCAATCAGTTTTTAGATCCCAGATTACATCTTTTATTACAAGTTTCACGTTTTTAAATGTTTTAATTTATATTTAAATGATATTTTATTAAATATTATCAACACTCCTTTCAATTCGACTTTAAAGTACGGTTACATCTCAGCGATTTGTCGCATGACAACCTTTGGAGGCAATAGTCCAAGACAAGCAAGCCAACAAGATCTTAGTGGGGGCACTGTAATACGTTTGAACACGTTAAGTTAATAATCAACATTATTAGGTATTTTAGAACTAAGATGTGCAGTACCCAGTACAGATATGTGCATAAATTACTTGGGAATAAATCGGGCAGTCTCCTGATCTTTTGTTCCACTATCTTTGGTTAATTTAATCATAAAAAACTAAAATGCACCAACTCTGTGGCAAGGCTTAATGCTCTAGCAGATATAAAGGTACAACCATAACCATTGAGTATCCAATTAAATAACCGGTTATCTGTTATGAATACACAGACTAGAACTAAAATAGAGAATTGGTGCTTGGTGATCTGGCCTACTTTTTAACAGTTGCACCTAAACTCTGTTACCTCAGATGTAAGATGTGTTAGCGCAGACCAAATCACCACACAACAAAACATCAACACGAATATTTTAAATTAATATGCATATTGCAAAACTGAAAATATGTTGAATGGATTAATGAAGGTCACCTCTTGCAAAAGCACCAATGAGTTTTTCAGCTTCGAACCCAGGACAATTTACGAGCTAAAAACATGTTCTCTGACTAAGAGAGCAGACCGCCAGGTCATTAACATGGGTAAAAAATCAACTGAAGAAATTATATCCGGCTGTCATGTGGATTTAGTATATCACCCACAGATATTGCTGTCTACAAGAAAAACTATGAGGGGAACTGCCAATCAAACTACGACTTGTTAAAAATGCCATTTCCAGGTGCATTAGTAGCTGTTAAAGTTGGCCCAACAGTTAAATCTGTCTATTTTTGGGAAGGCGAAGGGCACTGAGAAATGCTTAGATTTATAAGAGAAATAATTAGATTTATAAAAGAAATAAAAAGCTGAGCATTAAACTCACGTTTGCTGGCAAGTCAATGAGGATAAAACCAATATAAATAAATCTATTATTAGTATTTAAATCTAAATCTAATGAAACTGTCTCCCAGCAATCATGTCAGAAACTGATTACCGGAGGTTTATAACTAAAGGAAATTATTTGTATTTGAAAAAACAAATATTCCCAAACACCACAAGAGTCATGAGAACAATGTCACTAGAACCTAAGTTCTTGAGCACAAACCACTTTGCTGGCTGCGACAGCTGAGCCAAGAAGGATAGTCATAAATGTGATTATCATTATTATATTTCTGCATAAAATTTCACTTCAAATATTGCAAAGCATGTGGTAGTAAGGAAATTCCTCCAGAATTACAGTGCACTTATATGTTAATATTTAGCTTAATCGTAAAAGTGCCTCATAAGTATGTTACCGAATGTTACTTTTATCTGTTTGTTAACACATCCGCTATCACTATTTAATTTATATAATTAAAATAGTAATTTAATCAATTAAATGAATTGCACGTGTAATAATCATGCAGCACATACAGGAATTCATTTTATAAAGCAAGTAAATACAAAACAAAATTATTATAGCTTGCAAAAATCTTGATTGAAACACAACTAATACGAATAAAACAATCGATGTGAAAACACTAGTGGGATTGGAAAGCCTCGCCAGCACCATAAAATGCACCTGTGCACATGTAGAAAGTGGGCATGTGAAGAATTGGGTCATCACTAAGACTTGAAGGCTTTATAATACCAGACTTCACATGTTATTTTACTCTAGAGAGGATACAAACAGTAACGCTTTACTTGATTGGCCGTTTGCAGCTAGAGCATCGCCGGTAACCACGATGTGGCTTTACTACACTATATTATTCCAGGCATCCTTGACTGTCTGGTGGGTTCAAAAGTTCAACAAGCTGAGCTTTAAACTCAACAGCACAGCGGCAGTCTGGATAGAACATTTAGCCCGTTACTTTTCCCATGCCTACCTAAGTCCACCACACTAAACTCTAATTATTACCTAGTTGGGATTAATGGAGGTATTAGTCTAAGAACAAAACGGAACGTATGCAGCGTTTTAGAAGAACCGGCAAGCGCAACTAACCTACTGGCTAGGCGACCATGGAAAGGTTAATGAAATTGTTACTAATTAATTCTGGCTAGTGAAGAAAATGCACATCTGCAGCACAGTTTTGGATGTGAACTAATTTAATCATGTCCTGGGCTTTGGAAGTGTTCAACTCATTGGTGTTAACATTTGTTACCTAGTTGGCTCAATCGAATGAAATATTTTCCTCACAACTACACAGCAATACAGTATAAAAACAGTAGCTAGACAGTCTTAGGTTAGGGTTAAAACTGTTGTTTGTGAGAGGCTTTACTTTTCATAGAATAAAACATGCATATTTTCAAGTGTTCGGATTGATTTTTAGTCAAAATCCCTCTACATTTTACAACTAAATAGTAGTTAAAAAATAGTACCCCAACACTTGGAAAGTACGATGGTCTTACCTCCCTAAAGCTTGGCCCATGTTCATGCTAGGATCTGGTCCAAGGCCTCTCATCTTTTTCATAGGAGGACCTTCTTGTGTAGCATTTTGAAATTGATTACCCATTTGATGACCCATTACACCTAGTTGAGGATTAAAATTGGCCATGGTATTCCCCATCTGGTTAACATTTGAAACTTTCATCGGCATGGGCATATTATTGGACATATTTCCCAACATGCCCATTTGCATATTTCCACCTGGCAGCATATTTGACCCAGAAACCATTTGCGGATTCATGCGATTGTTCATCATGTTACCCATCACGGCCATATTCTTTCCCATTGAGGCATTCATGTTACTACCTACATTTCCCACCTGGGCATTGATATTGGTTGGTGTGTTACTGGACCCATTGTTCATTGGAGCATTCATATTGTTGGTCATGGGCATTTGAGGATTCATGTTTGATGCCATATTCCCCATTTGAGTGTTGGCATTGTTCAGCATATTGGGGCCACGAATAATGCTGCTTGGACCTACTTGAGTATCCATTGCATTCATTTGATTTTTTCCACTGTTCATGATGCCAGAATTGCTCCCCATGGCAGCCTTCATACTGTTCTGCATGTTCATCATCATCATTTGCATGTTAGCAGCAGAGCCATCTTTATGGGAGCCAGCATTTTGAAAACTACTTTGGTCTGCACCATCTCTCATTATAGTAGAGACAGCACGGGATTGTGAACTATGATCCACTTGAGGTCTCATATTCGGATTAGAAATTCCAAAGTGCTCCTCAGAATTATTTCCAGACATTGAACTTGGCGGATGCCCTCCCATTTTACCTAAGTGTTCATTTGAGTTGGATTTGCTTGCAGATATACTTCGCTTTTTGCCCATCATGGCTGTCATCATGATCTGATTCATTGCATCATTCATAGAATCTGGATCCATCTTTCCAGACGACATTTTGGTCATGATGCCCTGAACGAGAGCAGGGTTATTTTTCATTGCAGCTCCCATCAAGTCATCTATCGTGCTTTGATCAGGCTCACTCTCAGGTCCCATCATAAATGTCATCATCAGATTCGTATCTGACTTTTGAGAGCTACTAGATCGACTAGGTTCGGCTGCCTTTGGTGCCGGTTCACTTTTAGCCGATGGAAATCGGTTTTCAACAGGTGGAGCATTATTACCACCATGAACATTACCTTTTTCTTGAAACCGACTTTCATGATTGTCGAACTGATGCGAAGCATTGAAATGCTCTCGATCAGCAAAGTCTCGCTGTACGGATAGGTCTACTCGATCACCAACTGGTTCATTTGCACGAGACTTGCTCCCACCGTGAGCCAGTGAGGTAGAACGATGCCTTTCCTCTCTCGGCATATCAACTTGTGAGTAACTTGCACTATCCTGCCGTGATGTGCCAACTCGATCACTACCTGGTGGCTGCTTTGTAGTGTTAGATCTTACAGTATCCTGAGGGCCCACATTACGATTACTTCCTTTATCAAAAGACATACTCATCAGAGGAACAACCCCAGAATTGGGTTGTGTTGGAGCAGAATGAAGATTTGATGCATCATAATTTTCTGCGGACTGTTCATATTGCTCCTCATATACCTCATTTCCCTCTTGGTAGTCCTTGGAATAATACTCTTCTCCCCATTCGTATTCCTTTGACATATGATCCCCATCACCGCCCCCTCTGAAACCCCTAGGAAACTCTGATTGACTTTGCTGAGAATACCCATCTTCAAAACGACGATGGCCATCTCTAGATTGATCACCATCCCTTCCTGAGAAGCCTGCCTTTGTACCCTGCAATGTGTCACCTTGATCTCGGGCATCTCTCAGTGACAGTGTTTCTTTATTATGTTTGCTTAAACCATATGAGTTGTCACTAATTTCCCTAGATGACATGACATGCCTCTGACTTTCATGACTATCAGGAGCACTAGAATAGTCACCATGCTCACAGTATTGGTTCAAGTTGACCTCGTGTTGACTAGAAGACATATGTGCTGGACCTGGCACAATAGCATCATATTCCCCTGCTGGCGGCATGTTTGGTGGATGATCATTAGCAGATGGATCTCTGGATACGAATCCAGAATTAGACGAAGTTTTTGTTTGGAAGGATTGGCTTGTGTCTGCTTGAGTTGTAGCAGCAGCAGCATCCTGTTGTCCATAAGTGCCGCTCCAGGAAGAATAATTACTTGTGGTATCCACAGTTGAAGCTGTTGTGGTTTGAATTTCTTCATAACTCATGTCTCCAGTGGCTTGGCTGTACAGGTACCATTTTTCATACCAGGCTCTATACTCTTGGGACTCGATTGGCACAGCAGGTCGCGGACCAGGAGCCTCTATTCCTGGGGGCAACATGCGAGTAGCTGATGTGTGTGACTGAGCTTGGCCCACTTGAGCTGCGACTTGGGATCTTGTGTTTGCTGCATAACATAATGTATATATGTATATACATGTATGTATATATATACATTGTATAGGCTATAGCACATACATGTAGAAGTATATATTGAACTTTGCCCTAGTCCCAATTTCTACTGTTGAAATATCGTTACATTGACATATTATTTCTATTCACAACCTACAGTTATCAAGTTAGTTGGTCATTTGTTGGACTTTCACAAGATTTAATGGTTCAAAAGATAGGGTTTAATAAAGTCGCTAAGTGTAGGCAGCCATGTCATATCCAGGCAGGGATGAATACACACATCACTGCCTGCACATGTATATCATCGATTGATCAGTAATTACGAGTCAAACTTGAACATATTAGTATCAACTACCAGATAACCACCGCATAGAAATTAAGAATTTGTCAATGATTAGAAGAGAATCCAGGCTACAACTTGTTGAAATATTATTGGTCAATTTTTATATCATTTTACAAAGTAAGCGGTCGTGGAAATTAATTTTTTTGTTTCAACAGTGTATGTGGAAAGGTAGAGACAAATGTGCCACCCAGAGATGCAGATCTTGACAGTATACATATATCGCTACAGTACTAAAGCAAAAACTGGAGAATTTAATAGCCAAGGTTCAATCACAGAGCAGCGAAAAGAACATTGCAAACCAAACTGGACAATATATACACCAATTTTCCTACCTATAACATAATCAAAAGCAAATTGCGGAACGTTTTAGGGCAGTAGGATGAATGCAGTGACAGCTGCCACGCTAATCTACCCAACCTTTGCAATGTCATGCATACTTGTATTTAGCAATTAAAAGAGTCGTTGGCCACACATGGGAGAGATAATAATACAGAAAACGGAAAACAAAGATTTGAAGACTTTTAGCCAAATGAGTGACACATGTTTTTGTGAATGATTTTGAGAAGAGGACATATTCTTTTTATCCTGGGTAAAAGAACAAAAACCAATCTCACCGTTTCATTCAGTGACAGCCTATAAACAGGTATGTGCGTTCAGAACGTTATATAGTACCTGTAATGAGAACGGGCTTCGGCTCCTCAGAACTTTCAGAATTATGGCTTACATCAGTGCTTAGAGCACTGCTTCCAGGATACTGATTAGATGTTGGTGGTGGAAAGCGGGGACCACCTTGTGCTGTAGGTCCAAATCCACCTCTTCCGCGCTCCCCAAATCCACCTCTTCCACGCTCCCCAAATCCACCTCTTCCACGTTCTCCAAATCCACCTCTTCCACGTTCCCCAGGACCACTTCTTCCACGTTCTCCAAATCCACCACTACCACGTTCTCCAAATCCACCACTACCACGTTCTCCAAATCCACCACTATCGTGCTCTCCGGGTCCACTTCTACCATGCTCTTCAGGACCCCATCTACCATATTCCCCAAACCCGCCTCTTCCATGCTCACCAGGTCTGCCTCTTCCACGCTCCCCAAATCCACCTCTTCCACGCTCCCCAAATCCACCTCTTCCGTGTTCACCAAATCCACCTCTTCCGTGTTCACCAAATCCACCTCTTCCGTGTTCTCCAAATCCACCTCTTCCATGTTCACCAAATCCACCTCTTCCACGTTCACCAAATCCACCTCTTCCACGCTCTCCAAACCCACCTCTTCCACGTTCCCCAAATGCACCTCTCCCAGGACCACCTCTTCCACGTTCCCCAGGACCACCTCTCCCACGTTCGCCATATCCACCTCTTCCGCGTTCACCATATCCACCTCTACCATGCTCTCCATAACTGCCTCTCCCACGATCACCATATCCACCTCGTCCACGCTCTCCATAATTTCCTCGGCTACTATGCATCTTTCAGCAGGAGTAATTGAAAACCCTACAATCAAATACAATCTAACAATGTTGGTCTTGCGTCTTATTTCAAACAATAGTCATAGACCAATTTCAATTTAATTAAAACCAACAGCTTTAAAATGAGTCAATACTGCAGAGATTCCGATTGTACAAACAACAGCCTTATCTCAGTGAGTATCCACATCACTGTCTAACAGTCTAAGTCACCATGGCTTGCTAATTTATAATATTTAATTCTAATTCTTTTCTATATAATTGTCACCAAGTTTAGTCATGGGCAGTCAATTAACTTCAAATCTAGCATAAATAAACTGTAAAATAAAAGTTGGTATTGCCTGAATTGAATTCTCTTGCACTGTAAAGCATAGCTTATTTAATTTTATTTATTTATATTTATATTAGCTAGCTGAGCACAGCATCTCATATCATGTTCGTTACGTTGTGTTTTGGCATGCTTTTTTCAATAATTAAGAAGTTTTTCCAAGCGAAGACTTACAGTGTGTGGCTTTTGCTAACTACTAAACAGAAATCATTTGTGGAAACAATTTGATTGTTACAGCACACGTTCTTTTTCAACAATATACACCAAAAGTCAGGTGAGAAACTTGGATACACCTAATGGCGGCTAATCATGCGGGTTGGAGCACATCACCACTCTCGGACGCGTATGCTGGCTTATGCCAATGAATAAGCTCAATTATACCTGCGGTAGTGCAAAATGCTCAAATAACGAAATTTCTAAAGCATTTCGGCACCGCTCTCAGGGGTAGAAAACTCCAAGTTATCACATGTAATGCAATAGAAATTGTAGCAACCGAAACTCTTTTAGAATAATACACTCTGACTGCTGACTCTACAGCAGTGTTCAAAGTGGAACAAATGAGGTGGGTCACGGTGCAGGCAAGCTTGCAAATTAGTATTGTATAACTATCTACTTAATCTTATAGCAGCTAAGAAATTAGTGAATCACTAAAATGAAAAAAAATCATGCTCTGGTGAGATTCGAACTCAAGACCCTATGAATGATAGTCAAGCACTCTACCACTACACTATTAGGTCTGCAGTGACTCTGGGGAAAAATATCTATTAAAACGAGGGTAAATGCCTGCTGGCAGTATAACCATTAAAAACGAGGTGGTTACACACCATACACTCCGTATAACCACATAGCTGGTTGTTTAATTGTATTTTCTGCAAAAATTCCCCCTTTAATATAAGAATTAGCCATCTAATACTAATATAACGTCACACAAGAAAGTATATTTTTCACACATTTTGGAATATAGCCTACCCTAAGCATATGGCGACATGCAATATGCAGACAGTATTATATCCCTGTGCCCTGTGATATTATGTAACTCACCCTGCAACACTTCCTTTTTATTGTCTCTTCATAAACAAAATATTCATTAAAACTAGGGTAAGAACGTTCCTTGATAGCACAACTTGTTCAAATATTACGGCGACATCATGAGAATTATTGATGTTGCTTTATAAAAATACTTTTTTGTTGACTATTTTTTCCATCATTGTAGTCATAAATATATGACTGCAATAAAAAGTAAATACAAAAACACGGCAAAACAGGAATGAGTATCCCTGTACAGTAAATTAGCAACATGATATAAATATTCAATGACTTTCGATACCACTCAACTTTATATTCAAATACATTCTTAAAGTTTAGGTCTCATAAAAATTTTCAAAACCTTTTCACTACTAATCCCTGCAGCAGTTAACAGATATTAGGACGTCACATAGACATCTGAAACGAGTCAATTAATTACTGTTAATGGTTCCAGTCAAGAGTGGACTCCTCTCTTCGTCTTTTGGTGGGCGTAGCTGTTTCTTCATTAGCGTCATGGTGATCACATAGATTAGCACCATCACAGCCTGCACCAGTAAAACAAAAAGTATCAAAGTGTGCTTTATACTAACAAGGGAGAACAACCCTAAAAGCAAATAGACAAGATGACTGATTCATACAATGTACAGTGGATAGCTACAGAATTATTTTCCATAGTTTGTAGTTCTACTGGAATTCCCTCATTTCCATGAAACCTTTGTTCATTTCCCAGAGATTACGGGGACTTTTGGAGTTCTTCTCTCGGCCTATCAGTTATTAACCTACTGTTGCCAGCAAGGTGAAGGTCATCACTGTTGTAGCCCATTTAAATGTATACTTCTGTGTGAGATAGCCCGAGGCCAATGGTCCAGCTAGAGATCCTAATGACGTACCCGAGCTCATCATTCCTGACACTAATCCATATGTTTGAACATTCTGCTCATAACCGTTCACTCTACAATGTATTGGTTCTTATGCTACACATATTACATTATACTGCATGCTTATTTTACTCTATATATTATATACTGTAAATACACTGTACTTATTATATGTTGCATATATATTATGTCAAGTAATATGGTGACCATAGTAGAAGGTAGTAGATAACACATACAATGTACATAACTCATTTAACAGTAAATAAAAAATAAAACGCACATGCCATATAGCATTGCAGAACAAGTAGATAATTTATTACATGACTTGTAGTAGGTGTACTCATTATTGAATAATACATACTCTGAGATATGTAAGGCCGCCTGATAAGTTGGTATATACATTGCCGCTCCAAACAAGCCTTCCAAGATGCAGACAATCACCACCAACCATACATAGCTGTAAGGAGTACAATATTTGTGAACTGTACAATATGCACATGGGCGGCATAAGCTATTGGTTATAATTAGAAGTTATCCTCTCTCAATTTATCTTCGTGAGAGAGGACAACTTCTAATTGTGAAGTTGGTAAATTGGTAACAGCATAGAAATAATATATACATTATAAATTATATTACAACATAATATATCTATGTATAGCTGCAAAAACACCGTGAAAAATTCTGCACATACATGTGCAGGAACTTAAACTATAAAAATATAATTCATTTTTTACTTACAATCAATTCACCATGCTAGTAAAAGAATTACAATTTTTCCAATCTTTCATAAGACATACACATACACATTACATATCCTTCAGTTATACTGCTACAGTCTATGTATGTACAAAGTTATAACAACAGATGGATGTCTATGTAAATGTACTCAATAACTTACTGGTGATCCTGGAACATGAAGTCAAGGAGAGGTGAAGGGGCAAGGAAAAGGTAGACAACTCCACTTCCAATAATACCGATTATCATTATAGAATATATGTAGCCCTAGAAACAGATATTATAATAATAATATAATATGGTACACATGATATATGTATATAAAGCAACGATGCTGTATTTCTCCACCATATACTGGTGTCAGTATGCACAATGCTCGAGTAAAAATGAAATAGGACTAAATATTAGACATTTTATAATTCGTTTATAATATACAATTTATGTCAACAATTAGTAAAAAAATCAATATCATTGCAGAAAAATTATATTCTGCACACAATCTTTTCAGCCTCAACTCATATAGTAAAGTAAAATATTGATGTCAGTATTATGATATTATTTAGATGTAAATTGTACCTTGTCAACAAGTTTTCCAAGAGGAGGGGAGACAATTGCATATGTCGCTGACCAAGTAACAAAGAGCAGTCCAACTGTTGCAGGGCTCATTCTAAACTAAGCAACAGATTACACATCAAACTTTATGTAGATAAACATACCAGTAATTCTACTAAAGTGCAAAGTAAGTGTAAGGTACATGTACATGTAAGTGTAAGGTAAGTGTAGGGTACATGTAAGTATAAGGTAAGTGTAGGGTAAGTGTAAGGGAAGTGTAAGGTAAGTGTAGGGTAAGTGTAAGTGTAAGACATATCAGGTGTATTTACTGGTGGACTGTCGTATGCTGCTTAGTTTACTGATTAACTGATTCAAGGAAATGGACAACAGTTGACCAGTTGACCAATTTATTTTAGAAGCCATGAATTTACTTTCTTCAGTGTTTTAAAATCATTATACATAAGGATATCAACTACAATATGTGCACATGTATCATATTATGTACATGTACATGTACACGGATACCTATCATATACCTAGCATATGCTTATGATGCAAACTACACACACATGTAAAATACACACACACAGTGTTAGAAGTGGTCATATGGAGCAGACATGTGCCAAGCAGACAAATACTCAAGTCAAGAGTCAAGTAAGAGTATACATTCCCAATTGATAAAAAGTAATTTAGAGTAAACTCATCAGATGAAGCAAGTCAAAAGTAGAGTAAGAGTAAATAAACAGCCATTTTGAAAAGTAAAGTAAGAGTCAAGCAACTAGTGCCAAAATGCTAGAGTCAGAGTAGAGTCAAAAGTACAGCGGTATATCAAAGAGAATACCAATGGGAATTTTGTAGAACACAAATTTCTGATGTATACAAGTGTGACAACACACAATAGGTAATACTTAGTGTTAGATCCAATTTTCTGTCAGTTAAAGTAGTTCTGAGGAACAAAGGCTATTTCAAATTTGCACTTATTGTAATGGTAGGTCTGTTTATCTATAAGCCTCTCAGCTTCTCTATGGTTGACAAGACTTATTACATAATTACACCAAACCAATAGAATTATCATCGATAGCTGAGAGATTAGAGTAAAGTAAGAGTCAAGCATCATGCTTTGTAGGAGAGTAGAAGTAAAAGTCAATTCCCAGCTTTCATACAGTACAAAAGCACAAGTCAATTAAAAGTAATGAAAAGCTGTTGCTCGAGTTAACTTGAGTCGAGTAAAATGACTCGAGTGCCCATGTCTGATATGGAGTGCACATACCTACTGACTTGAAACTATACACTGTATTAGGCACTGCCCTGAAATTGCAGGTGCTGTGCATCCACCTCAATTAGTTCCTGCACACACCTATACGCACATACACATACTTTCAATATCATTGTCAGTATTTTAAGTGAATTGTTCAACTTACAGTTTCCCTCATCCAATCACTGAGAACAGGGTCTAAATAGGTCATACTCAGGGAGCTGACACACATTAGTAGAAATATAACCACTAGTCCTGGAATCTGGAGCAGACGGAGGAAGTTATAGCTTTGGGTCTCTGTATCTCCTGCATTCAGTATAAATATTGTATTACAAAATTTCTATTATGGTACAACATACTCGTACATACAAATGAAAAATTACATTATAATTATCATGGCAACCGTGTAATTTGTTTTCTGCTCACATAGTATACTGCACGATAAGAGAAGGCAATTACCATAATTATGGTAATAAATATAATTGTCTACTCTTATTTCTCCTGTCGGTATCGAATGGATAGGACAGCAACAACTCTGGCCCATTATATAATAAACAATCATACAGAAATACATAATAATATTATGTAATACAACTGCGTTAGCATTGCGTAGTATGCGTTGTTCGTGTAGCATACCTCGATTGTCCAACAGGAAGATGAGAACGGCAGCCATTATCAGTGTCATCACACCAATTATTATGAATGGCAGCTGGTAGCCTCCGATCTGTAGCATAGCATTAGATTTGGTAAATCAGAGATAATACTCAAATAGTACTCTACTGTTACAATTATAATGTCTAACTAAATCTTGTAGGTGAACGTGACTGCTACCAATGTGTACATTGAGGTAACCATTAGTGGGAATTCCTAGATAATTGGCTCAACTATACTATAAAATTGAGTCATATGTATTCTATGGGCTTGTGGACTGATACACAGACCGAATCTCTCATCCAATTAAAAGTTAGTAGGAAATTATGATGTAGAAGATTTATAAAATTGGATCACTTACTGCATAGAATGCAGAACCAAATGCTGGTCCACCGATATAACCAAGTGCATTAGCCATCTCTAGAAGACTCTGTGAATACAATACCAGTGGTTTAGTTTGTTTGCAAGTATTACACATGTGTATTATGTATACTATTAGTATTACACATGTGTATTATTTATGTATATTATACCTATGTCGTTTTCTTTAAGCAGCAGTGTTATAAAAAAGATAATTTTGCCGATCAATGGTTTTACCTGGTGAATCTCAAGCAGTACTCACCAAGTGATCCATGCTCTAATATTCTATTCATGTTAAAGATTTTAAAGATTATAATATTGTAGAAATTAATATTATAATCATGAAGTTCAGGTAAAAGGGAAGAAAACCTATATCCAGTTCAGAGGTACAACAATATGATATATATACATGTAAAACAGGTATAACAGCCAGGGTTATTCAGCAGTTTCAGACAATCATAGCTTGAGTTACTCTAAACAGCTACTTGCTGATGCCATGAGTTACGCTATATTTGCTGACATCTTAGTTATTGTATACTTACAGACATCAGACCTGTTGAAGATTGGAAACTCTCAAATACAATAGAGGCTGAGGCTACACTGAGTAATGCTGACCCGTTTCCCTCCACCACTCGTACTAACAATGACATTGCTAGGAATACATCTCTACCTTCTATGTAGTTCAACAAACTAGAAAAAACATATTGATTTTAGTTGAGACAGTTTTCAGCAATTATACTATTGTTAGTTATCTTCTCTCTAAAGAGGGGAGATAACTCTTCACAAGAATATGTAGCTGGCTATTTCCATTACAAATGAGTTGCTATGCTAACATTTAGCATATTGGGATTGTTAGTAGTTGATCTTCACAAAATGAAATTATTTCTATCTCCCTATAAGCTATAACTTTATCGAACTAGCTCTGGCCATAAACAGTGTGTGTCGTGTACATAGTCTTAGCTGAATGTACACGTACATATATAATATGTACGTGTACATAGTCTTAGCTGAATGTACACGTACATATATAATATGTATGTGTACATAGTCTTAGCTGAATGTACACGTACATATATAATATGTATGTGTACATAGTCTTAGCTGAATGTACACGTACATATATAATATGTACGTGTACATAGTCTTAGCTGAATGTACACGTACATATATAATATGTACGTGTACATAGTCTTAGCTGAATGTACACGTACATATATAATATGTACGTGTACATAGTCTTAGCTGAATGTACACGTACATATATAATATGTACGTGTACATAGTCTTAGCTGAATGTACACGTACATATATAATATGTACGTGTACATAGTCTTAGCTGAATGTACACGTACATATATAATATGTACGTGTACATACCGAAATGGTTGTGGTGGAAGTATTACTAGAGATATGAATGCCTATAATTCAAACTCTGATTAGTTTAATTATAGGCATACATACCTCGCTTAATACTTTCATAACGATGAACTTTTACCTAGTATTACTATGATGTTCAATCTGGTTATAAACTGTATGCCTTTACTTTACCAACTAATTGACAATATTGACTTTATCAGTGCTGCATGTTAAAAGAGTTACACCTAATGGCACTTTGGCTTAGATTAAGTTAAAGAACGAATGTTTTCGTTCTTTTAAACTACATGTCATGAACATATCAACCCCGGTTTTCTTCATGCAACTGCCATTCTTAGATTATCTCTACAAGCTAAAAGTTCAGAGCTCCGGCCTGAGGTCAACAGCCATTTCACACATGTTGGTGACGTTATGTAGGTCATGTCTTTTTCCTTTTATCTCGCTATCCAAGAATGTAACTGATGTTATCAGAGGTAAAACAATGGATGATAAGTGATGCCTATCAACATGCCAAGAAAGAATACAATAACCGTGGTGTCAATAATAAACTATAATATGTATATGTTACCATCTCATACTTATCTCCACATGGTTTTACCAAGATAAATAATATAAATATTAGTTGACAAGAGTTGATAAGTAAAATTAATAGATAGCAAGTTATAGTACAGTAAGTAATCCACCTAGACAGTGTAGACATCTCACTGTAGACATTCGTACTTTGTATTATAGCAGAATAAACTTCTATATACATGTACATGTACATATCTTTACCTTTACACTGAGATATTCTAATTCTTACTAAATATTTGATTATGACTTCAGTGAAGGAATCAACTTGTTACTCACCCAAAAAGTATGCTAGACCCTCCACACAGGAAACATCCTGCTACACACATAAATTTTGGTCCTAGTTTTATGATCTACAATGTTATAAAATACACTTGTAAAATATAGTCATTGTCAGTGATAGGTTGATGCTACATGTATATACATGTACATGTAATACTGATTAGATACTCAAAACCTATCAAACCCTAATAGCCGGTTGTGCAAATACAAATGTCGAATAGAAGTGGTGATGACTTGTATCTGTATCCTGCTGTCTTTTTGAGCAACTTAGAACCTAGGCCAGTGATAACATTAATAGTAAAATAAGTCAAATACAATTAACTAATAAAGAAGCACCTGTACCTTGCAAATAAATTAGCTCCTCAAAAATTTTTTCCCCAACAAAAGACTGTCTCAATAGAAAATGACCGAAATGGCTTGATACTTTACCTGTGTGTACCCTTGCTTCTGACACTGGATGCAAAGATAATATTGACCAGTTTACTTGGATTGATTGATTTATTGAGTGATCAATCGATGAATTGGTCATCGATTGATTGAAACGTGGATAAATTAGTACTTGTATACATACCAGTGTTCCATATATTGGTGCCATGACAAAAGTGACAACTGCAAAGATGGAGAATATTAGACCTATTTGAGTTTCTGTTAGACCTTTATCCTGAGCTTTTTGAGGAAAAAATGGTGAAATAATGGAGTAGCCAGACAAAACACAAAACTGTGCAAACAGCAAAGCAGTTACTCTTAAGATCTTTTGCCGCCTCGTCGGAACAGTTGGAGTATAAGTTGAAGAGAAATTGACAGAATTAAGATCCGAAGTCTGTTTGATACTATTTAATTCATTATTCGACTGCAGAAAATTGTTCATGTTTCTATCCAGTGCTTGATGGTTGCCACTTTCTGTATCCTCCAAATGTCTGTGTAGAGATTCCATACCATCTGTATGTCTAGTACTTCTTCCTCTGTTACTATGTGTTGACGACATGCTATCTATGGAATCTGTGTCAGCCATTTCCTTAAGTAGAAGGACAGCTGTTAATACCAGACTATGTGGTATTTATGATAATCTCATGAAACAAATAAGTCAAACCAGTTGACCCGTTTGAGGAGAACTGTCTGCTATGGTTACAAATAAACACTATACGCCTATATATATAAAACATGTTGTACATGTACATAATATAATAACAATATATGTTTACCAATGTTGCTCTATTTATCAGTGGCTATGGTGAATCAAGGGGTGTAGATATGAGTTCCAGTTCAGGGGGGGGGGGGGGGTTCACATGTTCTCTTCTCCTGTAATGGAAATATCAGAACGCATCAATGTGCTTATAATTTGATATAGAATTAATAATTGTAAATACCGTTAGGATCTCTTTGGCCAAGTTGAAAAGTTAAAAGTCTACAAATTAATTTAAAATGCAGCCATATAGATTCAATTTGTTCTGCATTAGAGCATATTTTTAAACAACAAAATTATTCTGCGTTTAAATTACTACAGTATGTAATTGCTTTAGTTATATCGCTCTATCTGCTAAATCCATCACTTTGAACTAACATCTTCTCAGCTACAGAACTACATGTAAACTTTTCAACTGTACAGAGTGCATTACATTACCGCTACACATTACAGTTACATATATATGTGTATCATACTAGCTATATCCAGCTTAGGCAACTATTCATTGTGTTTCCATGACTTGTTGATGAATCTGATCTAATTATTACTACCATTAAGTTGTTTATTTTATTATAGAGGTTCCTGGTAGATACTTAGTATTAAATGCAGTCATGTGGTCCTGTTTGCCCATCATATGATAACAGAGATAAGGCAAATCCGAGCTCATATGGTTGTATCTTCTGCATTATTTATCACCAGCATGAAGTATGATATTATGCTAGCAATATGCTTAGCTATACACCTTATTGCCCAAAACCCATGGTCAGACCAAACTAGTAGGTTACAGGTGTTTGAGATCAAGATCTCAAACGTTATTAGCATAATTCAGCATGTGCATCGCACTATGCACTTATACACTGATACACTTATACAAAGAACTAAGCAATACTTTCGAAAGAGATCCCAACTAATAATATTTATCACCGACTAGTCAAGAAAATACAATGCATATCCAGCGGAATATTTGTGGTCAATGTATGCACCCTGATGCATGCACTCTGCATTTTTTACACATAAAAAATGTGAAATGTAAAAATATGTTACTTTATAGTATTTACAACAAACAAATAGCTTTTTGGGAAATCTATGAAAAATGTAACAATCCATTATCACATAATTTTCTGCAGTAAAGCATTGTATTGTTTTTCATGCCATTGCACCTAACACTGGTCTACTAGTCTATTATTATTACATTGTAACAACAAGTTAAAAAAGTACAAAATGTTTGCGAAGCAGACAAAGACTATGATTCCTCCCGTAGTTCTCTTCATATTTCAAATAGTTTCACTAGAGCTTAGCGTGGAAGGTGTGGATGACACAAGTAGCGACAATGGAACTAGTCCAAGGGGTAAGTTTTTTTAAGAAAGCATCTAAATACCAATACTTGACCATAATTCAAATATGAATCAACTATAATATATGCATGCAGATAATATATTAGATTATACACCCAAGGAATCATACTAGCTAACCTACATAACAGCAGCTTAGCTAGCTGCCAATAGTCTATAGTGTAAAGAATTCTGCAAGTGATACAAAATCTCTTCTTTACTTTCCATTCTTGTCAAATACTATGCATTTGGATTCATCATTGCCACTACAATGTACAAGGAGATAATCTAGATCAGTCTTATCTATCAGGTGACACACTAATCTCTGTTAATATAGATAAGCATCAATAGAGTTGAGAAAAGGTTTATTTGGTGGTAACAAAAGGTTCATTGTCAAAACAAGATAGGCGGCCTGCTTCTTCTAAACAATTTTAGCTTTTAGGGATACATGGTGTCTACTTTATTATTAGTATCTATTTAGTAGCATATATAAGCATATATAATAGTTCTAAATTAGCATGTTTAATATATCCCAAACTATAATAATATATATAATATAATTATGTAATATATATATAATATATATTATTATTATATATATAATATATATTATATATGTAATATATATAATATATACATGTGTACTTTGGCATAGTGTGTAGTTTGATAATATAATGTACTGGTATGGCTAGTCTTCTCTTACACAAAGCTAGCATAACATTATATGAAGAGTATGTTATAACTATACGTATGTGTGATGTAAACATGATGCACAGCTGTAGAAATGTTACAGTACCGCACCATCATAACACTGTGTAGATTTCTAATATGTAGACACTGAAAGAATTACCAAGCAGGTTTACTTCAGCTGTGATGAGATGTCTAACTCAGGACAAGGCTGGTTTCCTTTAGGTACATATAATACGAATACCTTATTGCACCTAACTGCATTAGTATGTGTATGTGTATGTGTATGCGTATGCGCGTATGTGCTACTTAATCACAATCTTATCATGTTCAACATTTCTACAGTGTCTAATCGTAGCACGAATAAATTTTAAACGTTATAGTTAGAAAGGTAATTTTTCCAAGATTCTGTCTCTACCAAGTTACTAACTACCAGATTCATAGCCATTTAATGTGTTTAGTTTTCCAATCTACAAGCGACCTCTCGTTATCTACTATCTAGACTTTGGTAGCGATGGACGGCGGAAGGCTGGTGTCTGTTTTCATGTGCCAACTAGCGACACTTTCAATTGGAACGATGCCAACTCTTACTGTTCAAATCTGAACTTTCCTGGTGGTACAGAATCTGCACATCTAGTCAAATTAACCAGCAGTGAAATCATAGGTATAGCGCTACATATTCACAAACTACAGTGAAATCATAGGTATAGCGCTACATATACACAAACTACAGTGAAATCATAGGTATAACGCTACATATTCACAAACTACAGTGAAATCATAGGTATAGCACTACATACTCACAAACTACGGCATTTTACCAAGCTGTAAGGTTCTATCAGTTTATATTCAACTCTTATTGAATTTCCAATAGCAAGATTCACACCAACAAGTGAGAGATTTTAGAAAATTCCTTGGTAAGAAGACCCTGAATCCTGATCATTATTACTGAAGCACTTGTGCTACACCACTGCTATCACATCCACAATTTGTCTATGAGTAAATGGCATAAATGTAAAATGTATAGTAATATTTTATTATAACAAAGTTGCCCTCTGAGTAAACTTTAAGTGACTGAACAATACTACTGTGTTAGCCTAACTTAATAGATAGACCAGATACTAGACCACTAAATAATAGGAATTACACCACACCCACATGGATTACAATACTCACACGTGAATGCTTGTTCTATTAACTCATTTGAAGTGTATTTTATGTAATAATGTAGAATCTTTTCTACCGAGAAAGAAATCCAAAGGAGACGTTACAGGACCAATACTAACGATACCTGTGGATGCATACGCTGTTCTATTGGCAGACGGTGAACCTACCTTCCGCTGGAACAACGCGGACAACAGCACCGCAAAGACTGACGCTTCCCTCAAATACACTATGTAAGTAATGTTGTAATATAAACTATTGTATAGGCCTACAGGTATTTAAAAATTCAAAATGTGTATTCCGCTCAACTTTCAGTCAATCAAGTAGACTATTAAAGCAGCAATATAATTACGATATAATTTCACGTAAGTACTCTGTACACTACGTTTTGTATTAGCACAAGTATTGATATGGCAGCGGAAAACACTTATTTTATATTTATATTTGCTATTAGTATAATAGCCTTATAGAATATGTTATTTACCTGCATAGAGCTAATATGGATCCCTATTGTTTCACTGCTTTACATGGTTTCACTAAGTGCATGCAGAGTACATGTACATGCATCTTGCATAAGCAGGGTCATATTTATGTAATATTATATATTATATTATATATTATAGATACATGGTATGGGTATTATAGAAGGTGAAACCAATTCTATACTATGCAAAGATAGTGGAATATGGTTCACTCCATGATAATGACCTGTCCTACAGGAATGCGCCCAGTTTCATAACCCTCACAATCAGCGATTCACTATTATGCCATCTAAGTTTCAGAGAGACGCTACAATAGCAAAAAACTATCTAAACCATATTATTGTGTATGAGTAGTTTATTTAGGGCCCACAGTTATGAAACATCACTGATTGGTCTGAGGTACTTCAATATAGGAATAGCTCATTAAAGGTAGCAGAACTCCTTATCTAAACTAAACAGTGTATGTAGGCCAAAGAGAGACAGTTTTTGCTAGTATCAACAACAGTACTTTGGTAATTGTACGATGGCAACAAGACGTGAGAGCAGTACAATACTGGTCCACTCCTAAAATAAAAAAACACCTCAAAGAGTTGTTTCTTATGTAGAGATTTCAGTCATTACGACCCTGCTGTTGATGACATCAAAAACTTTAGAGGATTCTTAGAGGTCAATCTGACAGCAGCAGGAACGACCGATTATACTCCCAAACTTATTGCATATAGTAAGTTATATCTATACTAATGTCTTGAATTTGCTCCTAGAAAATGATTTGTGGTGAATAACAAGCAACTAAGAAAACCTTACAATTCATTGTAAAAAATTTAATGGTGTTTCCAGGAGAGGGAACGTCAGCAGTGACTCCCAGTGCTACTGAAACTACACTTACTACTACTAGTGCAGCTGCCACCATGAGGTCTACTATGGTGAATAGGCTCACAAATAGTAACACCTCAGCTGTAGAACAGGTGATGAACCTTCAAACTAATCATGATTTTAAAATCTAATTGAATAGAACATGTTGGACTAGGTTCCAACATCCCCAAATCTTATGGGAGGGATTGTGCAGGAAATTATTGAAGAGATGATGTTTGTGGTATATAATCATTAATAGATGTATAAAATATTTTAACATAATAGAATACAACTAATAATACTATAATCAATAAATCATACAACACAATTCAGTTCCAAAGATAATGAAATTCTACATTAACTTTTTCTGTAGCAAAGATATTTTATTAGTGAGCAGCCAAGGACTTGGTTCTAAATATGTAGAAACAGCTGGTCACTGGCCAGAATTATTGTCTTGTTCTTGAAACAAATAACACCCATAGATGTAGAAGTAGGTAACTAGTGGAATAGAAAATATTTCTTCAGTTTGTTAAAATGAGAACCGACTCCACTACTTTGATGTGAATAATTATGGTCATAACTCATATACAATTGATTGTAGACACAGAGGAAAGCTAATATATCATTAGTACTCTGTATGGCCACCTTAAAAGAAGAGGTTTGTCCCTTTTCACAACTTCTCTCTCCGTTCAAGGTAAGGCAAGGGCTCCCAATGTTTGTACCACAACAGCTTACAAGTGCTCATCTACAGTTGCTTTGTAGACCAATATTTCCATCTATTTACTGTACATGTATATATCATAATGTTATACAAAGACAGCCCACACACAGTTATTCTTCTAGGTGATGTCAACACAGCATACAGAATCTCCATGAGAAGTTATGCGCTCTTCACATTTTTCCAATTAAAGATGTTAGTGTTCAACCGTTCAATATATTATCACAAGCTCGTTATTTGGAATTTCTTTTATTTGTAAATTATAACTAGCTTCACCAATACATCTATATCTACATGTATGTTAAATATCGTGATGTGATCAATTGTAATAAAATAAAATCTTTGTTTAGTACAACAGGTATCTTGGGACCCTTCGAGGTGTGCACTCCGACGCTACTGTCTACAGTCCGCAACGTGTAGATATAAGTGATTTCCTCTTTTCAAAGCCAAAGATGACAGCATCTAGCAGTCTCTTTGTAGAGTACAATGCCACAGGGCCAAAGGGAACGTTCAATGGTACAAGATATAAATTTCATAAACAGTTGTTTTTTAATATTGTCTCAAACTAGATCATAATTCGCTACTATTTGTTTTGTCTGGTGTGGTTATTTATGGTGTGATTGTTCCGATGTCTTTGGTAACACCAATGATGCGTGGGATTTGCAAGGACTCAGGTTTTCGTCTCATCAACGACTACAGAGTTTTTCTGTATAATATAGGTAGTAAAACCTAGTCTGTACCATAGAAATGAAAAGTGTATCGAAATAAAAAGTAAATAAACTGCTCTGTTTGGTTTCTTGTAGATCACCATCCAGACTTGACCCCTGTGTCGCCATTTGACCTTGTGATGTACAGCTGCGCCATACACTTCTACATCGAAGAGAAACACATGACAACTGAGCGGCCCCTTAATCAAAGCAGGCCCACCAAGTTAGTATTCTCATTTAACCAAGTTGGTAACAATTACTGCATGCTCTTACTTGAATTGATTGTTCAAACTTCTACATAATGAAATCACATCCTCTTAGCGAATATAAAATATAGTATGGTTCAGTGCAACAATGTGAGGGTTTCTATGGTAAACCAAACACGATTTCCAATTTTAGAGTTTCATAAGAGAGTGTACATGTGCATGTGCATGTGCATGTGCATGTGCATGTGCATGTGCATGTGCATGTGTATGTACATGCAAGTGTAACTTATCCAATAAAATCTGTAATGGAAGTCAAATGACTTCTTTCTGAGACAGGCTTACATTACTATATTTGCACAACTTGTTACTTCTTATACTTGTTCAGGTCCAGTATCTGCCATGCCAACTTGACTTTATCAGATAGCATTAGACAGAAGTTCTGTATACCTACAGACTTCTGCAGACTACTACCGTGCTTATACGGTGGTACCTGCAAGAATGTTCCGGAGAATGAGAGAATACCAGGAGAACATCCATTTACTTGCAGATGTAAAGTACCTCACTTTGGAAAAAGGTAGGCGCGGCATTGTATCGTTACACTGACTGTCTATTACATCAGGTAAGCAGGTATGGCATTGTGTAGATTTGAGGGTCAAGGGTAGAGTTCGACCTCGTGCTTTACAAGCACTGAATCATGTTTGAGCTCAAGGGCTGATCTAGCAATGCTATCTGTAATAAAGTCTCCAAACTCTACTCATCATTGCCCAACAGAATTGACGGTGCTTCATTATGAGGTCCGAGTTGCATTCGTATCTGACCACATCTAATATGAGGCAAATTATTATTACAATTCTATTACTTCATGACACCACAATCAATTGATCGTCATTTCGGTCTCTCGCTACAAAATTGTACTGCTACACTGACTAACATATCAGGATGTTTCCATCTTACTTTGTTTAAAGCATACTTCTTGTATGCAAAATTAATTGTTTCCAATACAGCATTGTGTTGAATGTTGTGCTCATATTATGTAGGTGCGAACTAACTTCATGTACAGTTCCACCGATTGAAAAAACGGATAAGTTTTGGGTTAACATTCCCAATGAAACGGATGTGGTGTCTCGAAAAGACTACTGCGTACACGGGGGCTGCACTGGTGATGAGGAGCAACCTTGTACCTGCCTTTTTTCTGGAGGTATGACAAACGAGAATTATAAAAATACTCACTTAAATATTTGAGGTACAGACTTTGTTTATGATCTTCTTCTATTGAAATGATTTGTGCAACTCGGCAGGATATGCTTGCTGTTCACTAGAACTGCTCAAGGGAAATGTATGGAAATCGTTGTAAAAGCCTAGCTCACAATAAAACATTCTAGAGAATCTGACTAGTTTTCTAAGATATTATTTGACTGACAGACGCTGCAGAAGTCAAAATAATAAGTTAAAAGAGAGGACAACTTTGCATTATAAGCTTATTAATGCCTACAATTAGTGTAATCACTGATAACAGATCTCAAACATTTCAAGCATTTATGTAGTTGTCCCTGGTCTCATGGAACTACAGGTTTAGATGGGTACAGGTGTGATATTTTGGATTGGAAATTCTCTTCGGTAATCCTGTAAGCTCACACTTTCTGTTAAAAATGGAAAACTTGCATTTCAAATTTTGCAGGGCCGCGGTGTGCTTTCGACTTTGATGATTGTGTTCATCATGACTGCAAAAATGATGCAATATGTATAGACCAGAGACTGCACAACGTTTGCGTATGTAAGTAGAGTTGTTACATTGTGCATATGATTATGTCATGAGTTAGTAAGGCTATGCAGGAAGTATCACCACCTACGCTACTAATAATAGGTTTGACACCTACATAGCCGTTAGGAATGGTTCATTAATTTGAATTCAGCTGTGTACATTGAACTCTATCATGGATGAGCATAAAACATGTATCGGATTCTGGCCTTTGAGTGCTATACATAATTAATTGTAAGACGTACAATATTGTTAAAACAAAGAAAGGTAAAATACTGTCTGTGTTAAAAGGCGGTACAAATTGAAAGCACAACACTGTGAGGACTAGTGAGCAGACAACCAATAATTGGAGAGACAATCTCAGAAGTTAAAAAAATCATGACTGAGATAACATTTGGAAAATTCTAAAAGTAGATGACCAAGTACATGATGACCTGCGTAGGTGTGCGTTTGCAAATTCTGATAAATTATTTAAGGTAAAGAAGGATATTTTGGACACCATTGCGAGGAGACACACAATCTATGTGCTAGTAAACCTTGCTTAAATGGTGGGAGTTGTCTTATCACGCATTCTAGGTAAGGTACTCCTGGCAACGATACGTGCCAGGTAGCGTGTAAGCTGTATGCAAACACATACAAGATAACTGTATTGTCTACCAATGACTATGATACAGGGCTCTCAAGTTCTCGGATTTTCCCCGGGCAGTTCGGATTTTGAGTGCTTGCTTGGAGTGCTCGGGAGGTTTTTCATTATTGATGATCTGCTCGGATTTTGGGAGATTTTCTCACATTAGCTATATTTTGTATTGAAATGCTTTAAAATCTCCAAATTAATCTTCAGTTTATCTCATAGCTTGTGAGTTGCTTAGAAAAAAGCTACTGATTCTATTACTTTCCAAGGGCAAGGGCTGAATTACATGTATGTACTGGGATTATTAGGCTGTGAGAAATTACTTAGGCTAACTCTGTAGAGCAATAGATATGTGCATGTAAGTGACCAACAGCTTTATTTATACATCTGACCAATTGTTGGTAGAGTAATACTGCTACACTGCAGCACATTGTACATTTGCTCGGATTTTTTGACTGAGCAACTTGAGAGCCCTGCTATGATATTACAAGGTCAGTTTGGTATATGGTATCCGTGCTGTCGTAAACAGCTCAACCTGAAAGATTGACGTCTGAGAAAGAATTACTCTAAGCTGCTGGTAGTTGGTGAAGTTAAATCATATAGTTATATATGCGACCATCGTTCTAGCTACAAGATGTATAACTTTAGACAAATAGTTTTTATACATGTAGTTACCGGTGCTACTGCGTTGGTAAATGGTCAGGCAGACATTGTGAAAACTCCCCGGAGGTTAAGAAACAGGCCGCAATTGGAGGCGTTCTTGCTGTATCCTGTGCGGTTATCTTCTTCTTTACGGCCTGTTGTATGTGCCTAACTAGACTGAGGCAAAAAGACAAACCTTATGGTGAGTGAAGAGTACAATAAATCCACAGTTGAATACAGCAATACAAAGTTGGTTGAGAAGACAGGGTGCTATTCCTTCCTAATAACACCATCGGTGAACTTATCGGGTACAAATAGTATCTCATATGATGAATACAGTCTTGTTGGAATCATATAATATACTAATCCTTATGGCCTCGTAAAACAAATCAGCTAAAGCTGCATGTGGAATTTTATCACACAGAGAAGATAACTGGTCACTCTGGAATTTCCAAGCACTTACGCATTTGTAGTAGTTACACTATTGTAGGTCAAACCAAACATTTGTCTACTCTCTATAGAAAAGAGGAACATGGTAGACTGTATTACTTAAGACCTTTATGAGGCAACTTGGCCAGTAATAACCCTTCATGTTGTATGGATTTTGTAGCTAAGACCGACAGAATGGGTGAGGATATTGCACTGCTCTTTGAGCTGGCAGATAAGAAATATGGAGCTATAAACCTCGAGGCACAAGAGCACTTTGTAGATTTCATATACAACCAGACACAAGTCATACAGGAAGTGGATGCTGCCATGGCTAAGGCAGCCGAAGAGAAGGAAGCTGCAACAAGAGCTGCTACTACCGATGTGCACTTTAACTATGATCAGTAAAGTTCATAACACCTCAGCAACAACAAAAACAGAATGGTATTGTAATGTAGTGTTGTATTTGATGTAATAAAATGCACACTACAACAAATATAAAAGACTTGTGATAATATTACTGAGTAATTTGGTTAAAAAGATACCTGCATAGATACAAATTACACAGTACATATCCATGCATGTGAATTACATATAAAACGTAAACATACATTGTGACTGTACATGTGTATGGAAGTAAATAGTGTAGCATGAAAAATAGCACTTCTCTTGTATCACTGTGAATAACACTCTTGCACATAATGTAATATAAAATATAACATAATATATAATAAAATTACTAATTGATTTGTTCTCACTGATTATTATTATTGCCTCATGCATAGTATATCTAGTTGTATGGTACATTATCACATTATGTACATAATAATATCATCACATTATGTGTTAGATACCATCTCATTATGTACCTGTATATGACATCATCACATTATGTACATGACACCATCAAGTCATGTACATGTACATGGTGACATCATCACATTATGTGTAAGATATAAGAATTTTATGTACATGACATCATCGCATTATGTACATGACACAATCATGTCATGTGTATGACATCATCACATTATGTGTAAGATATCAGAACATTATGTACATGACATCATCGCATTATGTATATGTTTAAGACGTCAACATAATTGTAACCTGTATATAAATACACATGATTGTAATGTCAACTAAAGACCTATTACTTTCTTACTGGCTGGAGGTCTACCTTTGTGAGGTATTTTCTCTGTAGGATTAACATCTTTCAGACGTTGTCCAAGAACTTTACATAAATGGTTCTTTAGACTAACATTATGGGTGAAGGATGCCCCACAATGCTCACATTGAAATGGTTTCTCCCCTGTGTGCTGCCGGCTATGAGCTACAAACAATATATCAGTGAAATATATCGTAGGAACCAGGCTATGATACTAATTTAATATCCTAGTGACTGTATATATACAAATCCTTGTTATGAAAAAGTTTCACGAAAAGTACATCATTCGTTGCATACATGTAGGTACATTTATATTTCTACTTTCAATAAAAATTTCATGAGCAATGATTCATGGCTTTGGCACCGATAACAAAATAATATTACACGCCTATCAGCACGTCTTGCTAATATCCATATATTTAGAATCCTAATGATGTCCCTTGAGACAGTACTGCACAAATATATAGTAGGATATTGCAAGCCATAATCTGAGACATACAAGTTACTAAGAGTTAATACGTAATGATTTTAACTTACCTTTTAAATTATTCATCTGAGAAAAATCCCTGCCGCACACATCACAAACGTAGGGTTTGTGAGCTTGGTGAGAGACCTTGTGTATTCTGAGTGTTTGATTTGATAGGAAAGACTTGCCACATACGTTGCAGTGATAATCACTGGGTTTCTTCTCATGGACAATCCTTATGTGACTCTTTACTCTAACCCAGGTCATGCCGACCTGCAACATACCGTGCAGACGTTAGTCTCATCCAATCATATAACACTTCACTAAAACTGTACCTAAGCTTCGAATTTTAAAAAAGAGATATTTTTGTTGGGTGAAATGTTACAGTGCAAGAGAGGAGCTACCTTTTGTAACTGTCGGATCACTTAGCAATCTTACTTAATGGACCTCAGAAGTTGAAGTGTATACGAGCGACAGGAGTTTGGCTCTGAGTAGAAGAGTTCACTTTCCAAGGCAGGAGTTACCGTTATGTTGAGAACAGAATAAATAAATTTTTGTGAACTATTTTTTGTGTGTTGACTAGAGAGGAAATACAGAGTTTACTTACAAAATCACAGTCCGAGTATGCGCACTTTACACCACCAGGTATACGATGTTTACTGCAAAGATTCTGACCTCGAAATCGGAATGTCGGTAAAGGTTTGCCACAAAGATCACATGATTTCTTATGATATCTAGAAAATAAGGGGTAGAGTGCAATATGTTAGTGAACTTACCTACATGTAATACAATTAAGGTAGGAACATACATATACTTTATGCAGTAGACTAAAATACATTAACAATAATATAGACAAATGGTGCATAGATATACGAATAAAATATAGAGTCTTTCTTTAAATCAACACTCATTAGTGGAATAAAGGTGAGAGTCTATGCCAGATCTGTCAAGCTATCCCAGTTAAAATTACAGTAGATAGAATGAATTCAATACGAATTTTTTGATTCTCAAGTTGAGAATTGGAAACAGATGCATGAGATCCTCACAGAGCTTAACTCATTGAAAACAGCAATACATTTATATAAAAATACACTAAATTTAAATGTACTCTTTTTATTAACAGAGAGCATTATAAAAGTGCACACAGTGCTATGAATGGTAGACTGGGAGGGGCAATAAGGAAAGTCTGTCCTTTTCTACATACTTTGCTTTGAACCTGTCATCTTCAGCATATTCCAGTTCTTCGTCAGAGTCAGAAAACTCTGCCTCTAAGATTCTTCCTCTTTTCTTGGCTCGAGTCGGTTCATACTCCATCTCTGGAGTCCATTCATTATCTGATTCTATTGGCTCCTCATCACTAGTGTCTGAGTATTCAATCAGCTATCAACAAACCGATATAACCTTAGTTCCTATACTATATCAACAAACCGATGTAACCTTAGTTCCTATACTATCTATATCAACAAACCGATGTAACCTTAGTTCCTATACTATATCAACAAACCGATGTAACCTTAGTTCCTATACTATATGACTGAATGAGCTCAAACACTTTATAATGCAGTTTGTGGCATTATGTAGCATTGTAGCCTATCACATTAGTAGTAGTAGCCTAGTACTATTGGTACCAGCAGCAGCAGCAGCAGCAGCAGCAGCAGCAGCAGCAGCAGCAGCAGCAGCAGCAGCAGCAGCAGCAGCAGCAGCAGCAGCAGCAGCAGCAGCAGCAGCAGCAGCAGCAGCAGCAGCAGCAGCAGCAGCAGCAGCAGCAGCCAGCAGCAGCAGCAGCAGCAGTTAGTATATAACACAGTTAGCCAATGTACACTTACATCAGAGTAGAATTTCTCAATATCATGGGGATTAGTAGGTGGTTCAGGAGGTGGAGGAAGATAAGATAACTCCATATTCTTCTCACTCACTGCAATAATACAAGCAATATGGAGATTTACTGACTGTGTTAGACATGTTGAAATGTTTTTCTTAGAGATCACTTGCACTTTCAGCATTACCTACTTACATTGTATATTAAATCACTCGCTTAATACATTTAACAGTTCTCACCTAATTCCTGATAGTTACGTTGATGAAACTCTTTCCCATTCCCGGAGTCAAAATCCTCATCATCCTTTTTTCCATTGTTATTGTCACCGAAATTCTTGACTAGTCGATCGCCGTCTTCGAAATTTGGTACTAGAATAAATGTTACAAAGGCTGCTGTTTACTTTGCCACGGAGCCGTTAACAAACCACACTGACTGTGAAGTGACCAAAAACCGACGGAAATTTGGATTATCTCATTGGCCAATGAGGCCTTTCACACTGTGCCGATGTGGTGTTAGCTTTTGTGAAGTCAACTTTTCTTATTATTAAATTGCCAGAATATTAGTTTTCAATGCGGCTAAAGTGAAAGCAGATAATGTTGTTTATATTGTTGAATAATATTTCTAGAACAAACTTTATTCTCACCAGCTTCTACACATTTTAATGATGCTGAATTTCAAGTAAAAGATGATTAAAATTAACAAATGTAACAGTTGAAACTTCAACTTTCAAGTATATCAATTCTCATTTTTAATCAATCAATCAATGATTTTTTTTATTCCAAACTAAACCTTCAACTCTTACTCTTTAATTTAATTAGATAGCAATATATTACTTGCCAATAGTGTTTTATGATGTGAACTTGGGACTGTTTCAAATTCCTAAATAATTAGCCATGATTGTTAACTACATAAACAATGTACATCAGACAAAAACTCCTTTCACACCTGCAATTTTTAAAAATTGCAAGTTTCGAACCATATAAATAAGAGTTAATAAGAGTTTAGATTGTTATTTATCTTATATCTCGAGTTGACCAATCACATTTTAGTACCACTCCATTAATAAAAATGATGAGTTTTTCCATCTTTCCTTGCAAGTAATCAAAATACAATTTTATATAGGCCCTATAAATTTCTAGAAACATTTATTGACCCGAAAAGCTTCCCAATCTAACTTACAATGGTAATTATAACCAGATTGAAATCTCTTTCACATGTACGTAAGAAGCTATCCAAAATAATTTGAGCACTGAAAATAAACATCCTTAGTTACAGTAGGTCACTTACCAAAATCAAGAATAGGGGTCAGGTAATCTGTAGGGTTGTCCTTTGTCTCCTCTACCCCTGCAGTCATAATAATAACATTAATTACGTAAGTGATTGACTTACTAGCTAAACGACTGATTGATAGAGGTGGTGGTGATGTAATCATACCAGTAGTGGTGATGTAGTCATACCATTAGTGTTGAGGTAGTCATACCAGTGTAGTGGTGAGGCAGTCATACCGGTGGTGGTGAGGTAGTCATACCAGTAGTGGTGAGGTAGTCATACCAGTAGTGGTGATGTAGTCATACCAATAGTGGTGAGGTAGTCATACCAGTAGTGGTGAGGTAGTCATACCAATAGTGGAGAGGTAGTCATACCAGTGTAGTGGTGAGGCAGTCATACCGGTGGTGGTGAGGTAGTCATACCAGTAGTGGTGAGGTAGTCATACCAGTAGTGGTGAGGTAGTCATACCAATAGTGGAGAGGTAGTCATACCAGTGTAGTGGTGAGGCAGTCATACCGGTGGTGGTGAGGTAGTCATACCAGTAGTGGTGAGGTAGTCATACCAGTAGTGGTGATGTAGTCATACCAATAGTGGTGAGGTAGTCATACCAGTAGTGGTGAGGTAGTCATACCAATAGTGGAGAGGTAGTCATACCAGTGTAGTGGTGAGGCAGTCATACCGGTGGTGGTGAGATAGTCATACCAGTAGTGGTGAGGTAGTCATCCCGTTAGTGGTGAGGTAGTCATACCAAGCCTATCCAATGCCAATGCTGATGCTTGTTGATATTTTTGGTTACTGGTAACCATGGGCTATTGATTACAGTTCAAAGTTATCCTCTCTCAAATTATGAAAGGACAACTTCCAATTAATACTTCTACATGTACATGTTTAGGATAATCAAACAGTTCAACAGTCTACTAATGGAGAGAGTTCAACAAAGTAAATAGTGCAGAAACGACTACCATTACATGTACACTAACTAGTGACCTACATGTAGATAATAGGCATAACCACAAAGAGATAGTATTGAGCAGTGAATACAAATATACAAACTTACATGATGTTGTTTTGTCCACCTTGACCTCAACCGGTTTTAAGATGACCACAGGTACACAAGGTACACCTGTCTGAGTAGATGCATCATTGGCCATTGTGGGATCTCCCTTTAGTATGTTTGGAACTTTATTGATTACGGTGGCGGAGCCATTGTTATAAGAGTCCCAGAATATTTTGTTCAAAAACTTGTCCTACAAAAGTAATACAATAAATACCACACAGTAAATAATATCTCTATACAGGTAAGCGGCAAATAACTTACTGGCTTTACTTCCCGCTATTAATCCCAGGTAGGTAAGCTAGGATCTAAAAAGATCTGAATTTTTTCTAGTTTGGGGTGGAGAAGGAGCACTTCACCAATGGTAAAGTTACCATGTAGCACAGGAACATTCTAAGGCTGGATGGTCTCCCTAACACCATCAATGACCTTCTAGGTCAATATAACCAGGCAAGTCTCACATGCAAGTTCAGAGCCCTAACCACTAGGCCAAGACCGCTCCCTCACACGTAAGAGGCAAATAGTGGAGCTAAATTTAGCATACATACATGCATTTTACTAGTCATTTGCTCCATTTCAAATAACCATTTAATTCCAGCAAGAAGGAGAGTCAAGTGTTCTACAATTTGTTACCAAGCAACAAAGTAGATCACTAGCTAAATGACATGCCGTCAATTCTGGCTTGTAACTGTTAGCTCAAACAACCTATAACATAGCTCACCATTTCATTACCTCATACACTAGTTAGGACAGAGAGCATAAGCTACAGTTTAAATTTACATGTTGTATGTAGGACTCTAGAATATTTCATAGTATGAGAACTGTATTGGTTGTGACCTACGTGTTGGACTATCCATGCAACCTTCTTGATGACATTTGGGTGAGAGAGCTGTTCCTTGAGCGGCAACTTCTTAATGAATGGATCCTCCACAGCCTTAGTGGTCTGAGAGGAACACGTTCTGAATGAACCAGAGACAGGAAGTTCTTCTTCAGCAAAACTACAAACAATAGTAGCAATTATTACTTTTACTTACTAGGTTGGTAAACACTACTTTAACTGCAGGTGAACACCCACCAGCACTCCTTGCTCACTTACCTCTCATCCCACCTACTTACCTCTTATGCTCTCACCCACCTGCCCTATACTTTCAACCACCTGTCATCATGCCCTAACCTAACTACATTATGCTCTCTCTATTCTCACCCACCTGCCCCATGCTCTAACCCACCTACTCTATGCTCTAACCCACCTGCCATATGCTCTCACCCACCTGCCCTATGCTCTCACCCACCTGCCCAATGCTCTAACCCACCTTCCATACTACGGGTATTATAATTATAGCATATTACAATGTCATGCTACAATATATAACGTACCATTCTCCCACTCGAGATTTATTGTACTTTGTCTCCTTTTCATGTCTGAATTGGTCAAGAAATGAGGATATGTTCTCCTTACCATCTACAACTCACACAGAACAACAAACTCACAAGGATAGAAATGTTCAGGGTGAACAGATTGTATTAGAGTATCATAGACATAGATAAGTGAAATCAGAGCACCATAGACATCGACAGGTGGAATCAGAGTACCATAGACATAGACAAGTAGAATCAGAGTACTATGGCAAAACACAATAACTCCGATATGGTAAATTTTGCAATAGAAGGTTTTAAATCTGCATTGCTGACGATAAAACTACTGTGATGAAGCTAGAAGGCCATGTCCACCCTAAGAAGTCCATTCCTAACATGATTTGGCTAAAAAATATTTTTACACGCTACTTGTAGGACCATGAATTGCAAGAAAAGTGAAGCATTTTGAGTTATTGTGTTTTGCCAGATGACTGCAGCATAGACATAGAGAAGTGAAATCGGAGTATCCTAAACATAGAGAAGTGGAATCAGAGTACCATAGACATAGAGAAGTGGAATCAGAGTACCATAGACATAGAGAAGTGAAATCAGAGTACCACAGGAATAGAAGGGTGAAATCAGAGACAAAGAGATGTACCCTATTCTATTGTTAATGTACAATAAATAGGCATACTAGTAGATACCAATATAATAAGACACCCCCTTCAGTTACTGAATCTTAGTCTCAGTGAGCAGGAAGGAGCAGGAAGGAAGAGAAGGGGTAGGTACGATATTCACCAGAGAATATTCTCATGTAGCAGGCTATAAGTTGGTCCAGAGGTATACTGGCGCGCCCTCTGAGACTGGAATAGGCTCTGATAATCAATAGGAGACCAACGTTGGCAGTCATCCAAACATCATTGGGTTCCTGAAACATAAAAAAACACTTAGCACCACCTCTACATACAATGTACCACTGTAGTACCACTTCTACATACAATGAACCACTGTAGTACCACCACTACATACAATGAACCACTGTAGCACCACCTCTACATACAATGTACCACTGTATTACCACCTCTACATACAATGAACCACTGTAGCACCACCTCTACATACAATGTACCACTGTAGTACCACTTCTACATACAATGCACCACTGTAGTACCACTTCTACATACAATGCACCACTGTAGTACCATCTCTAAATACAATGTACCACTGTATTACCATCTCTACATACAATGTACCACTGTAGTACCACTTCTACATACAATGCACCACTGTAGTACCATCTCTAAATACAATGTACCACTGCATTACCATCTCTATATACAATTTACCACAGGAGTAGGCCTACCACTTATTATACATATAATGCACAAAGAAAAACATTGTCTAGCTATTTAGCAAGGACAGCTGATAAGACTAACTAGGAGTATGTATCAATTTTAGGCTAGATATTTCAGTAGAGTACAGTAACATTGATCTACCAGTGAAATAGAATTATCATACGTAGATATATTAGTAGGATAGAAGTTGAGCTACATACCCCAGCTGTAAAGCAGAGCAAGCATGTTTGACGTGATCGTATTTCATACATATCTAATATGTCTACCACAGTTTTGATCAGTTCAGATGCCTTGGTATCCTTTGAATATTTGAGAGGAGGGAAAAGGGAGAGTACAGACGGACAGTGGACATATGTCGTACCTTGGTAAGTGATTAACCTTATCCCTAGCTTTGAACCTGACAACAATGAATACATATAAGTAGTATATCTCATGGCAGAATGCAATATAAATGGATACCATGTGGATAAAACCAAGTAAACAACTATAATATATTATGGTCTATATGAAAATATTTATTAAATTCATTTTACTATTAAATATTTTCGTACTTGTAAGTAAGTACCTGATGAGTACTTACAAGTATGAAAATATTTAGTAGTAAAACAAATTAAATAACTAAATGTCATCAATTTCATCTACCTTAATATATACAAGCTCTAGGATGATGTAACCACATACAGGCCTACATCTTATCTAACACTTTACATGACAATACACGATTCAGTACATATGTATAATTATGGTCTATACTCTATAATATATAAATATTATAACCACAAAAATAACATAGTAATAGCAAAATAATATGACAACAACTACTTACATATATTGACCAAGTGTGGGTCATGTGTTGGGGGCAGACTCTTTGGTTTGGAAGGCTTTGAAGGTATCATCTTAGGTTTCTTAGTAACTGCAGATGTTTTATTGGCAACATGAGCCTTTGTAGATGGAGGGGTGTTACTATGGATAGTGTTGTTTATTAGAGGCAGCGCAGCTACTACTCTAGGATGCTCTACTACCAATGGTAACTCCTTATGATTGGCTTTAGCAGACTGCCGAACTATGACCTCATTAAGTGAAGTATGCTGAGCACAACTGGGTCGAGATTCTGTATGTGTAGACTTAGCTTCTTTGAAGGTAGTCGGTATACACTCAGTTACAGTAGTTATGATTGGCTGATATGTTACTGTAGATGATATGATTGGTTGGGCTTGCACCACAGATTGTGTTGATGGCACATTGGCAGTAACCAGCTGAGAGGTAAACGGGATGATTGGATTAGAATTTTCAGTAGTGGTTGTAACAGTTCGATATAAAACAGTGACTGGTTGAGGTGCTACCACTGGCTTGGTTGCGACTATGAGGGAGTCTGAAGGTATACCAGCGGTGCTAGTAATACTTGTGCTGGTAGTAACAGTACCAAAAGTAGTACTATTGACAGTTATAGCAAAAGTACTAGTATCAGTGCAAGTACTAGTGGCAGTATCAGTGCAAGTACTAGTGGCAGTATCAGTACAAGTACTAGTAGAAGTACTAAAAATAGTCTTAGATGGAAACAACATGCCACTTGGAATAGGAGATTCTGACTTGACTTCAGCAATATCAGGGATGTTTGTAGCAGTCACACAGCTACCATCACTTGATGGTGTGTTCTAAAACATATCAATTATATTACATAAGATTTCAACTAACCATGATAAGGATAATAAATACCTCCATCAACACTGTTCAACCTCATCCTATGCTGTGATTGGATAATTCAAAGTAAGCTGTCATCTTTTGAAGCAGCTCTGAATCCAAGTCCATGTTACTGGTATGTATCTTACTTAATCCCTATGACTTCCAGATGAAAGCCAAACAATGAAGGGCACAATGCATTGGAATTGTTAGAAATGTAAAACAATGCAAAGGAAATATTACAATCATATTAGTTGGCATATTCAACAATACATTTTAACCAAGAGTTATGAAGCTAAATCACACTCAGCAACTTAAATACATCCAGAATTACAATATCCAATCACATCCAATCACAAAAAGGATGAGCCAAGCTCTGTTGGTTGCTAAGGAATCAATAAATACTCACGACCACCGGTGATGGAATATCCACTTCGATATCATTTGGTTCATCTTTAACTTCATGAGGGTCTGGTTCCTGTACAAGAGGAGATAATGATTCTACATTGCTCAACAGTATTGCCTCTTGCCTGTAAGATTATAGCAGAATGAATTGGTTACTAGCATTGTGGCAATGTCTCAGATTGAGAAGGGGACATAGATCAAATGTGAACTGGGCCTGGCCAATGGATACCAATCCTGGTTTTGTGTTGATAGGTAGTTCTTAGGAAGAGACAGTTGATCATGAGTTCATAAAGGAATTCAGTATTTCTTCATACTTACCTTATGCTTGTATCTCAGTATTACTTCATACTAACCTTATGCTTGTAGCTCAGTATTACTGCATACTTACCTTATGCTTGTATCTCAGTATTACTTCATACTTACCTTATGCTTGTATCTCAGTATTACTTCATACTAACCTTATGCTTGTAGCTCAGTATTACTCCATACTTACTTTATGCTTGTATCTCAGTATTACTTCATACTTACCTTATGCTTGTATCTCAGTATTACTTCATACTTACCTTATGCTTGTATCTCGGTATTACTTCATACTTACCTTATGCTTGTATCTCAGTATTACTTCATACTTACTTTATGCTTGTATCTCAGTATTACTTCATACTTACCTCATGCTTGTATCTCAGTATTACTTCATACTTACCTTATGCTTGTATCTCAGTATTACTTCATACTAACCTTATGCTTGTAGCTCAGTATTACTGCATACTTACCTTATGCTTGTATCTCAGTATTACTTCCTACTTACCTTATGCTTGTATCTCAGTATTACTTCATACTTACCTTATGCTTGTATCTCAGTATTACTTCATACTTACCTTATGCTTGTATCTCAGTATTACTCCATACTTACTTTATGCTTGTATCTCAGTATTACTTCATACTTACTTTATGCTTGTATCTCAGTATTACTTCATACTTACCTTATGCTTGTAGCTCAGTATTACTGCATACTTACCTTATGCTTGTAGCTCAGTATTACTGCATACTTACCTTATGCTTGTATCTCAGTATTACTCCGTACTTACTTTACGCTCGTATCGAGGTGTGCTGACTCATCCATACTAGCAGGAGGTAACACCGTTTCTATAGATGGTACAGCTCCAACCTTTAACCTAACAGTGATAAAAAGGGTATAATAGTACCTACATTATATATAATTATATTATATATATGTAGGGCCTATGTATAAAATCCATGGGGAACAATTTCACCAATATAGAGGCACGAATAAAAAAAACAATGTTGACTACCAAGCGCCAGGGTCAATGATCTACACCCTGGTCATGAATTAACAAGAAATAATGTCCACAGGCAGTGAAGTGGGAGTTAGGTGCAAAAGTGGAGAAATTTGAGATAGCCTTTGTTCTTTGCCAAAACTGAAGCAGGAGAAGTTGTCCTCTCTATATTTTCTTGGTTGACCACCATTACCCCAAACCCCAACCACAAACAAGGAACTAAGTCTATATAAATTTCTCCACTATTGCACCCAACAGTGAAGTGGAGGCTCAGACAAGAACATCTCTAATATGTAAGATTAGTATTTATGTAGTCAACTTTTACCTGGGTGAACAAGCTAGCCACTCAACTTTTATTTCAAATAAATATTAAAAACATATCTGTCCTGTAGGATTACGAATGCCATCCTGCACCAAACAAACATAAAATTTTACTGAGATGAACATGAAATAGGAGGATCTTCACTATACCAATCAATAGGATAAGACCTACTAACATTTTAGCAAAGGATAGATGGTATTCCCCCACACTATCATCAAAATCTGTTGGTGTAAAGTGTTTCCTACAGAGGCGAGAGTTTCTATCCACCTCAAAGTTAGGACATCCTCGCCGAACAAACGATGTCCACTGCTCCCTAGCGGCAACTGGGAATGACGGCCATTCATAAAGATGTTTCTTGCTGTCACAGCCGGCAGCAACACACGTGGGCGGAGTTTTAACCATGGGGTCTTCTGCAACATCATAATTATTGCTATTATGTGGCAAAACAAAGTAAATACTAATAATAGGGAAATGATGGTTGTGTAATCAAATGTTACATAATACTACCAATTAATAGGTAGGACAGTATTATGTAACACACTATATAATATACTACCAAAATATGTAGTATATAAATAATAGTGGTAACCAATATTGTTACTATGATAGAGCTGACAGAAGAGTTCTATGTGTTGGTGGATCTCTAGCCTTTAGCCTAACCTACAATTTACAATTACTACTACCAAAGATTCCTTCCAGATATCCCACCCCCATAGATAGCTATATAGCTCTTGAAGCATGAGGTTGTGCTTTCACTCTCTCTCTGTATAATTTTGCTGTACACTATTATTACTACATTTACAACAGTATACTATCATACTACAAACATTAACTGGCAACTAACAGGTATTTTGTGGGCCAGGGCGTATGCCCAAGCCCCTGCGCGGAATATTGCAGTGACTACCACAGCCGTTCAAGTGTGGAGTTGTCAGCAGGTCACATACAGACAATAATTCTTCCCTGCCCCTCCCCCTATCTTCTCCAACAACTCTCCCTCTTCCCCATCTCATCTCAGGATGCCTAGTCAACTCACTCTACGATCTACTTCAGAGGATATGATGCTTACAGACGTCTACAACAAACTATCTGCTAAAATAGATGAGGTGCTGTCGCGTATGGCGAAGATAGAAACCAGGATTGATAAGATCGAGGTTGAACAACTAGAACAAGTGAAGTCTCTACTCTATCTCCACGACTCACTGAAGGACACCCAAAAAGACGTAAATAGCCTTAAATCTATGGAAGCCGAAATTGACAACATGAAACAAGAAATTCTTAATCTCAAATCTAAGCTGACCGTTATCGACGAAAAGAACACAAACATAGACAGTGTACGGGATTCAGTAGACAGATTACGACAGGAAAAAGCATTCCAGAATGCTATAATCACATGAATACCTGAAACTCCAAAAGAGAATTTAGTCGTGATCCTCACAACACTAGCAAAACAGATGAAAATTCCTCTGTCATCAAGTGATATTGGCACTGCTTACCGTACCAAACATAAAAACATCTATGTACGTTTCACATCTGAGCTCACCCGCGATAACATCTACAATGGTAGAAGATCGCTTAATAAAAACTCAATCACAACTAAGAGTCTAGGTATGTCTGCAGACCAGAAAATCTACGTTAACGAGGTGCTCGATGAGAAACAACGTGAAATATTTTACCAGGCCAGACAAAAGCGTAAAGACTTCAATTATAAGTTCATTTGGACTTATCACGGTGTGGTGTATATGAAGGATGGACAGAGTGAGCTTAGAAAAATCACTAGCCTGGGAGACCTGCAGGGCCTCAACTAGCCCTAACTCGTTTTACTCACACCGTCTTAACCCACTTAAGCCTAGTTACCCTCGTACTACTCACTTTTATACAGCTATGGCGGATGATTTGCTAAACCATAAATCGTTGCTTTTAACTAGTCATGTGAGAGAATTTATTTTTAAGGAACAGTTTAATATTTTACATGTAAATATCCGTAGTTTAAATGATAAATTTGATGAGTTTTGCATTATGCTAGCTAAATTAGGAGTGGAGTTCTCCTGCATTGTTTTATCTGAAACATGGTTATTAGAAACGGACTTTTTAAACCAGTATTTTCTACCTGGATATAACTTATTTTGTAGTTCAAGAAAGGAAGTGAGAGGAGGAGGTCTTTGTATTTATGTCAATCAGAAGTTCGAAGCTAGAGTTGTGACAGCCAGCCTGGCGGGGAGTGAGTCTCTGGTGGTCGAGCTGGGCCGTCGGGGTTCCAGGTTGTTCACTGTTCTCCGTGTGTATCGTTCTTCCTCGGGTGAGTTGCCGGCTTTTCTTGGGAACTTCACTGCGGTCTTGGGAACTCTCCCGGCTTGCTCGCTGATAGTCGTTGATATTATTATAGATCTCAATCCTAACAATACCACCTTTCGGGCTCCTACAACTCAAAACTATTTAAATATTTTGAATAATTTTGAATTCTTTAATTCAATTTTGAGTCCCACCAGATATGGTGACCAGAAAAATAGCATGATTGACCATCTTCTCATAAATTGTTTAAAATCTGGCATAAAAACCTGTACAGTTGATTATTTGTTAGCGGACCATCAACCTTGTATAGGGTCATTTAAAATGAATGGTCAATTATTGAGTCCTAAACCTTCTGTTTGCTCTATTTTGGATTACGAAACTTTGAAAAACAATATTGAAACGCAATGCTGGTTTGACTTAATTGATACAACCAAATAGCTTCTAAATCCATGGAAAAATTCTTGTCAACTCTTACTGATACGATAGCTAAATCTAGTATCAATGTCAGTGTAAAAAGCAAAAGATCTTGGAGACAGCCTTGGATGTCAACAAAATTAATGAAGCTTATCACAAAGCAAAAGCGTCTCCACAATTTAGCAAAATCAGAACCTTTTAATACAAACTTACAGGTTAAATATCGTAAGTTTAGAAATTTTGTTACTAATACCATTAAAGAGGCAAAAAGAAGCACTTTTCAGGAAAGTCTGAAGCTTGCAAAGACAACAACACTGAAAAGTTGAAATTTATTAAAGAGCTTATCAGCAAACAAAAAGTAAAGGAGTGTCCCTCACTCATCAAAATTGATGGAAATCAAATCTCAGTGCCTACAGGGATTTGTGAAAAGTTTAATGACTTTTTTGTCAGTGTAGGAGAAAATCTTGCTCTATCTCTACCTCCAGCAACCCAAAACTTGCTGAGAATTATTTTATGGGGGTACCAAAAGAACGATTCTTTGATTTTCCTGAAATTGGTCCAGCCGAGATTTTAGCGATTATTGGCAAATTTAGGTTGAAAAAGGCGTCTGGGTTTGACAAAATCACTCCCAGGACCATTAAGGAAAACTGCTTTTCACTAACACCAATTCTAGTAGAGCTGATAAATTTGATGATTGCAAATTCAGAGTTTCCAGATATATTCTAAAAATAGCACGTGTGACACCACTTTTCAAAAAAGGTTCAAAAAGTGACATGTCAAATTATCGTCCTATCTCAATTTTAAGTATAGTCTCAAAAATAGCAGAGAAAGTTTTAGCTCAACAAATTCGAGATCATCTCGAGCTTCATGATCTTTATTGTGAAAATCAGTTTGGCTTTAGATCTAGTAAAAACACCACTTTAGCGATCAATAAATTTCTCGAGTTAATTTACAAACACATGGACAACAGTAATACAGTCCAGGCTATATTTTTAGATTTGTCCAAGACATTTGACATTATAAACCATGAAATTCTTTTATCAAAATTACAATTTTATCATTTTAGTGACTCTGTGATAAATTTAATAAGATCATACCTTTCCAGCAGGAGGCAACTTGTAAAAATTGATTCGAACGAATCAGCTTTGAAAAATATTACATTGGGTGTTCCTCAAGGCTCTGCCTTAGGACCTCTTTTATTTTTAATCTACATTAATGATCTTGTCAATGTATCTCCAGCTTTTAGTTATGTACTCTTTGCAGATGACACTAATTTGATCTGTGACAACCAAATGAATGCGTCTGAAGAGCTTTTGAAAATTGGGCAGTGGTGTATAGCCAACAAATTAATTATAAATTTTAGTAAGACAATGCAGGTTATCTTCAGAAATCCGCAAAAAAAATTGATTTTAACAACATTTTCATTGACAAGCTTGAAGTAGTGGACAACATCAAATTTCTCGGGATAACTTTAGGCAAACATTGTAATTTTGAAAAGCATATTAATAATGTGATTAACAAAATTAGCGTTTTGCTAATGATGCTTCGCTACCTTACAAAATTTCTTAATGAAAAAACTATGTTAAACCTTTATTATTCTTTCATTTACCCTCACCTCATATATTATTCTTTCATTTACCCTCACCTCATATATGGGATTGAGTTTTGGGGTCACGCACTAGAATATCTGATTTCTAAATTGATTATTAGCCAGAAAAGGCACTACAAATCATCTCATCTATGTCCCCGAATTCACACATTTCATAAATTTGCTGAGCTGAAAATCATGCCCATCCCTATGCTCTTTAAATATCGTTTAGTAATATTCTACAAAAATCATTTTTATAATTCCACCAATTTTTCTGTCAATTTGCATGAAAATTCCCACACCATGAAAACACGTCAAAAGAATCCTTTGAAACCCATTAAGGTGAAAACAGAAAAAGGAAAGAGATCTGTATTTTGTACTGCTGCGAAACTATTTGGTAAGCTTGCTTGGGACTTCTGGGACCTCCCCAGTGAAATCTTCAGGAGTGGGCTGGCGGCTCGCCTTTGGGAGCTTGGCACGCTGTAGGGTGAGTTCCCTTGGGGTCCTGGTGGCCTGGCTGGCCGTCGGCGTCTTGTAAACCAACGGAACGGGGCTGTCGCAACTCTAGTTTTGAACTATCTGACTAGTCCCTTGTTTTTGGTCGATTTTATATAATTTTATTCGTTTTATGAAGATTGGATGACAATAAACAAAATAATAGTAATAAAAAATAGTGTCACCAATACATGTACTGTATTGACATTAGAATAACTTACAATAACCCCAAGGACTTTCAATAGTCCATCACTCAAACAGAACTCAGTGATTTATTTATTGAATAGGTGGCCTTGAGAGAGTCACCGATGATCCAACAGATCAACTAATTAACCATAAAAATGTCATAATTATTATAGTAAAGCAAACCTTTAAGGAGACTCCTGATAATCTGACGGTGAGCCCTCTTCTTATTTGAGTTTCTTGAAAACATTTTGATACACAGACTAAGCTTGCTTACAGCTGCTCATACTCTTTAACAGCCTCACAGTATTCTAGAACAAACATTAGTTATTTTGGGTCTGTGACATGACATTATGTGGGACAGGGGCGGATATAGGAAAAATTTCAACACCAGCCTATTTTCAAGAAGTCATGGATTTCACGCGTCTGAGTGAGTTAATATAAGATAAGTGTAGAACATGAACATGTATGGGTACAGTCTACACAGATAACAGCACTATACAATGACTGCAATGCCTGACCAAGCAAATAGAAAATGAATTGAAGCCTGGACACGCATAGTATTAATAGTTTACAGAGCACAGCTAGTATTGCATGCTTGATTGAACACACGCCTAGGGTGGTGGCGTGGGTGCCTATAGCCGCCTCTGATGTGGGAGTAGCTAAACCATGAGTGCTGTAACACTTGTCACACTCATGCAAATTTCTCTGAATCATTGTTTTGTCATTTAAAAGTAGAAAGCACAATACACATCTATAAAGTAATTCGGTAGCTATTGCTTCATTTTTGTTCCTCAAGTGTGCTTATAGCTGGTTTCCAAAGAAGAGAGGAATTCACTGCTTCTTATTGATGATAACATCAGGGAAATATTTCACTTCGAAATGATAATAAAGACTATGCTACATACTCTAGTGTTGTTACAACGCCAACCCAAACCAAATAGTCATATTCTCATATGATTGAACCGAATGGAGAGAGGACAACTTTGCATCGTTATTAATGAAACAATGGGGCACAATCATCATTTGTGCAGAAAATCATTAAAATTTAGCGTTATGTGCTGCCTATGGAGCTTTGGTAAAGAACTTGCTATAATTGCATCAACTAAGGCAAGCGCTGTGAAATTTAGAACAAGAACAGGCATCGAATCAAACTAAATACTTTCAAAAATTAAAAGCAGTACTTCTAACCTATTTGTTGGTGTGAAATCAGAGAATAGCATGAATAGATAGTAATATAATTTTACCAATCATGCTGATGCTAATCAAAACCTTGTTATATTAAATTATATTTTAATTGTTAACTAATATTTTTTTCATTTTATGACAAAATAATATAAAAGCAATATTGAACTTTAAGGACTATTTTTAATATTTTATATTTATATTAATATTGCACTAGGCCTACGATATATACATGTACATGTATAGATACATGCATAACCCTACGACTTATAAGCTTAATGATATAATTAATATAAAACAATTAAATTTATAAAATAATATAAATCAATCATTAGGCTACGTAATACGTATTAATATAACATAACATGATGATCATGAATACTTTTTTCTGTACAACAAAATTTTAACTTATTGTCTGTGGAAACAATATCAATATGAATATGAATATCCCGCCTTTCGCATGTTTTTGTTCATAAAGTATCACATGATTATGATAATGAAAACCAAATTAAAAAAAAAATATCAACAATAACTGGATTTAGAATATTATTATATACACATTTAAGTCAAATTTCAAATCATATTGATATTCATTAGCCGCTCATTAGCCTCATAGTCATTTGTGACAGAAGAGTATTTGCAAAGGCTTTCGAGGTGTGTATACTGTATGCATGTTCCACTGTCAGTTCATAATCTACGGGCACTAAGCGCTCACGATCATCCTAGCATTATCATCTTTATTTTCTATGACTTACGAGTTGTGATATTATTTTGTACAATTCATGCAAGCACGACAAAAGAAAATGACCAAAACATTCTGGCCATGGGTTCAGATTCTAGCAATGAATATGTGTTGAAATTGGGATCAATGAAATAATCTTGGCGCAAAACTGCATGCAAGCAGCCTATCCGCCAAAATGATACACTCTCAGTAATTATTATGAGAACAGTATATTGTTCTAGTCTATTTTTATAGTTATAGCATAGCATAGAGAACATAACTCTATAACAAAACTTATTTTCGGAGAGGACAACCCCTTATTTCAATTACTTGTTTTAATACATGTGATTACTATTACATTACCATTACTAGAGTCTAGAAGTCTTGATGCAATGCATGATATTTTTGTAACTACAATTACATGTTATGCCATCAACACCTGAGGCCGCTGTAGCTGTACATACAATGTATGTACAGCTACAGCGGCCTCAGGTGTTGATGGCTGAGTGCTCTAGCGCTAGTCACTTTGGTCATTGCTGCAATGACGCAAGTTATCTGCAAGGTTTTTGTCCCAAAGAAAGTTTTCCCTCTGTGCCATATCAAACTACATGTATAATAACATCCAGCTCTAGGAGCCGTGATGGCCCCTCGACTAGCTCTGCTATTGGACAGCCATGTTAACGAATTGTGTTTGGAGCCACGGATATTATTATTATTACTATGGACTATGGAGCACTGCAGACTGGAAATAAAAACCGATTTTCAAAGTGAAGTTGGCCAGCGGTTGTGACCCTTCTTTTTTTTGCATTGATATATACATGTACATGTATATACCAAGGTTGTAAACCAGTATACATGTCCATGTAGCTACTGCATATGATTTGTGGTCCAGTTATGGAAGAGATTTATGTGTACATGTAAATGTATGTGCATTATGCATACATGTCATAATTATAATATATCATTTTTAATAAATGGTCTTGATAATAAAACATTATTGTTATTGAGAATGCCTCTGCAGTCAGCACTGTTGAATTTGCCGGAGATCTCTCACTTCTCTATGTATATAATTGAAAGTTGTCCTCTTCTCACAGAAAGAGAGGACATTCCTAAAAGGCTGCAGCATCCAGGGGGCAAGGATCACCAGATTTATGACATAAAAAAGCAGCGTTTGCAATAATAAATAATTTATTATTTTTTATAATAAAAATTGTACAGTCCACAGAAATCAGAAACAAAACATGTTTTTTACATTAATTAGCATGAAAAGAAAGATATGCGGAACAGAAGTTTTAAATGGATAGTATTTATTACTATTTGGTGTATCAGCAAAAGCAGAACTATAGAAGAGTAATTGGTATCAATTTTTAAGTCCTTTGTACATGAACAATACACCGGAAGATTTTCATCCATTCCCTTTAAAACAGTGTAGAATAAAGTTATTAATTTAAGTGAAATAAAATGTCCCAATAAATGAAAGAAAATTCACCAGTAATTTTTATAGATAGTACAAAACACCGAGTTTTAAATAAACAGGTATATAATACATACAATTGTGATAGTTAATATAGAACTGAATTGAGCTGTAGGTCAAGCACACACAAAAATGTGGATAAGTAAAATGTTTCAGGAACACATTACTTAATGTCTATCTACACTACAAGTGTGACCTGACTTGTAGTACAGCTCTATATACTGACTTACAGATAGAAAGAAAACATAATTCATTTTATACAAGATACATAATTGATAGCCTGAAATAAAAAAAGGTAGCATACATATAATTTATATGTAACTATAACCAAATTTAAAATATGTACATTTTCAAATATTCAATTTTGAATAACACTGCTGGGTCAATACTTATATTACATAAAAACCTGAATAAACTACAGTACATGTATATACAACTTGCAAAAGAAATTTAAACTGTTGTCTAACCTGATAGTTTTTAAGACTCTTATAACCACTAAAAGATAAAATAAAAACTATTTATTCTACATGAAATTTGCCCAAAACCTTTCAGTCCCAATGTAATTATAACAGGCCAGGCGCAGGCCCCCCTATCCAAATAGAACTAACAACTGTACAATTTGAAGGCTATTTGATACAAATGGTTAGTAAAGGTTAAGCCAGAAAAAGATTTTCACCGGGTTTTTATTTGACAAGATCTGGAATTGATCAGGAGTTGAATAATTGTCAAATAACAGAAATGTTGCTATTAAAATGCGGAAGCTGCAATGTATAATACCTGAAGCAACTGCATAATGTAAATTATTATAGGTTGGGCGGTCATCAGCTGCATTGGGTTTGAGAGTATAAACATGGTATATATACATGATTATAGTAGGGAAGGTTAGAAATAAGTCTATCATTATGGAAAAGAAAGGAACTAAGGCTAAAGACTGTGGGGTTGCCTCGGTAGTACATAGTTGGAGAGGGGGGAATGGGGCTGTGCCTGTGAAGATATATATGTACTAAGGAAAGTTGGTCTATATGTCAGTGGTATTGTAGTATTTACAGTGCTGCTAGTAGCTTGCTGCTGTGTATATAGAGATGCACCGACATCTGAGCTGCCAATTCGATGCTGACTTAGAGATATAGCGGACTGATGAGCAGGGGGTGGCTGCAGGGACGTAGCTGTAGACTGAAGGGGTACAGCGGGTGGTTGTGGACTTTCAGAACTCTCACTCTTTGCATCATCTGAAGACTCTCCATGGGAGACGCCACTGTCCACTTCCTGAAACATATGAATGCAATATGTGTACAGGATGTAGCGGATGTACGCAGTATGCAACATACACATATACACAACATATTATACATACTATCAACTCTAACACCATAGACAGAGTTCAGTATGCAGCTAATATAAACTAACACTGTGAGTGCAACCACAAGAAACAATATTCGGTCCTATTGTGATGTATACAACACGATCTACATATGACATACTTCTGGGAAGCCTTACCTTGTCAGAGCTGGGGGGTGGCTGCCCGTCCCCTTCCAGGTGGTTGATGGCCTCAACTATTATACTCAGATTTTGACTAGCCACAGAAGATGCTTTGCCGAATGTTTGAGTTGAACAGTTCAAGGCATTGTGGGATAGCTGCTGACTGTAAGACCGCCCACTGCTGTCGTGTCTACCCTCTACATCACTGTCATATTGGGGTAACCTTTGAGGACTGGAGCCACCAGTTTGCTGTAAATAATAACATCATTATAGAGAGCACATTCTGCAACTGGGAGTTGTCTGTCCAATGAGGTATACTGACTGATGAATGATGTGATGAATGAACCTATATCCAGGTGCTGGTAAGAAATGCCAGCCAGGGTTGTTATTTAGAATATGGCTGTTTAGTGCAAAACCACAAAGCTACATAAATCAAATTCATTTGGTAACAATGTCCAGCCTATTATCAGGTCATCAACATCCTCGATGACATCATCAATATGGCTGGACATTCCTTGGCAGAACCTAATCTCCAATATTATTATGAAATGTTTAGTTTGTGGATTGAGGGTACCAAATAACTGGAGATAGGTTCTCAGGTGACACCTCCCTTTACTAGTGGTTGCGATAAAAAGTATTTAGTCTACAGTGCCAAGATAACACTGACCACTGTCCACCCAATAACCAGACCATTGGAAAATAACCATACTTTTGCTGAACAAACGTTTAATATTCTGTGGGCCAAAGAGGGATAACAACAACAAAAAATCATGCCAAAACCATGACCTCATAACAAAACAATTATATAATCGTTTAGCTAGGGGCTATTTCTGCTTCAGATAGTATTTATATATCGTGCAAGAACCAAAGTCTCTAATAAGAGGGGGGGGGGGAGGGGTGCCCGGGACCCCCACTCCCAGCACCTGGTTGTTGCTTTTCCATACAACATTAATGGCCAGAGATATTGATAGTGGCCCATGGTGCTGCAGCGGACAATAACAAAAACACTGAAATCCTGTGCCAATTTTATATCAAGGGATTGAGAACTATTGACCAGCCATGAAGCTAGACAGGCCAACGATTTATCATTTTTTGCTGTTTATTATAATCCATCGAAGAGATAAGTTTGGTATGGTCAATGGAAAATTTATACAGGAAGTTGAGAAAGACTGCCGCACCAATGACAACCGATGCACCAAATCGCAATCGCCGCCAACCTTTGGACTTGTTTTGAAATAAAATTCATTCGCCAAGTCCACGAGAGAGCTCGTATGGCACCACATTCCTCTATGACATAGTCCAGCCCCTGTCTCCCTCTCATGTGATATAATAGGCTACTTATCAGTAGTTACTGTCCACCTACCAACTTGCCAATATCTGGCTAGCTATGACACCATAGATTGGCAAACAACTATAAATAACTGGGGATTGTTATGCACTAGTTGTTACAGGCCACGGTGAAAGGTCAACCCAGTGTCCTAGCTATTAGATAAAGCTCTGTTCTAATCTTCACCTACCTCATCTGTGGATGTATGTCGAGACTGAGGGGGTGATAGCTGTGCAGTTAGTGGGTTGACTAGCTGTTGTGACATTTCTATACTGCTTGTGTCTGAACCAGGAAGTAGAGCAGGTGGAGGAACCACTGCCTGGGCTGCCATTAAACTATATGTATAAGATTGCTCTAAGAGCAGCCTCCTGTCTGTTTCTCTCTCCAACTGGTGCCTTAGTTCTGCTACCGTTCTGCGTAGGTCCTCAATTAGTCCCTCACTCTCTTGGGTCAGACCTGCAGGTGGTTGATAACACATGCTGATCCCTTCATCTGAGCTTTCTACAAATACATCGACAATATTGTTGTAGACATTGTGATGATGAGTGGAGATAGCACAACTCCCATTTCATACTTGAACGGCAAAGGCACAACATTCTTTTATTCTATGGGGCTTCAGACCTACAAGGAAAGTGGCCCTACAATGACCTTTTTCTCCCAAAACATATGAAGCCTAATGAGCAAAGCAGAGACAATATGTCACTACACCTCCTGAGTTGCAAGTATACAACAGTTACACGCACAGTTATATAGCCTATTTAACATATAGTGTACGTAGAGGTATAGAGTTCAGTTGAGACCACCCAGTGAACAGCTAAATACCATTCATTCCTGAGAAATAAAGGTCAGCAAACTTGTTGGCAACTTGCCAAATACTAGTAAAGTGTATTTTGGACTTTAGATCATGCACTTTAACTAACACTTTACACTTTCTTCCTATTAGCTAATAAAATCAGTTCCAACTATTCCCATTGGATTGATGATTATGCATGTAATATATTTATTATCTTACACTGTACAATAAAAGACTAACAAATAATTGGCAATGTCTCAAAATCCAGAGTAGCTCAGTTCTGTTGGAAGATTGTTATAAAGCAGGTAGGCAAATAGGCTGCTATTATTATCCATGACATAACCTATTATAGCAGTATTGATTTGAAAGGCCTTGTAGCTGGCAAGGTGCCAGTAGCCAGATTAAGATCTTTTGTAGTTATTGTGTTCAATACCCATTGATTGATCTGTTCTCATACCTGGGATGCAATGAGGTGAGCTAACTGCCCCAAGCATGAATAGACCCAACATGTGACAGGAAATCAGAATTCACAGCAAGCAACATTACAATATTGTGTTGCAACTGGAGTTGTGAGGCAATCGCCGCCATACTCAGCTGTTTACAAGTAACCATGGCAACATATTCTCAAAAATTTTTATAAGTAAATAATGACCTGTGACATCACGTTTTCTCTTCTTGTGCGGAGGTAGAGATTCATCGAGCTGTCTATGAGCAGACAATGCCTGGCTCAGTTCTGCATTACGCAGTAGTAGTTGTTTTCTCTCCTCTAGGATCTGTACCATGTAGTCAGCTGCGTTCTGCAGCACTGCTGCCTGAAATCCACAGAAACATGAGTTCTAAGTAATCAAATAACTTTCTTAGCATCCAAATAGGTATCATGAGCTACTGAGCAAATAATACAATAAATTACATAGAAATGGTCAATCAGTGATAATGTGATTGTTAGCAGTTGGTGTACAGTATAATAACCAGTGGGCCAATGTCAATGCTCTAGACCTGGTCATAAACTGTATTAGTAACCAAGAATCAATATAAGATGCTATCATTGTTATAGTAAATAACAATTAATTATAGGATATAGTGGTTAACCACAGTAACACCACAATCCAGCCAATAACCACCATCTCTATAATATTGTTATATTCCAGTCACACAGAAATACTTGAGGAATTTTAGACTAGATAGTAAGCAGGTGGACATCAAGGGCTGTTAATAAGTAGTCCCCTAGTTGGCTAGTTACATTATTGTAAGAGCATAGTCTACAAATCTACCGCCAACATATTTGCCATCTGATTCACAAACAACTTGTATCTATCCTCAAGTAGAAGCATTTACTACTGCTATTATTACCAAGTGGGAGTCTATAGCAAGCTCTCAACAGTAGAAATATCAATTAATAAAATACATTCCCCAGCTACTAAAGATAAACAAGAGTGAATCCATTAACATGGGCCTAATCCTCAATCAACTAAAACCCATTCTTAGAAAAGGGCACTACTTGTTATTGAGATGTTAACTGGGTCAAGTCACATTGCAGCAGTCATGTAGCCTAATTTACAGAATCGACTGATGATTGGCCAATTAAAATATGTCCAGCTGATGCCCTATGACATTGACTAGAGCTAAGGCTATCGAACTGACAGACCTGAGGCTAACTAACAGCTGCAGACAATTGCCACTTTACACACTATACACTATACGACTACAGGAGATATAGTGATCTTATATTGTTGTTCATCAGACAGACTTCTCATTTTACAATGCTATGTTATAGTTCAGGTAAAATTGGCTGCCATTGTTTGAACAAGCATCAGCTATGTAAACATTGGGATATTTCTGATTAAATCTCAGACATTACTGATGAAATCAATAGGGATACAATAAATATTCATAGTTCAATGATAATAGCATAATGAAGTAATTCTATGACAAATAACTGCATTGTAGAATGTTATATTCACTGATTATCTAAAGTTATCTATATAATTATTTTTTTAACTTGAAGACTATACCTTGCTTAGTTTTTCTCCGCCGTCACTAACGGGAAGCATTTTCTTCAAGGACATGAAGCCTTGATTGATGCTCTGCATACGTCTTCGTTCATTACTATTCGCTATTTCGCGCCTCAGCCGTCGTTCCTGTTCTATTTGAGGTCTAGACCCACTGCAATCAGAATTATCAGACATAAATAGAGGTCATTAGGTTGGTTCATATTACAAATACTTATCCATACATGAGTATGAGATCAGGCTATATAAAGACATCAGCTGATGGACGAGATAAGTGATATTGAGTCAAAACTGGCACTTATCCAAACGGAGCATGATGAAACTTGAGTGCCAGCTGTTCATTACGCAATACTCGCACACATATCATAGTATCAGCAGACACTCATGATGGCGATGTGTTTCCTATTGTAATATAAAGTGTGTACTGCAGCAGTTATCGTAGGAATGTTAAATATGGCCAGCCTCTTGCTAGGGTTTTATGGTAGTTCATTTCATGCATCAAAAATAAAATTCTCTTCATAACTGCTAAATACCAAGAAAAATTCAGGAATTTTTTTGCCAACCATCCGCTGACTTTTGAAAACTTTCAATGTCAGTGATGAAACGCCCATTTACTATGGGTATCAGTATATAGCTTATAAAAATAAGTAGACCAATATTTAATACTTGTACAGATAATTCAATGCTGATTACACCTTGCATTAGGTTACACTACACAGTTCTACCAAGATCCTATGAGACAAAAAGGAGAGCGATGGAGTATGGACATATATGATAGTGTGGTAAAGTACAAACTAGAACTACAAAGGCAGTAGTCTTAGTATAACCATTAAGTGCACTTCTAAGATATACAAGTCAATTTTGACAGAGAAACGTGAATCAATGATTCGATGGCTAAGTGAAACGCAAAGGGCAAGTCTGTCATTCACCTTCAGTCTAGTCCTTGTACCATATTTATATTTAATATTATAAACATGGATAGATTATATTAAATTCATGCCTTGTACCAACTAGTAAGTAAGAATACTAATTTTAATATACTAACTACATGTATTAGAAATTATTATTATCATCAGTAAGAATAAACATCAATGAATAAAAAAAGTAATAATGTTACGCAAAAAAAGTTGATGAAGTTACTGTAATGATACTCGAACTTTGTTTAGCCTAACTGCTACTATAATGTCTAATCATAATGAAAGTCATGCTTTGAGTTATGTACGTAGTACTAGTACTGCTCTGTACTTACTCAATGCTTGGAGAATTGCTTGCGTCTTGATCTTCCTCAAAATCATTTTCCTCTTCAGATTGAGATTTACAGAGAGACATGCAAGAGGAATGCCCTAATATTGGGCCCCCTTTAGCGCCATTCACAACTTGCCGCATAGCCAGAAAACATGCACACAATTTCGCGTATTGCAATTACTATTACTACAGTCACAAGGGCGAGTGCAAATCAACAGCTGTAGTTTGTAGTAACATTGGCGCGAAGGATCAGCACCGGTGTTTGAGGTTACTGCGCAACAGAAAAAATAGTTAAAACTTTGTGTAATTCAATAAAATAGCAAAGTAAAATTTAACAAAAGTGCATAAGAATAATAAAGACCTATTGATTAAAAGATTTAATACGCATCAAATCAACTTAGATTTATGAAAGATAAATATGGCAAAATGCCAGCGCGCAATGATACTTTATTAGTGTTTGTTGGCTAATGCATTACTAAGGAGAATCTAAAGTAACTCTTAGTTGTTTTTTTCCTACTTTTGCACAGATTCCTAAAAGTATGGGCATTAATTATTTGAGATTCATAAAGATACAATCTTGTTAATTCTTTTTCAAATTTTAGAATTGCATACATAACAAAACTACACACACATTTGACTCTAGTATTTCAATTTAACTATAGATTCTCCTCAAAAGTCATTCAACTTCATGTCTGGTATGCAGCCAATATACACGTCAATGAGCTATTGTAAAGTCGGAATTGTAGTAAGGGAGATTACTCCATCACCATTGAACAAGGCCATTGATAAACGACTCAGCTGATCTATCAGCTGACTGATACACATGACTGTAACTCTACTATAATAATAATACTCTACTCATAATGTGATTGTTATGTAACGCCAACATAGGAGTGTATTAAAATAGAAATGTTCTACAGTTATTTTTGTAGCAACCTGTCTTAGTTAAAATTTTTAAATTATAATCGTAGCTAGCAGGTTATGTTGTAGACATACCGTGGATCTTGTCGTACAATCCAGAGTAAAATTATTTGATTTCCAACAGAGGACATTCACATGATTATTGTCGTAGCAATCACCTTCAACAATTTTATTCTGTTATTCACGCTATTGTATAATAATAATTATTATATCCTACTGATGTTGTTGCATTGTTACATATTTTGCATAATGACATACAATGCAAGTTATAATATATTATAGAGTATAAAAGAAGGACTACAGTCTATTATTGTACAATACCCTATAAAATATTAGGATATTTTATGCAAGAATACATGGGTGTGCATGTATGGCTTTTGTTTTGTGCTGACATCAGGTAGATCATGCAGTGTGACACTGACGTATTCGGCTACATCTAGCTTGATATAATACAGAGGTCAGAGGACACAATCATGACTTTTAATCATCATGTGCAAACAATCTTAATGAGTTTGTTAAAGAGATAGTGTAAATCTATCTATAGATAGTCCTATCTTGTTGAATGTAAAGTGGAGACTAACAGTATTTATGTCGAACTACAAGAATGTAAAGCCTATATTGTGCAATCTTAATAGGATTATCCACCCATCAAGAGTGGAGAGCCATCCTTTGCCTTTGTTCCCAGGTATATAATATACTGTTCACTTGAATTAACTGGGCTTGGAGAGTTTACCCAACACATAAGCCCATTCTTGCCTTTCAAATTGCTGTATTTACAAACTTCAGGTTTACTTCCTATCATTTTTGTGTGGGGTGAACCAGAGGGAGCATAATTCCCAATTAACAACCTAGACAGTGGTACAATGTCACATTGTACATTCCTGGTAGATTGGACTAGAAAACAGGTTGTAGCAACTTTATGATTTACTAATTTTATTAGTAATATATTTTTAATCTGATAAAGATTTGAAAATCACTATTTCATCAATATTATAATTCCATATTTAAGCATGAACTTAAAAAGATTATAAGGTTTAAAAACTAGGCTGGGACAGCGATCAAACTCAAATTAAAACAGAGAGCATGGTGTCGGTAATCTAAGTTAAAGATGATTTATTAAGGGGTTATTCTACTGTGAGAGTCAGTAGGCCTTGTGGATATACATGTGAGTAAGAAATCAGAAAATATGCTTCGAAAAGTACCCAGTCATATTACATAATGAGATTAACTACTGGTCTATAACTAGTCTATACATAGAATATAGGATATTAATGTAATCATAGCTTTACAGCATTTGATAGAATAATGTAAACAGGGATGAAAATATAAAATTTTAATAAAACATTAATTTAATCTATTTTGTTCGGTGAACAAGCCTGATATGGGATAAGAGTGAAGCCTTCTACTGGTTGTTTTCATTGTTGTGATTGTTATGATTTAAGGCAGCAAGAGACACGTTAGCTGAAGAGTGAATGTTTTTATGAACTATCGACTCCAACTTTTTCCGAGATTTTCTTTCATCTTCTAGCTCTTTCTTTAGCTTCTCATAATCCTAAATTAAATTAGACATGAACATTAGATCATTCGATTTGCATGCCAGTGATCAGGGAGAGATAAACTCTCTGAAATTTGGAATTTTTATCAAATATCGATTGGGAAAGTAATTAGTTAGTTATCCACTTTCACTGAAACAGTCTGGAAACAGTAAACACAAACTACGAGCAAAAGGTATCCAACTATGACTCAACTTGATCCTTGTGAGACTCGTTACTGTAGCTACACACACTTAATTAGAGTACTGTTTACACGTAACCATAGTGACAATGAAATCTATGGCTGAATAGATATACAACACTTACTGACTGTAAATCTTTGATCTGATCCTTAATCACGTAGACTGTATCAACTAAACTCCTGTAACACACAGTATTAAAAGCATTTATATACAGCTTACTATAATCATTGCATAACAACATAATAAGTCAATCTGACTATTCGATAAACAGATTTATAAGTAACTATGAGGGAGGGGGCATTACTCCAGATAAAGCAGCACGTAACGTTGTGACCTTGATAAAATAGGGTGGCTCCAAAAATTTACTAAAAGTAGCAGTAAATGAGCCTTGCGATCAGCTACATCATCAATGTCATCAACACATACGTGTAGTCGTGTATAATCGATGGCATCATGAATTTTCTAACACAAACCAATGACCACACAGGTTTTGAGACAGCATAATTGATGACATCACCTCACCTTTCTTCAATGATAGTTTGATTGTCTTTAGTAACTTCGCAGATGATCTTTTCATCTTCAGCAATGAGCATATTTGGACTGTCCAAGATGGCTGAAAGATGGCAGAAGAAATATACCGATTACTTTTAACAGAATTTGTTAAATCATTGGTAACACGATGGAGTGAGTCGTAGAAAAATAAAAGATGAAGCGGAACAAATAAATAGTAAATCAATTTAAACATTTAAAACCTAATTTTAACCGAATTATGGGGTTACCAATATTGCAGGCTGGTTAACTAAAGGGTGTCGGACAGGAGTGGCATGCCAACTCACAGCTGGCGAGCTCATATATCGGCTCAGAGGCATCGATATCATTATCGATAGGTTGTGTGGTTGTTGTGACAGAAGCAACTGCTGATGCCACGCAAGCAAACTCGGATAACTCGGGCAAACGAAATGGACTCCTGGCTGAAAGTGGTAAATTCAACACAATACACGTACAGTGTAGTAGCCAAGATTTTCCCTATATGTTCCTTTTTGAAACTCCTTGTCCTGAAAACCTTGCTTTCAAGATATGGTTGGTATATTTGCTAAGATAGACAAGCTAGAGCTGGCCAATAGATAGCCCAGGTGTCAAGTTTCACCAAATAAGAGCTGGGTATGTCGGTACCGACTCCAGTAGATGCCGAGGGAAACAGGAGAGAGAGAGAGGGCATATATAGCAAACTTACATGAGTTTACAGTGTGCCTTGTTCTTGCACTGGTACAGTAGCATTCTATTACTTTGAGGATCTTTGCATCTTCCTGAAGCACTTTTGTGTCGTCAACTATATGGGATCATACAAAACAGTAATAATGGTAAGACATGGAAACATACCAGATAGTAATAATGGCATGGAGATATGTACAATGCACATTAATAATACAGACAATGTTGGAAAGTACAATTAGGTCATGTAGCTGCATAGTAAGTAGCCAACCCTAGAATACTTATCCTATTGAGCCACTGCATAACTTACAAGTCATTTTGAGGTGAACAAAAGGTCATATGAATTATTAACTTCCACAAGGAGTTCAGAGTTGTAGTTCGGCACAAAAATTAAGATGAACAACGTAAGGTTGCTGATGCATTACTGGGAATAACGAGAGAGTTACAGGTGAAATCGAGGCCATCTCAATTATTGGTTTCCACAAGGAGCTCAGGGCTATATTTCTACTTTCTCGGATGGCAGATGTAAGCGGATTAAGATGGCTAGCATGTGGGATTAACCAGAATTTCCAAGTCAGCAGATCAGGCAAGCAACAGCGTCCTTACTTCTACATGTATTACACTATCCAGTTCCATGAATGACATTCACCAAGTGGCATACATGTACATGTACTACATTAGCATCTAGAATTGTAGTACTATGTTCAAAGGTATGTTGGTGGATATGTTGGCTTTCACTCAATAAGAGGTCAATATGTCACATCAGATTTTAATCTGGTTCAAAGATTTAAATGCCAAAAAGTGACCCCAGTAATGTGCTACCATATGTAGAAACTGCTGCTACATAGCCTACAATGTAAGTATTGGGATAGTTTCAACCCGAGTCCTGGAAAAATTATACTAAACACTTTATCTCCAATACTCCCGTCTACCTCCTTCGTCTACCTCCTTCGAGTACACAGCACACAGACATAGATAAGATAGATAAGAGGTTACTCTTTGGACGTCGGCATTGGTAGGGATTACAAGAGAGATAAGAGACAGACATTGCACTTGGGCCGACCTGACTTACTAAACAAAATACCAGCTGGCAGGTGATTACCATTAGTTTGCTGTCAACACCAAACACATACTGATACCATCTTCGTATCACTACACCGTGACGTGGCGTTAATAGTACACGACCACTAGACCATCAAACATTAAATGTAAGAGTACATTAGAAACAGCTGTGAGTATCATTCCATGAAATCTACATACATTGTAATTATACTTCAGATATGATAATATCTGTATATCATAGTAACAATGAGGCATGGGGGACGTTGGTAACATATACACAGGACTCCATGCAATACTCATCCAATAGTCATAGAGGCACAGAAACCAAACTAACAGGAGGTAAGATATATGTGTCAACTTCCTATACCACTATAATAGTTACACCAGGGAGCCACAACAGAAATAGTGTTTGCAGATCACTGGGCCCAGTAGAAGGGGTTCACTATCAATACCACTATCAGTCGGCAGAAGTCAGTCAAACATTCCATCACAGTAAATACATAAACTAACCAAATTCTCATGCATCATCTATGATGTTGGCACGGCTCCAAAAGACCTACAGCTAGATGTCATTGAACTAGAGGATAGCCGGCAGAAAATGTCAGAGTGAAAAGTAGTGCTGACATAAATTCAAACTGGTCTAAACCGACTGTCAAATAAGTATAGAACCAGTTGCAGTAACTGATAGTAAACCTTTCAAATAAAATATATCTCTACATGTGAAACAAGCCAACTGTCATGTATGTAGCATATCTGTGCCAACCAATGAATGGCCAAGGGTGTCCTTGGGTGCACTGTTGGTATTCTCAACAGCAGATAATAATAATATATAATTATAATATTTTAGAGGCTGAAGTACAAAACTTCCATTGATGTGGTAGACCACAATGGAAGTTCAATAGAGATTTCTATCAGTAAACTGTATCTGTGGAGGAAAAGCCAGGGCTTCCATCTGGCACGACCCACCTTATGGTCCATGAGCTAACAATTTAATAAGGGGCGGGACAGTGGGTTGGTAATCAAAAGTTATAATAATGATATGAATACATTAAAAACAATGACTGAGTATTAAATAATCTAATAATACAATGTATGGTGTTACGAAAACACTATTTCGTGCAAATTCATAGCATGAGGCCACAACTCTTAATCAATGGTCTGTAATTGTAGTCTGTTATGGATTAAGCTGGGATTGTCTGAGCATGCATTTTATGGAAAGCATTAGCTGCCTCCCATCCCAATCATTACTTCTAGAGTGGGCGCAAGGCTAAGGAAGCTGTTGAGGCAGCAAGAATGAAGAGCCAATAATAGTTGCTAAACGCAGTTCTTAGTAACAATATGAAGCTGTACGATATTCAGCAGCTAAATGAACTGATAATTCATGACTAGTACAATTTAGTTGAAAATAAATTATAAGTAGTAATAATAATTGTAGATGCAACAATGTGACTAGTCGAGTAGCCTGCACTTGTAGCAGGTCACATTGGCATGTAATATACTGAGATAGAGGAAGTGGAACTATCCAATCAAGTGTGGTAAAGTTTTTCTGGCCTGTATATAAAGCAGAATATAAGTAAATGTAGTATACCAGTTGAGCGGACAGCAGAAACCCACCATAGTCATGTGCCGCCAAACGCAAAACCTGAGGCTATAGGAGAAGGTCATAAGGCTATGAATAATTCAAACTATTCTGGTATTTCTCCAAATAGGGTTATATTATTAGCTGGAACCAAAGCTAATGGTTTCAATTAGACCGTAGTTACAAAGAAATGGTATTCACTCAAGGCCCAAAAAAACAGGGGACCAATTCAATATCCAAGTTAGTTGTACATTCTTACCTTATAATTTAACCACAATTACTTATGGGATAGTATATCGTTAGATACACTTGAGGGTGTTAGGTCATCCACTTTTATTTTGAGTGAATGCCATTTCCTCATGGAGCTAACAGCTAGCGCCCTTAGCGGCTTAGAGGCTTAGCCCACCCAGCTTCCATCTTTCACCCATGCAAAACCAATATCGGAGAATCAACAGATAAGTGGTACAACAGAATGAGACGACACTACCAGTCTACCACTGTCAGGTAACATAACACATTTCTTAGGGTTATACTAACTTTTCTTGTATAGGAAGGATGACTCCGATAATACTCGTACTGCAAATAAGGCATAACGAAATTACATAGGCCTACATACTACATGGTATTCACTGTATGGTACATGTATATAAGGTTTGTATACAGTACGGTTCATAACAATAATGTTATGATTGATATCCTGTTTACCGTAATTAAATTCTGAGGCTATCTGCAATTAGATTTTCCCAAAATGTTTGAATATGAAATCACTAGCATTAGTAGATAAAACTTTCAAATGGCCAAAAGTTATGTGCCAAAATTAGATTTACTGATGCAGTACTAGAGCACTACAAATAACAAGTCCTTTGGCTACTGGTCTGCATCAGTTGCCTTTATTTGACCTTCCGGAGTGACGGTAGCCAAAACATGGCCATATATGGGCAACAAGTTTGCTGGCATTCTGATAACAAATTGGCACATGGACAACTTTAGTACTGAATAAGCTTCTATGAACTGCAGTAGTAACTATAACTCAACTAAAGTAGCCATGTCCAAAAATGATCAGTTAATAAAATGCGAAATATTTTGTATGCACTCTAAACACTCACACTCACATAGGGAGGCACAACTTCTAATATTGTTGTTAGAATATGATTCCTCAAGTTTGAAATTTGCGCAACTAGTGAAATTTTACACAAAATACAAATACTACAAGCCATTGTCATTATATTACAGCCATGCTTTCTATTATAGGAGCTAAAATCCAATGTCATTAATGACTTCCAGTAGCATCTAAGGAGAACAATCGATTCCAACTAGAGTAGTAAATTACTGTTTGCAACGATTGAAGGCCGCATGAGCTAGTTAGTTAGGTATATTTCCTGTGATGACATCACCAAATGCACCATACAAATAAAGTCTATGGTGTGCAATAGTCACTATTGTATTAAATGCTATACAGTATAAAACTACATCATTAACTATGTGCGGAAAAAGCAGCTTACCGTTGGTTTTACGTCGGCCTAATGTGCTAGCTTTACGCTGTAGTTTAGGACTCTTGGTATCATCTCGGGCTAGAAGCTGTGGTCGGGACGGAGGAAGGGGTCTCAAACACGACAGAGTCCATATTTTGGCACTGCCTAAACCTGTAATGTGATGGAGCAAAGTTCAATGTAACACTTAGGTCACGAGAATACAGACAACACTACCAAGAGAAGAGGAACCAGGCTAACAACATGCTCAGTTATAACTTGAACAAATTTGACCATATCTTCTCTCACTATTAGGTGCCTCGCTGTTACATTGTAGGTGCGGTAGAGGAGAAATTTGGTTAGCCTCTAGTTCTTTGCTTGTGTCTAGGGTTTGGAATAAGGACGCTCAACCGATTAAATATAGAGAAAACAACCTCACCTGCTTCAGTCATAGCAAAGAACAAAGGCTATCTGAAATTTCTCCACTCAATGATATTCATGATATGATATTCTTTGATTCAATGAAACCGATGCTCAATTATTCTTAAATCCATTGACCAAAGAATAAAAACACATAAAATTTCTACAAGTTCTACCAGGTATGAACTAAGAAACTGTAGCATCACGTTACCAATTCTGTCATAGGAGTCGATGACTTGAGCTGTTTTAGCTGAGTTGGAAATAGTCTGCACCCTAGCTTTGCTGGACACCTGTAAATATACACAACAACAATTAAGTAGTGCAACCATGAACTGACAACTTGTAGGATTAACAGAATATTGTGGGTTCCTTTGTCCTAAACCAAACCTTCTCATCCCTGGAGAGGAGCCAATTTATCTCACCTGGACAAGGAATGAGTCATAAGATATTGCTATTATGATAAAAACCTAAAGTATATGTGTATAATAATATACATGTAGGATGTTTTCCAACAAACCATTAATACTTGTACACTAACACAACGTCATATTAATAGCCTTGGATTACAAGTCTGGAAACAATGAATAGAATAATAGACCCTGGTCCAAATCATGTAAACCGTTTGGAGTTGTCACCCCCACCCAGGGCGTGACAACTCCACACAAAGGGTTTACATGACGTGAACTACGTGTACATGCAACCAGGTTCATTGCATGTTGAGAACTACTCGAGACAGGAAAGCAAACAATGAGAGAACATAGCCTAAAGAGTCAACATTCTTAGACTAACCTGAGGAGGCATGGTGGAAGACGTGACTGACTTTGGTTTGCTAACAGGCTCTACATCCTGGCTATGCTGTGAAGAGATATTAGTTATGTAGTCAAACCAGGCTGTCCGCTTAGCCTTTGAGTTAAAGGAAACTATCATTTCTTCTATCATTGTACCTAGAGTTATAAAATGCATACAATTGAACATATATTAAACAATTACTATCAATTAGTAGCTAACACTAGTCAGTAGTAGGTGTCAATTCCATGAACCACTGTTCACATTCAATCAATATAGTATAATAGTACCTTCACATTTTTGACACTTTGCCAGAGATTCTGAGTCAAATACACTTTATGTACTTTTATTGGAGTAAATCCAAACTGTTCAAAGTACATATTGTACAAGTACATGCAAGGACATTCACAGTGTCACATGGATATTCACAGCTTCACATACCTGTCAACTGTAGAGCATTAGAGTAGGTGTCCGTATCTTCAATCTGCTTGACTTTCAGACCTCCTAACATCAGTTTACCCTGAAAGACAATTTTGTACATGCAGGCCTTCATGGCTACCTTTTCTTGTACACACATATTACAAGAACTAGACCATACACACATATCATGCACATTCATCTACACTAATATAGTATGGTAACATGAATTTGGGGAAGATAAAAAGTCACTAGGCCTACATTACCTTTATCCCAGTTTCAACCAGTTAAATTTTTACATAAAATGTTGTGCCTATTATAGTATCAACCTTTCAATCAACTGCCAAAAATTTTAACAATTTTTGTTTTCTTCCAGAATATGTACTCAATCAATAAACTAACATAACATGTTTGTAGATTTGGCAGTATTCCAGAGAATGTGTGCCCAACATTGCCAGGCGACAGCAGTATTGTCTGGCAACAACAACATTACCTGGTAGCAGTAGCTCATACGAGGTGAGACCGATATCATAAGCACACATGTTGGGAACATTAAAATGATTCTGTCACTAGTTGTGCTGTTCTCTTCAGAGTGTATCTTAACATGTGCAGACAACTTCACATCTCCCAGACTCAGCAAATCCTGCAGCGATAATATTGAATGGTGGATTTGGTACAATTTCAAGATCTTATAATATCACACTAGAAATTAAAAACCAAATATTGTCCATACTTGAATGTCAATATGCCATAAAACAGGAATTATCCCCACTTGACTAGTAGAGTAAAATATCATTGTAGGTGCTGGTACTACAACCCTACTACCTTGTCTAATACATTTACAAATCCATAGACATGGGAAACATAACATCATATTATTTCTATAGAGCATGTAGTTGATTCGCCACCCAAATCTGTTTAATACATACTTATGCATGTTAACACTTACCTCTCCTTCCCAATTCTTTATGTCAGCAGACAACACTTCCAGCTCCATCTCTTTATCTTTTCTGATGTCCACAGCAACTGCTTGTATATCTCTGTAGACATGCAGCGCCCTCTGTGTGTCACCTCTGTCTGGGTGGGCATCCTGTCATTAGCAGAGTATACTTAGTTAAGTGTCAGCTAGCGCATCAACAGTATTCTAGGGTGTCAGCTAGTATATCAACTACAGCCTAGTAAGGTGTCAGCTAGTACATCAACTACAGCCTAGTAAGGTGTCAGCTAGTATATCAACTACAGCCTAGTAAGGTGTCAGCTAGTATATAAACAGTACTCTAAGGTGCCAGCTAGTATATCAACTACAGCCTAGTAAGGTGTCAGCTAGTATATCAACTACAGCCTAGTAAGGTGTCAGCTAGTACATCAACAGTATTCTAGGGTGCCAGCTAGTATATCAACAGTACTCTAGGGTGTTAGCTAGTACATCAACAGTTTAATACAGTGAAACTCCTACATAGAACAATGAATATTGTACAAAAAGGATGGGTGCATATTACCTTTTTATAATAAAAAGTTGTCCTCTCCCAATTAGTCCACTGAGAGAGGACAACTCTTTATTATGAGCAATATTTATATAAAATTTACACGTATTTTTACTAATGACACCACATTTTTAGTGAATCACTTAAATATGAGTTTCAATGCACCCGTAAATGTTTTTAAAACTGGGTGTTGCTACTTTGGGACAGCATAAATGGTCAAATTAAGAGTAACCGATGCTTACGAAGATCACAGCCACCTAGTTCGACGATATTCAATAGTAAAGTAGCTCTCTATTACTAGTCTACACTTTACTTACATCTATGTGTCTTTCCAACTCCTTCAGCAGTGCGGGGTACTTGTCTAATCTACGGAATGGAGCGCTCAGGTGTGCAGTTAGTGTCTGATGTCCAGGAGTTGTGGCACCATGTGACTCCATAAAAGAAGACAACTTCTCTCTGGTGAAATAATCACTCAAAACAATATAATAGAGAAGCAATTTGGAATCTTATTGAGCCACCAGATTCAATCACGGAGAAACTCTTCATTTGGCAGTACGACAGATTTTCAATATTCATCCAGTTTACTTTGTTCTTCCTTTTTGCGGGAAATTCATCACAAAATGAAGCCTAAGTTCTACTTATTGAAAAAAGTAGAACTTAGGCTACAATACAAAATGTGTGCACCGTGTGTCTGGACTCATAGCCTGTGGGCTGTCATATCATACACCCTAGAGACTAGTAACATAATTATGAGTACTCACCTATATTGAGCAAGTAAGGAAACTGAGCTAGGATGATTAGCGGCATAACAGTGGTATAGACTGTGAATCTGGGCTGCATTAGATAGAAATACTCCCCCAACCTTCTGATGTGATGCTGCTAAACTGTTAATGTAAATGTATATTATACAAACAGTCCACTCCCCTGTTCAAATCATAATTATACAATCATTATACCAATTAAAGTCTCTAATCTTAAGCTTTGGGAATAACAAACTATGATTTTATCAAAATTATATAAGCTTTGGGCGTCTGAATGTTAACTGAATAGAGCAAATAATGACTACAATTACAATTACAATTAATACCAATTTTATAATACCACCCCAACTGAATATAAATACTATAACCATAAGACCTATTGCTGATAGAATTATTAATAACTAAACTTGTAGAGATGCAGCCTCAGAACTATGGTTACTATCAATACGTGAGAGGAACTCACTTGCCACACTCTGTTAACGAATGAAGGAATCTTTGATGAAAGGAGACCAGATCTGCCAAGTTTCCACAAAATGTAACATATTCATGGCTTGTTATGCTGAAATAGATACAGTGACACAGTTAGTACTTCATTCCATTGAACCGGAGTATATGTTGAAGTAATAGCCTAGGTTCCAAGGACACTGAGAGAATAGACGGGCATGTCGGCAATTGACCGAAGAACCCTGACTGGGAGTGTGCATGCCTCAAACTTACAGTGAATCTACAACATACCTCCTCACTTATCCCTTCGGCTGACATGGAACCTAGGCTAACACGGTCGTTTTGTGAACATACTATTTACAGCGTGTCACTTACACCATAATTAAATCAGTAATAGTAAATTGTTATGTGAGGAGACTAATAGGGGTTGGGGAGGGGGTAGTAACAGAGGCCCATAGAAGGGTACAACCCAGAAGAGTGTTAAGAATCTGAGGCTATACTCACATCTCTGCAGTCTGAAGTGGTGTCATGTATTGTTTGATGAAGGTCTGTAGCTCTGTTACATATTCACTCTCACTCTCTACTATGTGTTTGGTTACCTGCACATAGGAAAGAATGCATAATACGTTATACAATATGTTATATCATACCATACCATACCCGTAGTGTAAGAACAGGGTACTGAACATAATATTACGATATTACATAAAACAATGGCATGTATAATGTGTAATGAAATTAATGCTGAATATTATTTTGAAAGCATGTGTTACTTTTGATGATATGTATTGTTACTATGCACACACTACTACACTGTATACTGTATTCAGCTAGTCTAACATCACATAACAGTCAATAGACTTGCTAGTCCTAACTATCCCCATCCAGGAGTTCACAAAAATGCAATTATTATATTAAGTATTTGTAAATATATCATAGATGGTATATAAACACTGTATTATATTATATACACTATATTATTAGGTACATAAAGGTTACATAGAATACAATATGTTGGAATATAACAGGGTATAATTATAATGTACAGCATAGTACTTACATTTATATAGTGGTTGGGTGTAAGTATATATCTATCATAAATATAGCTGTATATAATCTAGAGTAACAGATGGACATATGAGATATCTTTATAATAACACACTGGATTAGTGAGTCCATTAGATATTAGCTAGTAGATGTTTTGTTTATTAATCTTGCATCCAGCAGAGTGATAAGATATTCATACTACACAGATTACTCATATACACATATACATATCAGGGGCGTATTTTAAGGGGCGGCAGGGAGGCACTGCCGCCCCTGTTTTCAAAATAAAGTGGCCTAAAAACACTACTTTTGAAAATTTGACAATGCTTCCCTTAATATTTGCTTCATTTCCGGTTTGCGACCGAAGCGTTATCTCTATAGTTTTAACTCTATGGCGTTATCACTCTACTTTTAACTCTATGGTGTTGCGGCGTAACAATAACCAGTAATCTTGGAATAATCACTACATTGCAAGTGGCACACAAAGAGGCCCATAAAACTATGTAATCTGCTAAAAGACTATGGTTATGCCAAGGTTAAAAACTTGCGATCTTGTGAATGAATGAATAAATATTTTTATGGATAGTTATTTATACCAAGGAAAAAATAATAAATGTGAAAGTAAAAGTAGTGAACAGTTAAATCAGGTGAATCAATTTGTAAGTCACTGCTATCAATGAGGTGGTTTCTTCCCTGTCACTGACTACGAGCAGATGCATGAAATTTAATTCCAATATTATATATTATATTATCTTGGCTTCTTTTTCTTTTAAAAATATTTATGATTTTTTCTTTTAATATAATATAATTAAAAGTGTTTCCATTTATTTTAGTCATTCATTCCAGCAATTGCCACTCTACTGACAGCTACTACTCTACTGCTACATTCACTGCTAACAACTAAATATGTATTGTAAAGGAAAAATACTAATTTAAAAATGACATAAAAATAATACAATAATAATTAAATATTTTAATTTTAAATTTATATATAATTAATATAATTACACTATTAATATTATCTTAACTTTAATAGGCTGCTACACTTTTCTTGCAAAAATATTTATTTTACATACATTTTATTTTAAATAATTAATTTATAATGACCACAGTCGTTGATCAGCTACTAAAATTTGAAAATCTTAATTAAAAAAATACACTTGTGCCTATGGACTCTTTGTAAAATATACAATCATGCAGTATTGTAGTTATTATAAAATTCTACTAACTAGTAATAGTACTGTAACACTTTCACTCCTGTTGCAAGTAGTAGTAACTTTATTAAGCAGAAGTAGTAACTTTATTAAGCAGAAGTAGTAATGAGTACTTGTTGTAGTGATGCTAGAACTAACTTGCTGCTGTGTCTAATTTTTGCACTTCAGAGAGTGAGATTTGAAAATTTTCCGCTGCGCGTGCATTTGCGGGGGTTGCCCGCACCCCACCCCCGCACCCCCCTCTCACCCGACTTTCTGCCTCCCCACTCAATTTTTCTAACCTACGCCCCTGATATACATGTAGCCTATTATGTATCTATAATATTATATATACCACCATACTTAGCACTAAATACTACTATAATACACTGCACTACACGTACCTATACACTGTACTACATGTACACTATATACTGTACTACATGTACTTGATACACTGTACTACATGCACTATGTACACATACTATATACACTATATACCTAACAGCATACACACACACATACATACAATGCAGATCCTAGTTCTATGTACAGATACATGACTGTAATATACCACATGTTTATATTATAGTGTTACTAACTAACCAGAAGGTGATGTTGTTCTTTAACAGGAATGTCAGTGAGTAAGGCAGAAGGGTTAGCAGTTGGAGAGAGCGGCGTTATATCCTCTACAAATATAGACATACATGATAAAGACAAGCTCGAATATTAGCCATTGTTTGTTTTCAGTAGAAGGGAGAAGATAAAGAAATTACTAAATATAGTACCTAGTGGCTATCTAATGTGCTTATAATGTAGAATACTTCATGTATAAAAGTATACTTGACCAATAACGTAATGCAAATAATACTGACTCAAAGAAAATAACATTTTATCCAACTTACCAGTTTGAAGTTCAATAACATAATTGCTTGGGAACCACCCTGTTTTACCATTAAGGGTGCCTTCCCACCAGCCCCCGTCTATCGGCTGTGTTAGTGTGATTGTGTCACCTTTCTGAAATGATAGTTCATCATTGTTTGTAGCTTTGAAAGCGTACTTGGCTCGAGCAGACCTCGTACCCGCCTCCATCTTCACAGATAGGGACGCTGAAAGAATAGAAGTTAAGATTGCAGCAATGGATTTCGCAAACATTGTATTTAGTTTAAATTCCTGTGTAGCAGTATATTATTACAACAGAAATACTTCTGAAAATTATAGATTATTTAAATTTTCTTTTTCCACTTTGAATGAACAATAAGCCAATTGATAATACAAGTTTTAGTACTGATTTTATTGCAGAGAATAGTACACGGATAGAGTTCATGTGTGTCAAAGTGGCTTAGTTGGGAGAGGTGCTTTTCTCCTTCATGGTCTTAATACAATGAAATTGAGTGCACAATTGATAGATGTATAGACTACACAGAGCATCAGATCAATAAACACAACACAACACAACACAACACAACACAACACAACACAACACAACACAACACAACACAACACAACACAACATAACATGTAGAAACTGAGCTAGAAATCATAACTGTAAGTAATTTGTAAACGAGATGACAACAGATATGAAATCAGATGATTGTGAACAAATAGGCCAACTGTTCTATTATTGGACCAGCCACAAGCCCATGGAAAACAGGAGAATCGCACAGCCTGGCTTGGAGGAGTGGGTGTTTAGGACTTATGGGACAGGCAGAGCTTTTAGTAAATTTATAGTAAACTTTAATTGAAATAGTAAGCCTAAGTTGTTTTAATTAACATTAACTATTTTTATTTTTGGTTCCCATAAACACAATGACAATCCCAGGACTGAACACTGGATAAACTTAAACTTGAAGGTCCTTCTTAGCACTTTAGTCTCATTCTTTAAAGTTTAGAACATTGTCAAAAGTGTAACAGTGCAGTTGAGTTCAAAATTTTCTGCTAAAGACCCTCCAAAGAGGTAAAGAGCAGCGGAACTCAGCATTAAAATAATGTTCAGATCTCAGCATGAACATTTCTCACTGTTCGCGGCCAAAATAAGTACATCAGCTGGTTAATTTTGATATAAGGAAATGAGAAATTCCAAAAATGGGTAGAGAGTAGAGGAGGCCTATCCTCATTTGTTAAATTATTATCCTGATCTGAACTGCTACATTGATACTTCAACTCTATTAAATAATCATAAACGTGGCTTAGCTCTCTCTCCTCTTCTCTAATGACTTGAATAAACCCGAGTTTAGTAACGCTAACCCGACCTCTTTTTTGTATACAATTTGCAATGCTATGTTCTAAAGAAAGAATGTCTTTTTTATGCATGGGCTCCATCCACTTCATGCAACCATATTCTAGTAGGCCTACTGATCCAACTAATGTGGTGTATGTGACTCCTTTCGTCTTTGATCCGCATCGCTGAGTATCCTTCTAAGCAATCCAGAGAAGTATGAGAATAACTACATGTATGACTTACTATTATGCGATTAAACTCTATTCCAAATTACGATTGTCTTACATGTCTCTCCTACTAGTACTTACAGTTTGATTTTCACTTTCGTGTTTTTTGAGTTTGTAAGTTCACAGTCACAGGGCAGCTAAAGTTACCCAAACTTTCACTCTCAGAGATGCTGTTTTGTTTGTTACTTTAACTTTTACTGAAATCATCTCAACCATACCGAACCAAAAAAACAAGAGACTAGGGAGAAGCGTCTTATCATAGTGATATTTTAAATTTATAATAAAATATCAATCTACTATAATAACTGTGGTGGAAACATGTTTTGGGAATTCCAGCTGGTATTAGAAGGCTATTTTGTACAGCTTTTTGTGTAATACCAGAAGAAGCTATATTAATAAGGCAAGGCTTCCAGAGCAATAGCTACCAGCTGACAGCTACTCTCTGCTGTGAGAAAGATGAGCAGTGCTAAGAGAGGGTTCCGACAAGAGAGACTGGTTTTGGTTGTATATATTTATTAACTATATTTATCTTTGAGTTTAACCTTGTAACTGTATCATAATTTATTCCTAACTACTGTTTACTAACCTTATTATTACTACATTGTTATTGTCTTTGTCCTAATTTATTACATAAATATAGAACTAAATCTGGAAATTAGTTGTTCCCTTGTCACTCCTTGGTGTGTCATTATCCCTAGAGTTGGTTAATTATCTCCGCCTCAATACATCTGGCTGAGTCCTAGGTTAGATTTCCAAGTGTTCAGGAGGATCCAAAAGTAATAGAGTTGTGTGTCTCTGCCTTGCTGGCAGCACACAACGGGCAACGTCTATTACATTGGTGGCAGCAGTGGGATCATTTCTGAACGCTCTAACTGCTTAGCTAGGTTGGGGTTGAGTGATTATTTGACTGGATGATGGCCGCTGGGTGGCAGAACACTAACCCATTTTTAGATTCTTATGTTATGACCAGAGGTACTAACCCGTTTTTAGCACCTGAAGTTGTTGAAACCTTTATTGATAACAGCATAACTAACCCGTTTTTAGCACCTGAAGTTGTTGAAACCTTTATTGATAACAGCATAGCTAGTCATAGAGGGAGTTGTACAAATAGTCAGGCCATCCGCGATGTAGAGGAGTTTTTGGACGACCGCTACCGGCGATACGTGGACAACAGCTCTGTGTGTCACGCGGCTCCAGCGTCGCCGGGCGCAGCGCCCCCTTTTAACTCCATCGTGTTTGGGGAACCGGCAGCTTCTGCTATGGAAGTGTACGATGCGCACAGGGTTAGTCGAAACCCATCAGCTCCACCTGTGCCTCCCCGGAGAGTTACGCCCACTCCGGCGCCCAGACAGGTTAAACCGGTGCCGCACCATTCCACTCCACTCTGCGATTCGCGAAGATCGCAACCAGGTGGTTTGGGGTGCGGAGTTGAGCCAATGCTAGCAGAATCGCCCATTGCACCTTCCCTTGCTGGACAGGAGGAGACTCGTGCAGTGGGAACCGATTCCCATTTGGATACTAATCAGTTGTTACAATCGCTGGTGAACCAGTTCACTTATGCAGTCGAGCGGGTGGGTGCCCCTTCCCGGGAATTACAACCCCCGCGATTTGATGGCAGTGGGGACGTACACCTGTTTGTGAAACAGTTCAAGCAGGTGGCCCTATTAAGCCACTGGAATGACCAGGTCACATTAGTAAAACTCCAAGGTTGCTTGGAACGTTCAGCCAGAGAGTGCGGTCATGCTGATTCTTCGGAAGAAGTGTTTGTCCGATTGGTAACCATGTTTGGGTTGACACCCACCGAAGCTCGTGAAAGGCTTCACGCCTTGCACCGTTACCCAGATGAGACCTACGTCTCCCTGGGTAACCGTGTGGAACGACTGGTGAGGGTGGCTTATGGTGCGCTCGGTACCGAGGTTACCAATCAGATGGCACTGGAACACTTCGACAGGGCCCTGGAGGACCCTTTGCTAAGATGTCACATGCTTGTGGCACACCCCAGAACACTCTCTGAAGCAATTAAGGCTGCCGAGCGTTACCACACAATTAGTGGAGCGCCAGCAGTACCTCACAGACGAGCGAATAAATTAGCACAAGTTGGGGCTAGCCCTCCTTCACCTCCTGCCAAGGACGAAGCCAAGGACCGTGATCTGGGGAAAGTGCTGACAAATATGATGTCTCTACTTGAAGAGCAGAGTAAGCTTATCAAGCAACAAGGGGCCCGTCTATCCTCCCTGGAACAAAGACGTAGACCTAGAGACACAGGGCTGCCAGGCAGCAGGACAACCAGGCAAGCTTGCTTCGGCTGTGGGGACCCCTCTCATTTCATGAGGGATTGTCCCCGGCAGAACAACATGCGTAAACCACCTGCAGATAAGCAGTTGGGAAACTAACAAGGTCTACTCCACCCATTCCCGGAACAACGAGTAGACCTAAAACTTCTTACCGGGAGACGACCAGAACCGACTCTAAGCAGATTGGGGCCCGGGACAGAGATCTAGCCTCAGACCAGCCCATCATGTCGTCTAATAGGCGACCTTCGTGGTGTAAGCTGCCTGCTACCCCTGTTCCGGAGCCTGCGCTTTCTGGGAAGTGTGGTCACATGCCAGATGTCACGGGGACTAATTGCTCTAGTTTTCCAGACGCTGGTTCGAAACAAACTGCTGAAGCCTGCAGCATGGCTACGTCTGCATCGGCTCTATACCTTCCCGGAAAGATCTCGGGTAATTCTGTCATGGTTATGCTCGATACTGGCAGTACCCTGAATCTTCTGGCGAAGAGGGTCTTTGACCAGTTGCCCAGGCATATCAAGGACACCATTGGTCCATTTAAAAAAAACTTAGTGCTGGCCGATGGGTCCAATTTACCGTTCCATGGTCAGATTGAGCTGTCTATTCGGCTCCGGTCCGAGACGGCCATAGTCAATATGGTGGTTGCTGAAATTGAAGCAGATGTCATTTTGGGGATGCCATTTCTCCGGGACAACACTTGCCACATTCAGTTCAGTCAGTCTACCTTAGTGATGAACGGTAAAAGCCTCACCTGTACCAACCAAGACGGAGTCTCATTTACGAGTAAAGTTCAAGTACTTTCCGTAGCGAGGATTTCTCCCTGTTCAGAGCAAATAGTGAAATGCAGACTTACCAATCCTGTGAGCTCGCCGATGGGTATTGTAGAAGACAGTAATGCTGTGACTAGGTTCAACCTTGCATTAGCTTCTAGCATTAATACTTGTGGCGAGGGCAGAAGTTTATTAGTCAGAGTCATAAATCCGTCCAACCAAACGAAGACGGTACCAGCCGGTACTGTCCTAGGGACGTTCACCAGTGTAGAACCGAGTCAACTAGTGGAACAGGACTCAGTTTCAGGTGTAGAGTCAGGTCCGGATTCCAACATGGAGTCCAGTGTCTTACCACAGCATCTGGAAGCACTCTATCAACAAGCGACTGTCACCTGTAGTCAACCACACCAGAAGCAAGCCATTGCTAAGCTGTTGACCAACTACAGTGATGTGTTCTCTAGTGGAGAAAGAGATGTCGGGTTAACGAACCTGGTAAAACACCCTATCGTGGTAGCACCCGGAACCATACCAATTCGGCAAGCACCGCGTCGTCTAGGGGCGGAGAAGGAGGCTGAGGTCGAGAACCAGGTCCAGAAACTACATCAGCAAGGTCTGATCGAGCCGGCGTACGGAGCTTGGAGCTCCCCCGTCGTGCTTGTGAAGAAGAAAGATGGCAGCTGGAGGTTCTGTATCGACTACAGACGCCTCAATTATGCGACAATCCAAGATGCTCATCCTCTGCCTAGGATAGACGACAGCTTGGACGCTTTAGCCGGTAGCCGATATTTTACCACTCTGGATCTCCTGAGTGGGTATTGGCAGGTGCCACTAGAGGATGACGCCAAAGAAAAGTCCGCATTCTGCACTCGTAGTGGTTTGTGGAGGTGGAAAGTCCTTCCATTTGGGCTTACCAATGCACCTGGTACTTTCCAGAGGTTGATGGAGAGGGTCCTTCATGGTCTCCATTGGAAAACTTTGTTGCTGTACCTGGATGATGTGATTGTGATTGGAAACAATTTTGACGATCATTGGGATCATCTTAAAGAAGTATTAAGCCGACTTCGTGCAGCTGGATTGAAACTGAAGCCCTCCAAGTGTCACTTGTTCCAGGAAAAGGTCAGGTACTTGGGGCATGTGGTTAGTAAGGATGGGGTAGCTACCGACCCTGAAAAGATCTCTGCTATAGCCGAATGGTTGCCACCTAGCAACATTTCTGAACTGCAGGCATTCTTGGGGACGGTAGGGTACTATCGTCAATATGTGGAGGGCTTTGCTTCCATCGCCAAGCCGCTCTCTCAGCTCACTGCCAAGGGCAACAAGTTTCAATGGAGTGATGAGTGCCAGAACGCGTTTGACTCACTGAAACAGGCTATGGTGTCTTCTCCTGTACTAGGATATCCTGATACATCTCAAGAATTTATTCTTGATACAGACGCATCCCTCGTCGGAATTGGTGCTGTGTTATCACAAATCCAAGGAGGACGAGAAAAGGTGATCTCATACTACAGTAAGACTTTACAGCCACCCGAGAGAAATTACTGCGTTACTCGGCGGGAGCTACTGGCTGTGGTCAAGGCTGTGAACCACTATCGACCCTACTTGTACGGCCGCCAATTCACTATCAGGACGGACCATGCTTCGTTGATCTGGCTTCTCAGGAGGTCTGAGCCTTCTGACCAGATCGCAAGGTGGTTGGAAGTTCTCAGTGAATTCAAGTTTACCATCGTACATCGAGTAGGCAGCAAACATGGCAATGCTGATGGCCTCTCTCGACGACCTTGCACTGACTGCAAGCAGTGCCAGAGGATAACTCGTCGGAGTGGTGGGCCGAGTATAGAAGAAGTAATCGCTGACTGGGAAGCCGAAGAACGAGAGTTCAGCTTCCCCGCAGTCAAACCACTGAACCGACCTGATGACTTAGGGGATGAAGCTAGGTGGGAGGTCGGGTGTGCTTGCCCCGTGGGCAACACTAGCCGGAACACCACCCCTATAGGATCTGATGATCAGCTACAAAATCATAGATCTGATGATCTTGCAAAAGCCCAGCAAGTACCTGGTGATGTTGCCACGGTTTACCAAGCTGTTTTAGCTCAGCAACCTTTGGATCCTGAAAAGGTGAGCCTGGGAAGCCCAGAACTCAAAAAGCTCAGTACCATGCTCTCCTTGTTGAGGATCAGGGAGGATGGCGTACTGGTGGCTCGGGTTTTGGGTAACCAGCGACCGCGAGAGGTGATTGTATGTCCCAGTACCATGCGGAAGGACATTATATGGAACACCCATATCCTTTCCCATGCTGGGATAATGAAAACTCTCAAACGGTTACAGCTCCTTTGGTACTGGCCAGGTATGACCTCTGCTGTGCGCAGACTAGTCAGAACCTGTCAGATTTGCCAACAAGCCAAGCAGGGTGGTCTAAACCAGTACTCGAGCTGTGGGCCTCTGTTCGCTGGTCGTCCATGGCAGAAAGTGGCCATCGACCTAGTTGGGCCGTTGCCTTGCACAGCTCGAGGTAATCAGTGGATTCTAGTGTTATCGGATCATTTCACCAGATGGCAAGATGCTATAGCACTGCCTAATGCTACCGCACCAGTAGTTGCTGAGGCACTAGATGATAGGGTCTTCTGCTACTTCGGACTTCCCGAGGAGATCCATAGTGACCGCGGGGCGCAGTTCGAAGGGGACCTGATGTCGGAGTTGTGCTTGCTGTGGAGAGTCACTAAAACCCGAACATCTCCCTATCATCCTCAGTCTAATGGTGTTGTAGAACGAGGTAACCGAACGTTGGGCGATGCCCTTCGTTCGCTGTTATTCAGCACAGGCAGCGAACAAAATGATTGGGATAAATTGCTGCCTCATCTTATGCGAGCACTACGTGCAACACCACATTCCAAAACCCAGGAGACTGCCAACTTCCTCATGTTTGGTAGGGAATGCCGATTACCAGATCAGCTTGTCCAAGGAACAAGCGATACTTCGATAACCACTCGTACCCTGTATGCCTCCGAACTGCAAGAGCGCCTGGATACGGCTCACGCCTTGCTGCGATCACAGCAGTTGAGACTCGTGAGGACTCCGGATAACCAGGAAGCGCCCTTGTTCAGCCCGGGAGACATGGTACTAGTGCAGTATAAGAGACGGAAGAAGGGCATCAACCCGAAGCTACAGCCAAAGTTCCAAGGTCCTTTCACGGTAAAGAAGGCATTTAATAATGGTACCTACAAGATCCAGGGCAGGGGCACAGTTCACGAAAGTCAACTGAAACTCTTCAATGCCTGTGATGATTCTCGGGGACAGCCTTCCCAAACAATAGATCCAGGTGATGGAGCTGACTCTGAGCCGGAGGACGGACCCTCCCGCTGGTCAGCATTTCCAACTGCTGACATAGAACGGATGACCGTTCCTGATCTGGGTCCACTGAGGAAGGACCTCGATGCTGGTCATCTCAGTGACAGACCCAGGAGAGCTGTTCGTCATCCTATGAGATTGGATGATTACGTGGTGTATACGTAGGGATGGGTCCTGGGACCATCGTGTCATGCTAGCTCGTGACACGCTGTGGGACAGGTTGCCCCCTATCTAGTACACTATCCTTAGAGATTAGATGACTACGTGGTGTATACGTAGGTATGGGTCCTGGGACCATCGTGTCATGCTAGGTCGTGACACGCTGTGGGACAGGTTGCCTCCTATCTAGTGCACTCTGTTACATAGTTGGTCTAGTTAATTCTAGGTTAATACAATGAGTGTTTACATGGTAATTCTTTGGAATTACTGTAATGTAAATTTTGCTCATTGCTCATTTTAATGGAAGTATGGGTGTTGGCCGTAGCTCTAACTACAGATTAATTTTATATGGTTTTCCTTATTCAGTTTACAATCATATTGGACACTATATGTATTATTTATGAACTGTCATCTAACTGTGTTTAATATGCAGTGGCAATTATTTAACTGTATCTCGACCTATCCGGTATCGTGTACCAACGTATCAGAGTCGACACAGTTTACTTATGGACGATGGATGTGAAGTATATACATTATAAGAGTATCAAGCATGGTGAACAGGAAATAGAAGGTTGATGGCCAGATGTACCCGTGAGATGTGGTGACTGGGAACTTATTGAACAGCCTGTTGTAAAGAGAGAAACTGAGGTTTCTTCTACTTAGCGGGAACAATTATGCAGGACATGTACTAAAGGACATTATAGTTGCATTTTGGTGATAGGAGTGACAATGATGTAGTGCATTCCAAGCTTTTAGTAGTGTGAAGGGGTTAGAGCTGCCAATGCCCTCCTTGTCCTTCAAGTGCCCTTGGGTCATAGCAGTCTGGTAGTTCGTCTATCTGCTATGGTTAACCTCAAGGATTTTGCATTTGTAATTATGCCTCTTACTGGACTCACTGCATGCCACCATGTTTCCCTTATCGATGCTTGGCTTTGGTTTCCCCCGCCTTGCATCTAGGGGCGGAGAATGTGGTGGAAACATGTTTTGGGAATTCCAGCTGGTATTAGAAGGCTATTTTGTACAGCTTTTTGTGTAATACCAGAAGAAGCTATATTAATAAGGCAAGGCTTCCAGAGCAATAGCTACCAGCTGACAGCTACTCTCTGCTGTGAGAAAGATGAGCAGTGCTAAGAGAGGGTTCCGACAAGAGAGACTGGTTTTGGTTGTATATATTTATTAACTATATTTATCTTTGAGTTTAACCTTGTAACTGTATCATAATTTATTCCTAACTACTGTTTACTAACCTTATTATTACTACATTGTTATTGTCTTTGTCCTAATTTATTACATAAATATAGAACTAAATCTGGAAATTAGTTGTTCCCTTGTCACTCCTTGGTGTGTCATTATCCCTAGAGTTGGTTAATTATCTCCGCCTCAATACATCTGGCTGAGTCCTAGGTTAGATTTCCAAGCGTTCAGGAGGATCCAAAAGTAATAGAGTTGTGTGTCTCTGCCTTGCTGGCAGCACACAACGGGCAACGTCTATTACATAACTACACTGATTACTTATATAATAATGTGATTATTAATTATTATTTCTATTTTGTTATATAAAATATAAATATTTTATTAATACAACTATTACTATAGTATCGTATGTATATGCGGCCGAAATGATTTTTATTCTAACACTCTGCTGTTGAGTTACTGCGTTACTTAGATAAATCAGCTGTGATCAGTCTTAAAATATTATTAATAATATACAGATTTTATTATGTAATTACAATATTATTTTATATCAAAATTTAAATAAAACTGAATGTAAGTGGAAATTTAATTTTAATTTCCTGATATCTAAATATTGCTAAGTCACATAATATGAAAAGTTACGAGCACCTAAGATGAAGAAACTGAGGCTTCCGGTGTCATGGCGAACTCGTGTTTTTAAAAAATTGGCAGCCTTTACATCAAAATTTATATCAAATTTGCCACAAAGCAGTTTTTGCCTCTAAGCAGTGTGCTAATAGGATTAATAAGTTTTCAGCCTTTATATTGAAATTTACATTAACCTAATCTGAGGTAAATTCTAACCTAATAGTCTAATAGACAAAAAACAAAAATTATAACCCAGTCCACCATCCAAAATGCCTGGTCCAGATGACTCAAATCAACTGGATTCTGAAAGCAAAGTAACTAAAAAATCTGGTCAGGATGGCGTATGTGGAACCTGCAATAAATCTGAATGTTCTGTTCGCGTTGGAAGTAAAACATCACAAAAATGGATCTCCTGTGACCAGTGCTCAACTTGGTACCATGGTTTGTGCCAAAGCCTGCAGGCTACTGATGTTAATGTGATCATTAAATTGGAGACCCTTGGTGTAAGATGGTACTGTGACCGATGTAGGGTCGACATCACCACTATTGGAAAATCACCCCCTGGAGCCGGAAATTCCCCCGTGCTCTCTAAGCTCAATGTGCTCGAGCAAACGGTGAGAATGTTCACACAAACATATGCAGATGTGGCAAAAGCCAACACTGACCGAATCCAGAAACTAGAGCAATCTTGTGAAACCGCATTGAAGGAAACCGCCCTTAACATAAAAAAGGCAGTTGAGATTAACCAGTCTGCTGAAAATATGATGGCTAAGAATAATGCGCAAAGCGAAACTGAGGCTAGAAAGAATAATGCTATTCTCTATGGCATAGAAGAGAAAGAGAATGTTACAGCAATGCATCAGGTCGAAGAGCTAATGCGTCTCAAATTGTATCTACACTGCCCAGCACCCCACCAGGCCATACGACTGGGGAAGAAGGTTGAAAGTAAAATTAGACCGATCAAACTACGGTTTGCAGATGAGTCTTCAAAGTGGGAATTTATTAAGAGGACCAATGCTAAGGCCACCAAAACCCCTGGTGTCTTTTGTAAGGTTGACGCCAGCAAAGAGGTGCGAGACAAAGAATTTCAACTTCGTACTCAAATACGAAAATTCAAAGAAGATGAAGCCGATACCGATACTACATATCGTATCAGAAATATGAGAATTGAAAAGCAACTTCCGTCGGGGGAATGGAGTCCACTGAGTCCTGCTCTAAACCAAACAAAGGAGACCACATGCTAAGATTATTTCTCGCCAACACCAGATCAGCCAAAGGCAAAGCCTCTGAGATAGCTGCTTTAACCAACGGATATAACATTATTTGCCTAACTGAAACTCACCTAGATGAGACTATTCCAGACCACTGCATTATTGACGTTCCAAGCAAGAAAATATTCCGAAGGGACAGAACTCTCTATGGAGGAGGAGTGCTACTTGCCTTAGATCATGACATCAAACCACGTGAAATAAACATTGATAATTTAGGGGAGGAAATACTAGCCGTAGGATTTGAGCCTAAAACTATCATCTGCTGTCTGTATAGGCCTTATGTCCACCTAAGAAATATGGATAAGCTCCACACAATCCTTGAGAATATCACACAAAAGTTCCCTGAACATGTACTAATCCTAACTGGAGATTTCAACCTACCAGGTATCGATTGGAACCAAAAACTAGTAAAACCTAGTTGCCAACACAAAAATCTACATAGAGAATTTCTTGATATTTTAAATGAATTTATGCTAAATCAGATTATAACTAAGCCTACTCATATCATGGGTAACATACTAGACCTTATATGCATTAACACACCTGATTACATCACTGAAACAGACATCATTCAACCTGGCCTAAGTGACCACTTTATAGTAACTGCGACACTAAAACCAGTAATTCAACGGCACACAGCTAAAGATATATTCACTGTCAGGTGTTACAAGAAAGCCGATGAAGGGACCTTCCGTGAACGTATGCAACAGCTCAGTGAAGACTTAGCTAAGATGGAGGACCCAAACGAGATGTGGTTATTATTCGCCAGCCATCTACAAAGAAATTTAGAAGACTGCGTTCCTACAAAAGAACTAAAGTGCAAGAAACCAAATCAACCGGAGTGGTTTGGCAAAAAAGCAGAAAAGCTCATCTCCAAACAAAGAAAGACCTATAAAAAGTATAAGCAAACCAGGGATTCTTTTTTCTTAGCAAAGTATAAGCAAGAGAGAAGGACGACCAAGAAAGAAGTTAGACGCATGAAGACCAGCTTCCTAGTTAATAAAATATGTGGTCCATTGGCGAGAGGTAACTCCAAACCTTTCTTCCGTCACCTTAGAAACACAAGGATGCAATGTCCTCCACCCATGAGCCTCCAAACAAATGACACCCAAACCACAGATGACCCAGAAGAATGTGCTGATCTATTGAACAACTTTTTCCAACAACAGTTCTGCCAAGACCACAGTATTAATGAAATTCCACCACTGGACGCTCCAGATGAAAGTGTAGAGATAACAGAGGAGGGTGTAGCTAAACTTATTGTTTCATTAGGGAATGGGAAATCTCCAGGACCTGATAGGATCCGAAAGCCAGACCTCATGGTGGACATCCTAACCACTACTACATGCCTCAGCCATATTTTTCGTGCCTCCATAAAATCTGGACGACTACCAGATCAATGGAAAATGGCTCATGTAACCCCGATTCACAAGGGAGGCGAACCTAGCCAAGTGTCAAACTATAGGCCCATCTCTTTAACATCTATACCGTGTAAAATTCTAGAGCATATTGTTCTGCACCACATTAATAAGAAACTTGACAGCTTCCTCCATAACAGACAACATGGGTTCCGGAGAGGTATGTCTTGCGAAACTCAGCTGTGTGCCACCTATCATGACCTAGCAAAATCTATGGAACAAAACAAAACAACACATGCCCTTATATTGGACTTCAAAAAAGCTTTCGATAAGGTGCCACACAGTCTGCTACTACAGAAGCTAAGATCGATCCCCGACTTGGATCCAACCCTTATAAACTGGATTCAAGACTTTATTACCAGACGAAAACAAAGAGTGGTACTGAAGGGACATAGCTCAGGTATTTGCGCTGTAACGTCTGGGGTGCCCCAGGGTTCAGTCCTAGGACCCACCCTCTTCTTAGTATATATAAATGACTTGCCAAACACAGTAACTTGTAATGTCAGTCTCTACGCGGACGATACACTCCTATACCAAGAAGTGAACAATGATCAGGAATCCATGGAGTTTCAGAAAAACATTGATGCTGTACAAGAATGGTCCCAAAGATGGAAAATGCCTTTTAATGCATCCAAATGCCATGCGATGGCTTTCAATGTCGGTGCGCAACTACCAGCATACAGACTAGGTACTACTGTGATTCCTTGGACTGATAAAACTCGTTATCTTGGGATAACCCTACAACAGGATTTGAAGTTTGATCAACACATCGCTCAAAAAACAGTCAAAGCAAGCAGAATACTGGGAGCTATCAAACATACTCTACACTGTGCACCGACCAAAAGTCGATTACTTGCATACACTAGTTTGTGTAGACCAATCCTGGAGTATGCAGACACCGTGTGGGATCCAACAAGTAAGCAGACCATTGAATACATAGAAAGGATTCAGTGTAAAGCAGTTCGCTTCATCAGTAATCTAAAGGGACGTGAAAGTGTCACTGCAGCCAAAAATCTTCTTGGACTAGTACCCCTCGAGTGTAGGAGACGAAATCATCGAATGACTTTACTTCACAAAATTCTCCAAGATGAAGAGAGCCACAATACACTATCCTCTAGTTACAATGAAATTGTTGAAAGCCGCTCGCAAACAACCATGACAACCAGAGCTGCAGCCAGAGGCGAACTAACATCAATTTCTGCCACAACCAATGTATACCATAATAGTTTTCTCCCTCGAACAATCCGAGATATAAGAATTGGCTATCCCGAATAAAAGTAAATCAGCGATACGCTGTATTATTGACCTTTTCACTGTAGCACACTGTTAGTAATGAGGCATTCAACTTGCACAATTTGTGATAATAGAATGTTCTATCAACGACGAGTGAGTAACGAGTGAGTAACTGCATAGCCCGGTCAATAGAATGTCTAGTTAGTCAGACTACAGCTCTTTACAGCAAAAGACAAGAACCACAATTACTACGCCTGTGTTCCAAATATCCGTGGGCGGAATTAATGTAATAAAGTGGTAGGGTTATAAAGCGGGCTAATCTTACACGACTAAGAAACACAGGCCGATGAAGAGCTGCATTTTTGCAACGAAAGTTGTAAACCCATTGAATTAATTCTGTGAAAAACCGGCATATTCATACTCAGATGTGCTATACACCATTTTATGTATCACTCACGCACTTAATATCAGAGATACATATTTGTGTAAAATCAAATCCACTAGTCTTCTATTGACAGCTAAATTATATAAGTCTAAAAAAAGTCAATGTTAATGATTTTAATGTAAACAAAACTAAAAAAAGGTAGCTTGGCTATAAAAATGGTTTGCACCATAATCATAATGATTATTTTCATTTAATTAAAGATAGAAATGCATTCCTAACAGACAGTATTGAATTTCGTATGTAAGGGTATTTTTGCCAGGTGAAATTTCTACCTCCTGTTGACTGTTTTTTTCTGACATTACATAGGGTTTCTAACCCATTTTTAAAAAATGATAATTTTATCATTTTTTTTACATGGATGGATAGAGTAACTTCTCAGCATCATTCTAATATATAATTCATGTATCTGCTATCAAAAGTTTCCAAGTTATAAGGATTTAAAGAAGAGCTGTATTGCCTGCCCAGAGGTGGGGAAAACCGTACTTGGTTTAGTGTTGACAATAATTCCTACGACGTCATGTCATGCGGTATGTTATCTACTAAGAGCTACTATACTTGCCAGCTATTGGCTACTTAGCATTGCAGCAGAGCCACAATGCCAAGGAATAACTACATGTACATGTACTTCACTAATAACTTGTATAATATATTGTACATAATATAGTAGTTTCATACACAGCCTACTAGTGCATAGTGATGCAGCCTACTAGTAATCGTAATGCAGCCTACTAGTAATAGTAATGCAGCCTACTAATGATAATAATACAGCCCAACACAGAAACTATTATATGGGGAATTAGGTTTTACAAGATCAAAACTCATAAAATTGAACTTGTACTTTCATGTTTTAGAACACAAAGAGAGCAAATACACGAAGAGAGCGAGAGACACACGCAATGTAGATAATGGCTGGCAATGTACACCATTACCCTTTAGCCAGCTGGCTTACATGTAGAACAGAAGACAGAAAAGAAGTGCGATTAATTAGTCAAACAATTGAAATCGTATTACACCTTATGATCTGTATAAAATATATATGTTTTTCATGCTTGCTACATAGTCATACATGTAACTATCAGCTTTGACCAGGAGGCAAACATTCTGACATAAAATGCTGCATCACCAGAACACAATAATCCTAATATCATATTATATATTCTATGCTGTACTATGCGTAAGTGTAGTCATAAACATGTTAAATCATACATAGAACTATAGAGCTGGAGAATATTACTTTTAATTACAACTATTTCTATTACGGATCTAAATTATCATACATGTATATGCAATTATTATTATTATATTATATACATTTACATGTATATACTCAATACTGTGAGGTAGGACTGTTCCCTAATATGTAATGTTAAATGTGTGTTACTCAAATATTCAAGAGTTCAAATGTAGAATCCAATCTAAACAAGGATCAAGAACATAAATAACATTGTCATGCAGCTCATTATATAATATTGCATGTAAAACACTTTCATAATGCAATACTTGTTAGAATCAGTGTACAAGTAGAACAAAATATGATCTAATGGCTTGCAACTAAGCATGTGAGAAGATAACTCTATGCAATACTTGCTAGAATCAGTGTAGTACAAGTAAAACATAGTATGCATGTACATGTATTATGATACATTGTAGTTTATAACTAAGCATATGAGAAGATAACTCTATCCAAGAAATCACATGTGCTCGCTGCTGATTGGCTATATTGTTCAAGGCGGCCATCTCATTGGATACAAAAATAAAAATGGTTGAGAATGATTTTTCATACAGCTTGGTTTTAATCTTTTCATTTTGAAAGATTTAAAAGCCATCCACTACAATAGACTATATAATTTAGGTAATTAGATATTTTTGTACATGATTAGATGTAAATTAAAACTTTTCTCATAGTTTAACATGGTTTTAACACCACATGAAAATCATGGTTTTTAGAGAGGCTCCAGTAGCCTATCCTGCATAGTGATTGGTTAATTGACACTGGGAATGTAGCCTGTGGTCTGTGATTAATCTATACTACTTTATTTGGTGGTGATAGACTTAATAGATTTAAAGTTATTAAACTTTTTCACAAGCATGAGTGTGCGGAGAGTGTGCGGACTAAGGCTGTACATAAATAACACAGTTGTGCGAACGCGAATTTAGTCACGTGATATTCTTACGATTTGAATACCTACATTACAGTCATGTAGATGAGGGTAAAGGGACACTTCGAAAAATACAGTTCGAAACAGGACGTTTCACAACAGGGCAGTTCGAAACTGTGTAGATTACATTTAGAAGGACACAACTCACAGTTAATTAATTTCAATTAATTAATTTAATTAATTAAATAAAAGAAGTAATATAAATATCAAAAATAAAAATTAGTTGAAATCTGGTGTTTGGGGACATGTAACTTTCATAATTGAAATATCTATTATCTATGCCTAGGTCGGATAGACATGAGATATTCACAACTCTCACATCAAGTCACTGTTCTTTTATTTTATGCGTCAGTAAAAAGGTTGTAGCCCAGCGTCAAATGCCAAACATGTGAATGAGAATAATGTTTAGACAATGATAGTAGCATGTCCATTTGTCGTTTTATTGGGCTATGTTTACAGAAAAGGACTGCTAACACCTAAAGGATTCTAATACTAAGAATATGGGAGGGGCTCTGAAAAGGCCCTTCAAGTCCTATAACATTGAAGCTCGAGCCGCCAAAGCTCTGGACTTATCTAAAAAAGTTCCTAAAGCACCACCACGCTACCCAACAGAAGTAAGTTAGCATTTTTATAACAAAATATGGTTTGACGTGCATATGACAGACTATTTACTGGTTTATATCATTCTTGAGTAGTAGCAGATTTGTTGATGGCACAAGTCATTAGGTAGGCTAAATCTGCAGCATGTAAAAAAATTTTTTTGCGATATAATTTTAGCTTTACAAAACTTTGTTCATCACCAGGCTGCCATTGAGGCAAGAAATAAAGCCACACTTGACAAAGAAGCAAACAATATTCATCAACAAATACCAGAACTCAATGAGAGGTTAAAGCACGTGTATGTGGAAAGCAAGGGAGATAACCCCGTGATTAAAACCAAAAGGAAATTGCCTGAAGATCGGCGGAGGGTAAGATATTGTTTAAAATGCTTTATATGGGTCGTTGGTTATCTGCTGGCACTTGTCACTTTATAAGTCTTGCCGACATCATGGGGGTTTGTCTAGAAGGCAGTTAAGTTCAAAGCTATAATACTTTGTTATTGTTTTGATTATTTTATTGCAATGTCGTAGTTTTACCGTTCCATGGTTGCCATTGGTTTCTTAGTTGAATGATATTGATATCTCTCTGTCTGGTGACTAGACTGGCTAGAGATCTTGCTGGGAATGGTGGCGCTGATTTGTTGTTGTCTCTGGAAGTATGGATAAACATTATACAATGGCATAAATTTTGTTATAAGTAATTATGTTGTTGATTATTAGTGATGAATAACTGGCAGTTTTCCACTTGATGATTCAAGTGACTAGTGCCTAGCTGAATGCCACCTCACTTGCTACTAACAACTGCTCTGCCAAGAAGCTCCATCAAGGAGCAGCTGATCTTGTGTCCTCTTGAATTGGCAATTGCATTATTTTAGGAATAAAATTGAAGTAATACAATCAGTCATGGTCCAATAAAATGACAATCTTTGTGTCTTTGTATCACTCATTTCATAATTTTGAAAATCCTTGTTGATATCTACACGTAACTTGTATAACTAGGATTCGTACCTGTGTACATGTATGGAAGAAAGGTGACGCTTTCACCTGAGTGGACCTATTGGAAGATCTGTTGTTCACAGCATTATAATGCTCTCTGATTTAGTTACCACTCTGGGACCAACTATTAGGTTTAACGTTATTTGGCTTTGGGTGGACTGATATGTGTTGATGGTACTGTTATTAGTATAAATACTGTTGTTACTGTTTCTCTACTGCTGATACTTTGACCTCTTAAGGACCTTACAACCTTTGGTGATTTATGGGCTAGTATATCCTGGTGTTTTCACATTCACTACTGATACTCTCAATTCATACTTCGACCCACTCATAGTAATACCCTGTTAGACTCCATGACTCACTGCTGCCAATATTTTGACTCACTGATAGTTGGACTCTGAAATACTGCTGTGAGACATGGCTACTAGTACTCTCACTTCTGCTCACAGCTACCAGTAACCTCACAGCTACTAACACTTAATTCACTGCTACTAGTACTTGATTCACTGCTACTAGTACTCACCTCTTACTGGATTTCTTTACTGCTGACTCTGACCTACTGCGCTTCACTTTGTCTTTCTTGTTTGGTTTGGATTTACCAAGCTTCACTGATGACTTCTCTCCCTTTAGAGACCTGGCACGTTTTGGTCCATCTACTTCTACCACCCTAGATATCTTACGACCAAATGGTATAGGTGCTGGTGTTCTCAGTTCATCTACTGGTGATTTTACAGTAAAAAGTCATTTTGTAGATTCAATTTAAGAATTGCATTGTATTTTGTTCAATTAGTTTATATATTTTAGGTACCACATTGCACTTATGCCTACTTGTATAAATTAGGCAACTAGGGCTCACTTAGTTTTAGGTTAGTTTTATATTTTTATTTGAGAAGAAAATTTTCTGAAAGCACTGTCATTCATATTACATAAATTCATGGGAGTGGAGGACCAATAGAGAATGCTACTAACAGTTTTTTGTTGAAACTTTCTTTGCTTCATGACCACCAAACAGGAAGAACATTCTTCCCTGATACTAAACACTTACTGCCTACTTAGCAGGAAGGGAACTAGTCTGTTACTATGGTTACAACACAACTTTTTATGGAGATACACACATGGCTTCATTGCTACTAACATCCTAACAAAGTAGCCTATATAAATATATTTTCACTGTATGAAAATTTCAGCTGATATATTATATTATCATTGAGTATTTAACAGTATATTCATATTTCTTACAAGATTAAAATTTTATGGAGTTGTAAATGCCCATCTTTCGAATTTGCATCTTAGGTGTGGAAATACTCTCTAATAGAAGGCATTTACCTTTTACTGTTATTTGGTTGTAATTGAATATCTATATTATGATTATTATTAGTTATGTAGTTTTAACTGGATTATTACAGGTTAATGAGACAGAACTGGGGTACTTGGAGCCCATTAATCTACCCGAAGGGAAGATAAGTCTCCGACTAGCTTTAGATATGATTGAATCTTACCAAATGGACTCACAAACTAACTCTGCTAAAGTTTTAGCTGAAAAGCACAAATTAGACTTGGAGACTACGTTTCACATATTAGAATATTTTCAGCCATTTCTACTGAAAATTCCTCGAGCAGAAGACGTTGTACCATCTACACATCCATTACTTAGAGATCATAGAATGCATGCGGCACAGAAACGATTAGACACTGCCCAAAAACTTATAGATGATTATCAGAATAAACGTAAATCATGATATATAGCTTATGGTTGACTTTAATGTGCTGTATAGCCTTTTATATTGTGGTCTTTTATTTGTACTAGGGAATGAAAAACCTTTGATATTGCTAAGAATCAATGTGAAATAACGCATAGTAAATATGTATAATGTGTTTGTTTTGATGACTAAATTTATTAAATGAATTTATATCTACCCATGCATGCTAAATAGCTAGCTCATAAGACCTTTGTAACAAATACCTGTATGTTCAGATATCAGGTATACACAAGGTTGAAATGTTAATAAAGCGAAGTGTACACTATATAATGGGTTACTTGTGTTGACAAATCTATATTCTATGACACTACTATGTGTGATAACTGACAACTTCGTTCTATTTACACATGTGCTTATGAATAGTCGGAATCTGTTATTCCTAAATTACAGATACAATCATTGTATCTGAGCATTTCAGGGCACTATTTCAACTGTTTAGGGCTGTCCTAGGGTAAAGACATTGATCAATGTAATCTTTAATTTTTTTAATCTTGGAAAGAGTAGTTTAAAAGGAGAACATTATTCACACTCGTAGGTTACTAACTGCATATTTGACCGTTTAGCTCAACCTTACTCCATTATTTCCAAACTTAGAGTCAACTTATGGCCTAAAGTAACGAGTTGTGTTATCATTGATAGGGAGAGAAGACAATTCTAACCAAAGCTTAAATGACGGGAAACCAATATAATCGAGAAGATAAATCCGGACAAAAACAATAGCGTCAGGAAATTTTTTCAATGATAAATCATCTGGCGCTGATGATAGCACTTCACCAGGAACGAAAAACTATGACTGTATAGAGAAAACCGTGAGGTAATTTGTCACAATACCCGGTCTACAAAAATGTTGATAGTAGACTTTGGCTCTTCTGCACAAAAAGCGTGGCTACGATTTACAAACGTAGTAGATGCAATGGGTCATCAAGATGCAAGGCGCGCATGCTAGTTAAAGTAGTTTGTTTTGCGCACGCATATACCTTGGTAGACGGTCTTTCCTAGTGCTGGGCGGTTTTGATTTGCATGTGCATTCAGTTTTTTTGCAAGATTTTTCAAAAAACTGAATGAAACCGAAGTTGTCTTCTCACCCTCGGTTTAATTCGGTTTTTTTTATTTATGAAAAAAAACCGAACCGAACCGTAATTATGGCAGGAAAATTTAAATTTTTTTGGAGTTATCATCCCTTGATTCTATACGGAAAAGAGCAGACAACTCCAGTACGAAGTATATCACGCATTTTGGAGTTATCACACTTCTCATTCCAATCATTATAGAGAAGACAACTCACGCGGCAAACTAGCCAATCCTGACCATAAACTTGAATTTATAGAAGTTCAGCTGTGGTCGGACTTGCAGGAAGCTCACAGATGCTAGTCAGGTTTAGCAATAGAGAAGCATATAATACTGTATGATCAGGTTGCAACATTCATTATATTTACTAGAATATAGATACAATAATTTATTGTTTTGGTTTACAACTTGTATTTTATTATTTACTAGAAACTAACCCATCTAGCCAAAATATTCACAAAAACTGACAATGCAATCTGTTAAGTAAGTAGTATAGCAATCAGCCACATTGAAATGGAAATACAGGTGATACAGTAATGGTACATAACTAAATATGATGAGTGCAGGAAGTAGGTTACTAGCGACCAGCTAAATAATATATTATCAAAACAGTACTGAACTTAGTTTATCAGCAACCAGCTAAATAACATATCAAAAATTAATCTACAGGTAATAAATAGTGAATATATGATGAATACAGGAAGTAGGTTATCTGCAACCAGCTATAGCATATCTTACAGTGCTACTGTGGCCAGAAGTGGGAGTTGGGAGTGGGAGTTCTCTTTCATGGGATTTCCATCAAGATGGCAAGTCTTCTGATTTAAGAATTCGAGGATAAATAACTTCTAGAAACTCGAGCTCTCTTTTTGCTCTGTCTGCTGCTGCTGTAGTATTCATTGCTGTCACTGGATCACAACATACATCATTACATCATCATCATCATCATCATCATCATCATCATCATCATCATCATCATCAGCAAGGGCAAGGATATCAACAAGACTCCTTTTACTTGTAGGCCTACCGGGACTGTAATTAAAGTAGTGTCAAGTTTGGAATCAAGAATATGACCATTTTAAATAGTTAAGCTCTAAGTTTTACCCTCCAAATGAAGTGCAACTTGATTAGCTTGGGTATCTCTCTGTGGGTTGAATGCTGCTTTGCAGTTTCAGCATTTTCAAAAATGCTCAAATTTGATTGACAGATGATGGTAAGTGGCTAAACAAATATGATTGCTGTTGAATCATATTTAACTTACTATCTCGAAGATGATCAAACACATGCTATTCTAGTGCACACATCACTAACTAACTAGGCCTACTAGTAACCAACTAACCTGTTGGCAATGCGCCAGCAGCTACATGTATAAGCATACATACTAGAGACATCGAAGGCAATGAACTATGACTGCATGCCATGAGCAGATGTTATCCAGAAAATTCTACTGAATAACGACTACACTCAAGATATTATACAATCATGTACCTACATCACTGAGATTGTGTGAATAATATTTTTAATGCTAATTCATTGTACAATGAACCTATATTGCCAGAAAGGATGGGTGTGTTATTTTTACAAAGCTTTGCACCTACACGTACATGTATCATATCATTTTGGTTGTGATATCAATATGCTACTACATGTACATGTACATGTCATGTCATGTACATGCCATGTACATGCCATGCACATGCCATGTACATGCCATGTACATGTCATGTACATGTCATGCACATGCCATGTACAAGTAGTAGCATATATTACAACCAAAATGATATGACAAATATGATTGTTGTTGAATCATATTTAACTTACTATCTCTGAAGATGATCAAACACATGCTATTCTAGTGCACACATCACTAACTAACTAGGCCTACTAGTAACCAACTAACCTGTTGGCAATGCGCCAGCAGCTATAAGAGTACATACTAGAGACATCGAAGGCAATGAACTATGACTGCATGCCATGAGCAGATGTTATCCAGAAATATTATACAATCATGTACCTACATCACTGAGATTGTGTGAATAATATTTTTAATGCTAATTCATTGTACAATGAACCTGTATTGCCAGAAAGGATGGGTGTGTTATTTTTACAAAGCTTTGCACCTACATGTACATGTGTCGTATCATTTTGGTCGTAATATCAATATGCTACTACATGTACATGTACATGTCATGTACATGTCATGTACATGTCATGTACATGTCATGTACATGTCATGTACATGCCATGTACATGTAGTAGCATATATTACAACCAAAATGATATGACAAATATGATTGCTGTTGAATCATATTTAACTTACTATCTCTGAAGATGATCAAACACATGCTATTCTAGTGCACACATCACTAACTAACTAGGCCTACTAGTAACCAACTAACCTGTTGGCAATGCGCCAGCAGCTATAAGAGTACATACTAGAGACATCGAAGGCAATGAACTATGACTGCATGCCATGAGCAGATGTTATCCAGAAATATTATACAATCATGTACCTACATCACTGAGATTGTGTGAATAATATTTTTAATGCTAATTCATTGTACAATGAACCTGTATTGCCAGAAAGGATGGGTGTGTTATTTTTACAAAGCTTTGCACCTACATGTACATGTGTCGTATCATTTTGGTCGTAATATCAATATGCTACTACATGTACATGTACATGTCATGTACATGTCATGTACATGTCATGTACATGTCATGTACATGTCATGTACATGCCATGTACATGTAGTAGCATATATTACAACCAAAATGATATGACAAATATGATTGCTGTTGAATCATATTTAACTTACTATCTCTGAAGATGATCAAACACATGCTATTCTAGTGCACACATCACTAACTAACTAGGCCTACTAGTAACCAACTAACCTGTTGGCAATGCGCCAGCAGCTATAAGAGTACATACTAGAGACATCGAAGGCAATGAACTATGACTGCATGCCATGAGCAGATGTTATCCAGAAAATTCTACTGAATAACGACTACACTCAAGATATTATACAGTCATGTACCTACATCACTGAGATTGTGTGAATAATATTTTTAATGCTAATTCATTGTAGGCCTACAATGAACCTGTATTGCCAGAAAGGATGGGTGTGTTATTTTTACAAAGCTTTGTACCTACATGTACATGTGTCGTATCATTTTGGTTGTAATATGCTACTACTGTACTACTACTGCTACCTACATGTACATGTACATGGTAGTATATCTGCGAGCTCAGGGCTGAGTAACTACCTCTTTGAGACGCAAATAAATAATTTGATTATGGTAAGATAGTGCATCTTTGTTTAGACATACCTAGATCTCTTCTAGCTTCCAGCGCCACCCTTCTTGAGAAACTTGTTCCAACGTTTAGGGAGTCTAGGAACATGAATGAATGAGTAATGAATGACAAGCAGGTAGAGCATTCCAGTCCATTGCTGTACAAATGAAGAACCACCTATGGTAATGGAACGGGTTCAAAGTTAGTGCAAAGTAGGCCTATAGCATATTCAGGTTACAAATTGTCAGAACTGTATGTGCACAACACTGTTGTCAGTCCTTGAAAGGATGAAATAAAAGCATGTTTTTTATGTATTGGAAGAGAGGAACATTTCTTTGTAGAAACAATGCAAAGTGATTTGGGTTTAGCAACTGAGCTAAAAACCTGTAAAGGGAACATTTCGACAAAGACAGTTTGAAACAAGACGTTTCAGAACCAGACAGTAAGAAACCAGATAGTACGAAACCGGACAGTTCGAAACTGTGTAGATTACATTTAGAATAACACAACTCGCAGATTATTAATTTTGGTTAATTTTAATTGATTTAATCAATCAAACAAAAAATACAATGTTGAAAATAAAAATTAGTTGAAGTCTGGGGTTGGGGTGTGGCGTTTCGAACTGTCTGGCGTTGAGCTGTCCTGTTTCGAAACGTCCCGTTTTGAACTGTCCTTTTTGAACAGTCGCAAATTCCTAAGAACCATATTGGAAGCTAAATTATCTAGTAGTAGTAGTAATACAAATTGCGAAGTTTAGTTGCTAAATGAGTACAAAAAAGAAATGGTCACATGTTGGTCAAAGCAAGAGAAGTCAGCGCATTTACATGTATATTTATCCACCCAGAACGGAGTGGGCCACTTGTTTTTAGAAACAAGTTGATTAAGTAGTACAAAACTGGTCAGGTTTACTGGATGTCCACAAAAAGGGCAAAGTCAACGCTATCAATTACCCAAGCAAGACATGGTAGTACATCTGCGAGCTCAGGGCTGAGTAACTACTCCTTTGAGAAACAAATAATTTGATCATAGTAAGACAGTGCAAGTTTGCTTAGACATACCTTAATACCCAGAACTGTTCCAGCTTCCGGTGCCACCCTTCTTGAGAAACTTGTTCAAAGTTTCCAGTCTGTTACAATAAGAGACGATTCAACAGTTTAGGGAGTCTAGAAACATGAATGGATGAGTAATGAACGACAAGCAGGTAGAGCATTCCAGGCCATTTGCTGCACAAACGAAGAACCATCTATGGTAATGGAGCGGGTTCAAAGTTGGTACAAAATAGGCCTATAGCATATTCATTTTCGAAATTATATTGCACTGTGGAATTGAAATGAAAGTATCTGTTCTCTGTTGTAATATAAGAGTTGATTAATTTACTTAGGCCTACTGGATGTGGACAAAAAGTCATGGTCACTAATCATTGAAAGTAAGAAGGACTAGCCTATTTGATATATCAGTTATAAGTCGACTAGACTACTGTTTCCAAAAACAAATTAGTTGAAGCCAACAATGTTATGTGACCCCAACTTAGGAACTGAGTGAAATGCTATCTTGGTATTCAAATAAAAACATAATATCTTCCATAAAATACATGTACACACTGACCAACTAGGAGCATGAGTCCACAAATGCAATTCAAAAGAAACTATTGCTAGCTGGATGCATGTCGCACATGACACATTTTGTGGAAGCTGGACTCATTTATTTGCTACAGTAACAGTGAACTGTGCCTTTTAATCCAGCCAATAAATATTAAATAGCCTATTTGTCTTAGCTTAGGCCTAAGCAGTGTTTAAATTTCAAGGGAGCTGTCATCTTTTATGTCCCAAACTTGTTTAGTAAACTTGATTCACAATCACAATGCAACAAAATACCATATCGTGTATGTAGATAGAAAGTCAGGATCCATTTCATCAATCTAATGAAATTAGGGAGTTCATCTAAAGCTAAATGATAAAAACACAATACATCCTACTATTTAAAACATCTATGCCGTTTGGTACAGGAGTACAGAAAACTTTTTACTAAGCCATTTGTGCAGTCATTATTCAGCAACTATTCTGAAACATTCTCCTTCAACATGCTCCATTCATTTGATGCCAGACTCGGGTTAAAGACTCTCACTCGAGTTGATTCAAGCAATATTTTTTGCCTTCTTAGAAGGACTCGTAACTTGGACATATAGATATTGAACACTTACAACTTGAATTGTAATTTATTTATGGCTATGATCAAGGACTCTTTAACTCAACACATCATTATGTTGCAATATTCAATAACTCATGCAAATGTAAATATTTGTAACTTGAAGTTTTGATTAGTTACTAAAAAGAATTGACTCGTAACTTGAAGAGTCACAACTAAGGGTTGGCCATGGCAACTTGGGTTTCCAAAATAAAACTTGCAAACATCTCTGAATGATTTCAGCACATTTCAGTTATCGTTATTTGTTACTATTGTACATAATTTTATTTATTTTAATCTAATAACAGTTTAGTTTTCATTGGGCAGCTGTAAATTGCAATGAAAAGAGATAACCACAGTTATAACCACAATTGTGATCACAATTATAGCACATTTTATGATTTTAAACTAAAATAGTGACATTTTGCTTGGAAATTTGACATCTTTTCCTAACCAATACATCACCAAAACCTGAACAATTACAATAGCCCAAAAACTCTATAAAAAAACTCATGCTAGTCGAATAAGAAAAGAACTAAATTGTAGCCAGTAGCTTGCTTGTAGTTCAAGTTAACTTTGATAGCTTGATAGAAACTTGAGTTTCTGGGAACATGTAAATATTTAACTTGTAACCTAAAAGTTTTGATTAGTGACTAAAAAGGAGTGACTTGTAACTTGAAGAGTCACAGCTAAGAGTTGGTCATGGCAACTTGAGTTTCCGAAATAAAACTTACAAACATCTCTGAATGATTTCAGCTATAGTTATTCGTTACTATTGGACAAGATTTTATTTATTTTAATCTAATAACAGTGTAGTTTGGCCTATACTTATAAAAATAATAATTATAAAATAATATAAATATATTCAAATTTTTATTATTTTTATTGTTGCAAAAATTGTTATTTCATTCAACCAAGGAGTACTCCAACAAATTTACAATAAACAAATAATATTAATTAATAAATACACGAGTAGTAAGTACTGTCATTTCAATCTAAAACTGGAAAGCAAGGAAAGTAAAAAACTTTGACTCAGGGTCAAAGTTTTTACTTAGTTACTAGCTAATACATAGTCGATAGATAGACAGACTGATCGAGTCACTCTATCAGTCTATCTATCGACTACCACTATGCATTAACCAGTAACTAACTTGATGCTTATATAATAATAATAATAAGTTTAGTCCAATCCAAAAAAATGAACAGAAAATTATTATATATATGGCAATAGAATATATATGGAATATTAATATAATATAATAACTTTATTATTGATATCAAATCAATAAATGCTCATTACAATAATTATTAGGCCTATTATCATAATATTATTTATACAATTATATTATTGCAACAAGCATAGCATAAGCATTTATTGATTTGATATTATTATTAATAACTTAACTTCTTATGTTATCGACGACTTGTGAAATGATCATTCTCTAAGTTTTTATGCAAAATAGATCGAAAATAAAAGTCCACGCAAATTTTTACATTTGTTCAATTATATATTATTAATTATTTCTATTTTATATATATTTAATATTAAATTATTTTATATGCACAAATGAAATATCATATGTCACATGAACATCAGATCATGATTAACTCGTCTTTACGTTCAGAGTACGATGTTGCATTGGTCAACTAATTGGAATAAATTAAATTCACTAAGTATACAATTATATAAAAAATATAGACGTATATAATTATAGTGAAACTAATATCATTAGGCTAATAATATTTTATTAGTCATGACCACCGATGACAACTAAAACAAAAACCCAGCAGATGACAATATAACCCAGTGATAGTAGGAAATGCGAAGGATGGCTATTGCTAGTTAGACTAGATTCCCGAATCCAGCGCTACCCGCAGTTGTGTGATTGCAGTGACGCCATAGAGGAGATAACTCCGTGGTGCAAGCGCTTGTCTGTACGCGCATACAACACAGCGCATACCGGAAACGGATGCGGTGGTAGAATTGTGGGATTGGTTCGGTGCGACTTTTAAAACCGAATAAAACCGCACCGCCGCATTCGGTGTCGGTTTTTATTTTAAATTTTGGCGGTTTTTGAACCGAAGGGAAAAAAACTGAAAAACTGAATGAAACCGAAACACCGTGCAGCACTAGTCTTTCCCCTTCATCAAGGATAGTAGGAGTAGTAGGATGTCAAGGCGCTATTAGCGCTTGCGTTGCAAAAATATTTGCGTTTGGAGTTGTCATACACCTGTTTTGTACTGAGATTGTCCTATGACGATAATGCAGATTTATAATATTCAAGGAATTCCTTATCTCTACAACGTTCTGACAAAAGAGTTATCCTCTTTATGTATTTGACAGGCAAGTTTGTACACTTCTAGAGTTATTTGGAGTTGTTTCATCACATTGCTAATGCAATTGTACACATGTAAGAGGCTTCTTGCTTAGCTGTTGTTGAAATCAAATCTCAATGTTGGGCTACAAATATGGTTTGAGACTTGAGGTGGCTGAATGATTAAATGGCACTGTAGCCAGCTTGCTCTCTGTTTAAACATTATTTCAACTTCAATGCCATAAGCAGGCCAATCGATTTATTGTTCAAACTTGAAAAAAAACACATTAATCCATATTTATATTATATACGGCACAATTCGAAGTAGGTTTGTCTTCTTCCTCATCTTAGCTTTCAGTGCTCTCTTTCTTGGGGTGTCTTTTGCTGGTTGGGTAGATTCTGAATTTAGAAATGAACGCATACATGTAAATTATAACAACAATACTGTCTAAAGACTGGTAATAGCATAAACACACCTAATCTAACGGTACTACAGAGAGTGGCTCTACTGGTATAGCCTTCAGTTGCAAACAAATACATTGTACACCAACAATTATGTTTTTCCCCAAGTGTTTAATCATCTACTATAAAGCATAATTTCCCATTGTGGGAATGGTAATGAAGCATTTTCTCCGACAAACGCAAGTGGGGAGGCTATGGGAACTGAGGCCATAAGCATGCATTTAAAACGTCATGGTGGCTTCTTCTTCGTTCGTTGCAGAGCATTGGTATAACAATAATAGTATGTCGTAGTTGGAGTTATATAAGATTTGCTCTGACATCCTGATCTCTAGGTTCTACAAGTACGGCTTCTAAATAGCCGACAGCTGGAATTGCACCAGCCCTAGATTTCTAAGCATGTCCGAGCAACAAGCATGCACACGCATCCACACGTGCGCATAGACATGCATACACAGATCTTTTTCCAGTTGCATTTCCGAGGTTCTGCCACCAAACAACTCGTGCATAGCCCATTTGCCTCAACATCATATGTTTACAGCACAGCCAGCTGCAGCAGTGTCGCAATCTGTCAAGCAAAAAATGAAAAGAAATATAGCATGCAAAATGTATGTGGAAAGTAATATCACCATCACTAGCTTTGGAATTCTGCTTTGGTGTGGAACTCTGCTCTGGTGTGGAACTCTGCTTTGGTGTGGAACTAGTAGCAAACGTGTCAATAACTATCTCCTCCACATCTCCCAAACTCGCCGTTGCTGATGGCTAAAGAATATAGAACTACTTTTTTTTGCGAAATTAATAGTTTAGAGATTGGTTTACTACTAGGATCAAATTCACACAACCGATAGTTCACCCTTAGCTATCATCTTTCAGGCAGTCACATTCAATGTATCTAACATTGATTACATTGTTTGAAGATCAAGCTAAATGCTAAAACGAGAATTACTCTAAAATATTCAGTATTTTTTTGCGTAATGCCCATATTAAACAGATGATTGATTATTATAACTATCTCAGTAATTTTAAATACTCGAATATTCATATTCTTTTGCTTGGTGTCAAAAACTATAGAGACAGCTTCTACAAAGAAATATTGTCGATTGATGCCAGCAACAAGACTTCATGCAAAACGTAGCAGTTAACATGGTCTTAAACTAGAACAGCATTTACTCACGGTACCAAGTTGCTAGTAGCATAACCAAACATGGCTAAACCTGAATTAGTGGGTAAACCTAAACAGCTAATAACAGCATTGAAAATAGTTGGCAGCTAATCGAGCATAATGCTCATTATAAAACATCTCCAAATAAGATGAAAGGAAAATCTTACTTCAAAATTCTCATTTCTTACTCTTTTAGCAGGTGTTAGAGAAACCGTACGAGCTTCCCTTTTAGTCGCAATTGGTCTTGGTGGATTTGGAATATTTGGAAAGAGAGTGGGAGTAGCATTCCAATTCAGACGTTTCTTCTCGTCATTGGTAAAATGACTCTCCTCAAAATGCTCCGAGCACAAAACCTAAATGTATAATTCATAATAACATATAGGTTTAGAGAAGGTCCATATGAAGACAACTAGATAAAGAAGGTAATGGAAACAAGAAAGGTGAAAGAAGAAGATGCTGAAGACAGGGTGAAGTAGAGATATTTGATCGGCAATGCAGATCTCACCTCATGGGATTGAAGTTGAATAAGAGAATTGAAATGTCATCATAAGGCATTTTGACCATCTTTGCTGCAAGCTTCCACAACATTTAAGAACATGTTAACAGTAGCCTACTTACATCTGTATTATACAATGTGCTCCAATCTCTACTCATCAGGTGCTGCGAGCGGCTATTTAGTATCCAGCGCTGACACCTATAGCAAAAAACAACCAACATAGGGCTATTATTTAATCAGTTTAATATGTAATATAATTTACTACATAGTTTAATTTGTCAGTCATTGCACACAAAACAGTTATATTAACATAAAATCAATAATGACTGAAAAGCTCAGAAATGATTGATGGATGAGGATTTGTGCATTGCCAGCTTTCAATAATATTAGACTATTTACCAATAGGAATATTATATTTGTATATAAATAATATAATAAGAATTTAAATACAATATTAATATACATGTACTTAGGGCGCTATTAAATTATTTTATTTTTATTTTATCAATAAAGTTATAAGCAATAAGAATATTAATTACAACATGGTGAGGTGTTTAATCGATGATTATTCATTAAATTAATTAATAATAGATAAGTACATAACATTAACAATAATCTATAATGTATGCTACTACACGTATAGAGACAGAGAAAAATTTTTTCTATGAATATCAAATCATTATCATTTAAAATAAGATACTAAACTAAAACTTACTAAGCTAAAGACCTCATCAGATTCATTTACAATTACTTAATACATGCTTTATGTTACATGCAACAACAACAAAAACAATAAAACCGCTTTTTAATACTCAAAATAATAACAGAATGGCAATAATAATATCGTTTTACCAATATAACTGAAATATTTATATTATACATGTATTTATATTAATATTTATTAATATCAAATTTGAAATTATCATTTTACGATTACTAATTACCTTTCTTTTTCTTTAGGGAATCGAAAGAAATGGAACCCCATACTCTGGTAATTGCTGCATAGTGGGTCAGAACATATTTTGCTAGCTTTAACTTTCTTCTTCTGGCTTGCCATTATGATATTGAAGAGCTGTAAGATTACACGTTTAGCATCTCAGACATATTTACAGGAAATGAAACCTCAGCACAAAAACGGCGGAACACAACTCCGCAATTGCAACGCGAAATTGCCTAGCCTTGACATCCTATCACTCCTACTATCCTTGCCTTCATGGCCAAATACATACCCTTTTTTAGTTTTTAGAATTAATTTTCCTTCTCTAAATAGGCTATTTCTCCCAGAATCAGAATTCTAGTGTATGAAATAACACGGATGCTAAATTAGTTGGCTAAAGCCATCAGTCACAAGTAGCTCAATTGGTTTTATTTTCATTTCATGGATAACTTTGCATGCATAGGTCATGGGATGGATGGATTAGGTTTGCATAGTTAGTAATTAATTAATGGTTATGATTTGGTAGTCATAGTCATAGTGTACTCCTAGTGATAGTTCACGCGCACGTTCGTCAGATTTCTATTTCATGTGATTTAATAGTATTTTGTGTTTTTGTAAACAAATGAAATTAATTTTTCCGTTCTCGATTCGATTCATTATCTATGATAATGATAGATTATCATTATGATTATTTTAAAATTTATATGCTTGATAGATAGTCGTAGTTGTAGAGGTTGATTATATTATTGTCCGTTCGATCCATCATTCTCATTGGTCATGCGATGCTGTAAGATTAAAAATAAAATCAAAAAGTTCCATTGAAAGAAATGAAACTCCCAACATGAACATACTGATACTGTTCGGTGTTGGTTGCTATGCTAATTACCGATTAGATACCTGTATAAGGTATAAAGTTTTCTCCCCGTCTTTGACTTATGCGAACAGCATTAAATTTGTCTTTGATTTACATTAAGGATTAAAATTAACAGAAGCCAATTCTAGACGTTTCAAATGCAGGACATGAGGAGATTTACAACCGGAAAAATTTCAATTTGTATGAGGGATGTGGCGTGACCCTAAACCAACATTTTGAATTGGCTGTATTTCCATTATTTTCTAATTGCTTACATGTAGCACTGAGGGGTCAACCTGAAAACCTGGCAAACGGCAGCGAAAAGCAGAACTGCGTGAAAAATTGCAACAAAACCAAAGCCTGGACCATAAAATAGTCCTAGTCGCAACAACTGACTGCAAGAGAGGAAAGCATGCAAACACAATTGAACTTTTACCCTATTGACCTTTTATATTGTTGTCCGGCCGGGTACAGCCATAAAAAATGTAGGCCTAACTAGAGCTGTTGTTTTGAGAATTGAGCCAAGTACATTTTGTAAAGCATTAAGTTCTGCACTGAGAGGTGTAAATATAACAAGTACAAGTATTTTTCTCACATTGAGAGCAAGCGCAAGGAGGGTACAATGTACAAACCATCAAGTACAGATAGGGGTAGATGTACAATACGAGTATAATAAACATGGGTTATTACTCTGTAGACTAGTGACCTACAACTTGCAGTGGAAAGAAGTGATGGATAAGCAAAAGACACTAGTAGTGAAGCCTTTGCCAAAATCTTTGCCAACTAATCCACAGCGTAAAACCCCTGCCACTGCTTTGTAAGTATCTATAGATTGGATAGCCTGTTAGTGTAACTTGCTATTCATCACATATATGTGGTGTGCATGACTGGCATTACTCACTAGTAAATAATTGTTAGATTGAACCTTATTACAAATTCTATCCCAGTTTGATTTTCTCCTAGTTTCCCCATCAAGCACATGAGTCACACCAGCTAACGGCTTGGGCCTAGTGAAGCACATCTGACGTGCTTCACTACGGGAATGTTACCAAGTTAGTAGATAAGCTTGGTTGAAGCCTTACCTTTTCGGACATGTCTATAATATTGGGTCACATGTGTTAACCTGCCAAGAGGATGTTACTCCTACACCTCAACCCAACAATGTCTTGAAGTTCACTTACGTCGTACCATAACCTGAATCAGTGACTGGGCCGAATGCTCAGGCTAATTGTTCGTTTAAAGCGGCATTAGTGGTCATCGTCCAGGAACTGTCGTATAACTGTATCCACTTTTAAGCATCATTATTTTGTAAATTGTAGAACGTTCCAGAATGGGTTCTATACCTTGCGTACCCTGTCGGGGGCACCTGGTCCGCTAATGGTAGCCACAACCTCAAACATTACCGCACTGTCAGACATATCATCTACTACATCAACTTCCATAGCAGCTGGTGACACGGATACACCGGTAACTGCTTCTGATATCAAATCTGATAAGGCTGGTAAACGTACAGATGTTATTCTTCCAACAGCTGTCCTCGATCAAAAAGAAGTGAGTAACATTCCCACTTCTGTGAAGGAACAGAGAGAGGAGCTCAACAGGTTGGTAATCAACTGTCTCACCAGCATATCATACTCGGACACATAGACTACATATTATATCGTACCACCCATGTCTCACCAGCATATCATACTCAGACACATGGACTACATATTATATCGTACCGCCCATTATTAGTTACCTAATTTATTCCTACAGTAAATATCAGAAATAATTTTAATTTGAACCACTTGCTTTACCTCCAAACTATGCCTAGGTACACCGAATCATTGAAAATAGTGCAAGTGAGTAGGGCTTTTCCTCTTCGTGGTAGTACCATAATTTTCATGGCAACATCACAGTCTCCATGGCAACGCTGTGGTAAATGTATCCATATCAACCAATTAGATCACTGTTGTAGCTTGTAGCATCGTAGGCCTACCTCTCTATAGCTACAGGCTTACCTACATGTATCTAGACACATTCATGTGTTTGTTGTACTAATGCTGATGACTAAGTAGTGTATGTGTATGATGACGATACACAGGGTACAGGTGGAATTGAGGAAGAGTATGCACACGCACCATATGCACAATCACAAACTGAAGTTAATCAGTAAACTCTACCACTGCTCTCCTGAGGAACTAGCTACTGCTAAGAAAGAATGTAAAGAGTTGGAGGTGCGCGCATTATGTCCCCACCTTACCCCATACATAATTATTAGTGCTCGTGCTAAGTTGTTGGATGTTGCAGTGCAGTATTCCTTCCCCACTAAGTGTATTTCACTTGGGGGTTGATGAGACAATGAGAGATAGTAGAGTATAGCTACTCAATGATCTGTAGGCCTATATTGTATTAGTATGTTCTACAATGGTGTGTGATGCAGGCCAACATATTTATGTGATAAGTTAACCTACATGATTGTCGTAATAACGCATGTAAACTTTTTCATATTTCCCTGAAAGACTGTAAGAGTGGGTATAAGTGTAACAAATACTAGACTGTGTACTAGACTTTCTACTAGCATAACTTAGCCATAGCTTGGGCAGACCTACATTACATGTAAATACTGTCAATATCAAAGTGTGACACCTCAATTTGAACACATACAGGAATCAATAGTAAAGTTGAAAGCCCGACAGGGTGAGTTGGTAAATGCAGTGAGGACAGGTCTAGTCAGCTGCCTACCCGGTGCCCAACAGCATGAACACCCTAAACCAGGCCCTGCCATGAGGTTCCATAACTATAAAGAGCTGGCACCCACTGCACCAGGTGAGTAGGCCCCTATGCTATATTCCATTATAACCTTAGTTCTACACTGCAGCTTGTCATTGGCTAGGGTGGGATCAGTGTGAGCCCTAAGTCCCTCTATGGGATAGTTCCTTCTACTTAAGAGGTTGAAGTAAACTCACACTGTAGCCACAATTCCTAATGAAAGTTTGCTATATCAACCAGTGTGAAGCCTGGGTTCCATACAGAAATCAGCATATCATTATGACTTAAGCTGATCAGTTAATAAGATAAAGTCATTTGTTATACAAGTCTGGGTATTTTTAGCCAATGCATGTCTCACTCTTTCCACTGCTGCCCTTCAATAATCTCTATGCCTTTGGAACATTCTGCAAATGGAGTACAACTGTTCTAATCAACCATTCTGTTTGGTTCTATCATTCTTAGTGTCTTCGCGACCTCTTGGACGGACCCGGGTTGCAAATAAAAATCCCAATATAGCCGTCCTGCCTAGGCCAAAAGGGATATTGACCTGGGATTTTGCTTGACACGGAAATGAGGATTTTGCTTTTGGCCCAGGCGGTGTGTTCGTGACTCTGTGACAGATGTGTGCTGGAAAACTTTTTTACAAGTTGGCCTGTGCCTGAAATTTAGGTCGCGTAGACACTATCTATCATAAAGTTGGCCACCCAACAGGGTCCTAAACACAATCATTTTGGCTGCGATGACCTTCTGTCTCAAATTGTGAATGAGGTGGTCTTGTGTATAATAGAATGGCAACTTTACCTCAGTTTCCCATAAGTTCTGACAGTAACAGTGCATTCACACATTGTAAAACACTGCAACAACACGCTTTCCTTCTTGTCTCTCCATTTTATTAGCACATTCAGAACCATCCTGTTTCTTTGCAAGGATTAAACATTCCTCACTTCATATAAATAACCCTCCACATCTAGTCATTATGGACACAGTGTTTATTTTAGTTTGTTTTGTGTTACCAGAAGATTGCAATAAAAAAATTACAGGTGTTAACTGAAAGTTAAAGTGTACAAAGGTACTCATTACTTGTAAGACTAAAAAATAAAATCTTTAATTAAATTTAAAACTTACAACTTAGGCAAAGTAGTTTGTTTAAAAATGTAAATATACCTTTTACGAAAAACTATTTTCATTTGCTTCAATGGCAATCTCATACTAATCTATAATGAAACCTTCCAACTATCATGTACATGTAGTAATATTCAGCTAGAAAGTGAATGCAGCTAAAGTTTCCACTTTTCTTTGCTATATTCTGGTTATACAAGACATGCAAGACATAGCTCCAGACAACATCAGAATTGGTGTGGCTTGTCATGTGACCAACTGGCTCTCTGGTCACTAATAATGTCATAACTATAACCTTGGTATACCCTAAAAGCAGATACATTTTGTGTGAATTTCGCGTGTGACAAACTCGTGTGACAAACTCGCAAACAATTTCCATCGCTATTAATATCTGCTTTCAAGCTGATTTAAATAATTTCAGGTTTAAACAGACCATACATGCAGTTATATAGCTATATGATACATAGTTGAATATTTTATAAAGCAGCAAGTATTTGCTATAACATAATTGGTAAGTAGCCTAGAGTAGGAGCTTAATCAGAGGATTTTTTAACAAGCTATGGTAATTACTTTACCTCACAGGTGGGCTTACTGCACTATATAGAAGTCAGCTGTAGTTTTGTACTGTATGTAAGTGGGGTTTAAATCTGAGTAAACATAGAGCTTAGCTAAGCTTGGTTTTAATGCTGAAATATGCTTAAACATCAATTTTGGGGCTTAAACAAATTTCGCGATAGGCCAAACTCGCTAAATATTTCTATCGCAAATTGCTCCAGGATTAGCAAACTCACGAAACTTTCTTCCGGAAATATTTCTGCTTTTAGGGTAATGCCAAACTAGACAGTCATACAGTTTGTAAATAATACTGCCTGTTATACAACTAATTGTTGCAAAATTCTGTGAAAGTGTAAAATTCCTTTACACAATTTTTGATAGTCAGGTTCTATTGCAGTAACAAGGTAGATTATCATGTATAGCAATATTATGTATGTTGCTTAGTGTAAATTATATACATGTATATTTATATATCTTATATTACTATACTAAGATTATATTGAATAAATAACTGGTGCATTAAAGTAATTATTCACTTATGTCAAATGGCTAAGATTGAATCTGTTTTGCTCTAGCATAAATGGTGTGTACAGTTATATTCTATAGTATTGTAGCATATACTATTGTTTTCTCTGCTCCCTAAGCAATAAGCATATATTTATGTTTTAGGGAACAAGAGAATATTGGTGGTAACTGCTCACCCTGGACATGGTAAATATTAAATAATTTTACATAATGCCTAGTGTATATTATTATTATATAATACAGGTTGCACAGAAGATTAACCCATCTTCTCGTAGGCTCTTCAATATCAGCCTACGAAGAATGATCTTCCAAAATTAAAGTTAAATTATGCAAAAAGAGAATTAATTTCACTAACTAAAAATGTTTTGTATTATTTAATTTCATTGCAAAGACGGTGTCTGTCATATTACAAGTATACAATTAAATATGGAGTGAATAACTCCTAATCTAGACAAGTTATGTTCACTTTGTGATAGCTATTATTGGTGTCGCCTGTTGTAGTTGTATGTCAGATTTTCTCACCTCATCCTTTAGCTTGTTGCTCTGCTTTGTTTGACATTATTCATAACTTGTTGGAAGTAGTGTACTTATTATCTGTTATTATCTGTAATTATATCTGTAATTATTGTTGCCTAGAGGTACAGCTACAAAACTATTTACAATGGCCGTAGAATAATGTAATTGTCATATTTATTATTATTTGTTATGTGTAGGCCTTCATGTATTCTATCTCCATCACAATTTATCTCCACAATTTATTCTGAACACATAATATTATGATATACCCTAAAAGCAGATACTGTTTGCCAGTTTTAACTTTCTCTTGGCAGTAAAAAATTTCCTAATAATTTCCTTCTGAGCTATCAAGTTCTGCTGCCAAAATGAATTATATAATTACTGGTTTGAATAGAATATGGCTATTTAGCTATGTGGTATATACAGTCATGTAGTTGGATATTTAAAAAAGCAGCAAGTACTTGCTGTAATATACAAATATAATTGATAAGTAGCAATGGAGCAAGATTTTTGAACAAGCTATGATAATAAATGTATCCACAGATACCAGTTATGTGAAAAACATACTTACTTCTAATAGGTGAGTAATGTTCAAACATAACTTTTGTAACTTATGCAAATTTTGCTTCCAATCACTGAATACTACAGTATTAGTAGAATGGCTGTCCTCAATGAATCGTTATGGCTTGGTTGAGCTCCACAGTTTTTTTATTTAAATTCAAAAAGGAACAGTTCCACATTGCCCTTAAGACAAATTCGGTAATGAAAATATTCAGTATGTTTACATTAGAGTTAGTTGCAGAAGTGGAGAGATTTAAAATACTTGAGGGGTTTGTTCTTCACCAAACTGAAGCCAGTAACTTATCTTCTGCATTTATTCTTGGGTTAACTTTGGGTTTACCACTCACAGACTCATTCTAGTACATTTACATGTACTTGGAATAAGTATATTATGCTGTGATGGCAATCTGCTATCCTAGCCATGTTAATTTTTTATTGAAAGTAGTAAAAAACATAATATAGACTTTATGAGAGGAGAAATAAGTTGAAATTTTACAACTACCGTGATTTTCCTATTTTCTAGTGGTTATTAATAAATGAAAATGGTAATAGGGCTATAGTAAAACTGTAACATGAGCATGTAGAGTATATAATGCTGTGTACTTAGGCTATATGTATATCATTGCAGCAAATGTGAGCACATCTGTACACCAACCTGTACCTCTAAAACAGTCAGCCATCAACTTTTCTAACTCCTCCATCAAAGTTACAAATATCACTAGAGTTAAACCCAACTCGACATCTTCATCACCGTTAAAAGCAGCAATGGTGTCCGAGAATAGTCAACAACCAACAACACCGGTGGATGGTCAACCAACAACACAGGTGGATGGTCAACCAACAACACAGGTGGATGGTCAACCAACAACACAGGTGGATGGTCAACCAACAACACAGGTGGATGGTCAACCAACAACACAGGTGGATGGTCAACCAGCTGCAGCAGTGAATGGTCAACCAGCTACAGCAGTGAATGGTCAACCAGAAGCAGTGGGCTGTGGATCAACATCCACAGTCAACGGTCAGCAATCATTCACAACTAGTGGTCAATCAACAGCTGGTCAGCCAGCAATGAATGATCAACCAGTTCCAGCAGCGGTCCCAAAGGAGTGCTTCTCACCGACCCCTCTTCCTATCACTGTATCCACCCCTAGTAAATCAGCACCATTTCCATCTACGGATACAGAGGTCACCACAACAGTTGTGCCCACTGTAGCTACTGTACTTACTGTGCCTACTGTAGCTACCACTGCTCCTACAGTCTCTCCACAGTCCATCCCTAACCCAGAGTCAGCTACCAGTAGACCAGATATTCTTGATAACGACCCTCCTGAGCCTACAGGTACAGACCAGACCATATGAGCATGAAAGTACACCTCATGTAGAACCACTGTATTATAATATTATAATGTACACGATACATATTAAAATATATTATGTTATGTGATATGTATCTCTAAACTGTGCACTGTACAAGTGTGTGCAGAACCATATGATTTTATGTTGCCATATAAGGATATAAACACATTTTCTAGGTAAAAATAACTGCAAAGAATAATATTTCTCATGCATGGTGATATTTGTTTTTGGTAAATCCGTAACTTTACAAAATCAAATTATTCTGTATGGACCTTTCTGGCATTGGGCTAAATTCTAGAATTTAGATATCTGCAGATTTAAGTGAAATTTGAACTCTCAGGTGTCACTTTCTAAATAGCCTATAATTATAGGCTATAATCCCTGCCATGTTCTACAGCATTGGCTGCTTTTGATTGGTCCCTTTCCTGCTCACCTTTCACAGCCATTTCCTGATTGGGTGTGAAATAATAAATTAGCCAATCCAATTCTTAGGTGCCCCGGTAAGCACTGCTCAAAGGGAGGTTGAACTGATGGAACACAGCAGTTCTGAGATAACTAATGTCGAAGTCCACGAAGGCAGAACACTAGACGAGGAGGTTTTGGCAATCACTTCTGTGTGTTCAGTGAGGCAGTCGGCAAGTAAACCACAGCTCCTTACCAAACCAGTCTCTATTTCACCAGTATTCTCTACAAGTGACGGCGGCATGTATTCCAGCATTTCGGAGGTGAGTATGCAACTAACTGTCTTAAAGTATTGTATTGCTGCAGTATTTCCGTATACTTGGATTGCAATCTACATCTAGTGTTTGAATTCCCTTCAAGTGGATTAAAATAAATAAATAATATTTAATTTAATGATAATTACAATATTGAGCATTTATTTAATATTGAATTAGACTGGTGCAGGGGAACATTGAAGGGTAGACATTTTTAAGATAGATTTCATCACCAGAATGGCGGATTCAATAATACAAATTAATAATGATCACACTGTTTTAGGAGGTTGACTTTGTGTACAGTATGCATATTTCTACAATACAAAAACTAAACCAATAACACAGCCTCCGACGCAATGTAGGACACACTGTAAAAATTGATCAAACTCTACTACTAGTTAAACAACTTTGAGTTGCTTCACCAGCAGACACTACAATCATGTACAATGTAACTAAATCCCACATTATATATTATTTTTCGATGTACATAAGCATGTTTTTGATTTTGTGATTTGGTTTTGTCTTATTTTTTCTCGAGTGTAATTACACTGTCCTGCTATACTCATGTATATGCTATGTCTAAAATTGGGCTTCTCTTTAATATCAGTTTGATGATTTTGTAGACTCATTTAGCAGCCATGAGGAAGGTTAGGGCCCACCAGCCATCTCTAGATGAGCAGACCCAACAAACACATGATTTTATGGCATCCATAGGCTTGGTACCTTCAAGTATGTGCAAAAAGTTAGCCAATAGGAGAGCAGAGCGACGTAAATTCAGTCGATCTAGGTAAGTACTACTGTCCAGCTTGGATACAAGTAAAGAAATTCGGTGGAAAATGGAGATGGGAATTCAGAGTGTATAAACACTGTACATATGCATGTACATGTATCTAGTCTGCTTGTAAACTGTGTAATAATAACACCTTTGAATAATAGTACAAAAGGAGTTGTACCCACTGTATATGCTAATAGTTTATTTAGGTATATTAATTTGCACATTGCACGTGTAGTTACACTTTTTAGAAATTGTCTTATCTCTTCCAACATCATACCAACAATAGACAACTCCCAGATGTTTTACTATTTTGTTGTACATTGTAATATAGCCTGCTATACCATACATTGTACATATCATGGGAGTGTGGTTAGCAGCATACATTAGTAGCAACAATGCTTTGTCAGCCAGCAAGTTCATATATTAAAGAAGTTTAAAGACATCCTGGCCTATTATTTACAAATTAATGTACTTGCCCTAACAGTAAATGCAATGTGATAATAGAAAATAATCTGTAATGAATTTTAGATACGATGGATTGTTTGAAACGAGAAACCCCAGAGCCAACGAGTACCTCAGTTCATTAACAAATGCAGAAGCTTGTAAACGTCCTAGACGATCGACCAGAACCTCTCCAGTACCTCCTGTAAAACGTATGTGATATCCTTGTGTTTTATCCTTAGTCCTTAGTCAGTTAACCACTACAGTAGTTTGTCAACTTTTTGTGCTACCAATTTATTTCGCTGGTACCTTGGAGCTCACAGTTATACATGGTAATGTCTTATTTTGTTCAGATGTCAAGTTGAATGTCTTTAAATCGCTGTATGCAGCTAGTAGCATCATGACTGGTTATATTTTTTGTAACAGGGAGTAAAAGAAGTAAGAGCAAGACGGCATCTGTACCAGGACTGTCCGATGACGAAGGTGCCCTCCATGAGGACATGTGTGCCGTTTGTGAACAGACAGGAGAGCTGCTGCTCTGTGATACATGTGTGTTGGTGTATCACCTCAGCTGTGTCAAACTCACCTCTATACCTCCCGGTAAATGGAGCTGTCCCAAGTGTGTACAGGCTACTCAATCTGCCAAATCTACCTCAAAACCCAACTCTAGAGCTACCTCCAAAGCTGCAGCTAGTCCACCACTAGCATCAACATCTAGTCAACCGGCAGCGCCTCCAGCTAGCCAACCAGCATCTAGTCGAACGGCAGCACCAGCAGCACCTCCAGCTCCTTCTCATTCCGCTCCTATCTCCAGTCATACCCGGTACGTGTACTACTAATAATAGCAGGTGTTGCGTAACATCAAGCACCTGTTGGGCATTTGGACATGTTTTGCAGAAGGTTTTATTGGTCAACTTATTGAGAATGCCTTCCATAACAAAGTTATTGAACTAGTTGGACTAGACTCCACATTTTGTGCGGAGGCCTGTATAAGCTAGCTAACATCTTTATAATATGCATGTAGCCCCTTGATGATTGCAGTTCTCTAGACAACCATAATGGAAATATCGTTGCCCTATAAATAAATAATATATTATACATAATTACAATAATATGTTTCTAGTTCACTTTTTATACACTGTTCATCTGATTGAGCATATTCCTGTATTGGGGCTTTTACCTACATGGAGGCCTACATGGAGGCTAGATCTATAGTGTATTCAGTATTGCCTCGGTTCATCTCCCTAGCTTATCAGTTATGAAGTAAGGATAATTAACTGCAGAGTTCTTTTCAGCACACATACCTGTACATACATTCTTACAGTACATTGTATGTACAGGTATGTGGATCTTGTGCGTAACTCTAGTATGCACACATACCTGTACATACATTTCTACAGTACATTGTATGTACAGGTATGTGTATCTTGTGGGTAACTCTAGTATGCACACATACCTGTACATACATTCTTACAGTACATTGTATGTACAGGTATGTGTATCTTGTGGGTAACTCTAGTATGCACACATACCTGTACATACATTCTTACAGTACATTGTATGTACAGGTATGTGTATCTTGTGGGTAACTCTAGTATGCACACATACCTGTACATACATTCTTACAGTACATTGTATGTACAGGTATGTGTATCTTGTGGGTAACTCTAGTATGCACACATACCTGTACATACATTTCTACAGTACATTGTATGTACAGGTATGTGTATCTTGTGGGTAACTCTAGTATGCACACATACCTGTACATACATTTCTACAGTACATTGTATGTACAGGTATGTGTATCTTGTGGGTAACTCTAGTATGCACACATACCTGTACATACATTCTTACAGTACATTGTATGTACAGGTATGTGTATCTTGTGGGTAACTCTAGTATGCACACATACCTGTACATACATTCTTACAGTACATTGTATGTACAGGTATGTGTATCTTGTGGGTAACTCTAGTATGCACACATACCTGTACATACATTCTTACAGTACATTGTATGTACAGGTATGTGTATCTTGTGGGTAACTCTAGTATGCACACATACCTGTACATACATTCTTACAGTACATTGTATGTACAGGTATGTGTATCTTGTGGGTAACTCTAGTATGCACACATACCTGTACATACATTCTTACAGTACATTGTATGTATAGGTATGTGTATCTTGTGGGTAACTCTAGTATGCACACATACCTGTACATACATTCTTACAGTACATTGTATGTACAGGTATGTGTATCTTGTGGGTAACTCTAGTATGCACACATACCTGTACATACATTCTTACAGTACATTGTATGTACAGGTATGTGGATCTTGTGGGTAACTCTAGTATACTGGCATGAGCATCTAACATATGATATAGTGATAGATTTATGCCATCGGTTCACCACAGTCAATATGTAGAACCACCCCCCCCTCCAAATGTGGCAGTTTAATGTCTATTTGTACTTTTACAGTCACAAAACAGCTATTGGAGTTGTTCAAGAGTTTGTTAAAACCAAGGCTATCAAAGATGAAGAGCATCACCAGTTGATGGAGGTAGGTTCACAGTCTAACCCTGCTTCTACTTGAAATTATGTCCCCTGCTATGTGAGCTCTATTTTTTCATTTATCTCTGTTTATGAACTAAATATAAATTATTTTATACACTTGCTGTCTGTTGATATTATAACTACCTGATGCTTTATTATAGCTAATTGGTGATATTATATTATCTGGCATTATAATTCTTTATATTCACTGCCTATTAGCTAAAGGTTGCCTTACCTAGGCTGGCTATTACTAATTACATACGAACTTAATTACATGTTATATCGATGTACAAACAAGTGTACATGCAGGCTTGCATTTCTATTATTATGTGTAATGTAACCTGTATTATTTTGCTGTAAGGTTTCATACAAGTGTAGTATATCAGGGATGTAACACGCATATACTGTCGTTCTCAGTATCTCTCCCCTCATTGGTATATACAGTAGTATATTCTCTGCCTTGTTCAATGTCTTACATGTAAATATGCATTCCCAAATATTTTAGCCTTTTCTTTGTCTATTTAATGGGCCCTTAGCTTAGACCAATTGTAGTAGAGTGTGTTTTAATTAGTACAGGGCTTTTTTGAAAGGTTACACGGTTATAATACACACATGTACTGTATGCCCACTAGGTTTGTAATTACATGTATATCCCTACCAGTCATCATTATCACTTGTGACTTGTTTATTGTAGCACAACACAGCTTTGATGAATAAAAGTACAGAAATACAGAAAGAATTGGCTACTATAAACAATGTAGTAAATCGAATGATGCAGGAGAAGACGAATCTAAGTGACGAAGCAGCCAGAGCAAGACAGATGACTAAGACATTGGTAGACATAGTCACCAGTTTAAAAAGATTGAGACATCGTTAGTGATCTATTGACTGAGACATCAATGGATATCGACCTTGGACACTTGCTCAAGATGGTCAAGTTGGTGCTGCATGTACCATTGGCTAATATTTCCCCGATTTATTTCAGTGTAATCTAGACTAAGTTCTGTGGCATCACATGCCAAGATGGACGAGTACAATACACCAACATTTTTTATTTACCTGGTGACCACAGTTTCTGTGTTGCCATAGTAACTACCCCTTCCTACTACAGCCATACTGCACTGCCTCTTTCTTTTTCAATTTATCTTTTCTGCTATTAGAATATCCCATGTGATGTGATGTTCAACATGTACATGTATTGTATCTGACAACAAATTTATATGCTCAACATTTGCATGATGAAATTCAATGTAAATGATTATGATATTATGCTATTTTCTCAAATTTATTAATCAATGAAATATAGTATTATTGTAAATTGATATAACTTTTTTGTCCTTTGATTTTCGTTTAAATTGTGGAGTATGCTGTTTGATCAATGATGCCTTGTTAGAACATCTGCTATTCACAGAGTCCAAATTTGCTGTTGATCATGAGTAGCTACAACTACAGTAACTCATGGCTTTTAGTCTTACAGAAAAGTGCTGGCTAACAGCACAGGTAGAGGTACTGCTTGCTTTTTACCGGCTACATTCCATGGAAGTTGTTCATGAAGTTCATGTGAAGTTTATAAATAGACTGAGGTGTTGCTGCCGCAGTGCAATAGTATTCCTTGAACTTACCAGCCTCCAGTAAATTCTATGCACTCATCTAATGGTTTCTTGACCCTTGACCTGTTATATTTATACATGGTACCTTTTCATTTTAAATTATTTTGTTGAATAATCAATATCCTTGTATCCATTGCTATTGCAGGAAGTAGAGCAATAGAGAAGTGGTCTGTTTCCATCCATTCATTTCACAAGGTTCATCTTGGAACTTTGGCAAATCATATAATATATGTATATGTTACTCTCTCTATTGGGAATATGCACATAACACGACCATTTCTTACCTACCTACTGCTAGCCACTTACCACGGCACAGCACAGAGATGGTCCTAGAGGAACGGAAAAACTACCTCCAAAATCTACTGTACATGTTCTACTTGTATTTCCAGCAAACCAAATTTCAAAAGTAAGTTGCTAATTGCTGTCAATAACAGTGAGCTGTCTTTATAGACATGTACATGCATATACAAACATAGCATAGCACATACTGTAGGTCCACCTGTCATTGAGCACCCTACATTGAATATGGTTACTGTAGACCTAATATTATATTCTACATGTAGTTGTGATGATGAATATTAGACTAGCTGCTTGTTGACTTTTTATTGTTTACTTGTTTATTGATGAATTTATTGTTCTATTTATTGCATGTAGCTATTCTGTACATGTATATTGCATTAGATTTAACCTATTATATAATATTTGTGCAATGGTATAGCTTATGTTACTTCATATCTTAAGCGTGGGGTTGTGTAAGCATAGCAGAGGTGAAATGTCTTAGAACCACTGAATACTGTAAATAAAATACGGAATTAGTTAACATGTTAACCTTCATGATATCATCATAAAATACACGTTCATCCACATTATATTCACATCTTTGCTATAATGGTGTTCCTTATATGGCTTATGAATGAACCAATCAGATCGCAAATTCTGCAGTAAATGCTGTGATGTCAGAGATATTTTACTACTTCTAAGCTACAATATGAATGGATAAAGCTAATGTGTTACAGTGCACTGCAGTTCATCGCTTTCGACTTTACTCTCTCTCCTAGGTCCTGGACGTTCACTTGGTTCTATAGTCTCGACGTACACACTACAACTTTCTCTCGATACCAACCATGGATATGCAGAGGTCTATGATCACGACTGAAAATGACGGTAACACAACTGTCACCCGTATCAATAAGACCTATCAGGTATACAGGGGTACGTCTCCTACCACAAGCAACAGAATGGAGGTAAGGATCTAATGCTACTCTTCTTAGTTTTGTATATTTGATGTGTTTTGAGTGAATTGTATAATTTAATTTTGGTGATATAGATGATTTGTTTGCCGTGAATTTAGATATGATTTAGGTTTTCCTAAACACTGTTTAGATGTTAAGCAATAGGCTATCTATGTTGATTGCTAACATTTTCAGCAAAAGTTTTTACGAGTATGAATTCTAACTTCCTGTAAATAGCCTACATTTTATTAATTCGCAGCAGAAACTAACCTTTTCGTTTCTTCCATTTTATGAACTTGCTAACAATCAACGCTATGTTTCATCTAATATCAGACCATGAGTGACTTTGGTGGTGATACTCAAACTGTGACCAGAATTAACAAACACTACCAAGTGTACCGTGGAATGTCACCAACCACTAGCAACAGGATGGAGGTAACACAGCTCCGCTAAACACCGCCTGCTGTGTTCTCTCAACCTGTTGACACCTGCCATACACCTGCTGACACCTGTCAGATACATGTTGATACATAGTCAGGTTTAGCTGTAGTCTGCCTGTTCCTATCATTCCAATTCTGCGCTGAACCAGCATACGAATGCTGCTATTTGAGACGCACATGCTGTTATTTTGCTGTTGACCTATGTAACAGAATTGTCACACGCTTATATTGTCATCTGTGTCAAACTTTCACATCTGTCTATGTGCCTTCCCACCTCCTTACCCCCCCCCCTCCCCCCCCCCCACACACACACACACACCCCATCATGGAACTACTAGTATAGGCTTCATGACGAATTCAACCGAATGGCGAAACGGTTTACAGAATGCTCCTCAATTAGATTTTTAGTTGTTTGAATTTTGACTGGTGATGTAAGACGTTCTGTTATGTTGCAGTAAATGATGACAAGCTTTAAAAATTTGTTCTACAGTGCAAATTCTTCTCATGAAACTTTCTTCAGTAAAATGCAAAATTCTTCTCCTCTTAAAACTGTGTAGAAGATATTGTCTTCAGACAGTATTTTTAGCTATTTAATTGAATTTTTGTTGTTAAATTTTGATTTTACTGTATGCTACATGGAATGCACTATAACAGTGAATTTAAAGGATTTCTCAGAATTTCTGGTCACAGAGTAGGTAGTCGGCCATATTGTTACCTCAACCTGCAAAATTAAAGTAATGCTAACAAAGTATTGTGTAATGGCTGTACTTAAGCTAATCGCTTTCTCAGTAATTGTGATACTAACATTTGAGGAATGTGTGGAGTGTGTATAGGTGTATTGGCCAATACCCTCAATCCTAACTGTCTGTGAACACAGTGTATAACAAGGGGTTAATGTCAGAGAACACTCTGAAGACTCCTGCACCAGCCCTCTATACTCAACTATACTAAACGTATACTGTATATCTACTGCTAATAGCTTATTCATATATTAACCAAATGTTGCTTTCAGTTATTCCAAATTGGCTTAGTTAGGTTAATGTATGAATCAAATACCTATTGTTTATCATTGCACCATAACCTACCTACCTGACTCTGCACAACACATAAGAATACCTGAGTACACATAGGCCTAAATGGTATATTTACATGTTTATGAGGAATTAATCAATTTTTAACAAAACTGCAAAATTTGCTTTTTATAGAAAATTTATTGATGGTTTTAAGAAGCCATAGATATTATAATTGCACATAAATGTACATGGGTGTTTACTGTTTACTCGGCTCTGATGAAATTCATTTTTAACTGCATTTCCTGTCGGATAGTCTAGCCTTTCCAGTAAAAGCTGCAATGACAGTTTGTATGACAATTTCACCAGAATATAATATATTGTCCAATAATAGCAAATTTACACGTATTTACAGTGTATGTGGTTTGTTGTAAAATATACATTTAAGAAGCTTCTACCACAGTACTATGGAATGGCGCGTACAAAACCACCCTCATTAAAAGCCGGTTTTTCACTTTGGTTCACTTTGACTGAGTGATACAATCCCATTTTCAAAGTTTCTTCTATGACGGGTATTACATGTATATAACAAAACTAACTGTTCATTTCATCCGCTACTGTGATTGTCGAGCATTTGTTGAATATTTGACTGAAAATGTACATACATTGCAAATCTAACTGTTTGTTAGTGAAATAGATGCAGTTCAATAGAAATGATTGCATTGGATAGTTTACCTGCAGCTGAAGAGTTTCAACATTGCCGATACAAGTGTATATATACAGTATATTATAATGTGTATATATATTATAACGTGTTAGTATGCCTATTATTGGAATATCATATTACAGGTAGCTGCCATATATGGAATAATTACTTACTCCTCGTTTATTATATTTACTAATAGAGTACATTACTGCTACCTCCGCATGCTAACTTAATGAATCAGCTAACGTTATATCTCTTTTATTATTACACAGTAAAGTAAAGCATTAAGCCGCATACTTGTGCTATTGCCCCATAATGAATGCAATAATTAAGTTAGCCTTCAACAGTGATAATAATTAGACAGCAATGGGCAAGTGCCTCCAATACTGAAGCCTCCTCAACGGAAATATGAATAATCTTGTTGTCTTTTAATGCATATAGTCTGTCTGCTGCATGATTTCAAGGTCACTCCATGGTCAACCCATAGTCATAGTCACCTTCATTCTGCACCAGCTGGGTTGTCCACTCATACCCTGACTTAACATGCATTCGCTGTCGCACCCATCTATGCCTTATGTAGCCTAACCGAATCTTAAACCATAATTTTTGGGTTTTTGAAAACTTTGTGAAAGAAGTCATTAGGATTCGTTAAGATTGCAACAGTCAATTAAACACCATGTATAAACTTGACCACTCATGTTGTATACCATACTCATATATTTATACCATTCATATTATGTTTATAGAATTATATTGTTTGGTACCACTGTAAAATTGACCTACATCAACATCAGCAGCTTCTATAAAGTGTAATTTTGTTTTGTAGGCTCGTCTGCGCGAGTTGGAAGACATGTTGGATGCCGAGAGGGAAATGAGACTGAGGGTACGTCTAACATGAGCACATCCCATAGATATGTTGGCATGGTTACTTATGAGTTAGACATTGTAATAGTTTACTTTCCCAAACACCGTAAGCCTCTGCTATAAGCATGTGAATTTTTGGTAGAGAACTGGATTCTACAGTTTTAAACAATCATAACTCATAAATAGTCCATAACTAAAGCACTATTAGCTTACCCTAATGGTTTATTTGGCCAACAACTTCATAAATTATTTAAACAAATCAATATTCTTATCCTTTTTTTAGGATAAAATTTACATTTCTGCATGACTTATATAATAATATTACTTTTAGTATGAGAGACAATCCACAGAACTTCAGTTGATGGTAGACTCTCTTAATGACAGACTAGATGAAGCTGGAGGTCTATCCTCACACCAGGTTAGTCTATTTTCTAACAGTTAGGAGGTGGTCACCTCCCCACCCCTATTACAGGGATGTACCATATCCAGATAGCCTTAGATCCAATATTCCTTCTACCTAACTCACTGGGAAAACAGTTACACTACTGAGTTGGAAATGAATTGTATTACTCGCTGTAGGATTTCTCCCCTGAATAAGTGATGGTATAGTAATAGGAACAGTCCAGTGTGACAATAAAATATCTCTTGTGCTTGGAAAATGTTGAAAAGTTATAACTTGTAAATTATAACAATTTTGAAGCTTGTCTGGAGTGCAATAACTATGCCTATTAGGCAATTAATAGATAGATCTAGTAATTCAATTATATTTAGATCTCATTGTTTTATCTTCAATGAATGTTTCATGTTTTTCATTATAAACATCTGAAGAAGTCAATTAGCAATGTATATGTACATGTATAACTATCTTCATGTATGGTTCAGATATACTGTGTACATGTACACTATGTTCATCCCTGATAGAATACAATATTAACATAATATACAATATGTATATAATTACAGTGTATATCACTAACTAGACATTGTATAACAGTCTGAACACGTTGCAAGACTTCTTATTATTATAACTGATCTCTTCAGTTATGCATTCACATTTACCAATGACCTCTATATCTGTACTCTTGAGGTATTAATACTTCTAATCTCTGTTAATGGATGAGGTAAAGGCTGATGTTCTGCAAACGTTGAATACATTGACATTTGAATTAAGGGAAGATTATGCTCATATCAAGATAGGCCCTACTGAGAATGGTGTAGGAATACATAAACAACAATGATGAGGTGCAATGAAACACATCTAGTGCCTCACAAAAATATGCAATTCAGAGTCTGAGCAAGCGTTGTATGTTATATAACACCACAAGAGAAATATATTAGGAACAATTAATGATGCTTGCAATATTAGAAAACTCTCACAATGTGTGGTACTTGAGAGAAGATAACTTCTGTTTATCAATTAAAACATTTGTATAATAACAATAGATTGTATTTGCAGAATCATATCTATTATTATTATGGTGACCCAACCATTATTTATTCTAGTAATTAAAGTGAGAATAGGTCATATTAGTAGGGAATCTACATGTACATGTATGTTATATCCAAAGACCATAACAATGTACACTGAGTACACAGCGAATCCTAGCTTACTAACAGAGATATATGTTTATTTCAGTATGATCATTAGTTTTGGTACCAAACCAAGTCAAGTGAGTTGTGTGACTTGAAATCAATTCAATAAAGTATACCATAAGTATGCAATTCATGCATTTATTTAAGCAACGTATACAGTCATGTACAATATAATAAATGCTGCTTGATTTGTAAGAAAACTGGCTGGTGTAGTTTTAGTAATTACTTTGTGTCATAGCATTTCTGTATTATATTTCATTTTTCTCTAAACGATATGCTGCTGTGTGCAGGTGGAGATTAATCGCAAGAGAGAGTTAGAGATCACCAAGATGAGGAAGGATTTAGAGAACGCTCAGAACTCTCTGGAGATGGAAAGCGAGACCATGAGGAGGAGACACCAGCAAACTGTTGCTGAGATGTCCGACCAGATTGACATGCTCACTAAAGCAAAGAACAAGTAAATGCATACACTTATTAGTAATGGATGCCATACTGCAGTAAATAAAGTGGAATACAAGGCTGTTAAACTACCACAAATACCATTGGAAGCTTGACGTTTATAAAATTTCCCATTAAAAGATATGACTCGCCTAAGAATATACTTCTTCTAAACCACTTGAAAATCTGGAGTTGTTTGCTCTCAATTAAAAAAATTATATTAGTGATATTCTTATGCTGTGTTATGCATTTGTCGGCCTCCAATAACAGTGCGACTATACAGAAATTGTATAACCTTCATACATGTATAAATTGCTTTTGTGCCGAATTGAAGGCGATACAAGTCCAAGCTGCCAATAACAGCAGGTGATGCTGATCATCCATATTTAACACTTGTAATTTCTACAGATCAGAAAAAGAAAGACAGAACCTAACAATCGAAATTGATGTAGTTACCTCAGAACTAGAGAATGCCAGACAGAGCGCTCTGGCCGATCACTCCCGTGCAGAGGGTCTCGAGGCTCAACTCGCTAGACTCAGAGCTCAGGTAAGACAACTCTCCATCTACTCATATTTGTGTTATTCGAATCTTGAAATTAGCATTATCCTGGCATACCTAGCATACCAAATATAATAGGCTTTAATTAGATACTATTGAGTGCATTCAAAGTGACTAGTACAGAGATTGTGACAGGCTGTTATGGTAGCAATACATGCAATAATATCTTACAAACACCTCTATTCAACATGTTGCCTAGTTTAAAACTTGGTTTTTATGCTGATGTTCCTTATTTTCCAAGATGTATTCTCAAAAAAGCTTATGTTAAATGCAGCGATGTTATGACCTGATTCACCTGGTCACTTGTACATGTATCTCTCCCTGGTAGGTTGATGATCTGACCAAACAGTTGAATGACTCAAACAACCACAAGTCCAGACTGTCCCAGGAGAACTTTGAACTGCAGAAGGCACTCCAAGATTTGGAGGCAAGCACTGGCAACCTAAGTAAACTCAAGATTACACTCTCTAGCCAGCTAGAAGAGATGAAGAGAGTCGCTGACGATGAGGCTAGGGTAGGTACATTATAAAGTAACAATGAAGGCAGTATCTAATCAACTTTTTTTTGAAAATACAGTGTGTTGATGAGTCTCAAACCTAGTTTCTTTCTAAAAAAGGAATTTGTTGCAAGCTGGTAAATCGCGCATTAAAAATTGTGTACATGTGCAGTAGTTTAAAATTGCTTCCTCTTTTTTGAAGAGAGAGGATGACTCCAAAATTAGAGTCACTACATGAAAGCTATAGCTTTATGGCAGCATAAAATTTGATGTAAATTATTCACTCATGTAGGTAAAACATTTTGGGTAGGGCTATCTACTTGAACTGTTGAATAGTCAATTCTGTCCTCTTGCAGCAAAGAGCTAACCTGCAGGGAACTCTTGCCAATCTTCAATCTGACTATGATGCCCTCTCCGTTCGCTTTGAGGAGGAAGCTGAAGATGCCGCCAACGCCAAAGCTAGATATGCCAAACTCGACGGGGAATTCCAGTCACTCAGAAGCAGATTTGATCGTGAACTTGCTGCTAAGAGTGATGAATGTGAAGAGATCAGGTAAACAAATTTGAGGTCTATGGAGTACAAACGCAATTGCTATGTCTATGAACTATACATACAAGTAGCTGCATGCATAATCGGTATACGCTTATGCGCTGTATAGCTCAGCATCAAATTTCTGGATATTGTTTACAGGAAGAAACTGAACCTCCGCATTCTTGAGTTGACTAACATGCTTGATGCTGCCAACACCAAGTGTGGAGGTCTGCAGAAGGCCAAGGACAAACTGACCTCTGAGATCAAGGAACTTACCATTGAAATTGATAACCTCAGTGGTTAGTATTCTAACTTATGTTGCAGACAATGTTCGATTTTTTATCATCTAATAAATTAGAACAAGAATTATCTTCTTTCAACAACATATGCGTGTATGTGTGCCGTATGCTTGTGTAGGTCGGCACACCTTGAATTTTGAATTAAGATCATTTAAACAGTACTTTTGCTTTCCAATGGAATAATAGCTAACAAAGTATTATTTATTCTGAAGCATTTTACAAACAGCAATCTTGTGCTAATTGATATGTACTTTGCAGTAAATGTATTCAAAAATTTCAGAATAACGGTAAATTTTTTTTGCATGTGTAAATGTAGATATTTTGTTTATACATGGGACAATGCATGTATATTTTGCCTAGTTTCACACACCATTTCCTGTAGTAAGATGTACGTTTATTTTCACTGAATTCAGGAGTGAACGGAGAGATGGGACGCAGAATGAAGGAGATTGAGAAGGCCAATGCCGACCTCGGAGCTCGTCTTGGAGACGCCGAGTCTCAACTCAGCAGCTCTCTAACTGAGATTCGAACACTCACTGAAAACGTAAGGTTTACAGTTTCTGCTTTCTACTACTTCTACTTTTTGCGATGTAGTTTTATTGTGACCAGAGATTCTTTGTTTGAAGGCTAATTATACGTGTGTGTTAGCTCAAAATGTGATATGTACATGCACATGTTTATATACATGTATGAGGCAGACTTCAACTGAAGATGCAATGTGAGGTTTTATTATCACAGGAGTAAATAACAGAACTTTATCCAAATATAGATTTATACACAAATTTGTTTAAATTGTGAATTGTTTTATAATATGGCTTAATTGAGGGGATGTTTTATTTTTTTGCATATGAACATGTATATGTACATATACATACGCTCAATGCATACCTATGTGTGCATGTACATGTACATGTATATGACTGCATACCTGTAATAGTTCTTCCTCTCTGCCTGTTATAGAACGGTAGACTTAGGTCCCAGGTTGATGACCTTCATGGTAAGAACGACAACTTGGCCAGAGAGAACAAGAACCTGAGTGAGAGACTCAGAGAGGCAGAGGGAGCTCTCAAGGATGCCACCAGGTAGACCATTTTTTATTCTCATTGATGGCGTACAGTAATATATATCAGTCTACAACCTGTTTACTGGTACATCCACTGTAACCAATTTATGGGTTCGAGTCCTGCGATTTTGTTTGGTGTATTCTTGTCATGACCCTGTATATGCAATGCAGCAGTAAAACTGTCTGTGTTGCATGTCAAACTGACACTACATATACATGTAATTACAATGTAGTTAATAGAATATTTGGTACCATTACACAACACTCGATAATGATAATGTATCTCTTCTCTTTATAGGAACGTCAATGATCTTACACAGATCAGAATTACTCTGGAGGGAGAGAGAGATAGCCTCAGTGCTGCTCTAGGAGATGCTGAGAACGCCAATGCTGACCTTGAGAACAGGCTGTCTTCTGCCAACAATGCTCTTGGAAGTATCAAGGTCGAATTGGAGAGACGTCTGCGTGAAAAGGAAGATGAACTCGAAGGTCTGAGGTAAGAAAAGCAGCCTTTAGGTAAATAGACATACACATTAGAGTTGTCGGCGCCATAAACATTGTCGATTACTGATATGGTGAGGTAATAATGTACATGCATGTTTATCTGCATAAATGTGCACTGTATCATGCGTAATACAAATTATTTTATTTTGAAGTTGTCCTCTCTTTGATGAAAATTATGTATTTGAGTACAAACTTACAAGTAGAATCATTTTTTATGGTTCTGACTTCTGCTGTGAGTACATTATGCTTCTTCCTGCTGGTACATGATATCATGGTTTGCACTCACCTCTAACAACGTTAACAGGAAGAACAACCAGAGAACAATTGAGGAACTACAGAGAACCATTGTGGAGATTGAGACCAGGTACAAGGCTGAGTTGGGTCGTCTCAAGAAGAAATACGACAACGAGATCAGAGAGTACGAGATCACTGTTGAGAACCTGAACAGAGTTAACGCTGACCTCCAGAGAGCTGGCAAGGGTGCACAGGCTAGAATTAAGGTAATGGGACGGGGTGCATTCTATTTACTCAGGTTTGTAATGATCAGGAGTGGAGGGAATAGCAGCGTCAAGTGTTTGTTGCAGCCAGAATATGCACACCATAATACAAGAATTGGCGTAAATACATAATACACCCTTCACTATACAAGATGAGCACATTATATCATCAATTCTCTAGCTTTACTCTATAGACTTTATACTTAATACTTTATAGGAACTGGAGACATCAGTGATTGACCTTGAGCATATTCTAGAAGAAACCAGAGGATCACTGGGTAATGCCGAGAAGAGACGTAATGCTCTCATGGCTGAACTCGAGGACTGCAGAGCCGCTCTAGAGAATGTAAGTCAAGCATGCTCCGTGTTGACCAATTTACCGGACATAACTTTCAGCAACGGCGGTGAATGTCTCAGACACTGCATCTTGTTTGCATCTTGATGGTTGATCCTTGATCCATGACATGTACCAATTTTGAATGTTAGCTATATTATCACATCTATAATGCAGGCCGAGAGAGGACGTAAGAATGCTGAGAATGAGAGAGATGAAGCAACAACCAGAATTTCGGAGATCAACATTCACATTAATGCCTTGACCAATGAGAAGAGACGTCTGGAGGGAGACAATACTTCAATGATAGCTGAACTAGAGGAGGCTAGAGCTAACCTTGTAAGTAGTCTATAGGAACTAAGGCTAACTTTGTGAGTAGTCTATAGGAACTAGGGTTAATCTTGTGAGTACTCCATCGGAACTAGAGCCAACCTCCCTCAGTATCGTTTATAATAATTATAGAAAACTAAAGGAAGTTGATCAATTTATAAAGTGAAACACATTATATATAAATCGTATGGTACACTGTAACTACTGTTCAGCCATATCAGCTGAGATTGTGCAGAAGACATGTTGTGTAACTATGAGACAGTTTATCTTAGTAATGTACTCCAGAGCAACTTAGTAGACCGATATTTGCAAGTGAACGTACCTGCTTTGTGATGATAGGCTGCTGCTAATGACCGAGCTGACCGACTATCCAATGAGAACAAGCGTCTCCATGATGACCTTGCACTTGAGCAGAACAACTACCGCAATGCTGAATCTCTGAGGAAGCAGCTAGAGGTTGAGATTAGAGAGATTAGCATACGTCTAGAAGAGGCAGAGTCTTTCGCTGCTCGAGAGGGCAAGAGAATCATTGCTAAACTTCAATCCAGAGTACGCTATTATTATCTACTTTATCTCTTTGCTAAATAGTGGTATTTATTAGTTAACAAACTGGATTCAATAGTTTTTGTCTTTGACACTCGTATATTATTGTATCGTCAAACTCATGTATGTAATTTTTCCAAGGCTGCCCACACATACAAAGATATGTCACCTATCTAAAGTTGTCTTCCCTTCAGTTTAACCTCTGGTAGGCTAAAGGCAAGACAACTCCTATTCCATGAGGGTGATACTGCACTGCTATTATTTAGAGTGATGTATTGGAAGAGTCCTTGATACGGATGTGAATGATTCACTACACGCTTTGTTGTGGTAATGATCAATGTTTGGTTACAGGTACGCGATTTAGAGGCAGAGTTGGAGGCTGAACAGCGTAGACACCGTGAAGCATCTGCTGCTGCCAGGAAGTTTGAGCGTCAGCTGAAGGAACTGATAATGTCAGCGGAGGAGGACAGAAGGATGGTGATTGAGTTAACTGAGCAAGTAGCAACTCTTAACCAGAAGATCAAGTTGTACAAGAGACAAGTAGAGGAGGCTGTAAGTAAAGCTAGAATCTGTTCGTAAGAAAGGCTTAGCATAGGCGTAGAACTAAGGCTAGATAATTCACTGGTTACAAACTAACAGTTGGTCTAATTCCTGATATAGCTTAGAATTAGAGCATTTTTGATAATATAGGTAAACATAGAATACATTTCTATGATGTAAAACTGTTTGGAAGGTGTTCTAAGTTGACACAGCTCAAGTTCCACTCATTTCAGGAAGTAAAGAGATCTACATTGTATAGGTGACTCACATGTTGCTTTTATACTGATATCATGCTAGTTGTTGTAATTACATCCTTAACCAGCTGTAGTATTGTCATAGGTGTTTGATGTCAATATTAAAAGTAAGACAGACAGCAGTACTCTCTAATTACAGGCCCAACTGTCATGTCTACAGATATTTACTCTCAATTTACAAGTTGTCTCCTTAGTATGGTTTTTCTTTAAAAACAGTTTAATTTTACGTGATAGTGATATATGCATTACCAAATCGTCTTTCTATCATTATTTGGTATATTCTGAATATGGTACGATATGTTGTTGCGATTTACATGTATACGCTTGAGCATCTTATTCTACCGTATGCAGCACTACCATAATATTGTATGCTTTGTCCATAAGGCTGACTGCTCTTGTGACGTGTTGACTGGCTGCCAGCGACCTATTGGGTCTTCCAGTGGAGCTTCCTGTAAAATGACCTTGAGTATCAGAGCTAAAGGTCACTGCACAGCTTGTGTTTATATCTTCTAATATATTGTAATATTTTGGTGACCTTTTCCTTCATCACACAGTAGTTGCCATGGTGACCATGGGTTAGTTGCCATGGTGACGCGAGTCACAGATAGTGCTCCTACTCCTCAGCTTGCTTAAGTTAGTTCAGTGTTGTGTACCTGTCACAGTGATTCAAACATTTACTTTATTGAAGCGGAAACACTGCTAAAGGTCTGAAAATACGTTATTAAAATTGACAACTGATTATGTGGGCAGTGTAGTGAACTTAGTGGATGTGGAATATGCAAGAAAACAAACGGATTTGCTTTTAAATTTTTTCTTGTCTTAAATTGTAAATGAATAACAAATTTGGTATCTGCCATTTCAATTAAAGAAAGGTTCATTCACTCAAAGCAATCGGAAATCTGCCGATCAGCGCAACGTGTTGGAAGCGATATTAGCAAGCTATGCAAGTGTCACATGACCTTTGGCTCTGATTTTAACAACTTTTAGCTGTCATTGTCTGCATGATACACAGTATGCTAACACGACATCAAAATACTAGAGTTTTAGAAATAGTATTTGATCCTACACAGGGTGCATGGTGTAATATTATTTATTGGGTTGTTTGTCCCAGTGTGAGCCCCCCTAGATTACTTTTAGACCCGTTTGAATAGTGAATGCCTTGGTCTGCAACGCTATACACAATTAGCATTGACATCTAAGGAGTTTGTGCTGTTACCATCCATGCAAGCAATGAGCTCTATAAGTGTTCCCATTTCCTCTGTGATTTAGGAAGAGGTCACCACTATCACCTTGAATAAATACCGCAAACTTCAAGCTACACTGGAGGAAGCTGAAGGTCGGGCTGATGCAGCTGAACGTAGTCAATTGGCTAGCAGGTCGCGAGCACGCAGCACTAGTGTTCAAAGAGAGGTTGTTCGTATAATACGAGCATAAACTCTTTAGACATCTACTCACATCACATCTATATAAATACAAGGTAAACCTATAGCATGTTGCTTGTGTAATTCAACTTTCAGGAGACTGCTGTGATTAAAATGAGAAATCATTGTCGTAAATTGGCATCAATGGTAGAGCACCACGAGGCTCGGGCCACATCTGCTGAGAATTCTCTCAAGCATTATCAGCAGCGGCAGAAGGCTGCTGCAGCTGCTGCACGAGCAACGGAAGAATATGTGGAGTATGTTCGAGTGCCACGTAGAGGTAATATACCAGTCACTAGTAGATCACAGATTCCATACGAGTGCTTCGATTACTAGTGCCTTGGTACTGGTATACTAATATCAGACTTGATTAGTATTTTTGGTACTTTCGGGCTTCTAAGGTTGAATCCCTAAATTCTAGCTCTTCTAGTCATGGTTAGTAATTACCTAATCTCAATATCTGAACCAGAATTGTCACCTCCTGTTTGTGAAGAGAGGATTACTCCTAATAGAATTTACTTCTGCTATACAGTATATCTATACATTGATGTAACTGTTCATTGACTCTTTAAATAGCACTGCATTATGTCACAAAGCTGTGCTTTAACAAAACTTCACTCTCTCTATGTATAATTGTAGAAGTCATTGCGTCACCAGGCAGAGCTAGCTACCTCACCACTTCCTCTTCCCTTACTCGTAGTTCTGGAGACCTCCGAGAGACATCACCAGTCGCTTCCAATCAGAAGATTATTATTGAACGTCGTGTTGTCACAGACGATGAGGAAGAAGAAGAGGAAGAAGAGGAAGAGTAAGCTGCTGCTGCCTCACGCTGACCATCAACTATTCTATACTCTATTATATAACAGTATCCTGGTAGTAACTTCATGATTTGCTAGTTAGAGACCGACTATCATTTATTTAATCATGCAATCTGAACTCTTTAACAATTTTGTATGATAGTCGAATGGATTGTATTCCTATTCTAAGTAGAGCAATGTATTTCTAATTATTATTATAAATATAAATTTATATTATTTTTGTTGTTATACTGCTTCTATTTGTACCCATGCTTAGATGAACCATCGTAAACAATAGTTATTGTTCTCTTGAGTGGCATATTTGCTTTTGGACAAAATTGTAAGATTAAAATTTTCTGCTGTAAGTCAAGGCCGGGCTTTAAGTATTTTTGTGTCTTTTATTTATGTGTATTACTTGTAAACTCAATTTTGTTCATTGGCTTTTGTTCTGCTCCGTGTGAAATGTATGTATCTAACTTGTGCCTAAAAACTACATTTTATTTTGGTTAATTGAAATAAGAATTCTTTAGGCTAATAGTTGAGACCGACTACAGTTGGTGATTCAGGAAATGACCTTGAGAAATTGACTGGAAATGTTGTTAATAGAAATAAAATTTTATTTCGATACAAATAGAGAGCTCGGAGTTAAATGTTACTCGCTGGCTGCCAACTCAATTGTAACATGTAATATCCATATAATATACATGTACATGTAGTACAGCTATGGCATAGTATTTGAAAGTTGGATGGAAGCGATTAATTTCTCAGTATTTCATTTAGTCAAAGGCTGACTCTTTAAAGTCAATTTCTAAAAGACTTCACACATCAGAAGAATATTTTGTTGGGTGATACAATGCTTCAGGATGCATGGTCTGTACACGTAATGAGTGAGAAAGCAGGTTTATACTTTTAACACAAAATACATTTGTTGAGTGACCAAAACATATCACACCATCACTGAGAGCAATGTTGATGCCAAAGAGCTATTGGTAAGCAACTCCACATTCTACACACACCTTTTTACTCACTCTCTTAACCCTGGCATTATTATGAGCCTCAGATCAGCACTATCTTAGGTAGTGATAGTCAGTTTGCTCCATTGTAACTTTTATAAAGTTACGGGTACTGCTTCATCAAGTTTCAATACTGCAAACCTGATACATGGAAAGGTTGCTAATGTGATTTTGCTGATAGAAACCTTATCTTTAATTCTACTCTCTACTACTAAAGTGCTCCATTTAGTTCTGAGGCTATTAATCCACAAGTTGGCTCTTAGGCTACATATTATCTACAAGTTGGTTCTTAGGCTACATATCTACAAGTTCGTTCTTAGGCTACATATTTCCAAGTTGGTATCTTATTCATGCATAACAAATAGCACTAATGGAAATGAAACAATATATCAGAGTGTACGTGTATCACGTGTACGTGTATCACGTGTACATGTATCACGTGTACGTGCTGACGAGTTGCTGACGAGGGTAGGATATTGACTTGTGCATCTATATTATGTATTATTGAACTTCTACAAGCATGTCCAAGGAATACTGTATACACGATTATCCACTTCATCACAGACTTTGAACCAAAAACACCAGTGTGAACGTGCTCATGACTTTAAAATTAATAACAAATAAGAACATTCAATTTAAATTGACAAGGAGCAAAGGGTGCAGTCAGTAAATATTGTGTACACACACCTAGTTTCTCTTCCGATCAAAATTCAAAAATAATTGAAGTTATGCAATATTTACATAAAGTCACAATGTAACTTTTGACTTCTTCACAAAAACGCTATTCAAAAAATTTCTTTATTGAAACAGTTGTTTGCACTTTAATACAAACTACTTTCATATCTCGACAACTCAATCAATGTTCATATTTTTTGATGCCATAGAATGTAGTGGCTCTATGTTAAAATATTACTACACAAAATACATGTTCTCCTAAAGTAATCTGGTACAGATAGAAAGAGCCAACAACAAGGGTCTGAACTGAGTGCTGGAATTAATCCAATATAGAAAGTATGGCAAAGCCCCTTAAGTAATGCCTACATAGTGTTGAAAGGAATTTTATTTTTGAGAACCCCAGTTACATAACCTTAACACCCCAAGTTGGCAATAGAAGAGTGTCTCGTGTGCAGTTGGTATGGCTGAGATGTTTTGTTTCCAAATGTGTTACTATGTGAAGGTAATGTACCTGTAGGTGTGGCAAAGAGCCTACGTGTTACTATCTACTACTTGTATAATATAGCGTAAACTGATTTAAATTGTAGCTGGGTTTTATTGTGGCATCAGATATAATTGTATAATTACTGATTAAAAAACTGGAATGAATATTTGTATGTGCTCAGAGAAGGTGCTTCCATGGTTTGAGAGCCTGTTTTCAATGTCATGATTTCAGAAGTAGCAATTATAAACTTTGTGTTTGAATATGGAACCCAACCTTCATCTCATTACACTGGAGATTTACAGATTCTTGTGAATGCAACACAGCATTATGGGTAATAAAGTCTTGTGTATGTAGCACATAGCATTATGGGTAACAAAATCTTATGTATCATATGTAACACATAGTATTATGGGTAATAAAGTCTTATGTGTGTAACACATAGTATTATGGGTAATGAAGTTTTGTGTATGTGATGCAGTCATAGTGTTATGGGTAATGAATCTCTAGGCTTGCTATATATACATTACCTGATGGAGTGTTGGATTTCACACAGAGTGCACAAAGCTTTGGAATTGGTTACAATAATACTATAAAAGTAAAGTAATTGTTCTATACTATTATTATACATCCCTAAGGGCATTAATACTGTTATGTAATAGTTTTTAGTGTTTTTGTTACAGAATGATATGATTCTTATCTCGGAATTCCCTGATCAACATAGCAGATTATTGCATGAGTGACCTTACTCTACTATGCTAGTATTTCATTGATTCTTCAATTAAGCCATGGCAGTGTAAGTGTTATTAAATAATAGACAAAAAATATATGATTATAATATACACGTACAACATCTCGATTAAACATAGCTAAGAATCCACACATGCTTAGCCTGAGTAGCAGTTTCTCTTTCTATTTTGTAGCAGTCAAATGCTGTACCTAGTTAGGTATTTTATGTATATTGCATTATATTACTTGTGTACCGTGTAGCAATTATATTATAATGCACAAGCTGCGTGCACGCAATTTTATTTTGAAGTGATATTTAATATTTTGCATCCTCCTTTCTACTTCAAAAAATAAAATGTTGCCACAACTTCAGCATTATGTGATTTTTTTTACGCAGAAGAAGCAAATTGACAAATTAAAAGTTATTAAAAACCTGCTTATATAATGAAGTAGTAATATAGAGCTATAAATAAGACCTTCCAAAAGATCAAACTTTCATAATAAGTGGCTGAAATATAAAATAAAACACTGTGGTGGGCCTTGGCTTAAACCTCGGTAAAATGGCCTGGTCGAAGTCATCACTGTTCACGGTTTGTGATGCATTATGCTGTAGACAAGTGGCCCACACATAAGTCAGTTGGCAATTTAGTTGGCTGTTGTTTTAGGGTGTACATAGACATGTTAAGGTATCTGCGTAGTCCTAATATCGGCAGCAAGCAATGTGGCACTCAACCTTATAATGAGGATGTATCCGTTGTTTGCCAATTCACAGATGATTTCCCTACAATAGAGAACTCTTTCTTTATCATTGGTGACTTTTTAATATGTAAGACAACAACCTTGCAGGGTTAACACCTTTAGCTAAACACGCATGTTGGGTACGTTATGGTGTAGGCCCATCTTATGATACTGCCTCGGGCTAAAAAGTACCCCCAGCTATAAGATAAACTTGTCCACACACATGTGGTAGAGTACGCTAAGTGCAAATAACTGAGAGGTAACAAGGTACTGCTAAAAGTTCAAAGGTATCATCAGCAACCTGTGTAACAGAGCACTCGGGGTATGCTGTATGCTGCCAAGAGCACTCGGGGGTGGGTGGAAGGGGGGGGGGGGTATGCTGCTAAATCAACTAAACGGATCAGTCAACGGCTAAACCAATGAATTATAAAATATCATTTTTAATCTTGAAACAATATACATACGTCCTAGACACAGACAGTATTTGTGAATCAATATTAAGTGTCTGATACAAGATACAAGAATATCTCTATTAACTTATTTGAGTTTTAGTGGGTTAATAAGATCCATTCCTGCAGGAATTGCCAGCCTGTTGGTGAGTACAGAGTAGGTGTTGCATCCATCCGCTGACTCCACATTAATTATCGCCCCTTTGATCCTAAGATTGCCTGCAAGGTGCTCATCTGGTTATATGTTGGATTCTTAATTAGCGTTAATTACTTTTTCCCAAAATACCGATTACGAACCAAATAAACTATGCTAAGAAAATTTAATTAGGATGTTACGAGCTATTTATAATATTATTTACTCTTAAAATTATTTATTTTTGGCAGCTGATATTGTAGAAAAGCCTAGGGCTTAGCTAAATAGTATGAGTGCTTTTTTGGATCGGGTATTGGCAGCCTACCAAACATTCTCATTGAGTTAACTAAGGCTATATACTAAGCTATTGCAAGACTGAATAGCTTGTGGCACTTTAATTTCCCAAAGTTTGCAAAATATGGTTTATTGAATAGTGAAATATTTAATCATTGATCGTATTGAAGTATGTTTAATCAAGCAGGTGCCTAAACAGTTAGGACATATAAGTAGTATAGTCAGTGCACTTCTAGACAGACACGCACTCATTGACCCCTGTTTTCAACCAATCACAAGCCGGTATTTCCGATTTCAACCAATCACAGAAGAGCACAAAAATTTTGCACACGACCTTGCCAAGGTCACCCCAAAATCCCCCCTTCTGATTGGTCGAAAAAACATTTGCACACTTGACCCCGAACCCGGCCACGACCCCTTCCCTCCCTCCTTCCCGCCCTCCTCCCCCTCCCCCACCTCCCACTCCTCCCCCACTCCCCGCCACCGCCCTCGTCCCGTCCGCGCCACCGCCGTCGCCGCCGCCGCCACCGCCGCCCTCACAGCCGCCGTCGCAGCCGCCGTCGCCGCCGCCACCACCGCCCTCACAGCCGCCGCCGCCACCGCCGCCACAACCGCCGCCGCCGCCACCGCCGCCACCGCCTCCACCACCACCGCCGCCGCCGCCGCCACCGCCGCCGCCGCCATCACCGTCATCACCGCCACCCCTCCTCCGCCGCCGCCCACCCTCCCCCCCGCAACCCCCACTCACCCGAACGACCGATCGTTTGAGGCGGTCAAGCCGCGTCCGCCCACGTTGCGTGCGGCGCCGACCGTACACGTGGAGGCGACGCCGGTGCCCCGTATCCACCGGGCCAAGCGACTAGGCAGCGGCCCGCCGCCCATTCCGAGTTCCACTGGGGTGGGACTATAAAAGCCTCCCTATAAGAATATATAGTAGTAGGGTGTGAGTTATTTTTTAGCTTGATAGCATTTTATACAATAAACACTTCACAATTGCTGCCAATTACTCCATTTAACACTAACCTTATGTTCTACTTGTTGACATCTCTGATCAGGCACTGACTAGTAGGTAGCTGTCTCTGTTTACTCTCACTCTGTTGACTAGAGGCTGATTGTTCATACTGCTAGAGTGAGAAACTTATACCTTAAATAGTAGTATTCAGTGGGCGGAGACTAACCATTTCCCCACCCCGATGTGAATCCGAAGCCTCCCGATGTGAATCCGAAGCCTCCCGATGCACCCCGATGTGAATCCGAAGCCTCCCGATGCACCCCGATGTGAATCCGAAGCCTCCCGATGCACCCCGATGTGAATCCGAAGCCTCCCGATGCATCCCGATGTGAATCTGAAGCTTCCCGATGCATCCCGATGTGAATCCGAAGCCTCCCGATGCATCCCGATGCGAATCCGAAGCTTCCCGATGCATCCCGATGCGAATCCGAAGCTTCCCGATGCATCCCGATGTGATTCCGAAGCTTCCCGATGCATCCCGATGTGAATCCGAACCTTCCCGATGCATCCCGATGTGATTCCGAAGCTTCCCGATGCATCCCGATGTGATTCCGAAGCTTCCCGATGCATCCCGAAGCTTCCCGATGCATCCCGATGTGTCAATTCACATCGGGATGCATCGGGATGCATCGGGAAGCTTCGGAATCACATCGGGATGCATCGGGAAGCTTCGGAATCACATCGGGATGCATCGGGAAGCTTCGGAATCACATCGGGATGCATCGGGAAGCTTTGGAATCACATCGGGATGCATCGGGAAGCTTCGGAATCACATCGGGATGCATCGGGAAGCTTCGGAATCACATCGGGATGCATCGGGAAGCTTCGGATTCACATCGGGATGCATCGGGAAGCTTCGGAATCACATCGGGATGTATCGGAAGGCTTCGGATTCACATCGGGATGCATCGGGAGGCTTCGGATTCACATCGGGTCACATTGGGATTGGATAAAAAAAGGGAGGAGTCAAGAAATGAGCAGTTGTATAAAGGGAGAGTGGGATCACAGTCTCAGCATTCAAAGTTCACCACATCACTACTGTACAGCTACACTACTACAATAGTACATTATCGATGGATACTGACAACATAGTACAAAACCAAGAAGAGTTATTTGCGGGCTTAACGGACTCACAAATGGATGGAATTATTGAAGAAGAAGAGTGCAGTCAGAAGAGGAAAGAAGAGGTGGATGCGTTAAAAGAGGCACGGAAGAAGGGGAAAATAATAGGAGTGGGGAGTCCTGCCCGAAAGGATCTTTCTAACATGGTGGACTCTCCGTCCTCCCCGGAGCGGGCCTCGGATAGGGGCGAGACCACAACAACCCATGGATGAGTATTATTCCAAGATAGAAAAGATGCAGCTTTCTTCAGTAGTATTGTTTTATTACGAAGATAAATAGAGAAAAAATAAAAGAATCAAGAATCAAGCAGAAATCTAAAAAGCAAAGAAAAAAAAAGAATGCAGGTAAGATAAAAACTATTGGTCTCTTTTTTTTTTTTTAGTTATAGTAGTATAAAAACGAATTATAAGTAAGGTGAAGTATTTCTCTCTAGTCAAAGTGAAAAGGTGAAAAAAGCATAATATTGTTTACATGCGTTGTGAGTGGGAAAGTATTATTTCTTTTATTATAGTATAAACGTTGTAATAGAGCTCTTATAGAATGATCTCGAACTCTTCCTTCTACTCTGCTTAGCCGTGTAATTATTCCCTCCATACTCCACCCTCGAGCTCGAAGGAGACAGAACAAGATGCAGTAGTCTCCACACACGTTAGTACTCTCTTCTTGTAGACACTCTCCATTCCATACTATTGGTATTCCCCATTGTTGTAACATCTTACCCACATCAGGATAAATAGAAGGGGGGAGTCCATAGGAGTCGAAATACTCTATTTCTTTTCCATTCGAAAAAACAGAGATCCAATGCTCGCCACTTTTCTCACTTGTTTGAGTGTTGAAAACAAAAGATCCAGATGGGGAGAAGGAGTCTAAGAAGTGATCCCTTGGCATAACCCCTCTAAAGGAGGTTGATGAGAGTTTATCATCAGATAGAATATTCGAGATTGAGAATGTATCCATTCTTTTTACATCATCCCGGCTACCATAGATACTTCGTGATTTGCATTCAAGTAGATAATGTCATCTTTTTCTTCGTATACAAACAGTCCAAGTGTATTTTGAGTTTGATTAGCGAATGCTAGATTAATAGATAGACTCCCATTTGATAACAAGTGAAAGTTGTCATCACACAAATCTCCTGAAATGTCAAAGGCGTAGAGAGCAGCGCAGGACTTGTATTTGCTAGGGGAGATCTCATTCCCTGTGTCAGCATCGGATGTATTTGTGACAGTGAACAAATTCATGAATTCACGAGCAAACTTTCCACTTGCAAAGTTTGGTTCATATCTTCGGGTCACCGGTGTTCCATCAATTAGTAGTTCTAATGAACTTAGATTGTTATGTCCAAATTTGAAGGGATTTTGCTTATACGTTCCACTCTTTGCAGTATGGTTGACGAGTCCGACAAAGACTCTGTTTGGCTTCTGTCCCGCTTGATCAAAGTTTACTCTCACTGACTGGTGTCCAGCAGGGATGACATGGAAATGAGTTTTTATTCGGTCAATTGGTAGTTTTATAGACTCTTGTTGCACAACCCAAACATCCATTTGTGCTTTTTGTAAGGCCGGATTGGCTTGTACACGTCGAATCCACAATTCTGTCTTAGTTATAGAAATCTTTGCCCCTCCTGCAGGGTTGTCTGTTTCTGCTAAGAGGGCCATTTGTGGAATAGCACGTTGTAGAGTAAGGCGAGAGCGAACTCCTGGTGGAATAAGTCTTCCTTGAGAAAACATACTCAACCTAGGTCTCCCATAGAAGCTCATCTCTTTACTTGTGGCTATAAGTTTCTTTCTTTTTTCAACCACTTCGGGAGGTATACCATCATAGTCTTCTCCAGTTCCTTCATCCTCCATCCACCCACTCCCAACTTTCATATATGTGCTCTTAGCATCTTTACCATAGTTTAGGAGATTCTCGACATAAGCTCTATGTCCATAGTTTGGTTCATACTCAACATCTTGCCCAGCCAGTTGAACAGTGGCAGAAGAAAAGAGACTGTGCATAAAATTGTCCCCTGGAACAACCTTTAGTTGTTCTTCCGCAGGTAGTACGCTTCCATCAGCCTTGCTCACCTTTACTGTGGTGTGTAAGTAAGACCTTGATAGATCTGTGTAGAGTTCGTCTGCGGGCGGGATGTTAAATTCAATAGTGCCATCAGGGGAGTCCGTAACAGGAGCCAAAGGTACCCACTCACCTCTGAGCACGCTAGTACGAGTTGGCGGAGTGGCAAATAAGTCAAAACTGGAGTCAACCGTGTCTGGAGAGTCTTCAGAAACCTTGGAGAGAGAGATGGCTCGATGTGTGACGGACATGTTCGATAGTGTGAGAGTTGTTCCATCTAGTACTTGCTCCTACAGTCGCTTGTCTAAGAGTGGGGAGTGGTGAGTCTAGGTGCGGATTATATATTTATCTTTCATTTAGTCAAAAACTGTTTTTCTTCCTTTACGCTTTTTCTTTGTAGACTTTTGACTAACTCGTGCACGTTTGGCAGGTGGTTCACGTAATTCATCTTCTACATCACCTAGAAGATCCCCACCAGCTTCACGAAAACGTTTTGCTGCAGAGGATTTGAAGTTCTCTCCCTTGATTACATCTCCCAGAACCGAAGCTCCAGTAGTCAATAGCTTTTTCCCAATAGTTTTGGCACCATTCTTTAGCATGGGAAGGACCCCTCGGGCCAGTCCAGAAAAGAGTGAGCCGATCCCATTACCCGTCATAATAGGTTTTCCCCTGTACACACTCATTCCCTCTCCCACCTGGTTTGCATAATAGTCTTCATACATCTCACCTGACTCATCAGGAAAATATGGAACTATGCGAGGGGCCATGTTATTTCTCTCCACGCGGTCTGAAACGAACCGTCAGCACAACCTTTCCACTGCGAAATGAGACCCTTTCTCCATCATCACGTCTTATATCTACCTCGATGAGGTCTGTGCTTGTATTAGACACTGGAGAGTATTGAACATTCGAAAACTCAAAGAAAACGGTGCTATTTCTTTCACTCTCTGTTATAGGAACTGTGCGAAGTAGGGGGACTAGACTATCTCCAACATGTCTTGGTGAGACTACGGAGGAGTAGACATAGAGGGATGTGAAACCAGCATTGATGTCTGGAGGGTTTTGACTCCTGTTGATTTCCGCAGCATATTCTACATCAGGTTCGAATCCCAACACCCACGCAACATCACGTGACATCATGACAGAGTGTTCCTGTTCTCTCAACATGAGGAAGGTTTCATTCCGTAGACTATCATAGTAAAAGCTCACTACTTTTTCTAAGTCGTAGTTTATTAGTATTCTATTGATCTCACTCAAAAGTTCACCCATGGAAGCATACCTTCCACTCCTGATTTCACATTTTCGTTTGACTCCATCTTTTGTATTCGTAACCACTACATAGCCATCTTCCACATTTCTCCAGGATGCGGGGTACTGAATGTCAAGTAACCCAACCTCCCACTGTGATGAGTGAAGCTTCAATGTCTTGGCTAGCTTCGTAATGAAGTGAGCATTGGTGTTTGTGTCACTCCCACCGATGCGTACATTTGAGGTAAGTGTGACATTGAAGGCCATCTTTGAGAGTGAGCAAAACTGAACTTACATATCGAATTTATACTACCTTTGATTTTACACAAACTGACTAGAATCTATCCAACTATTAAATGAAGAGGGATAACCACTCCATTTCACGAAACTCTCTTCTTTTCCTCTCCTTCTCCGTTTACGTATGACTTTCTCAACTCTAAAGATTTCAGGTAGGTTAACATGTTGCAATTCTTGTGCATAGAATGTTCCATCTACTCCTTCTTTGTTTAGGTCTTCCAGTGTATAGACAGGAGGTGAGGTATGTGCCTTGACTGCTTTTATGGTGAATATCTCGGTTGACCAGTTTGGTGTGAACCCTCGCTCAAAGCTACTACGAGCCATCGAAATCCGAACATGATCACCTGGTGAGTATTTTACTCTTGTTTTCTTTAACCATCGTTTAGGTGAGAACTCATTTAACCGAACCCAAACCTCTTCTTGATTATCGTAATCAACCTCAATAGGTTTCATTCCAATTGACCTATTAAAACTGTTGTTATATCCTTGGACTAGGTCTTCTACATCTTCTAAGTAGCGTCCATCTCCTCTATAAGTGAGTAGACGATGAATTTTCCCTCTCAATGTTCTATTAAAGCGTTCAACAAGAGCAGCCTTGATGATCTCATTCTCAGAGGTGAAATGGCTAACTCCGTACTTCTTTAGCACTTCACTCACCCTTCTGTTTAGGAACTCCTTACCTTTATCAGTTTGTATTTGTCTAAAGCTTTCATTTTCGAATAGAGAGATGAGTGCATTGGACACTTCCAGACCAGACTTGGAATGAAGAGGAAAGACCCATGCTTTCCGTGAGAAGGCATCTATGCAGGTGAGCAAAAATGTTACTCCATCATTTGAGTCCTTGTGCGCACGCACATCCACGAGATCTGCCTGGAGTTGTTCACCAATCCCACTCACAAACGTTTTTCTCCTTGTAAACTTCATTCTAATCGGGCGATGAAGAGTGTATGCGTCTTGACTTCTAAACCACTTCTCAACATCATTCTCATTAATACCAGGAGGAGAAGCTAAAACTAACTTTCTCTTTCCTCCAAAAGATGGTGGTTGAGGAGGGGAGAAGTAAATATCGCGTAGACCTTCATCTATATCATCCATCTTTCTGTTTTACTATCGCTTGCAAGAGGGGTTTTAGGAAGCTTTCGCCTAGACCTAGTTTTGATAGGACTTCTATTATCACCCTTCCCACTCCAACGTGCGCCAGCTTCTGACCTCTCTGGTTTTGTTTCTCTCCTATATGGGTGTGGTAGTGGTGACCTTGAGCCACTTCGCCTCTTTTCATCATCTCTTTTTTTCTCTCGCCCTCGCTCTTGTGCTTCTTCTTCTCTTTGTCTCCATGTATGCATTTCATTAAACCTAGTGTTAATTCCCTCTAATGTATTATACAACTCCTGCTGTGGATGGCGTGATCTCTCCAACTCTTTTAGGAACTTATTCATTTTATGAGCATGTTGCTCTAGCTGAGAGTAGATGTCTGTATCAGAGTTTTTGAGGTTAGATATTACATCTTTTCTGCTTTTTTCTGCCAGGAGTAGATCCCCATTTGTAGAGAGTGAGGGTAGATGCTCTCCTTCTTTTTTGTTGTTTCTACTATTCATTGATTCATATGTATGTTTATCCATAAGAAGATACTTTTTAGAAAACTTGAGACTCATTTCACCTTCGTCCACCACCTAATCCGCCAAGCACACCTCCGAGTAAACTTGCCAATGGCTTCAAAAGAAGACCTAAAAATCCGCCACGTTGTAGGATTAACTTTTTCTGCCTCACACTAGTACGAGAGTTGGTGAGATCCTCAATGGCCCTTCTATGTCGACGTAGAGAGTTCAACTGAGCGGTAGTTAGATGAACATTACCTAATAATACATTTCTAGCACACTCAACAAGAGCGAGTATAAGGTCTTTGTTAGCCTCAGCAATGGTTGAATCTCTGATGGTTGCAGACGCTTTCGTCAGTGCATATATACTCAAGGCATTCCTCCTCAACCTTGGAGAATACTCGGGTGAATTAATGTATCTCATGCTTGATGATGGATGCGCTCTCTTCGAGTCCAAGACAGTTTATGGAGAGAGTAGAGATGTGAATGCTACTTATATTCCAGGGTATTCGGGATATATACAGTCATGGGAGAGTGCTCAGAAGCAAAATTACCGATCAGTCTAGCCCACTCCGGGGTTTCCTGGCGAAGATTCAAGAATAGAAAAGAGTGTGGCTTACGTGTAGCATCACTAAAAGCTTCTTGAACAGCTCTTGTACTCTGAGGAAAAGCCTGCTTTGCAAGATTGGTAACAGACATTCCGTCTCTGGGGTTCTTGAACAAGAAAAAGTACTGCGAGTTTATTGACACTGTTCTATTATCTTTCGGGAAAAGGTTCTGTAGTAAGAAAAAGACGCTTATGTTCAGGTGGTGACTGAACTTTGTAAAGATTGCATTAGTAGTCTCTTTCCCCCCGACTTCACCCATCAAGTCATCAATGATGAGCCAGCGATTCTTCCCATCACGCTCTATATCCATTTCTACATCAATGAGTCCTGAATGAAACCTTACTTTATCCTTGTAATCCTCAAAGCGGCGTTGCCAAACTCCATAGCAGTAAATGATTTCAACAGGAGTGGGTGAAGCAATTTCATCAACTCTCTTAATAAGACTAAATAGTAGTTCCGTTTTTCCACTCCCTGTTGGACCACAGACTAGAGCTGTGAAGGGACTCTGCAAGCGAAGATCGATTTCTTGGTGTGGACGCATGCTGATCCAGTTGAGTAGCTAATAGAGTTGTGTTTGTTTTTAAAAAGTGTCCTTGCTTAAGTACTCCTTTGTCTTTGCCATTGGGTGGTTCCCTATCACTTAGATATGTGTAAACTGATGGGGATAAAGATGAGCAAGAAAGTATAAATAGTATTATGATTATGTAGAATGTGAACTTCTTTCTTTTGTTGCTTCTCTCTCCTATTTGCTCCCTTCCCTCTTCAGCAGAGATAGCTACTACTTCATCTAAGAGACCATCAGCCACATCTTCATAATTCTCATTTCTACATACTACCTCTTGCTTTGACATCTTGCCCTTGTTTGAGAGAACGATTGGAATCTATACACTTTTATTCATCATTACTTTCTCCTGTTGGAACCCACTGTGGCAGTTTACTATCTTCCCCTTCTGCTTTTGCATCATTATCATCTAGTTTGTTAGCCAGGTGGGGAATTATGTGATCAATAATTGATACACTATCCATTTTTTCTTCTTCTTCTTCTTCTTTTTGCAAACGCTCGATTTCCATCATTAACCTCTCTTTTTCCATTCTTTCCTCTGTTAACTTTTTTTCTAAGAAGGCAATGCGATTTGTTCTTCTCTCTTTTCTTGCATCAATTCTCTGTTGCATCTCTAGTGCTTCTTTCCACCCCAGTGCTCCTGCCAATTCCACTTTCTTTAGTGCCAATTCTTGTTCTATCTTTCTAATCTCTTGTTCCCTTTTGTCACACATTTCAACCTCTTCTTTAGTTTCTACATGAGTTTGCTCTTCTATCATAATCTGGTTATTCTCTCCTGTAGAAGTCTCTCTCACTTCCACCCTAGCTTCTCCTGGTGAAGGGCTTCTTATCTCCTCTAACCCGTTTTTGGATGAATCTACTTCTCCAATGTCACACATTTCAACCTCTTCTATCATAACCTGGTTAGTCTCTCCTGTAGAAGTCTCTCTCACCTCTAATCTAGCATCTCCTGGTGAAGGGCTTCTTATCACCTCTAACCCATTTTTAGATGGATCTAGTTCTCCAAACAATCGCCCTGCATATAGCGTATTACCTCTACTAAGAATTAAACCAGGGATGCTTTCTTCATTGTAACTCCTCTTCGCTCGCGATTTCTCCTTCCCATCCTCAAAGCGACATCTTCTTGCCCCATCCTTTAATATGTTCAATACTCTATGATAGAGTTCATTCTTTGAACCTTCCCCACCAGGTTCATTATCCAGATATAGTAAGAAGTGAGTGTTAAAAGTGGCCTCCGCTCCCACACCAGTTTCATCCCAGTTTCTATCTTCAATAATCTTCTCAACCTCCACTCTACACCAGGTTGACAACTCCGCATTCCTAAGAAGGAGTAAGGGAGAAGAAACGGATGCGTTTTTTGTTTCTACCATAGATGAAAATCTTGACCTAGCTCCTGTTAAGTCTTCATAACAAAGTGCCATTTTCCTCAACTTTTCCTCTCCTATCTTAAAAGGGATATTCATAGAGAGTGAAAGTGTTCTAAAATAGATGGCAAGCTCTACCACTAAGGAATTATGAGCGAGTCTGTCAACCCAATACCACATCCATGGACTATTCGTTTCTTCGATATTACTTTTGATCATATAATCCCATACAGACTTCGGGAGGACTTCCTTTAAAAGTACATATCTCCCCGCCGCTCCTTTGGTGAGAAAAGACATGTTTGCTATGACTAAGTCTTCTTTGTATTAATACTATCATCAGTCAAACTTATCTTTTATAGTCCCACCCCAGTGGAACTCGGAATGGGCGGCGGGCCGCTGCCTAGTCGCTTGGCCCGGTGGATACGGGGCACCGGCGTCGCCTCCACGTGTACGGTCGGCGCCGCACGCAACGTGGGCGGACGCGGCTTGACCGCCTCAAACGATCGGTCGTTCGGGTGAGTGGGGGTTGCGGGGGGGAGGGTGGGCGGCGGCGGAGGAGGGGTGGCGGTGATGACGGTGATGGCGGCGGCGGCGGTGGCGGCGGCGGCGGCGGTGGTGGTGGAGGCGGTGGCGGCGGTGGCGGCGGCGGCGGTTGTGGCGGCGGTGGCGGCGGCGGCTGTGAGGGCGGTGGTGGCGGCGGCGACGGCGGCTGTGAGGGCGGCGGTGGCGGCGGCGGCGACGGCGGTGGTGCGGACGGGACGAGGGCGGTGGCGGGGAGTGGGGGAGGAGTGGGAGGTGGGGGAGGGGGAGGAGGGCGGGAAGGAGGGAGGGAAGGGGTCGTGGCCGGGTTCGGGGTCAAGTGTGCAAATGTCTTTTCGACCAATCAGAAGGGGGGATTTTGGGGTGACCTTGGCAAGGTCGTGTGCAAAATTTTTGTGCTCTTCTGTGATTGGTTGAAATCGGAAATACCGGCTTGTGATTGGTTGAAAACAGGGGTCAATGAGTGCGTGTCTGTCTAGAAGTGCACTGACTATACTACTCATATATATTATAAAGTTGGCTCCCACAAAATGATATCACGTCAGCTAAACTACCAGCATGGGTGGCCTACATAAATATAAGATGTGGAAATTCCTCCTTTTACATACCCTTGTAGACTAAACAGTCATGCGTTGCACTTGACATGCTAAAAGCTATTTGTTGCATTGCTGTACAGGTTCATAAATATTTGCCAATGTGATTCATATACAGCTTACATGGTACGATGAACAACAAGGCTATTCTTGTATATACGTCCATGGTGGCCTTTGCTGTGCACCTGTGACTGCTGGTGGCTACAATATATTTGTTTTCTAGCATTTTACATCTATGTAAGATTGCACATTATTATTTTTTGCATGTTGCGTTACATTTTGGCCGATGTTGACTCTCTTTTGACCTGTAGTCATCTTAGGACTAATGATAAAAACAAATATTTCATGCGTAAATAATTTGCTGATATTTTGCTAAGCTCTACGCTGTTTAAGATCACTCTGACGTAGACGATGTTTAGTTTAGCAGCGATGCATCTGTCTACCAGATGTTTGAAGAGATTCCTTGCTGACTAATTTAGCGAATTTATAAGGTGAAAACTTGACTAACTCAATACACTAGCTAATGGTTCAATTAGAAATCAATTTTTGCGTATGAAATTTAATTATGCGTAGAAGTTTAAGTGGTATCATAAATTATTTGAATGAAATTCTTATGGTATAATGTAAAGTCTAGAGGAACAGTAATTAGCCTAAAAGAAACAATCTTTTTCGCAGAATAACTAATATCTAACCAGGCATAATATCCATGTAGGGAGATAGTTGCTGAGTGGAGCTAGGGCTAGGGAGATAGTTGCAGAGTGGAGCTAGGGCTAGGGATATAGTTGTGGAGTGGAGCTAGGGCTAGGAATATAGTTGTGGAGTGGAGCTAGGGCTAGGGATATAGTTGTGGAGTGGAGCTAGGGCTAGGGAGATAGTTGCAGAGTGAACTCAACTACGTTGTAGTTGTAGTATAGCAATCTGATTTGAATAGTAAAATATAGTAAAACAGCAAGCTCCTGTTTTACAGAGCTACAGATTCAGTCTGTGAATTTTACAAGACCCTTATACTTGAAATGCTTTAGATATACATTCATTACAAATCTCAAAACCTTGAGGATGGGTGGGCATGTGTACAGATAGAATATTACGTGTGATTAATATTAACATCTGTATAACGTACATGTACATATACATGTACATGTGCATAAATGATAACGCTGAATTGTTGTAAAAAGGTAGCATACAGAGTTGTAGCTTGCTGTAATATATTTAGTAGGTGGGTTATTATTGAATTACACATGGTGCCGTACATGCTTTTTAATGTTAGCCGCAATATTATATCAAAGAAACAAAATCCTGCTAATGCCGGTGCACATTGTAACGATGCGAACAAAGGATAATTATTTTCAAAGGATGCTCAGGAAAAAGAAGATGGTAGAAAAATTTTCATTCACATTTTTCCTACTAGAAATATAAGGTGGTGCATATAATAATATAATAGGCTTAATATATGATGTACGTAGTGCAAGTGCGCAATGCATTGCGGAATGCACTCAGTGACGCAATGTTCAAGTCAAATACAAACCAGATGTACTGACATAGCGTTCACCTAATAAACTAATTAATGCAATAGATGGGGTTGTAGAATTACAGTGACTTGATAGATAGAATTGAGTTTTAGTCAATATTGTAATGGTTTCTGTGATTTGGTGCGGTCGTCCTTGGACGACTATCGACCCAGAAATGAAGTGCCTATGAGTGGTAATAGGACTTCGCATTACATGAAAGATCGAGCGGTCTCAGTAGCCCAAATACTACCAAAGACGACCCATCTGATCTCAAGTCCGACCTTCAGACTATACAGTGAAAGAGAGTAGTTCAACCTAGTAGGCGGTTCGCAAAGCGAATGACCTAGTAAAAGGAAGAGAAAGTCCCTGTATCAAGTATAGATGTGTCTTTATTGAAAGCCAAGTGTAGACTGAGACAATGAACAGTAAAACAGTGCCCTTTATATAGTATAAGGACTTCCGGCCGACGTGACGTCGGGAAAAGACGACGTGTGGTCGTCCGGAAGTTGCGCAACAAGATGGCCGCCGGAAGCCCGACGGCCGACCCAAAATAGGTCGGGTTCTACAAAAGTTGCTTATAATGGTCCAATTCATGTACAAAATGAATATCAATGGATTCTGAGAGGTCGGGCCTCTGTACATGGGTATAAAAGGCATTAAAAGACTTAGAAATAATCATACAATCATATATAACAATATAAGAGTAAAGTACAAGCAGATATATACATGTATGCACGCAATAATGAGTGTCAGATGTAAGATACGACTGGGCGTACCATCACATAGCCCCCTCACACTAGGTCATGGGTGTCTCTAGTGTCAAGTTAAGAAAGGTACGGTACAGTGTAGATTCTCTGGATACTATATCCAAGTCTGCTTGTACAAGCTGGAGTTGTCGGGGGTGGTTTAGATGCTGATTGGCTAGTTCACGAAGAGCTATTTCTCGAGCATAGAGAGGTTCCAGATGTTGGCGTAGAGTGTCTCCCACCTGTTGACGGCTGGCAAGGTAGTGAATCCGTGGCTTGAGTTCAGCAAGTTGTGGCATGAACGACGGATCCGGAGATGCAGGACGTGTGGCATTCGGCTGAGTTAGTACAGGAGATGCAGGAGGTGGGGACTGGACGGCAGGAGAGTCTGGAGTGGCTCGGGGTAGGTCCCTGGCAGGTGTATAAGGAGAGCGGTGCGGTGAGACCTCTAGTGTGGGCCTGGACTGCAGTGGCTCGATCAGTAGAGTCGGAGAAGCTGTACAAGAAGCTGCACATGAGACCTTGGGTGGAGAGCCTTCGTAGAGAGGGCCTGACTGAGGAGCAGGCATACTCTTCCTTGGAGCAGGCCTTGTCTTCCAAGAGGGTAGACGTCCGCGTCGGCCAGGGGGGCCGACACTTACTGCGGAGGTACTAGCAGGAGGTCGCCAGGGAGAAGGTCCAGCAGGAGTGGTAGGCGACGAGGAAGAGGAGGAGGTAGCATCAGAAGGTGCGGAGTCGGGGGTCTGTTCTGGAGATGGGCTGTGCCGTCTCTTGGGAGGTCGCTTCCTTGTGGAGGAGGAGCTGGGCAAATAGACTGGTTTATTTGTCCCCGACTGTCCGTCCATAGTAGGACGACATGGTAGAAATGGTGGGGGATCCTTTACGCCCCACCATTCCATGAGGGCCCCATAGCTGGGCCCGTCCGTGAGGAAGAGACGTTTCCCACAGATACTGGATCTCCGACTGAAGTGATGGCCTAGAGCATCACGGCTAACTGAGCTGCGTCCGCAGCGACAGTAGAAGCGGGCAAAGTGCTGCCAAATGTGAATGTTCAGTCTCTTGAGGGTGCCGGAGAAGCCACACTTTGCACATTTGAGGTTAGGTTGACTCCTTCTAGCCAAGTCGTCTCGGGCTTGTTGAGTGAAGGTACTAATCCATGGCTTAGTGGCTCCGGAATGCTGGGACGACTCTATGGGCAGCTTGTCAGTGAGTTTGTGCAGCTTAATTGTAGCTAACTTCAGGGTAGAGGTAACAGGAGGTGGAGTGGGTGGAGGCGTGCCGTCTGGCGTGAGCGTCTTCCATAGAGGAGATGCATCTACAACACATAATTCATCTGATGTGTATCCTCCGCCTTCTAACTCATGCTCTTTCCTGTGAGAATGTTCAGGGGAATTCTCCTCTGTCCCGACTGGTCTATGCCGAGTGGGGAGGGAGAGAGAATTCATGCCTGACAGTCTCACAGGTGTTGATTGTACCTCTAATTCTGATTCGGTCCTTACTGGTAACACTGAGATTTGCTTACCTTCAGCTGGGAAGACAGGCTGGTTGGAGTGATCCATACTAGAAGGAGTAGCCGTCTCGTCTGCACGAGAATGAGAAAGGATACGAGTGCTGTTAACTTCACCAGTGACACGAGGAGTGCAGAAGTTGCCACATGTAGGGATACATGTGCTTCGGTGAAGTGCTGAACGAGAAAGGACTACTCGTCTGTGAGCTGTCGTATTTATACTAGCCGAGGGATGAGCAATTGGCTCAATTGTAGGCAATGCCTCAGGCACATTTTCTTTGTTCGACTCGTCAAATAAGCGCGGGAACACGGCAATAGTTGCCTTCGATTGCTTCTTATCCGCTTTAGGGGACTTCGAGAGTTCGGCAATCTGTATTTTCGGCTGAAACTGTTCGGCAATGCTAGATTCCGTACAAGAGCGTTTTGCTTTGTGTACTTGAACTGCTGGCAATATAGACTGTATCTCCGTCGTTGGGATTATGTCTTGAGGTTCGGCTACGCGACATTTCGCGTCCTCTGGATCAGGTCGGGCTGTTGAAACTTGAACATTCTTCGAGAGGTTCAGAGGTAGCTCTCTGGTTTGGTCCAGCACGGTTTGCTCCGTGTCGATCCTCAGGCCGCGGACTTGGACTGTGGTGTCTGGCAGTTCTACACACGATAAGTCGTCCGTCGGGGCATACTGAATTTTGGCGGGAATCAATTGCTGATTAGTGTCGGGTCTGGACGTGGCCAGATCCTGTTGATCCTTCTGAGTTGAGGATAGGTCGGGGTTACCTTGTGAGGTTTGTTCCGACGGGGCGGGACATATGAGTCGTCCTTTCAGCCTTGGGGGGTGATCTGTGGTCACTTCGGATGTGTCCGGCTTTGAGTGGAGTCGTTTCTTGCCTGGTGTTGGCCTAGTGGGTTTAGGTTCATCCACTGTGACGGGTGTAGGTGACGCCGTCGGCCTGGAGTGTGATGGGCTAGTTACCCGTGGGGTTTTCTGTTTGGAGTGGCTACTCTTGACTTTAGGCTTAGTGGGTATAGGTTCTTCCACTAGGACGGGTTCTGATGTGTCCGTCGGCCTCAGTGGACGACCATTGTGGTTTGGTCCACTCTTCTTGGGTTTGGCCGCAGTAGGAATGGGTTCATCTACTGGGACGGGTTCTGATGTATCCGTCGGCCTTTGTGGACGACCAATGTGGGGTGGTCCACCTTCTCCTTGCTGGGCTCCAGTAGGAATGGGTTCGTCTACTGGGACGGGTCCTGGTGTGTCCGTCGGCCTCTGTGGACGACCATTGTGGTTGAGTCCACCTTCTCCTGGGTTGTTGTCTGTGTCGGCTACAGTAGGAATGGGGTCGTCTACTGGGACGGGCTCCGGTGTGACCGTTGGTCCGTCATCTGCGCCTTGACATTTCTGTAGGAGGGTATGTAGGGCTTTCCGTAGGAGGTCGGCGGGAAGCTCTTCTTGCGGTTTTGGAGGGCTGGCCTTGTCATCCTTGTTACTCCGGAAGGCCATTCCGGCTTCCAGTGCTTCCTCCATATCATCGGGCTGTAACCATGTATAGTACCAGCGTAGGCCGTGGTCGTGGACTGTGAGGCAGAACTTCTCTACAGCCCATTCGTCCAAAAATGCAGGGGGTGCTCCTTCAAAGGCTGTTGCCATCAGTCTACGGATGAGAGTTGCATAGTCTCTGAGTGACGTGTGGGCTGGCTGTTCCAGTATGGACAGCTTCCATCGGGCTTCTTTGGCAGATAGTCCATATTGCTCCCTCAGTCGGGAAAATATCTCTTCGACTGATCGGGGTCGGCCGCATTCTTGTGCGGGCCCGTGTAGGGCGGCTCTAAGCCGTATGAGGCGTGCTCTGTCATTCCAGTTGCAACGCTCTGCCATAGCGGTGAAGTCTTCTATGAAGAGTTCGACGTCCTCTTGTCCGTTGTAGCTGAGTGTTTTGAGGTCCTGCTCGGCCTGGTACATTACCTGCTGAAGCAGGTTCCTTATTCGGTCCATGTCGGTAGGGTGTCGGGTAGTGAGTAAAACTGCTTTGGTTTGTTAGGCCGTGTCGGCCTAATGGTCGTACTGAGTACCGTCAATCTGTTCTGGATCCGAGGTCGGTCTTTGATTGAAGATCCGGCGTAGGTCGGGCTACATCCAGCGGAACCACGAGAATTATGGGTGCACTTTAGCGTTTGTCACCTTCTCGTATCCAAGGTTCCCGGGTCCGAGTCCTAAATCGCCGTAGAAGTATTGAAGAATGAGGTCGGCCGGTCACCCGAGTCCGAGGTCACCTTCCTTCTCTTCGTATCGTAAGAGTACGACCTTAGAATCCCACTGCTGCCACCAATGTAATGGTTTCCGTGTTTTGGTGCGGTCGTCCTTGGACGACTATCGACCCAGAAATGAAGTGCCTATGAGTGGTAATAGGACTTCGCATTACATGAAAGATCGAGCGGTCTCAGTAGCCCAAATACTACCAAAGACGACCCATCTGATCTCAAGTCCGACCTTCAGACTATACAGTGAAAGAGAGTAGTTCAACCTAGTAGGCGGTTCGCAAAGCGAATGACCTAGTAAAAGGAAGAGAAAGTCCCTGTATCAAGTATAGATGTGTCTTTATTGAAAGCCAAGTGTAGACTGAGACAATGAACAGTAAAACAGTGCCCTTTATATAGTATAAGGACTTCCGGCCGACGTGACGTCGGGAAAAGACGACGTGTGGTCGTCCGGAAGTTGCGCAACAAGATGGCCGCCGGAAGCCCGACGGCCGACCCAAAATAGGTCGGGTTCTACAAAAGTTGCTTATAATGGTCCAATTCATGTACAAAATGAATATCAATGGATTCTGAGAGGTCGGGCCTCTGTACATGGGTATAAAAGGCATTAAAAGACTTAGAAATAATCATACAATCATATATAACAATATAAGAGTAAAGTACAAGCAGATATATACATGTATGCACGCAATAATGAGTGTCAGATGTAAGATACGACTGGGCGTACCATCACAATATTGATAAAAATTTGTCATTCTATTTTCCCATAACATTATTCGGTATTTCACCTATTGAAATTTTCTAAAGAAATGCGTGTTTACAGCAACCTGTTGTGACATAATTTGAGTTATTAAATGGATGAAATTAGATATTAAGAAAACATTAGAATTGCAATCACCACAAGTGTTTACATTTCTACTGTTATAAATGACATCGATTCAATTGGTGCATGTAGTAGTATATATAAACTAATTGGCAATTCTAGCAATGGGAGTGTACTTAAAATATGTTGTGTCTAATATTACATGGCTGAGTCATCTAAGGTTATGTCAACTTTTTATACAACATTTCTGCCGAGTGTAACAGATTGGCTGCCTGAAATGGGAGCCAAGAGACGCACCGACTCTGAAACTTCAACTGAACAAATGATTCCGCACGAGTGCAAAATATTTCATCTTATTATAAAAGATTCTGAGCAGTTTTTGAAAATGGAAAGAACTAAAACATAAGTATATTTATAGGCCTAAACCGTACTAAAACCATTTTGCTGTTAACTGTAAAGTTATACATATATGCAACACAACACTTGCACCTATGTGCCCTGTGTATATTCATTTTTCCATCTGTGCAATTCCACTATACACAGTAGTTACAATTTGTGAACTAAATGCGCATGTATTTTAACGGTTTCTTTATAGTGTAATTAATCTAAAACTAAATTCTTTATTATAGTATATTCAATTTATTTACGAACATGTGAATACCAACCAAAAAGAGGATTTAAAGAGAAATTTCAGCAAGAACAATGATTCAGACGACCACCTTGTGTTAACCATGAATTAGATGGTGTCTAATGACAATACATGTATCATAGCTGCGTCTCCGATACGATCCTCTAAATTTAATAATTCGGTGAAAGTGAATTATTTACACCGACAAAGACTAGCCAGATAAGAGGTAAAACCATTTTCTTCTCACAGAACCCAATTCTGCTCTATAACCTAGTCATAGGGTCGACATTAAAGCTGACTTACAACCAACATGTCAAATTGTATCACCACTAATTAGATTACTCAAAAGATTTTCATTCTGTAAAAGTTAATTAAATAATAACATTAGTTCTATAAAAATATGCAACTAATGTTGGAAGCATAATTGGCAAATTGCACAACTAGTTATAACTGAATGTGTATAGCAGTCATGTGACCATTCAGTATAATGTATACTTGTCTACTAACAACTAGTGCATAATTGATAGTAATAGCCAATAGGATGACTGCAAAATACTTTCAAGAGTTTATCTTGTTGGCAGGTCTGTTTGAGTATGTGTATATAAGCCCAACCCAGCAAAAGAATATTCAAAATCTATTCAGCAGTCTTACTGACAAGGAAGAGTTAAAATTCTGCGACATATTCAGAGCATCAAGATGAACAAACTACTGATACTAGCGGTAGTACTTCTCGTAGCATCCATAGTGATGAGCCAATCAAACGTCAACAGTGGATCCTTCAGAGGGCGTCGACTTCGGTTGACACCAGGTTCTGTGAAAAGGTACGTACGCACATATATCTTACTAGTTTTAACAACGACCTAAAAATTTACATTATACATGTATTTTGAATCTAATTTCGGTAATGTAATATACTGTAATATCGTAATGTGTAGTAATACTATTATGTTTGTTTATTTAGGGTTGATATTAGGTCATCATATATTTTAAAATGCTTAAATGTTTTAGCATTCAAAATAGCTATGCATGTTTTAAGGTGGTTTAGCATTTTTGTTGTATTTTTCTTTATGAGTAAGCATGCACGCATGGTTCTGTGCATCAAATCACTATTGAATCATGATTGGTTGGTTGGAACTGGGTAAAGCTTTATATCACTTTGGATGCACTTTACAGGTTCACTTTGACAAGAACACCGGCACGAGTTGGCAGCAGTGGGGGCCGTAGAACTACAGGTCTTGGTGGTGGAAGAGGGGCCAGACGTTTCCCCATTAGACGAAAACCAGTTCCAGAGTCAGAGTCCCGCTCAAGTGTAGTGGACAATCTGGGACCAGCACAGGCTCTCAAGGCTGGACAGGAAGGCTCGTACGATTTCTCTGATCAATTCAACGCCATTAACCCCGACAAGGCCTACAGTAAGTTAACATTATCTACCATCTCCAGAATGCTTGTACTTAAACTTGAGCATAGACAAAATGACATAATACGTGACTTGTGTAGCAGTTATAACTATGCCCTTTGTCAATGTAGACTTTGGTATAAATATCAGGTATACGTAAAACATGAATAATAGCTTGTTTTTGTTGATACAATTCTACCCATGATGACCTCTAATCAATACATTTGATGTTATTGTGTATTAATTAATGTCTTTGTTGATAATTGATGTCATGCTTAGTTCTACTCTGCCGCTCTGCCGTTATTTGGGTGCTGCCTCGTCTGTGTACACATTCTTCACATATTTGTGTTGGCTGAGTCAGCCGTATGAATCCACTTGGTTGGATAATCACAAGTATAGTTAGGCGGTCACATTGGTAGACAACACAATTCATCATTTCATGAAGGGTTGGGAATAGAGAGCCGTTAATGCTCCCCTGAATTTATTGAATTTTTTAAGAAAATGACGGGTGCCTGGAATCTGGATTTTGGTGTGATAAGTTTATGTGAACATAGACTTTACGTTTGCCACCTGTAAAATTCTTTAGGTCTTTTATTGGTAGTCATTCAAGGTATTATTAACTAACAATTGGAAATATGAGGGATTTCATGCTTGAGTAAAAAGGGAGCAAGCTTATGCAATTACAGCATTACACTGTACATTCCTCGTCATGTTTAACAAAACTAATATTGTACAAATATTTAAGTTTTGAGTGTGTCTATCGTTGAGGATATTCGGTTCATTTGAAGTTAAGTTTCACTTTTTATTGTTATCCGTCTAATGATATCATCCATAGGATAGTTGAAATAATAATCACATACAATTAGGTTGATATTTTACAATGGATAACTACTGAGAATAAATATCACATTGTAGCTATTACTCCTGATAAGTTTTTTATGTTTTATCAACATAATGATTGTTGCTTCTCAGTTGATTAACAGAGAAAGGGATGCCAGACATAAAAACAACGTACTGGCTGATTTCCAAATTCAAGTTTTGATTTGTTCAAAAAAAGTATTACAGCAAAATTCACGAGGAAGTTTGTTGAGAATAAAGTGCTAAGTGTAATACATAAGACTCAACTTGATGGATGAAAGTTGAAACTTAGTTGTGCCTAAGAATTTTATCAGGCAGCACTTTGGATTCTGAATCAATCATTTTGCTAAGTCAGCTATAACTTACCTCTAAATGAGCAAATTACAATACATAAATTACATAGAAGATTGCCATTAATATGAACTATGGATTACAAAAGAGTCATTCTCCGACTTTTTGAGAATTAGGGGAACTTTTGATTGCTCAAAATTTCTGATTAAATTTGAAAAGAAAAGTTAAAAGTCACAGAACTGAATATAATTTAATTGACCTTCACACTATAAAATCATCTTCATACAAACAAATTGGGGCACTTGTTACATGCACACGCTATGTAAAGTGTTCATCTAATTAGCAAGTTTTGATTCTACTGAAATGGTATTTGCTTTGATAAGGTGCCAGCGCTGAGCTGCATGGGGCCTACAGCAAGCACCTGGACCTGCTCGCCTATGACTAATTGGACCTACCACATTTGACCTGTAAAATATTTATTAATATAATTCACAGTTAAAGTAACAATTACAAAAATATATTTGTTCGCAATTTAGAAATATGAATTAACAGTATTCAAGTTGATTAGGCGGCATGAAAACCTTATAGCTAGTTGCTAAGTGTTGTTGTTTAATTAAGTTAGTATTTATTTTTTCTTCGCTCATATTATATACTTGAAGCTATTATGACACTGGTTCCCATGCAGTTTTCCAGGAGTTTCTCACGTCATGGTTATGCGTTATGCAATAATGTACGGAATGTAACGTCGTTGTTGATTGGTTGTAGCAAAGCCAAAGAAGGAAGATTTTCCGCTCGCCTCCAACCCGAATAAGATCAACATTGAGTCAAAGATACCAATGGTTACTGAGGATGACAGTGTGGTTACAGAGATCGCTCACGTTGGCGAGACGGCCATTGTTCACTGCACATTTGATGACATTGAGCAGATTGGAGCCTACAAACAAGCCAAGGTACCAATTGCACAATTCCTCATTTGATGAAATAACACAATCCAATCATTTATTAATTAGTAAGAAATTATCTTGAACACTTTCTAATTATTGCTGCCAAGTCATGAATATTAACTTCAACCATTTTAAGTAAACAAATTTGGACCAGTTTAAGAATATTGCTCAATCAGGGAGGTAGGTGGCATGTAAAACATACCAACAAGTGCCCACACAGTTCTTGCACCATGGTAACCAAAATTCCACCTGCTCTAACCTGTCAGCACCTGCCGGCCACTTGTCAATATCACTTGTTATCACCATAACAAACAGCTTTATTAAATTATCATGTTATGTAATAGAATCTGAGCAATTATTTAAGACGTAATTTAGCCTTTTAACAAAGTGTATACGGCTTGTATGGTGGCATTAAACATCCAGGGTTCCCAGTTGAACAAGCTCAACTGCTTTAGGGCTAGCATTGTTCTTGTGATATCAGTAAGGCAAGTCAGAAATTCCAAACTATGACCATTTGTTATTGTTGTAAACTTTTCACAAGCAAAAGCATGCTTGTCGCTTTTGTCTTTTCAATTCAGTAGGCATGCATGCACAGACTAATTAGCCACCATAAACAATCCTTTTGTAGCAGAAAATACCTGAGTTTATGTGTTTATTGAACACAAAAACTTGGACCACAATAGGATTTTTCTATTAGTTCCAGGGTCTAAAATAGTCATATAGTTCACACAGGCCCAAATCGATGTTATATTACCCATAAGATTCAATTTACAAGTTCAAAATAACAGAAAGTCACATTTCGTATAGCGAAATATAACCCTCCCTTACGTTAGACAAATAATAGACGGGCAGACATGGTTGTGAACTTGTTATGCAATGTTTCAAAAGAATTTACTATAAAGATAACAAAATGTTTTATGTAGTAACTGATTATAATGCACTTGTGTTAGTAGCGGGACACAGCAGCTTCGAAATAAGTTGTAATTATAGTAATATTTGGTTAAGAGTTGTCGTTCCTTACAACTATTGAGAGCTCAGTTATGCTTTTGGTTACCACCATGCTTTTAGAACCTGGTAGACCAAATTCAGAGAGTAATATTAGATTTCTGTTAATACAAGTTGTTGTTGTTGAACCTTAACAGATTTGGTGGACGAAGCTGTCGGAGAGAGAATCAGATAGGCCAGTAATCATAGCCGCAGGTACACAGATTAGAATACCAGATGATAGACTGAGAGTAGTCACTTTCCCAGATAATACTTTCTCCGTACTTGTAATCAAGAATGTCCTACCATCTGACTCAGGGCGATACAAGTGTAGTCTGCCTACAATCACTGGAACTGAGACTAGCTTCACTGCTTTGGAAGTTAGAGGTGCGTATCTGTATTTATTCACAGAAATTAAAATAAAAAATCATTCTGCAAAAATGACTGATACAGTTATCATCGATTGCTCAGACACCTTCAGTTTCAATCATCATGATTTCAAACTCTATAAACTGTGTTTAATAGAAGCAAAGAGCGACAAGATTTCAATGTCACCAAAAGAGAGTGCTCTTTCATCTGGGGATGAGCTCAGTCTATTTTGTCAGCCTCAGGACCCTAGCCTTAAAGTCTGGTGGACAGCTAAAGATGCCGCAGGGAACAACATTGAAGTAACTAGAGGTTTCGACCGAGTTGCGGTAAGTCACTGATGAGCACTCATGGGTTTATATGTTGAGATGTCTGCCTAGTTTAGTGTTCATATTGAGTGCATTTGTGACGTGGTTCCACCTGACCTAAACTACGGATACAATAATGGTCGCGTTTTTATTCTAGGGTAGAAACCTAGTTATTAGGAATATCCAAGGAAATCAAGCTGGAATCTACACTTGTCACGTAGAGATTGGATTCGGATCTCCTATTAGACGGCACTTTAATGTAATCGTCAAAGGTGAGCTATGTGATAGAAATGGTATTACCAATGCAACAGCATAAATAACTGCCAGCTATGTAATAGACATGGTATTGGCATGCGACAACATAATTAACGACCAGCTGTGTGTACCAAATAGTTCCTTGAATCACAATATACTCAATAAATAAGTAAACAACTATTTACTAAACACAAAATACACAATTTTAAGGAATTACAAACTGATTATGACTGTGTAGTCAACAAACTTACACTCGACTTTAAGTTTGATTTGATTAGTTGATAGCCTCAAGGGATGATAAAATCGTATTCCACAAGTTTTTGATCAATATTCGAAAACAATGATTGTGTAAGATTAATTAAGTGTAATTGTTACGGCATTATTTCGTAAAACATTTTGAACATTGTTATACTATTGTTTAAGGGTACCAGGGTGTTAAAAATTAGCCAAATATATCAGCTGCACATGTGTTTGGTGCAAGAATGATTAGGGTTGGGCAGTCTATTGCAGTCATTTTGACTAAGATATTCTTTACAAGTCTGCTCACTTTATTAGGGGTGTGCTATGCTACTTCCCTTAATTTGTTAATCATATGGAGTAAAAACTCAGGCCAACTGGGAGTCTAGTGCTCTGAAGTGAATTAGTGAATTAATGTGGCTCATGCAATAGATCCTTTGTCGATAAAAGCATGCACCTATTATCAGTTCCCTGTAATAAAATTATATAGCAGGCTTATTCTATCTATCAAATTTTACACAATGCTTAATTAAGTTACTAATTCCACTGATGTTGCAAATACTACAAATGAAGAAAAATTAGCTACCACTGTTGAAAGATCAGTGATTTTTATAAGATAATTTAATAATTCCCAGGTATTTCCTCTAATCCCCCGCTAATTCTCAATGCTTAATTGATCAGGGGCATTACGTAAGGAATTCATTTGTTACCTCTACGTACTCCAAGACAGCATATTTCAGTCCGGAGCCATTATTTTTAGTAGCTTAAAAACAATTCGCAAGCCTTCACCAACAAAGCAGGCAGCTGCATACTTGTGAACTTTGCCAAAATTTTAATTAGAATTTTCACAACTACCAATGGTATTTTTACCAAAGTAATAACATCGAGCCTAATATATTAATTACAATGCATGTACTCATTCAGTATCCATTATTCCTTCAGTTGTAACTTTACATACATATAGCTGCTAGCTAGCTCATAGCTAGAAATTTTCGTCATACAAAGCGAAATGTTTTGTTAATGCATGCCAAACCGTTCATCCAGTTTTTTCTTACAATCCTAAAACTATGTTTTTCGAACATTTCTATCCGTTCGTGTATTGAAGAAGGTTTTATTTTTAATTTTATTCTAATCATGGAGTTTACGATTTTATGTTTTTCCTCTTACAGAGAGACCGTGGCAGATTGATGCTTTCATCTCAGGATTCCCCGTAGATTCTCTACTGGCTAGCTATAACAGGGACCCTGTATATGGTGATGATGTAAATCTAAGATGTGAGACGGGCGGTGTACCTACCCCCGCTGTGCAGTGGTATAAGGATGGCAGACTACTCAGCACCTCGTACAAATATGTGATCACAGTGAGTAGTATTATATTATAATCTGTCGCATCACATATCTTCAATGTATTTGGTAGTCCATTGAATTTTTCATAACGCCAAGTTGTTGTCACTCTGATGGATTATGATTAGATTTTCATGACCTTGATCCAAATTATATATAAATTATCATATAACACAATCTATCGCAACGATATTCCAGTTCAAGGGCCAATAAAGTTTTGGAGTTATCAATCCATGGCGGATGGAATATCAAGAATGATTTAACGGACATGACAAGGGTAATTCTGTATTAGTTTGATACACATTGACCTCTTTGATATTTCAGTCTTATGAACCAGCCTATAAAGAGAACGCAGTGATCTCTAAGATAACTATCACTAGTTTCCAAAGATATGATGAGGGTAGATATCAATGTAAAGCTGTCAATGATGCTGGTAGCCAACAACAAGACTTTTATATAAGAGGTAAATATATGTGCTGCCCTATTTTAAAAATCAACAAAATACTGATGAATAATATGATTGAAGTTATTCCCTCTTTATAATATATCATCTGGCAACACAGTCAGGATTTTACTATATCTATTCAGCTATTCATAGAACATTGGTGATAATGATGCTATTGTCTGTGTACAGGTGTAGCAAATGCCGTAAGTGGGTCACTTCCATCAGATGATGAGGACATTGGAAGGTCGGCAGCGCTTAAAGGTCGTACGGGTGAAATCAAGATCAGCATATGTAAAGCTGGTATGCCATGCAAATATAACACTGTCAAGGAATACAGTGGCGATGGTGAAATGTAGGGAAAGAGAAGGAAACCCCAAAATCATATGCACATTGCAAAGAGAAGACAACTGCTGAGCAATTATTCAACTTTCTATATAGCTGTGTGACTTTAGGAAATGAACAGTTTAGTAGAAGCTTGAGGATGGGGGCATGATAATACCTCCATTCTCTACAGAGTTCAGAATCTCAGTTTGCTCAACAACTAGAATGAGTGCGTAAACCAATTTCCAAACAAAATGCTCATTTTCATCGTCTTTGGTAATTTAAATTGGACGTTTATACCTGCGGCATTGTATCTGCGACACAGTTGTTGCGCCAATTGGTTATTGCTACGTTGATATTTAATGTTATGCAAAATGGTTATTAAAAGTGGAATTCTCACTGATGTCTGTGTCAGTAAAAGTTAGTGTTTATATTTATCCACATGTAACTATGCGTAGAGGTCAATAGTTGACTTAACAGTCAATTATACAGTGACTTTCTTAGTGATAGTTCCTGTTACATTCCAATTTACTATTATATAATATATATATTCTGTACAATTATGTAGTTATAATCAAACAATTTTGGTGCTGTTTATTTCTTATTAAATGTACTATAACTAAATGAATATAGTTACTATAATGTTAATCTACATAACTGCTACACAATATTATGATGTCATAAATATGTTAGTCTTTCCTCCTTCATCCTAGTTATCGGCATGAACAATATCATAATTGTGTTCCGATTCTTTTACATGTATATATTTTTCAGACAATCGATAAATAAAATTGAATGATTACTAACATTGGCAGTTTTCCTTTAGGAATCATGGACAGGCACATGTACATAGCTCAGCTTTAAATGAATTTGCTTATAAGACATTATATTATACTTGAAACACCATAATTATTGTTCAGATGTACTGCAGGGTTATTACTCAATGTTTCTTCAATGTAACAATTACTAGTGTATGGCCACGTCCAAGATGATTGACCAATCAGATTAGTGTTCTGATTCTGAATTCCAACAGTAAGAAAGTCAGCACTCAGTATAAAATCAGTTTCCAATACTGCATGGAGATGCTAAACAGATTGTAGTTATGAGACTCCTACAGTCTATCACATGTTCAACATTGTTGTGAAGTGTTACTTCAACATCCATGTCTATAACATAATTATGTTATAATCATCTGTTATGGAGAAGCTAAGCTGTTGAGTGGTAGCATATTATTTAGAAGCTGTAGACTTCACTTCATTTTAAGCAACGCTGCCGGCACTGCTCCTGCTTTGGTCTGCTTTATAGCTTTAGATGCTGCCAACCTCTTGCTGTAACTGGTAGCGTTCGTAGCTTTGCTCTTATTTGGTAACCCTGGGGCTTGTTTAAACTGTATTGGATCAGATACCCTGCAATTATATTGACATCATTATATGAACATGTACATGTGTATTATCATAATATATACATTGCACACTGTAGACTGACAAGAAACTAAAGCTTAGGCCACACTGACGCGAATTTTTTTGGCGAATAGCGAATTTTGACCAAAGGCGAATTTGCAAATTAGAATCGAGCGTGCCACACTGCAAAAGCTATCAGTGAATTTGCATTGATTTCACCCAATGAGGGATCAAAAACTATTATCCTCGGTCACGTTTCTCATTCACTGCAGAACTAGAACTCCGAAAAATGTAAAATAAAATTATAATTAAAGTAGAATAAAATAAAATAATTATTTTATTCGTACTTTTATTCGTTTTACACAATTGTTGCAAACGGAAGTAGTCATTTTATTCATCAGTTAAAATAAAAATTTTAATATAATCATTTAAACTCATGATTGATTGAAAATCCGTGTCTCTGAACACGTGACAGTAACGTGACAAGTAAAAATTGGCCAATCACAAATTAGCGAATTAGTTGATTGAGATCAGCGAGTGCGAAATCGCAAATTTTGCGCGAATTCGCACAAAATTTGCGATTTGCGACTTCGCCACTGGCCAAAATTCGCTTTTCGCTAAAAATTCGCTGCAGTGTGGCCTACGCATATATACAGTACAAGATAGAGATGACAACTCCGTTGTCATAACAATTATCCATTGTCTAGGGTATAACTCAGGACAAAATACTAGAAATAGCAGTACAGCATTTTATCTCCAGCTTTTGAAAAAGAGAAGACAATTCCAGAAATTAGAAACTCTCCTCGCATGTCGAAAAAAGAGTCTAAGATTTGGAATTGTCTTCTCGTTTTCAAACTCTACTTTCAGACACAAAATGTAGTGTTCTTTGACAAAAAACCACAACAGCTGATGATGGTTTTCACAGACACTCTTGGCTAACACGCAGTTTAATTTTTTGAGACTCCATCAACTCACTGATGAAAAGACTAACGCCAAACTTTAATTTCATTAAATTTGTTAATCCTGCTTACATCTTTGATTAAGACATTAATGCAAAACTGCAAGCGGAATTGGAAAGATAATCGGTATACACTCATTATGTGTGTACCATCATATTATTTTAAAGACTATATTTAGAGACTACATGTTAGCATCAGATTGGCTCCAACCTACTTCTCCATAATGTTGTTACCAGACTTTTCAATTAAAGCGTCTTCTGCTGACTCATCCATTAGATACACTGGCCCTGTTGAGTTTTTCTTCAGTACATAATTACTGTTCCCAATTCCAGCGTCAAAGGATTTGTTCCTGCATTATTAACAAGCTTGCATGTAGTTTATATCAAACTTTAGATTGAACGAAAGAACGAGAGCTACATGTACATGTACACATACATGTACATTTGATCTTTCCCAAACTATCTTCGTGTCTAAATATGTACATGTATTATGTGTACCTTACAATATGCTCATAACATGTACATGTGCACACACTCTATGTGCTCTATACTGTGGATATCCATCTACCTGTAGCAACAGTTGGTTTGAGAAATGGTGGGAATGATTTTCTCATTCAATATTTAAAGGCATGGCTCTGTTGTAAAATCAGAGTATAATAAATGCAGTATAATAAATACATTATACTCTATATTTTCTATATATGTAGGTGGTGCTTGTTATATGCACAGCGTCATGCTATTTTAGCCGGATCAACATTTAATATATTTTACCTTATCTTCAAGCTTTTGTTGTGTTGGGTGGGTGGAGGAGGTCCTGGAATCTGTGAATGGTCTACCTGGTTGCTCTCAGGCTCTGTTTGCTCAACTGTTCGACTTTCAACAGAATTACCTTCGGTTGTTGCTGCTACCATTGCTGACTTAGCAACAGCTTTGACAGCATCATTCAGGTGCCGTTCATTCTGGACACTCTCCCTTAGGACGACCTCCAGAGATTTAAACTGGTCATTCAAAGATTTCAACTGCTTTTCTAGAGACTGATAAAAATAAAAAATGGAACCACTTTAAGTACCTTGAAAAGTCAGAACCGCTTTTCTAGAGACAAATAAAAATAAGAAAGAGGGTCATTTGAATAAACTTTCAGAAATAAAGAAATCAGAACTGCGGTAGAAATTTATAAGCTTGCCAATGCTGAGTTACGAAATCAGTTACCAAATAGTTGAAGCAATGTAGAAAAGAGAGGACAACTTCTCTGAACTATAAAGATTCAACACTCACTAATATTTTGTCATCTTTGCTAACAATAGCTAATTTATTCTTTTCATTTTCCTCTTCCAGAGCAGCAAGTTGAGCAAGGTTGGGGTCTATGATGGTCTCCCCATCTTGTATTCTCTTCTGAGCTGCTTCCAGGCTCTACACAGAGATATGACTGTAGCATCATTTCTATGACAAGGAAGAACTGTTTTTATATTCCCTTTTCGACATTCTAATTCAACTGCAGTGCATTGATTGATTCTATTGCAGAATCACAGAATGTAGTAATTGAAGTTATTTGCTCTCACTTCTAACTCTAACGTCAGTTTCCCATAATATTTAAGTCAATGTGCAACATGTACATGTACATATACATGTACATGTACATGTACATGTACATGTACATGTACATGTATATTCAGTACAACATATACTAGTATAAATAATGAATAGCTCATGTACATGTATGTGTGCATGTATGTGTGCATATATGTGTACACGCATATGTACATGTATGTGTACATGTACTATGTGTACATGTACACATACATACATGTACACATACATGCATGTACACATACATACATGTACACATACGTGTACACGTACATGTACATGTATGTGTGCATGTATGTGTACATGTATGTGCACAAATCTATCAGTTGATCGAGTGTATGTACCTTCAGCTTATCAGCTTTTCTGTCTAGAGCTTCCTGTAACCTTGTAATCTCAATCTTTAGAGATGAAAAGTCTTCTTCATTCTTGAGTATATACTGCCTGAAATCTTCCTTGAAGTCTGCCCTGTCCGACACTGATACTCCAGTTACTTGGTTAGAGAGGTAATGTCGCTCCTCACGGAAATGGTCTACGAGACTAACCAACTCTCTGTAACCAAAGAGTTACCTGATGTCTTATATTCTAACTCAAACTCTAACTGCTTCTAATACACTAAAATATTACTGCTACTGGGCATCCTATTATAATTATGGAACTTATTTGATGTTGGGACAGAAAGACTTGACAGAAATACATATAATATAAAACAAGTTTTGTTGCATAAAAATAAGGTTCTATCGAGTGTAGATATAAATAAATGCTATACGCCTGAGTGAATCAATTGACTAGATTAACTAATAAAACATTGATTGGAGTAACCTGAATCGCTGCCTGGTGTATTATAAAATATCCAATGACTGCAGACTAAAGAGTCATCGCAACATTACTCATATAGCTCATAAACTGAAGGTGATTCGCCCAATGTCTGTAGTTCATAAACAATGTTCTAATACTCGTATTATGACATCTGGTCAAACATGGACACTTCTTCCAAGTTTAGCATGCAGATAAGTTGTATAAGAGGAGATATCCAAGACTGTACAGACATTATTTTCTCTGAAGAGACTTGAATTAATGTGTGGCTAAGTCGTGTCCCTGATCGTTCTACATGTTGCATGCATTCAAGTCGTTACTACCGGTAACTGTTGGTAACTGATGGTAACTGTTGGTAGCTGTTGGTAACTGTTGGTAACTGTTGGTAACTGTTGGTAACTGTTGGTAACTGTTGGTATGCATGTATAATGCTAGCGCTTACAATGATTGGGTGATGAGTTATGAAGGAACCACCAGATACTAAACTTGTAATGCCCTTTGAAAAGGAACGTAAATGCCTACCTGTAGTATGCACAGAACACCTCAAAGTTGTTCTGCAGATTTTGGTACTCCGTGATAGCTTGTCTAGTCTGGTAACCGTTTCCCATTGTCTCCTTTAACTCAATATGCAGACCGTCGAGGATTGAACCTGCGTCTTCTGCTTTCTCATTCAGCCTAGTGAGATGCCTATCATTGGCCATGTTGAAATCTACCTAAAAGGACAAAAGGAAAGCACTCTAATTATTGTAGGCACAATGGAACAGGTGGAGAAGATGGGAGACAAATCAGCTATTTAATATTTGAATATAGCCTAGGAATCATATTATACTACGTGTGGTGCAGGTACATTGTAAAATCATGTTATTGTTACAAGGTAAATTATGACATTAGTAATCACACAATGCATGTGTTCTGTACCCATTAACATCTTCTTATGGTAAAAATAATGTTCAAATAGCAAGTTGTATACTGATCACAATACCACTCTATATACATGTAGCATATACAGAATAGAAATGTAGAGACCTGAGCTTTCAGCTCGTCTTGGTGCTTCTTCTTGAGATCTTCGATGTGTTTCCTGAGAGACTTGGTTTCCCTTCTCAAGTCGTCGGCATAGTTTTGGAGTGTCAAGTACTTCTCCTGCAGCTCCTACAGAACATCAACCAAAAATACATTGAGTATTATACAGAAAGTATGAATGCCCAATAAGTCGTTGATCGTAATAAGAAGTTGAAGTTGTCCTCTCCCAAGCTGGTTCAACTTTTAAGATAACAGATTGGAAGAGGAAAGGCAGGCTTTCCCAGTATATATATACACAGTTTATCATGTATGTGCATCATAATTATAATAATAACAAACACTCAAATTGGACCATTGTTAGTATTGATTAGCATTCTTCTGCTGCTAGATTTCAAAAGAGAACAAAGCTGAAATACTCCCTCAAATGAATATCGTATACCTTGTACTTACCTGCATGGACTTTTCTCTAATCTTCTCCTCTTCCTCAAATTGCCATAATTGTTCAATCTGCTTCTGGCGGGTGAGAATTAACTGCTCTTTGGTCTGTATATCACCTTTCCAAGTGTGCTTCACTACCTCCTTTTGAATCTTGAGAGAATATTTAGCAATTAAATTATACAAAAAATTAAGATTTGGGTTTCATATTATTATCTTTTGGCAATCTGAAAACGGGTCAGTAAGAGAGATACCAACTGTGTTTATAACATCTATAGCATCTTTACCGTAGTTGTCAGCCCTTATTCGCCTATAACATTATATAGTAGTTGTCATCTCTTACATATCTACATGTATGATATTATATAATAATTGTCAACCCTTACTTGCCTATAACATCATAACATCATATGGTAGTTGTAATATCTTACTTATCTATAACGTTACTATTCTTGTTTATACAGTTGCAGTTGTCAACCCTTACTAGCCTACGATATTATATAGTAGTTGTCATCCCTTACATATCAATCTGTGATATATTATATAGTAGTTGTCATCCCTTACATATCAATCTGTGATATATTATATAGTAGTTGTCATCCCTTACTTGTCTATAACATTATAATAATATAGTAGTTGTCATCCCTTACTTCTCCATAAAGTTTCTAATTAACTTACTGCCTCTCTGAAGAACTGTCTTACAGCATGTCTTTGTTGATCTGTTCGTAGAGCTTTGCTGATAAAAGGAAGTCGATTACTTAGGTCATTCACATCGATGTCTTTGATTGGCTCTGTGTTATCTGGATACAGGAAGTATTCATAGGTGACACAGTGCTCTATTAGTAGCAATGAGGCTATTAGGCCTATTCGGCATCATTACTATTGACCAACACCTAATATTAATATCTGAGAAATATATCGGAATAGAGAGGAACTAATAAATAAAAGCGTATTAGACTATATAATGGGTATTACAGGTAATAACTAACCAGCCTCTCTGAGACAGTCAGAGAGAAAGTGGTGTCCGGTGACCTCAAGGACATCTACAAATTTTCTGAATCCAGTGGCAGTTCTTGTCATGACTAAATCTATCAGTTTGTGCGTCCTCTCATGGAGTGGTAGCTTCTGAGTGGAAATATTTACAGCAGTAGTATAATAGCATGTAGGCATAAATATGTATTCGTATGCATACATGAGTCAAGAGAAGACAATCTACACTAATAGGTTTCTAGGATATATTTTTGCAATGCCCACAGTAAGCTCAAAACTCCTTTCATGCAAAATATACCATCTGGAAAACTTCTGCTACAATCAGTAAATTCAAAAGAACACTTCTAGACATACACATAGGTGCAATCAGTTTCAAGGTTTGAATTAGAGCACTATGCAAAAATTTGTCATCACAAACAATCACTGTTATGTTGTAGAGAGACAGTGCCTAACCTAACATTCAAATCACTGAGGACCATTTTAATGTAGGCGAACTAGAGTCAGATACCAAATCAATATGTTCATGTATGTGTTATATTCTTAGCCCTATTTAACTTTTAACACTGAAAGCTGAGCTGGATTTATCTAATAAAAGGCTTATAATGTCAAATCAAATTATACAATTTGTAGCAACTTTACTACTAGCTTTTAAATAATAAATTAAAATTAATACCTTTGAAAGGACAAAGAATGGCTTTAAGAAATTCTATAAAGATTAAAGGTCAGGCAACTGCTAAGTGCAATACATGAAGTGATCTAAGCCATACTTAGACAACTGCTCAACTGTTCATTGCAATTTACTCTGCCATTTATTCCTATATTGAAAGTGTTTGACTGCTTTGTTACCAAAATAATTACATAGACATGAAAAACTCTTCAACTTAATTTCATAAAATCAAGTAAATACTGAGCATCAAAAATTAATGACACCAATTTATGTTAATGGGAAACTAGCAACACAAAGTGCTTATGCTGGGCAAGGAAATATTGCCTCTCCAGTTAGCAAATCAAGGGGGCTAAAACACTATTCTCTGGAGTTTTTGCTTCTTTCTATTAATTTTCTACATTGACATCGTCCTTTCTCGTTCTCATGTACTTTGTACCTCACCACTTAAATTGTCTACATGTACATCTACATGTACATCTAAATGTAAATCTATACATATATTTATACTTATATCTGCACATATATCTACACAATACACATATGTAGAAGAGACAACTCCTATTGATAGTACTAATGGTATTAAATAAATGGGGATAACACCTAGAGCTGGGAGCATTAGATAGAAGAGAGCATTAGATAGAATAGAGCATTAGATAGAGGAGAGCATTAGATAGAGGAGAGCATTAGATAGAAGAGAGCATTAGATAGAAGAGAGCACTAGATAGAAGAGAGCATTAGATAGAAGGAGTGACCTCTAACACTGACCTTGATGTCGTTGAGTAAAGGCTCCGTGAACACTCCATGAGTAACCAAAGTTCTGAAGAAGTCATCAGTTAAAATGAGATTCTTAGCTAGTAAGGAGTGATAGCATTCAATGATCTCTCTATACCCTCTCCCCACATTTCCATTGGCAGCCATTGTAGAGCTCACTAGAAAATATTATAGTGCGTAATGACAGTCTGCCCTTAAATAACATATTTACTTTCTATGGAACTGAAGCTAAGTCTATATCGATTTCTACCAGAACCCAATCATGAGTACACCATTTTGAAAACTACCAGACATTAAAAAGCCCAGTGAGAAATCTGGTCCAAATGGGCAGGTCTTTAAGAGCATGCCTCTGTTATTGCGTGCAGTGCAGGCATGCATCACACAGGGCGAGTTAAGCCAAATAAAGATATAAGGCCAATTATACATTATTTGGCATGAGCTCCAACTCTCTTATGGTACATGTACATGTACAGAGCTCTGTGTGGCACAGCAGACTGCACTTGGTTGAGCTGTATTCTAATTGCATATAACTCACTTAGCCAATATTTAGTCCTGGGTACTGCATGTCTATGAAATATCATGTTCAATTTGCTCTAGTACCTTATTGATATACGTAACTTATGCCTCATATGAGATGCTGAATACGTATATTATATTTTACATAGTATAGCATGTAGTACAATAATACCTGGCAAGTCGCTGTATCAAAGGCCTCCAGATAATTGATTTAAACTTGTATGATATTGAATTAAGAAATAGTACAATCTATTATTACACGCACTAAGAAATGGCATGCACATAATATTATACCATTATACATCATGTTTAATTAGAAATACAAAACGCATATCTAAAAGAACTAAAAATTGATTTGTCATGAAACCTTCTGCATCTTACAAAGTTGCAGGAAGTGTTATCCCCTGTGGAAGTCTAAGATAAAGTTTAACTTCAGTGCATGTGAGATTTCTTAGATGATCGTCAGCATGAGACACATGTTGAAACTACAGCTGACCGTAGCAAATCGGAAAGAAACGGACAGTTGGTCTCAAATCACAATGCAGTGTTTTAGCTTCTGATTACTTAAATTAGCTCACTGTCTGAAGTGAGTTAGAGGTCATTGAGTGAGATGAAGTGCTTGGCCAATAGCCTGGGAAGAACATAGTAAGATTGCCATATGGTTTTCCTTGCCTTTCTACTAGTAGACTGGGAAAGGTGACTGCGATTTGATTGACATTTGGAGACTGTAATTGATTATAGCTACTTATTTGTTTTGCTGACTATACTAAACAAAGTTGAACAATAGTAATTTATTTTCAATTTTTAAAATGTGTTAATGCTTTAGTTTAGAGTGTTTGTGAAATGCGATACATTAGACTCTATGAATGGTCTGAGTGTATGACATTGTTGTGTTGAAGAGAGAGAGAGCTACTTCTTGAACGGGTTAGAACAATTTATCGTATTTATGGCTGATAGCATGGTATTGTCAAAAGAATCTGCTGGAACCATTGGGCGTTCCCAACTTGACTATTTTGATGTATTTTCCAGCTTTACACTCTTTCTTACATCGCTGAGTTGATAATCAGTAATTGTGCTCTCAATTTAACAGAGCATACCAATGAGTTTACTATAGAACTTATTCGTAATACACACATAATACATGGGAATTTGTCTCTTCATGTTACAAAGAATCCATGCCCATGCTGCTGGGAATATGGATTTCTGCATTTCACTCGTAGGCACACAAACTTGTATTTGTGACTTTTTGATTGAGTTTCACTGAGTCGGTGGTGTGGGAAGGGGTCTGATTCTTCAATCTATGTGGCAAGGTTTGATTCCTTTTAGGGTCACCAGTTTATGATTCATAGTGTCACTAATCTCATGTGTAGAAGATTATTGAATTTTCTGGATAAATGAGACAAATTTGGACACAGTTTGGTTGTACACTTATCGAGCTCAAAGCCTGTGTTTTTTAGGCAGACTGAAGTTGAAGTGTAGCCAATGATAACTATGACAGATCAATTTTAGAGTCCATCTTTGGGGTTGAGTAAGATGAACTCTTAGGAAGCCAATTCGGTATTTTACCCTAACTTTAATATAAGAGAGACTGAGAACTTTTACTCCATTGCATGTCGACTCATCGTGCTTTCATATGTTTTTAATGTACTATCTTGTTGGGTTGTCTTTTGTTAATTCGTTGCCAGCACAAGGTAAGTTGCTTTGCTACTACGGTTTTCTGCTTGTATTATCTTTTTGTCAATCCACAAATATTTTAAATTTCAGTGCTATTTTATTTGCTAGTTCATGCCCTCTTACATTATATACATGTATAATGTGCTATTTTTTAAGTACAGCATATAATACTATATACACTGCTATCCTTGGAATAAAAAATAGTTAAATGTATCTAAAAATTTATTCCAACCTACGCTAAATTGATAGCAGAGGCTATCATCTTCTAGTATTAAATAATTGAAGCTTCAACGACATAAAACTTCATCAATAGAAGTTCTTTGATCAATAATAATTGTTTACCAACAATGTCTATTCTAGAGACGAATACTTTTTGGGTTTTTAAACATAGTTGGTTCATCTAAAATTCCTTGCTTGTTATAATTCAAACTCTAGCAATATTGTAATGGTTTCTGTGTTTTGGTGCGGTCGTCCTTGGACGACTATCGACCCAGAAATGAAGTGCCTATGAGTGGTAATAGGACTTCGCATTACATGAAAGATCGAGCGGTCTCAGTAGCCCAAATACTACCAAAGACGACCCATCTGATCTCAAGTCCGACCTTCAGACTATACAATGAAAGAGAGTAGTTCGACCTAGTAGGCGGTTTGCAAAGCGAATGACCTAGTAAAAGGAAGAGAAAGTCTCTGTATCAAGTATAGATGTGTCTTTATTGAAAGCCAAGTGAAGACTGAGACAATGAACAGTAAAACAGTGCCCTTTATATAGTATAAGGACTTCCGGCCGACGTGACGTCGGGAAAAGACGACGTGTGGTCGTCCGGAAGTTGCGCAACAAGATGGCCGCCGGAAGCCCGACGGCCGACCCAAAATAGGTCGGGTTCTACAAAAGTTGCTTATAATGGTCCAATTCATGTACAAAATGAATATCAATGGATTCTGAGAGGTCGGGCCTCTGTACATGGGTATAAAAGGCATTAAAAAGACTTAGTAACATTCATGTAGTTATATACAGTTATATAGTGGAACAATACATGAATAAGTAGTGAGTATGAGCACATGGAGACACGTATATAGACAGTATGTAATGGTTTGGACATGCAATACAGTTAAAGGTAAGTATACGAACACTAATTGTGAGAATGTGAGTGTTAGATGAGTAGCGCTATAACAACTACTGAGCACTTAAGGTGCGATGGAGCTTCGTCCGGGAGTTGGAGTCGTATACAAATGTCCTGTACCATCACAATATTACAGTGATTACCCTTTAACTCTATTTGTTCATCTAAGTTGTTGTATGTTGTTGGAACACACCAATGTTACATGTGCCACCCACCACTTTAGCCTTACTTCTGACACAACCGGTATAGCATATAATACACAAGTAGATTTAAATTTTTGGTAATCTAAGCTTAGAATGAAGCGACATTAACCATAGAACCTTTTGTGTGCCTATTTTAGTGTCTTTACGACCTCTTGGACCAGCCTGAGTCACAAATAAAGATTCCGAGATGGCCACCACCCTAGGCTAAATGGGCTATTGACCTGAAACTGGTCTAAGAAAACCATCTCTAGCCCATCGGCACACCTGAGTTTTTTGCACAAAATTAAGAATTTTGTGTTTAACTCAGGTCGGTGTGTTCATGATGAAAGTTGGCCGGGAAGTTCTTGAGCAAGTTGGCCTGTGCCTAAAATTTAGGTCGCGAAAACACTGTTTGTCTCCAGCATTTTGAACACCACACCATCGAGAGAGATAACGACAAAGTTGGCATTTAATAATATAATAGTTTTCTCCCTCCCATGTGCAAAAGAACAACCTCCACTACAGTTATGTTGATAGTGTTTTGCAAACTAACTTCATGTATAATAGTAAAACTATGTAATACTATTTCTTATGCAATCTTACCTAGTACGGAGATGATATTCTCTTCCTGTGTTCACAATGTCTAATGCTAACCAGCCTACTACATGTATCTATTCATATATAATATATAATGTAACTGTAGTATATAATACATATACATGTACACCTAGGCATTTGTAGGACAAATGAATAAATGACTAATTAAATCTAGACAACTTAACCAACCAATGACAGTCTACCTTCATCTAGTCATTCGTTAGCAATGTACACATATACGTGCATATAGCTTACAATGTAAAAGTATACAATCCAATTACCTTCAGATATTTATAAGCTTGTCTGAATGGAAGCCTTACAAATAGCCATGATTTACAAAGTGCATGCAATTTATAAATAGATTCTATAAATTGTGTGCTGCTTGCTGCCAGCTGATACATGGATACTTTATTCATAGAGGTGGAAGCCTACATGTAATAATGGTATTATATTTTAATAAAATGTTTAATTGTTGCTGTTGCTTTTAAAACAAAACTAATGCTTGGTTAGTGTACCACTGTATCATGGCTATACAATATACATAGAGGTAGTAGCATCACGCCTTCATATTGCCATTAGGTGCATGTTGCATCTAGCTTTGTTGAACACACATGGCAAAACAATAGAATGCTGTTACCTAGGACTATTATATACATGTATAATAGATTGCTGCCAGTTTTTACTAGATTGGTTTTTTGTTTTGTGACAAAGTGAGATAAAAATGGTATAGATAACTTGATGAAAGCCTGGAATTTATCATTTTAATTGTATAGTATTATCATTGCTTTATTTACTTTGTTGTGTTGACTATCATGTTTATGTTTTGTATTTTTTCTCCATGATCAATAATAAATTACTTTTGCTAGTGAATTGATTTGAAATGCTGTTTATTAGGATATACACAAATGAATCTAGATGCTTATAGTATTGGTTTAACTTTATGTGTAAAACTAGACAAAGTAGATATTCTTCCACAAAGGAATGAGCTTTTGCTATTTTTCCTTATGGCTTTCAGATGCATTCCTAGATGCCGTGGCCCTTCTCTTAAAAGGAAGCAGAGAAATTTGCAATTTTTTTTTGTCAAAAATATGATTATTAGATATACATTACATGTACATGTCCATAGAACTTTAACAAACTTCCATATTTCAAAAAAACTTCATAAGCAAATAATTAATTTGTTACCTGCTATATTAAGATTACGTTTTTACCTGCTGTGTTAAAATTTATACAAAACTTAAGGTTTTAGAACCAATATTCAATCACTTGAATTTGTTGCTGGCTACATTGTACATGCTTTTACTGTTCCTAAAGTCAGCCCTGTCAGTAGAAATACTTATTTAATATGGATCTGGCCTTGTGTTGCAGTCAAATAGTGAGAATCAGTATATTTAAGAGTTGTCCACTCTTGTGCACTTGAGAGAATATAACTCCTGATTAAAATTGATTGGCTGACTGTAGATAGGGCAGGTATATATAGGAGAGGATTACCTACATTGTGGAGTAGACTCAGTAAAGAGATAGATAGACAGATACCTAGAGCAGGCTGTGAAAATGAGGCATGAAGAGACAACAGTATAGACTGTCAACATACATGTAGATATATATAGTCACACAGTGACAAGAGTGGACGACGACATAGACGTTACACATACAGATATTATACAAATGTATAAGCTAGTAGAAAACACGAAAATGGAAGAAAAACTACAAAATAGAAAACCAAATAAAAACTAATAAAACACTAAAACAAAAACACTAAAAACTAAACTACAACAGTGTGGAGCGTGTGGAGTGTAGGTGGATCGTATGCTACCCAGTGACTCATATCAATGCGTACTAAGGAGCAAGGATATATGCGGAACAACTATCTCGCTGTAGACCTCAAAATAGAGTCGACACCGCCACATCTTAGACCACAGAACCAGAACCCACGCCACACACCTAACTACATTGGAGATCAAAGTGTTGGCGACAGGACCTACAGACAGCGTTCTACCACTACATACCATGTACAGCTGGTGAGTCCTGAGTGTTTTGGCTCCAATGTAGTAAGCTGTGTGGCGTGGGTTCTGATTCTGTGGTCTAGGATGTGGCGGTGTCGACTCCATACTGAGGTCTACAACGAGATAGTTGTTCCGCATATATCCTTGCTCCTTAGTACGCATTGATATGAGTTACTGGGTAGCATACAATCTACCTACACTCCACACGCTCCACACTGTTGTAGTTTAGTTTTTAGTGTTTTTGTTTTAGTGTTTTATTAGTTTAGTTTTTATTTGGGCTTCTATTTTGTAGTTTTTCTTCCATTTTCGTGTTTTCTACTAGCTTATACATTTGTATAATATATGTATGTGTAACATCTATGTCGTCGTCCACTCTTGTCAATGTGTGATTATATATTTACAGGTATGTCGACAGCCTATACTGCTGTCTCTTCATGCCTCATTTTCACAGCCTGCTCTAGGTATCTGTCTATCTATCTCTCTACTGAGTCTGCTCCACAATGTAGGTACTCCTCTCCTATATATACCTGCCCTATCTACAGTCAGCCAATCAATTTTAATCAGGAGTTATATTCTCTCAAGTGCACAAGAGTGGACAACTCTTAAATATACTGATTCTCACTATTTGCATGCAACACTTGTCTACTTTTACTCAATTGCTAACTTTTGTATGGAGTTGTGGTCACTTTGTATTGTTACTAACAAGAGGGGGTAGCTCTAAGATTTGAGTTAATTGGTGGCTCATTTTGTAATGATCAATTGCAACCACAATAAAAAAGCACACGCTTTATATACTATTGTGTTTTCGGTCAAATGATGACGTAGTATCGTCCAGAAGTTGCGCAGCAAGATGGTTGACAAAACGGTGAGGTCTAAACTCTTTGCGGTTGGCCTTATACAAAATATGCTTAAAATGGTGTATATCATATAAAAAATCGATTGCAACTTATTCTGAGACCTCAGCCCCATTACATAGGTATAAAAGGCAAGTTATACATAGAGTATTAAGTAAGTTACAACCAGTAATCCAGGAAATGCATAATAAGCCTATAGGCAAGTAAATAAGTATGAGTACATGCAGGGGCGAATTTGGGGGTCCCGCCCTCCCTGCCATGGCGGGACCTTTCATTTCCAATAAAAAAAATTAAATGGCCAACTATCAATGATAACACACAGTTGTAAGTTTATTTGCGGAGGCATCCTACCCTGCCCAGCATAATCTAAGCATATTCTGATGAAAATGATGCTATATGGCTATAACATACCAAAAGATAGCTTAGGAATTGAGCTTTCATCCTATACAATTTATAGTAAGGATATTTCAGTACCCGCCCACTACTGGCAGTTTTTTATTTGCCAGGAAATAAGACTACACTAATTACTTTACAATGAGTGACTTTTGATAGACTATATTTGTGACCACAGTAAATGTTATTGTTATTGTTATAATAACAAAATAATTGGTGTTATCAATGAGCTGCTGCTGCTGGGCTGAGTAATACATGTTCTAACAGTGCCACAGCATTATTTTTGAAGATATACATGTATGTACCACTGAAATTTCATAAGCTACTTCATGTCATGTGCACATGCTCTCAAGGCTCAAACATCACAAAAAAATTAATGTCTCCACATACATGTAGATGCCATGCGCTAAATTGTCCATACTCTTCAGCTTTTGGGAAACCTAGGATAACACTTTCATCTCTATCTACTAAAAAATTTAGCATTATTTCTCTTTTCATAAAGTCATGTGATGGCATATTTTTGATAGGCTATATAATCTTGGGCCCTGGCACAGCATCCTTGTTTGTAAACATATTCTCATATAACCATAGTTATAAACAAGCTAATTTTAAATTTCTATTTCTAATACACAGGCAAGCATTCATAAGATGTAAAGTAGCCCCTGCAACATACTTGTCCAAGATATCACTGCTCCAAATTTATTATTAGTGCATTTCTGCAAAGTAGAAATTCCTGCATTTATCTTAGTTGTAAATCCTCACTTACTAAATCTTTACGTATCCCCAGAAACTCAAAGCTTTTTTATCTGGTTACTGAGATCAACTAGCATGTAACAGGAACATGTTGATTCCAAGTGTAAGTGTGCATAAATTTGCTTCGTTTAACACAAAATCCAGCATATATAGCTCGGGCGTCCGGGGCGCTGCCCTGGACCCCCCCGCCTGTTGGCAGAACCCTTCAAACTGAGCCAGATCCGCCCCTGAGTACATGCATACATGACAGGGTGAGTACAAGAGTAATTATGCGAGTATGAGTTGAGAGGGACACCTACCAATCACTAGTGTGTATTAAATGTCAGACCGCTGAAGCTGAGGCTATATAATGACATGTCACCTTTTTCTTCTTTAAGTACCAGGTCTGGAACAGACAATGGTGATCATGTCTTGCCACTCACTCCTCAGATCAGCCTTTCTCATGAAATTTATGTTCCTTTGCTTGATGTTACCTTCTGATATCCAGCCATTCAAACTATCTATGCATTTTATTCTTAGTCTGCCTCTGCTACGCTTACCCTCAAATTTTCCTGTTAACGTAAGATGTTCCAGAACTTTCTGTCGATATACATGACCCATAAATTGTAATTGCCTCTTTCTTATTTTGCCTAATAATGACCTTTTGACATTTGCTTTGTTTTCTTCTCTTTCCAGGATATTCTCAATATTTTTCTGATGAACCACATTTCTGTCGCTTGGAGTCGTCTCTCCATTTCTTGATTAAGTGTCCAATTTTAACTGCCATACAAAAGTGTTGACCACACATAGATTTTTAGTACTCTAAACTTTGTTGATGTTCAGGTTGCTCTATTAGACATAATTGGAAGTAACTTGGTGAAGTTGTCTTTAGCGATTGCAATTCGTCTTTTTATTTCAGTTATACTGTGGTGAAACAGCCTCCGTGGCAATGGCCTCCCTGGGCCAACCGCACAACATTAACATTGTACACTGACATTATTGCACTGACATTTCATACTTATCTAGATTATTCATATCCATTCATGCATGCTTATACCACATATATATAATCAACTGCTATTGTGTGCTTTACTATTATTATCTGTCAATTAGACAATTGGAATTACAACTTGGTTTTTCCCACATATTGTTAGCAATTATCTTCTCTTGCCTGATTATATTAAATAGAGTCTTTTGCCATGTACTGTGAGTATCATTTAGGGCCGATGCTTTGGAATAGACTCATACTTATATACTTTATGTTTCGGATTATTGTAAGCACTTTTTGTGCCAAAGCCGACCCTTTTTGTGGCCGACGTCGGGCGGAACCATCCATGTTGTAGCATCAGTTCCGGACCCGATACCTTATCAGCCAGCTGATACCTTATCGGCCTCTTTTCGCCGGAAGTAGAGCTAGTATATAAGACAGCACATTTTCTGTATGAAATCAGTTGTTGATTGCGTTCTAATAAAGCAACATCTCCTAACTCAAACCTAGAGGCTTACTCTTGCAAGCGGGTAGCTCCACCCACGGATCTTCTTAGATCCAAGCAGCTCGAGCTCACTCCATACTCGTATAAGCATCCCTTTCTACACTCCTTGTGAGTCTATATCTACGGGCTTTAGTCGATCCCGGATTCCACATGAATCTAGCGTCGGGCCTAAGTTCCTAGATTATCAGAACTTCTTTCTACACTCCTTTAGAGTATAAACTCTACAGACCTACGTCGACCCTGGACTCTTAGATGAGTCTCAGCATCGGCCTACGTCAAGATACACAATTAAAAGAGCACTAACTAACTGTTCACTCTTTATATAATGTGTGGAAGGTCACTTGGTCGTCCTCTACCAACCTCCAAGCCCTTCCAATACCCGTGCCATATTGGCACTCGTATGTAAACGCACCCAGAAATATTACAATATGTAAACCAGAGACCAGCAGTTCATGGCAGTGTGATGGAATATAACATAGGGTCTGCAAATCTGCATATGAGTATCTTTTAAATGCATGTGACATTTAATTACTTACACATTATTAAATGTATATTATCTAATATACACAATTTATATCAATGTCATTTTATATTTCCACTAATCGTATTTGCCACAATTATTGATCAAATTATGGAAATCATGAAAATATTCAAGTAAGCAGACAAGCTTACAGATATGCAGTGCTAGAAAACTGTCAACAAGTAGTTGAAGAAAAATGCTAACACTTATAGTTGGTTGATTATGTCTGCTGTGGTTGAACTTATCTGGTAATAAAATAAGCTAATTTATGCACAGATTTATTTCCAGTTGTTAGTAATGATGGACACACCAATGTTAGAAACCTGTGTTAAAGTACTACTGAAATCATGTAGCAATGATGTTATATAGGTTATTATTTTTCAATATATGCAACAAAAATTCATATAACATAATCAGTTTGTCTGTTTTCTGCAAATGGCAAACACTGCACATGGGCGGATTTACTGTAGGTCGCCAGGGTCTCGCGACCCCCCTTTTATTTGCTGAAAAAAAAATTGAAATTGAGTGATTTTTGGCCATATTCAAAGATTTTCCCATTTAGAAAGTTTTTCTATGGAGGTCGCCATGATTTCCATAGTTACTTATTAGCATGGGCGGATTTACTGTAGGTCGCCAGGGTCTCGCGACCCCCCTTTTATTTTTTTTTTTCTTTTTTTTTTTTTTTTTTAATAATTTTCCACTGAGACCCTCGAATGAGGTAAAAGTGTGGAACACGATAATACTGTGCTTAGGTAATGTTTGTTTTGCTTTTTTGTTATTATTTATGCATGAATGTGTATATATATATATTTTTTTTTTATTTTTTCAATCTATACACCTATCTGCTTAACACTGTTGTCAGCTCTTTAATTTAATCTCCTCTCACATCACGGATAGTTTTCGGCCAGAATGAATAATAAAAAGATTTTGAGCGAATGTATGGCACAAAAGTATTGGGATGTTGCCTGGTGTTATGCCCACTTTGATAATTATGATCAAAGGGAGGCTCAATGCCTTCCGAGAGGCACTTGAAAAAAAGATTCATTCTGGCACTCTTTCTTCGTTCCTTGAGGGATGATAAAAGTGTTTGTTCCCTTATGTGACTAAAACTCACCCTTCCTCTGATTTTAAAAATAAAACGAATGGCACTATTCTGAATTTTTTCTAGGAGTTTTATTTCTCTTTTTAGGTATGGATCCCAGACAGAGGAGGCATATTCTAAGACGGGTCTTACCAAGGAAAAATATGCAATTCGCCGTGTTGGAGTGTCAGCATGCCTTAATACTCGTCTTAGCATTGCTAACCTTTGAGTAGCCTTAGCTGCAATGTTCTCTATGTGCAAGTTCCATTTAAGATTGTGTTGTAATTGAAGTCCAAGATAAGTGTGTGAAATTACTTTGGATAATGTTTGGCCTTCTAAAACATATTTTGATTGATTATCTTGCTTTCCTATTTGTAAATAAAAACACTTATTTACATTAAACACCATTTGCCATTGATGGGACCATCTTTCTAAACTGGTTAGATCTGTTTGAAGCAAATGAGTATTGTTTGAAGTATTATAGAGAAGAACATCGTCAGCAAAAAGGCGACAATGTGATCTAATTGTTGTTGGCAAATCGTTAACATATATTAGAAAAAGAAGAGGACCTAGGACGGAGCCCTGGGGGACACCCGAAACCACATTGTTCGTCTGAGACTTGTGCTCACCAATCATAACAAACTGCTTCCTATCCTGTAAAAAACTAGCAAGCCACAAAACTATTATATTATCAAAGATACCTATCTTTCTTATCTTGGAGAGTAATTTACGATGGTTGACCTTGTCGAATGCCTTAGAAAAATCAAGGATAATAGTGTCAACTACAGAGCCATTATCCACCAGTGATGCAATATGACCAGTAGTATAGGCCAGTTGAGTCTCACAGGATCTGCCGGAGAGAAAGCCATGTTGGCCCTTATTGAAAAAATTATGCTCTTTTAGAGTTACATGCATGAAAGAAGATATAAGACGTTCGAGGAGTTTACAAGTGATGCATGTCAGGGAAATCGGGCGATAGTTTGTCGGTAATTGTTTATCACCCTTTTTAAAAATTGGTTTTATTTGTGCCATTTTCCATATCTTGGGTATAGTTGATGAGGCTAAGGAAAAATTAAAAATGTTTGTAAGTGAGTACGCTATTATAGAAGAAAAAGTCTTCAGCATCTTACCAGTAATGTTATCGGGCCCTGATGTCTTTTTAGGATCAATTGCTGTGAGCAAGTCCAGAACATTTTGTGGCTCTACTACCAACCTGTCTCTATCATCCCCACATACCTGTGGTACTTTTATCGGTGAACATGGTGAATTGTCATCGATCTTTGGTAAATGCTGATTCAAAAAAGTTGTTTAGACAGTCTGCTTTGGCTGCAGGATCAGAATAGGTCCTATTGTTGTATTTTAAATCAGGTATTATGTCAGAGTTGTTGCTTTTACACCGTTTGATGTAACTAAAAAAGGACTTGGAATTGCCGGAGAGCAGAGGTTTGTATATGGTCTTATTAAGATGAGTTCTTTTAGCATATTTTATTTGTAACTTGTTTTTTTTTCTAATAAGAGCATACTTTTTTTTGTTATATTCACTGGGTGTTTTTTTATAATTAATATATAGACGCCTCTGTTTTTCTAGCTGTTTCTGCAAATTCTTGTGAAGCCAGGCAGGACCGGAGCTTTTTGTATAAGTTTTCTTTGGAACACATGTAGCAAGGTTTACATTACAGTAATTCCAAAGAATTACCATGTAAACACTCATTGTATTAACCTAAAATTAACTAGACCAGCTATGTAACGGAGTGTACTAGATAGGAGGCAACCTGTCCCACAGCGTGTCACGAGCTAGCATGACACGATGGTCTCAGGACCCAGCCCTGCGTAATCATCTAACCTCTTAGGATAGTGTACTAGATAGGGGGCAACCTGTCCCACAGCGTGTCACGAGCTAGCATGACACGATGGTCTCAGGACCCATCCCTACGTATACACCACGTAATCATCCAATCTCATAGGATGACGAACAGCTCTCCTGGGTCTGTCACTGAGATGACCAGCATCGAGGTCCTCCCTCAGTGGACCCAGATCAGGAACGGTCATCCGTTCTATGTCAGCAGTTGGAAATGCTGACCAGCGGGAGGGCCCGTCCTCCGGCTCAGAGTCAGCTCCATCAGCTGGATCTATTATTTGGGAAGGCTGTCCCCGAGAATCATCACAGGCATTGAAGAGCTTCAGTTGACTTTCGTAAACTGTGCCCCTGCCCTGGATCTTGTAGGTACCATTATTAAATGCCTTCTTTACCGTGAAAGGACCTTGGAACTTTGGCTGTAGCTTTGGGTTAATGCCCTTCTTCCGTCTCTTATACTGCACTAGTACCATGTCTCCCGGGCTGAACAAGGGCGCTTCCTGGTTATCCGGAGTCCTCACGAGTCTCAACTGCTGTGATCGCAGCAAGGCGTGAGCCGTATCCAGGCGCTCTTGCAGTTCGGAGGCATACAGGGTACGAGTGGTTATCGAAGTATCGCTTGTTCCTTGGACAAGCTGATCTGGTAATCGGCATTCCCTACCAAACATGAGGAAGTTGGCAGTCTCATGGGTTTTGGAATGTAGCGTTGCACGTAGTGCTCGCATAAGATGAGGCAGCAATTTGTCCCAATCATTTTGTTCGCTGCCTGTGCTGAATAACAGCGAACGAAGGGCATCGCCCAACGTTCGGTTACCTCGTTCCACAACACCATTAGACTGAGGATGATAGGGAGATGTTCGGGTTTTGGTGACTCTCCACAGCGAGCACAACTCCGACATCAGGTCCCCTTCAAACTGCGCCCCGCGGTCACTATGGATCTCCTCGGGAAGTCCGAAGTAGCAGAAGACCCTATCATCTAGTGCCTCAGCAACTACTGGTGCGGTAGCATTAGGCAGTGCTATAGCCTCTTGCCATCTGGTGAAATGATCCGATAACACTAGAATCCACTGATTACCTCGAGCTGTGCAAGGCAACGGCCCAACTAGGTCGATGGCCACTTTCTGCCATGGACGACCAGCGAACAGAGGCCCACAGCTCGAGTACTGGTTTAGACCACCCTGCTTGGCTTGTTGGCAAATCTGACAGGTTCTGACTAGTCTGCGCACAGCAGAGGTCATACCTGGCCAGTACCAAAGGAGCTGTAACCGTTTGAGAGTTTTCATTATCCCAGCATGGGAAAGGATATGGGTGTTCTATATAATGTCCTTCCGCATGGTACTGGGACATACAATCACCTCTCGCGGTCGCTGGTTACCCAAAACCCGAGCCACCAGTACGCCATCCTCCCTGATCCTCAACAAGGAGAGCATGGTACTGAGCTTTTTGAGTTCTGGGCTTCCCAGGCTCACCTTTTCAGGATCCAAAGGTTGCTGAGCTAAAACAGCTTGGTAAACCGTGGCAACATCACCAGGTACTTGCTGGGCTCTTGCAAGATCATCAGATCTATGATTTTGTGGCTGATCATCAGATCCTATAGGGGTGGTGTTCCGGCTAGTGTTGCCCACGGGGCAAGCACACCCGACCTCCCACCTAGCTTCATCCCCTAAGTCATCAGGTCGGTTCAGTGGTTTGACTGCGGGGAAGCTGAACTCTCGTTCTTCGGCTTCCCAGTCAGCGATTACTTCTTTTATACTCGGCCCACCACTCCGACGAGTTATCCTCTGGCACTGCTTGCAGTCAGTGCAAGGTCGTCGAGAGAGGCCATCAGCATTGCCATGTTTGCTGCCTACTCGATGTACGATGGTAAACTTGAATTCACTGAGAACTTCCAACCACCTTGCGATCTGGTCAGAAGGCTCAGACCTCCTGAGAAGCCAGATCAACGAAGCATGGTCCGTCCTGATAGTGAATTGGCGGCCGTACAAGTAGGGTCGATAGTGGTTCACAGCCTTGACCACAGCCAGTAGCTCCCGCCGAGTAACGCAGTAATTTCTCTCGGGTGGCTGTAAAGTCTTACTGTAGTATGAGATCACCTTTTCTCGTCCTCCTTGGATTTGTGATAACACAGCACCAATTCCGACGAGGGATGCGTCTGTATCAAGAATAAATTCTTGAGATGTATCAGGATATCCTAGTACAGGAGAAGACACCATAGCCTGTTTCAGTGAGTCAAACGCGTTCTGGCACTCATCACTCCATTGAAACTTGTTGCCCTTGGCAGTGAGCTGAGAGAGCGGCTTGGCGATGGAAGCAAAGCCCTCAACATATTGACGATAGTACCCTACCGTCCCCAAGAATGCCTGCAGCTCAGAAATGTTGCTAGGTGGCAACCATTCGGCTATAGCAGAGATCTTGTCAGGGTCGGTAGCTACCCCATCCTTACTAACCACATGCCCCAAGTACCTGATCTTTTCCTGGAACAAGTGACACTTGGAGGGCTTCAGTTTCAATCCAGCTGCCCGAAGTCGGCTTAATACTTCTTTAAGATGATCCCAATGATCGTCAAAATTGTTTCCAATCACAATCACATCATCTAGATACAGCAACAAAGTTTTCCAATGGAGACCATGAAGGACCCTCTCCATCAACCTCTGGAAAGTAGCAGGTGCATTGGTAAGCCCAAAAGGAAGGACTTTCCACCTCCACAAACCACTACGAGTGCAGAAAGCGGACTTTTCTTTGGCATCATCATCTAGTGGCACCTGCCAATACCCACTCAGGAGATCCAGAGTGGTAAAATATCGGCTACCCGCTAGAGCGTCCAAGCTGTCGTCTATCCTAGGCAGAGGATGAGCATCTTGGATTGTCGCATAATTGAGGCGTCTGTAGTCGATACAGAACCTCCAGCTGCCATCTTTCTTCTTCACAAGCACGACGGGGGAGCTCCAAGCTCCGTACGCCGGCTCGATCAGACCTTGCTGATGTAGTTTCTGGACCTGGTTCTCGACCTCAGCCTCCTTCTCCGCCCCTAGACGACGCGGGGCTTGCCGAATTGGTATGGTTCCTGGTGCTACCACTATAGGGTGTTTTACCAAGTTCGTTAACCCGACATCTCTTTCTCCACTAGAGAACACATCACTGTAGTTTGTCAACAGCTTAGCAATGGCTTGCTTCTGGTGTGGTTGACTACAGGTGACAGTCGCTTGTTGATAGAGTGCTTCCAGATGCTGCGGTAAGACACTGGACTCCATGTTGGAATCCGGACCTGACTCAACCCCTGAGACTGAGTCCTGTTCCACTAGTTGACTCGGTTCTACACTGGTGAACGTCCCTAGGACAGTACCGGCTGGTACCGTCTTCGTTTGGTTGGACGGATTTATGACTCTGACTAATAAACTTCTGCCCTCGCCACAAGTATTAATGCTAGAAGCTAATGCAAGGTTGAACCTAGTCACAGCATTACTGTCTTCTACAATACCCATCGGCGAGTTCACAGGATTGGTAAGTCTGCATTTCACTATTTGCTCTGAACAGGGAGAAATCCTCGCTACAGAAAGTACTTGAACTTTACTCGTAAATGAGACTCCGTCTTGGTTGGTACAGGTGAGGCTTTTACCGCTCATCACTAAGGTAGACTGACTGAACTGAAGGTGGCAAGTGTTGTCGCGGAGAAATGGCATTCCCAAAATGACATCTGCTTCAATTTCAGCAACCACCATATTGACTATGGCCGTCTCGGACCGGAGCCGAATGGACAGCTCAATCTGACCATGAAACGGTAAATTGGACCCATCAGCCAGCACCAAGTTTTTTCAAATGGACCAATGGTGTCCTTGATATGCCTGGGCAACCGGTCAAAGACCCTCTTCGCCAGAAGATTTATAGGGTACTGCCAGTATCGAGCATGACCATGACAGAATTACCCGAGATCTTTCCTGGAAGGTATAGAGCCGACGCAGACGTAGCCATGCTGCAGGCTTCAGCAGTTCGTTTCGAACCAGCGTCTGGAAAACTAGAGCAATTAGTCCCCGTGACATCTGGCATGTGACCACACTTCCCAGAAAGCGCAGGCTCCGGAACAGGGGTAGCAGGCAGCTTACACCACGAAGGTCGCCTATTAGACGACATGATGGGCTGGCCTGAGGCTAGATCTCTGTCCCGGGCCCCAATCTGTTTAGAGTCGGTTCTGGTCGTCTCCCGGTAAGAAGTTTTAGGTCTACTCGTTGTTCCGGGAATGGGTGGAGTAGACCTTGTTAGTTTCCCAACTGCTTATCTGCAGGTGGTTTACGCATGTTGTTCTGCCTGAGACAATCCCTCATGAAATGAGAGGGGTCCCCTCAGCCGAAGCAAGCTTGCCTGGTTGTCCTGCTGCCTGGTAGCCCTGTGTCTTTAGGTCTACGTCTTTGTTCCAGGGAGGATAGACGGGCCCCTTGTTGCTTGATAAGCTTACTCTGCTCTTCAAGTAGAGACATCATATTCGTCAGCACTGTCCCCAGATCACAGTCCTTGGCTTCTTCCTTGGCAGGAGGTGAAGAAGGGCTAGCCCCAACTTGTGCTAATTTATTCGCTCGTCTGTGAGGTACTGCTGGCGCTCCACTAATTGTGTGGTAACGCTCGGCAGCCTTAATTGCTTCAGAGAGTGTTCTGGGGTGTGCCACAAGCATGTGACATCTCAGCAAAGGGTCCTCCAGGGCCCTGTCGACGTGTTCCAGTGCCATCTGATTGGTAACCTCGGTACCGAGCGCACCATAAGCCACCCTCACCAGTTGTTCCACACGGTTACCCAAGGAGACGTAGGTCTCATCTGGGTAACGGTGCAAGGCGTGAAGCCTTTCACGAGCTTCGGTGGGTGTCAACCCGAACATGGTTACCAATCGGACAAACACTTCTTCCGAAGAATCAGCATGACCGCACTCTCTGGCTGAACGTTCCAAGCAACCTTGGAGTTTTACTAATGTGACCTGGTCATTCCAGTGGCTTAATAGGGCCACCTGCTTGAACTGTTTCACAAACAGGTGTACGTCCCCACTGCCATCAAATCGCGGGGGTTGTAATTCCCGGGAAGGGGCACCCACCCGCTCGACTGCATAAGTGAACTGGTTCACCAGCGATTGTAACAACTGATTAGTATCCAAATGGGAATCGGTTCCCACTGCACGAGTCTCCTCCTGTCCAGCAAGGGAAGGTGCAATGGGTGATTCTGCTAGCATTGGCTCAACTCCGCACCCCAAACCACCTGGTTGCGATCTTCGCGAATCGCAGAGTGGAGTGGAATGGTGCGGCACCGGTTTAACCTGTCTGGGCGCCGGAGTGGGCGTAACTCTCCGGGGAGGCACAGGTGGAGCTGATGGGTTACGACTAACCCTGTGCGCATCGTACACTTCCATAGCAGAAGCTGCCGGTTCCCCAAACACGATGGAGTTAAAAGGGGGCGCTACGCCCGGTGACGCTGGGGCCGCGTGACACACAGAGCTGTTGTCCACGTATCGCCGGTAGCGGTCGTCCAAAAACTCCTCTACATCGCGGATGGCCTGACTATTTGTACAACTCACTCTATGACTAGCCATGCTGTCGTCAATAAATGTTTCAACAACTTCAGGTGCTAAAAACGGGTTAGTACCTCTGGTCAAAACATAAGAATCTAAAAATGGGTTAGTGTTCTGCCACCCAGCGGCCATCATCCAGTCAAATAATCACTCAACCCCAACCTAGCTAAGCAGTTAGAGCGTTCAGAAATGATCCCACTGCTGCCACCAATGTAATAGACGTTGCCCGTTGTGTGCTGCCAGCAAGGCAGAGACACACAACTCTATTACTTTTGGATCCTCCTGAACGCTTGGAAATCTAACCTAGGACTCAGCCAGATGTATTGAGGCGGAGATAATTAACCAACTCCGGGGATAATGACACACCAAGGAGTGACAAGGGAACAACTAATTTCCAGATTTAGTTCTGTATTTAGGTAATAAAATAGGACAAAGACAATAATAATGTAGTAATAATAAGGTTAGTAAACAGTAGTTAGGAATAAATTATGATACAGTTACAAGGTTAAACTCAAAGATAAATATAGTTAATAAATATATACAACCAAAACCAGTCTCTCTTGTCTGAACCCTCTCTTAGCACTGCTCATGTGTCACAGCAGAGAGTGGCTGTCAGCTAGTAGCTATCTCTCTGGAAGCCTTGCCTTATTAAATATAGCTTCTTCTGGTATTACACAAAAAGCTGTACAAAATCGCCTTCTAATACCAGCTGGAATTCCCAAAACATGTTTCCACCACAATATTTCATTATCAGATTATGATTACATTATTTGAATTTTCTTAGATCCCAGATTCGAGATTCAGATTGGGGGAAAGAGGAACTAGCAGTCAGAGTTATGAATATATGAATTTCCAATTTTGTTTTTATTTAACATCAGAACATCATGAACATTATGATTATCTTATGAATGATAATCCTAATGTTGCTTACAATGATTTTCTTTTTAAAATATAATTTATAAATTATTATAACTTTAAAATATTAAATTAATAGAATATAAATAATAAGTATTTACATTTTATTAATTTGATATTTGAAAATTATAATCATTTAGGTTGTCATTTTATTGTTTTGTAATGCAGCCTAAACAATATCGTTGACGTTATTACTATTAATTGTATGAATTTTTGTATAGAAATTTATTTAATATCATATCTATAAATTACTATCAAGTGCAGTTTTTAGTTTTTTATAGCATAACTTTCTGCCTCCAGCGTCCAAGAGTGAGAGTTTTCCCAAGGCTTGAAATCCCCCAGCACAAAGCATGGGCGGATTTACTGTAGGTCGCCAGGGTCTCGCGACCCCCCTCTTATTTGCTGAAAAAAAAATTGAAATTGAGTGATTTTTGGCCATATTCAAAGATTTTCCCATTTAGAAAGTTTTTCTATGGAGGTCGCCATGATTTCCATAGTTACTTATTAGGATCGCAGTAAATATAGCTTAAGTTTCATATTCCTGCAAGTAGCTCTCAGGTAGCTCAGCAAAGTCAATTGATTGTGCTATCAATAAACTTCATGTAGACATTCTTGTTTACTGTACAGTCAAAGTTTGCTTGGCTAACTCACTGAATGAATCGGTGATTGCTTAAAAAATAAATCAAAATAATTCTAATAATATCACCTTTAAATTTTCCAGAAAGGGTTTATTGTACCACTTTGCATTTTAGCAAAGTTAATTCTCTTTTCCTGTTTTGTCCTGGGTAATTTCCTAGATTAGGAGAAAAGAGGAACTATACTATCACTCAGAGTTACGAATATTTAATAAAAATTAGAATATTTCATTATCAGATTATGATTACATTATTTGAATTTTCTTAGATCCCAGATTCGAGATTCAGATTGGGGGAAAGAGGAACTAGCAGTCAGAGTTATGAATATATGAATTTCCAATTTTGTTTTTATTTAACATCAGAACATCATAAACATTATGATTATCTTATGAATGATAATCCTAATGTTGCTTACAATGATTTTCTTTTTAAAATATAATTTATAAATTATTATAACTTTAAAATATTAAATTAATAGAATATAAATAATAATTATTTACATTTTATTAATTTGATATTTGAAAATTGTAATCATTTAGGTTGTCATTTTATTGTTTTGTAATGCAGCCTAAACAATATCGTTGATGTTATTACTATTAATTGTATGAATTTTTGTATAAAAATTTATTTAATATCATATCTATAAATTACTATCAAGCGCAGTTTTTAGTTTTTTATAGCATAGTTTTCTGCCTCCAGCGTTCAAGAGTGAGAGTTTTCCCAAGGCTTGAAATCCCCCAGGCCAAAGGATCCTCTTCATGTTTTAGTCCTTAGTTTCAAGTTTACACGGTCTCTATGAAGCCTAAAAAGCTTCAGCGGCCGGGGCTCCGCTCCGGACCCCGTTGGGGGGGGCTTACAGCGCCCCTCAAACCCCCCTGCTGTTGGTCTCGGGCGCTTCGCGCCCTCGGCTCGGGTGCTGCGCACCCTCAATATATTTCCTTGGTGGGCAGGAGACCCCCCTTTCTGAAAGTTGAAAATCCGCCCCTGCTGCAAGCTCTCATTCTGCCATCTTGAATTACAAAGGTTGTAAACTTTGTTTACTCTGTAACTGTGGAAACAAAATGGAAGTTGTTACATAACAAAGCCTAGCCAATTAAATTAGTGTGGCTAATTTAGCTGAAATTCCAGCATAGGTAATGGGTGGGAATTAATGCCAGCAGTACCCAATATCCTCACCTAATCTGCTATTCCAAGTCTAGGCTTCAGACAGAAACTTGGACCTAGTTAGTCACTCTGTCTTTGGTAAAATTTTGCTTGTTACAGCAGAGTACCTCAGTTCTACCATGTTTTCTTGTTTTATGTGCATTTGCTTACTACAGCATGTGGCCCCTAATGATGTATGCCACACTTACACCACTCTCAATTGGCTTGAATAAATGTTGCATTACTTCCTACCCCTCCAATGAAATATTTATTTGTATTACAGTGCAGTACATTTTAATGTACAGTAATACAATGCATGCACTTTGTAATAGGCCTACATGTACATACTGATACTGTATTAGACCATAACGCAGTATAATGTTATTATATCAATGTAGTTATACTATATATTGTATATACTGTGTTTATAATTTAATGTAATATAACATATTATAGTCTATCTAGTATATACTACAAAATGTATATGCTATATTATAGTATCTACTCGATATTTTCATGCAAGTACTACTGTATATCTGTACATACATGTACATGTACATGATTTGTACTAATAGGTAACATGGTTGGACATATTTATAATCTCAAACAAGTCTGGATGTACATGTAGGTCTATATAACAATTATTACATGCATATTATATTGCCACTTGTAATTTAAATATCAAAATTATTTTGCATGTGTACATGTATTACATGTATACTAACAATGCCTGCAAAAGTATTATATTACTGCAACATAGCCATAGCCCTCAACAAGCTTTAGTCAGCAACTAAAGGATTTTTTGTCTCAATATCCTCACTCATAGCTATTTTGCTTGCCCTGCTTGTACTGTATTCCTCAATGGCTGGTCATATTATTGAGAAAACCATAGGATTACATAAGCCAAATAATTACAGAAAGCTCATAGCTGTGAGATTGTAGTGTAAGTATGGGGCACCTGGTAACTCCCCTACACAGGACTGTAATTAGAGAGCCAAGCTATGGGCCTTCACACGTCATACAGGATGTGGACAACACCCTTGTAACTTGGGACTTCCTTTTCCAGAACCCACTTTTCATTATAATTTTATATGCTGGCATATCCCAGCCCAAATTATTTTCAGAGTTTTGATAAAGTGAATATAGCAGCCTCAGGGCTTAAAGTTTAGATATACCAAACAAAATATTATCATTTCAGTAGCCCTTTAAGAGGAGAGAAAATAAGCTCAGTGTTTGAAACTGGGTTGTAACTTGAACATTAGCAAGCAAGCTCTCACTGTAGCTCAGCAACAGTTACCTTGCTCCAAAGTCTGAAATTGTGCTCCAGTGACTTATTTCCTTAATAAATGACTACCAGCTGATTTTTTGTTTGACACCACATATTCCATTAATCAAATACATGCATGCATGAATTACAGTAATCACCACTAGTGAAAGTGCATGTGGGTATGCCTTATGATTAATTGGTTGATATCTATCCTAACCTATACCACTAATTATACTGCATTATATAGGAACTAGTTCGCGAATATGACCAGCTATTCAGAAGAAAACAAAAAATTGTTAAAAGAGGAAATACAGAAAGAATCTCCTAGAGCATGTTCAAAAAAATGGGAAGAAAGGATTTTAGTTTTTGTTCTGCTATCTTGTCAGACTGCCTCGTTGTGCACGGATACATTCATCTTTCCTTTCTTTCCACGGGAAGCAAAGAAGAAAGGGTTGACAGACACTCAGATTGGGATCGTTTATTCTTCATTTGAAGGAACCAGATTTATAATGTCGTTAGTTGCTGGACATCTGGTAAGTGGAAGATACATGTACATCAGGTTCAGAAATAATAAGATGATCTTTTAAGTGGAATATATGACAGACTCAGAAATCTTTACATTGAATTGAAAGATGTTCGGAGATTAGGTGGTTTGGTCATTTGTTATATATGATGCATTTTTAGGCAAGGGATTTATTTTTGAGCAGTCAGAGACGTGTTTCAAATCCTTGAAAATACCAGTCCCCGACTAGGGTTTGAACCCGGGCCTATATGGCACCTAATTACCTAGCACAACCTAGCACAACGATTAGGAGCCGTAGAGTTCCCGGGTTCAACCCCAGTCAGGGACTGGTGTTTTCATGAATTTGAAACAAGTCTCTGACTACTCAAAAATAACTTCCTTGCTTAAAAATACATCATGTTAGGATGACCTGTTACCAATAGGCATTCTATAACAAGGCGCTTGGTTTAATATAAAGGTCTGAAAAAATCAACATAGATAAACAGACCCCTTGCTTCATATGTATCGAGTAAGAGGTGCGAGAGACTAACTTGTAGTTACATGCATGATGACCAACAGATCCGAGCTGCTAACTAATGATGTCAATATCAGTAGTGCCAAACACAATTCTTTAACTTTGCTGCCCAATAGCAAATCTAGTGGAGGGGCCACCACGGCTCCTAGATTGTTACTGGAGACTTATTACTCGTAATAAAAGTCAAAAATATTATTACTAGTATAATCAGTGTTCGAATTGTGGTTATACGGGAGTATACGGCGTGTACTGTTGAGGATGTGGATGATGACATTGGATAAATGTTTGGCAGATTTATTTCAGCAGTTTAATTCACCAGAAATTTCAGGAAGTAGAAAGGAAACAGAGCTGTAGAAAAATTTAGTTTCGAATAAAACACATATACAGAGCTATAAACAAAAATACAGAGTTATCTGCTCATAGGCATAGTGAATGCAACTCCAAAGTATAGTAGTGTTTTGGTAAAACAAACATGGTAATACAACTCTTATGAATATGTACATGGTATGTTATCTGATATTCGGATTAGAGTCAGTCTCTAAGGCATTGTGGTTTGCTATCTCTCAACACACCCCCTCAATCCACATGCCGAAGCGGGCGATGGCATCGGTATGTTGAACACGGGCTAGCGCCTTAGTCATACAGTCTGCGAGGTTCTCGTTACTGCGGACATACTGGTACTGAACACTCTGCTGCTCTCGCAGGAAGTGGTAGCGTACATCTATGTGTTTGGTGCGAGCGTGTGAGACAGTATCACCTTTGGTCAAAGCAATAGCTCCTTGATTGTCGGTGTAGAGTATACTGGTATCAGGTTGCGGGGTATTCATCTGGCTACAGAAAGATCGTAGGTAGATCATTTCTTTTACAGCTTCAGAGCATACACCCATCTGCCTTTGGTCAACGATCTGTTGTTTGGTAGAGGTTTTATCTCCCAAGTGTCATTCTGCACAAGAGAATTGACCTCTTTGTCCATAGCTTCTTTCCACTTGATAGAATCATCACTGAACATGGCTTCCTCATATGTTTGGGGTATTGATAGGGTAGCTGCATAGGCATAGTCAATAGTTTTGTAGACATAATAATCATTAAACTTCTTGTTTGGTTTGCGTTCTCTCTTAGATCTGCCTTCTGGTTTAGCCAAACCAGATTTGTCAGCTGTTTCAGTGTCTGTATCAGATTCAGTCGTGACACTGTCAGTTTTAGCTGACTCGGGTTGTGACTCATCATGTATAGCGGGATGAGAAACAGGTGTAGGATCTGGCGGCGGACCACCATCACCCACAGGCTCAGAGCATCTAGCTTGGTCAGCTCTGGGCGGGAACCATTGGTCTTCCTGAAAATCATCGGTGAATTTGTCACTGTGGACAGTGACGTTTCTGGTAGAGAGAACTTGGTTTCTGCCTTGATTCAGTACATAGTAGCTGTTTTGACTTGAGGTATTCACACCTAGATAGTGGCCAGGTAAGCCTCGAGCATCGAGTTTGCGTTTGTGAACTTCATTGAAGTAGGTGCATGTTGCTCCGAAGGTGTTTATCTTCCTCATGTCTGGTTTAGAACCTGTGAAGAGCTCATAGGCTGTCTTCTCTGTTCGCCTTTGGTAACTTCTGTTACGCAGGTATGATGCACGACGAACAGCATAACTCCACAGAAACTTTGGTAGTTGAGAATCTGTGAGTAGGCATCTGGACATCTCGAGTAAACTTCTCCAGGAACGCTCGGCTTTACCATTCTGGTAAGCTGAGTGTGGGGCAGTAGTTGTGAACTTTATTCTGTTCTCCAACAGTACATCTTGGAACTTTTGTCCTGTGAACTCCCCTCCGTTGTCAGCATGGATCTCCAGGACTTGACCGATTGGTGCTACATCACTTAGAAATCTCTTCAGCGCTGTATGCGACTCACTCTTGGCTCGGAGGAAGTAGACAAATATCATGCTGCTGTATTCATCTACAAAGTTAATGATGTAATTGTGTCCCTCTCTACTTGTAGGTGTGATAGGACCGGCGACATCAGTGTGTATGCGTTCGAGTGGTCTTTTAGCATGGATTGGGGGTTCATCTTTGGATTTGGGCTGCACTGTCATCTTATTCTCAGTGCAGGTGGTGCATGTTCCTGGATTAGACTTGTCTTTTATGTCCATCCCCTTTGTGACACCTGGCAAGTTCTTTATGTCAGGGTAGTTCATGTGTCCCAGATCCTTATGCCACTGCTCCAGTGTTTTGGCGGTGCAAGCTGAGTCAGACTGTGTTTGGAGAAAGTAGAGTTGACCTTCTTTCACAATATTAAAGTCTGTGCTGCCTGCTTTGAGTATGTTGCTGTTCTTTGAGAATGTTACTTGAGCTCCCGATTCTACAGCTGATCTCACTGAGAATAGGTTTGTAGGGAAACTTGGTGCAAGCAGGGAATTCTTCAGAGTTATCTCCCTTGTTTGCCCATCAGCGTCAAGTATGTGGAAAACAGCATCTCCTTTTGCTTTCACTAGATCATTACTCCTGGTGCCATCAGCTAGCTCTAGGGAATGTTCTTTTGGGTTGAACTTTTGATCATAGGCTGTGAAACGCTCTGGACGATTGACAATGTGTGAGGTTGCTCCACAGTCTACCAGAAGTTTATCATTCAGTGTTGGTTTGGGACCGGACACATTCCCAGCATGGGTGTTTATATAGAAAGAGAATGAGCTCAAACTAGCAGTATTCTGTTTGTGTTTATTCTGCGTATCAGCTTTCTTTCTCTTCTTAGCTCGACATACCGCCTCTACATGCCAGCCTTTGTGACAATAGCTGCATGTAAGAGTGGCTTTGATTGGACATTCTTGGTAGGTATGGCCATATTTTGCACAAGCTGTACATTGAGTCTTGTTTGGCTTTGATTGTGGTTGTGATTGGGCAGACATAGCAGTTGACATCTCTCTCTGACTCCTCATAGCCTCTGTACTAGCGTAGTTGTGAAGCAAAGACTTGAATTCTGCCAATGTTTTGACTCTGTCTAATTGAGTGTGTACCACTACAAATGGCTTGAAAGACTCTGGTAGGCCTTTGAGAAGCATGGCTATAATGAGATTATCTGTAATCTGCTCACCTGCAGTTCTCAGTCCAGTGGCAGCTCTCTCACCTCTAATCATATAATCTGTTACGTCTTCATGTTCCATCATATGAATTGTGGTGAGTTCCTCATAGAGAGTGAGGACTCTTGGCTTTTCTGTGCTTGCAAAATGCTGCCTCAGTATCTTTAATGCCTTTCTGCCATCATCTGCAGCATCATTAAGAATCAGCAGTAGTGACTTTTCATCAAGAACTTGGACCAGTTCTGCATAAGCCATTCGGTTTTGCTCTGCAAAACCTGCGTCATCTTCACCACTTTCAGGCTTTGGGAGTATGGCCTTGTGTACCTTTTTGTCTTGTGTATAAAGGTAGTTTAAGAACCTTGTTTCCCAGATGGTGTAATTGGTTGGATTCCCATCGTAGTAGAGCCTGTTTCTGTGGCCACTGGGCCCATAACCTGTTGAGGATGTGGATGATGACATTGGATAAATGTTTGGCAGATTTATTTCAGCAGTTTAATTCACCAGAAATTTCAGGAAGTAGAAAGGAAACAGAGCTGTAGAAAAATTTAGTTTCGAATAAAACACATATACAGAGCTATAAACAAAAATACAGAGTTATCTGCTCATAGGCATAGTGAATGCAACTCCAAAGTATAGTAGTGTTTTGGTAAAACAAACATGGTAATACAACTCTTATGAATATGTACATGGTATGTTATCTGATATTCAGATTAGAGCCAGTCTCTAAGGCATTGTGGTTTGCTATCTCTCAACATGTACCCACCTCAATTTTGGTGGGTACACTGTCAGCAGGCGTGTACCCTCATGGTAATTGACTAGTTTTGCTGAAGACACGACAGTTTTCGCAATCGAAATAGGTTTACTGGTTGCTGAGTGACTGCTGATCGTAAAATTTCCCTCTAATTTAGCGATCGTTTGATTGATAGCAGCGTGTTTAGTCAATCTCGAAATGTCAAAGTAAGTTTATAGTAGCTTGGACCAGCGACCTGCACACAAATAAATCCTTGTGCTTTACTAACAAAGTTAGTCATTGTATCAATGGTTTCATAGAACTTGAATATGGGTTCCACTTTCTTTAGTATTTTCAGCTTTCCGAATGCGTTTGCAGAGTCATGAAAACTTTTTGATGAGGACAGTGGCCAAACAGTTGAATCTAAAAGTTTTTTTAGCTCTAAACCTAAATCTCAAAAGTAAATTGTTGTACTCTACTGGAATTTGACGTTTGACTGAGTGATAAATATCGGAGATAGTTGTATTTTTCTTACTTTGCTAATAAAATATGAAATACAAAAATTAAAAATAAATATTAATTTAATATCTAATATGATCATCCATGATGTTGTATATAGCAATAACATAAATATTCATATTTGTTAAATTATCACTAGAGAAAGAATCTGTATTCAATAATGTAACATATACATAATAAATCAAACATTATATTAATTATGTAAAAAAAATAAATAATATAATTATTTATTATTTATAGTGATTAATTATTATAAATAATAATAGAATTAGAAGTGAATCAATAGAATTAGATAATCAAATGCTAATCATATCATAATGATAACCATAATTATTTATATTTTTATTAATTTTTGTATGAAATAAATTATTTTGATAATAATCGTTGTAACAATACGCCTGCATCAAGTAGGCCCTATAAATAAAAATATTGCTTACTGGATTGTTACAAGAACAAGAGTCGATATTCAATAAATAAAAATGAAAATATAAAATAGAAATAAATTGTTTTTAATAGAACAGGGAATTAGATAATTGATTTATATTTAATGATCATTACTGTATCAAATATTTAATGCAAATAACATAGCAATTGTTGTATTGTTTTATATAAAATATTTTGATCTCATGTTGATATTTTTATTCTAGAATAGGTAGGAATACTATTTGTTTTTGCACATAGTATTGAATTTCAACAGCTATAGGTGTTGCGCTACTATTGCAAACTACTTCCAAGTTTAGTAAGTGAGGCAAAGAGTGAGGTTATGAAAAATTGGAATTCACAGAGAGCTAAGAAGAATCCTGTCACTGTTTGGTCTAGATGGTACTAGTAGAAACTATGTATTTGGATTGAGCTTGGTTTCACTGGTTGACTGCAATTAAAGTAATCATTTTGTTTGTATCCTCTATGTTTGTTGTATTGAGGTGATTCATTGCTTTCAGAAGTCCACAAAAGACCACAGGTAATGAAGTTGTATGCTGCCTATTAGTGTACTTGCATGCCGCATATTAGTGTACTTGCATGCTGTCTATTAGTGTACTTGCATGCTGCCTAGTAACCTACATGCATGATAGTTTGTCGAGTATTTTAGGTAGCTGAATAGTATTTTTAGGCAATACTATATTTTTAGTTTACATTGAATTTACTGTCAGTATGATTTGATATTTCTTGCTAAGGTTATATTCCGCCATGGATTTAACTTTGAGGCCAGTTTTTACTAGTTCTGCCAATTTATAAAACATTTAGCATTTTTGGAAGATGTTGTCACAAGTGGTGAGGATACTTGTAATACAGTGTTTAGTGATCCAAAGGAAGCTGGTGAGGAATTTAATTTTGCAGAAATGACACCCTAATAGATATTTTTCATATCTACTGCTCGCTGGTGAAGCTGTCTTTTTGTAACATTGCTGTACTGGTGTTGTGGCAATGTCTTCTGTTCACTTTTCTAGGCGATTAGGCACTGTAGAGATCATTGGTTCAAACCCCAGTCAGGGCCTGGTGTTTTCATGGATTTGATGCAAGACCTGACAGCTCCCACAGATAAATTCCTTAAATTAACAAAATTATAATAATATTAGAGAAAATCCAGTGAGTAGTACATGTATATATCCTAGATAAATTGGTGAAACTCCTTTACACAGGTATGTATGTTTTATAGGCTTCAACCTTTTAACTTTTCCTTATAGCTGTTGTTCAAATAACATTACTGGTGTTATATAATAAAGTCTACAGGTAGGTTGTGACAAGGGAAATACATGTATTTTATTGTTTAATACTTTTGTTCATTATAATTTTAAACTTCAACTCCTTCCCTTCTCTAGTGTTGATGTCAATGTCATAGATGTTTTGTTGAATTACTATAGTTTTCATACAGTTGCAGTTACATGCTGTTGTTGTTTGTGTTTATATACTTTTGACAAAATATACAATTGTAAAATGTTGTAGTTCAGCATTTTGTAATAAATAAAGAAGTTGTTTTCTCTGTGACTACATGTACTTTTAATACAGTGAAAGAAAGATAAGGGGAGTTGTCGTGTTTTAAATAGTATAGATCTATTCATTCTTACAATCAATGCAGCAGTAACACAAAATTGAAGGACACAAAGCACACTCAGTAGTTTAAAATATAAGGGATGGTCTACATTGGTACCATGACTGTACTCTGTGTAATGAGGTAAAGGAGCTATCAACCATAATTAGAAATTGTCCTCCCTTGTTTTGTCTCGCTGAAATGGGAGAATAACTTCTAATTATGATCTGCAGCTTCTGAGTGACCAATGCACCCTTTAGGAAAGGTCCTAAGATTGCAGGTAGGAACCGTGTACCCACCTCATTTGTTCCACTTCGAACACTGAGTATAATATGTGTACACATATATTGTCATTGCTATCTTGTAGATTGGAAAGATAAATCCAAAGATGCTGTGCATTTTAGGAAATTCTGGAGCTGGTGCTGCCTGTATATTATTTGGGTAATCTGTACAGTCTTTCTTTTTGGTTTAGCTTAGTATTTGTTTAATTAAAACAGAAATGTTATGCAGAAGGTATTTCTGAGTAATAGGCTAGCATGTCGTGAAGTAGATCAGAATGTCTATGGGCACACATAAGCTTAAATTATGTTATGGAGATATCCTTTCACAGCTGACCATTTTTTTTCTGGGGGGGGGGGGGGGGGCAAAATGAAAACCAAAATTGAAAGAGGACAAGTTCATACCATGATGTAATGAACGCAAGAAAAGTATACAAGCTTAATTTATCAGTCATTACTGTACCCAGCCCTACATCACATGGTATACTACAAGTTTTACAGGAATAAAAGTTTCTTGTGTATGCGAATACTGAATTAGGTAGTAGTAAATAGCAATAATAGGCATAGGTTAATTTGTCTGCAGGGTTGTTTATTAGTGCTATTTATGCTGAGAAACTTAGGGTAGCATAATAACGTTAATTATACTCATATTATGTTTAACACCTACTGTAATTGTTGCGCTAGGCTGTGCTAGGTAATTAGATGCCATAGAGGCCCCCCCCCCTTCAAACACCATTCAAGGACTGGTATACATTTTGAGACAAGACAAAGATATTGCCCTTCCTCCATGCAGATATAAAGTACAGCATATGATTTAGAATGAAGTTGAACTAATATATTATGATTGTTCACACTCTGAGTGACTTAAAACAAACTTGTGCTAAGAATCCTTCTTCAAGCAGTGAGGAGAGTTCATAACAATAATTTGTATGCATCACCATGAACTGACCCACTATACTCCTAACTTTAGCTTGGGGACCTATGCCCCAGACAAGATTTATCTCTCCCTGTGTATAATCATCCGGATGCTAGCAGGAAGTGCTACAGCCATATTAACAGTGTCAGTTATGACTATACTTCTAAAGTCTACATCGTATCAGACCGGAACCATGGTTGTGAGTCATTAGTCTTATAACACTCAGATTTTAGCATATATACATGTATGTTTGTGTATTATAACTACATGTACATTGTATTGTAATGTTTTTTATTGTTTGAATTAATATCATGTATTATTGTATATTTATGGCCTGCTATAACTGTACAGTGTATCATGCATTGTATATAATTGTATGACCTGTTGTACAGTATATCATGCATTGCATAATTATATTTGATGCTGTTACATATACAGTATGTCATGCATTGTACATTTATAAGCTGCTATACATGTACAGTATACTATACATTGCATAATTTCTCCGATAGGGTATGGTAGAAACGGTACAGGCTGCTGGATATGCATGTGGACCTACTATTGGGGCTGCCGTTTATGAAGTAAGGTAGCTTCACCTTTGTGTTCAGTTGTAGTAGTCACATATAACATTTATCTTTTGCGCAAGCTTTAAATCCTTCTAATACACTGTAAAATGAGACAAATCAAGTAGAGCATGACTTGACCATAAGATTGGTAACTGGAGAGCAAAAAATATGAGCTCTACAGAACAACTAAAGTAAAGAAGAAATATAATTGTACCTAGCTACATGTATGTTTTAGCTGTTGTACTTTTCTTTTATTATAGCAATACAGGGGAATCCATGGGTTGTCCCCTCAAGACAGATTAGGAGAGGACAACTCATAATTATGATCAATTACCAGGGTTGGAACTGGTGCTTTGCTATTCTCTTCTTTCTACCCAAGCATGGTTTCATTTGGTTTTATTGGCTTATTCGCTTGTTTTATGCTATTTCAGTATCAACACATTCTGCACCGTTGGCATTGATATTTACATTCTATGACACTATTCTATGTACTCTGGGTTGTACATTTGTATGCTGTACGGCTGTGCCTCAGCTACCCAGTTGGGCTCAACAATAGTTATTAAATCTTTCTAATTCTATTAAATTCTTCTCTTAGTTTTAACACAATAATATCATAACTTTCAAGAATGATTCAAAAGTAGTATTAAATGCACAGCCTTTTAATAATAGTATTAAAATATATATTAAAGTATATTACCTATGCTCGCACATTCAACCTACATGTATTTCAACTTTGGGTCTATAATAATGTAATGGTTTCTGTGATTTGGTGCGGTCGTCCTTGGACGACTATCGACCCAGAAATGAAGTGCCTATGAGTGGTAATAGGACTTCGCATTACATGAAAGATCGAGCGGTCTCAGTAGCCCAAATACTACCAAAGACGACCCATCTGATCTCAAGTCCGACCTTCAGACTATACAATAAAAGAGAGTAGTTCGACCTAGTAGGCGGTTCGCTAAGCGAATGACCTAGTAAAAGGAAGAGAAAGTCTCTGTATCAAGTATAGATGTGTCTTTATTGAAAGCCAAGTGTAGACTGAGACAATGAACAGTAAAACAGTGCCCTTTATATAGTATAAGGACTTCCGGCCGACGTGACGTCGGAAAAAGACGACGTGTGGTCGTCCGGAAGTTGCGCAACAAGATGGCCGCCGGAAGCCCGACGGCCGACCCAAAATAGGTCGGGTTCTACAAAAGTTGCTTATAATGGTCCAATTCATGTACAAAATGAATATCAATGGATTCTGAGAGGTCGGGCCTCTGTACATGGGTATAAAAGGCATTAAAAGACTTAGATATAATCATATAATCATATACAACAATATAAGAGTAAAGTACAAGCAGATATATACATGTATGCACACAATAATGAGTGTCAGATGTAAGATACGACTGGGCGTACCATCACAATAATGCTATAGTCTGGTTCATGCAGTTGCCATACCCAGTAAATATTTAACCAGATTCAACGCGTCATGCAAAATTGTCTTCTCTTCTCTGCTTATAGTTAGAGAAGAGACAACTCCAACATGCTTAAACTCGAATGAAATAGCTTACTGTAGCAAGACGTGCTGAGCTAATGACGTAGTAGTGATGTGCAGAATATTGAAATAAAAATGCTTGAATTCACAGTGAGTTTACAAAAGCAGTATAAAATCTGCAGAGCAATCGAGTGCAAGTGAGGTAGACTAGTTTTAGTGGTAAGGCTTTAGTGCATTATGTTGGATTTTGCATTATTGTAATGGCTTTTGGGGGGTTGTGATGTCGTGCTAAGACGACCCCTTGTCCAAAATGAAGAACCTATGAGTGGTGCTAGGTCTTCTCGTTACATGAAAGATCAACAGGTACCAGTAGTCCAATGACTACTCAGGACGACCCATGTGGTCCCAAGTCAATGCTTGTTTACTATACTGAGAAAGAGTATGTTCCGACCTAGCAGGAAGCTTGGGAAGCAAGGTCGAAGACCTTAACGACTGGAGCGATCAATACTACGAAGTGAAGACTCTGTATAAGTAGTATAGATGTGTCTTTATTGAGATCCAAGCATCAACTGAGACAATGAACATAAAAACAATGTACTTTATATAGTATAAGAACTTCCGGTGAAAAGGCTGACGTAGTGTCGTAAAAAGCCAACAAGATGGCGGCCGGAAGCCTGAGGCCGACCCAAAACATGTTGGGTACAACAAAAGATGCTTAAAATCATCCAATTTATGTACAAAGTAAACATCAAGTAGTTCTGAGAGGTCGGCCATCTTTACATGGGTATAAAAGGACATAATTGCTCAGTAATGCACTTTATAAGTATATAAGTGACAGTTTACTATTGTTGTGGATTTTTTTTTTTTTTTTGCATTTTCTCACAGAGACCGCACTTAAAAGTGCGTAAAGTCGTGAGAACTCGATTGTTTTTTTTTTTCAATTTTATGTTAAAAGTGCTATTTTTGTAATCTTTTTCTTTGTTATATGATATTTATATATATATGTATTTTTTTTATGTTTTGTGATATATGTGTTATTATTAGTCTCAGTCATTCATTCAGACCGTAGCTCTCTCAGGGTTCTGCGCCAAAATGAGGAATAAAAGATATTTGTTCTGATGTGTGGTGTATATGTATTAACGGCCTGTCTTGTTTTGTGTATCTTATCTAAATTATAATTAAAAGTTGGCTCAATACCTTCAGCCAGGCACCTTGAAAAAAGTGACAATCTTGCCTCCTTCCTCCGTTCTTGTAAAGACTTTATGCCTACCTTTTCCCTCAGCTGTTTAAAACTAACTTGCCCTCTAATTTTATAAATAAATCTTAGACCTTTATTTTGTACCTTTTCAATTTGTTTAATTAGAGTTTTTGATGAGGGTCCCACACTTGGCTTGCAAACTCTAGCAAAGGTCTTACTAATGTTAAATATGCTACTCTGCGTGTTGGCATATTTGCATACTTTAAAATTCTGCGCAGTTGAGCTAGCCTTAGTGTTGCAGTGTGGGTAATTTTGTTAATATGGCGATCCCATTTTAAATTTGACTGCAGACAGACTCCGAGATACATGTGAAATTCAACCTGTTTTAAAATTTGGTGGTGTAAAAAATAGTCTTGTTTATCACTTCGTCCTTTCCGTCCAATTTGTAAAAAACTACACTTTGAGACATTAAAACTCTATTGCCACTTCTCCGACCACATTTCTAGCTTATTTAGATCTTGTTGTAAGATTGATGCATTTTTAACGGTATTATAAATGATCACATCATCTGCAAATAACCTACATGGAGACTTTAATTGTGAAGGCAGATCATTGATAAAAATTAAAAAGAGAAGTGGCCCTAAAACTGAACCCTGAAAAGGTGGCCAGGCCAAGCAGTCGGGAAACGGGCGAGGCCCGGTTCAGTAGAGACCACTGCTAGCCGGGCCGTCACTGAGCTGAGAGTGGACGGCCACACGGCCGGGGGCCGTTCCTTTGCGACCCCCATCCCACCCAACCTATGGAGAGGCGCTACCCACCAGGTAACCCCTGTGGACCTAGCCCCCCCTGAGGCAATGTGTGTTGATCAGTTGCTAGTGAAGAACGGCCAGCCGTCGCCCTCTGTCGCCCGACGGAGGAGGAGAAGACGGCGCCAGCGCCGAAGGGACACAAAAAGCCAGGAACTACATTTGGAGAGCTTATATGTAGACGGCCTGGTAGGAGGAGTAAGGGCCCGCTTCCTGATTGACTCAGGTTGCACGGCCAACATGCTCGCTCCTAGAATTGCGGCAGCAATACCTGATAGCAGAAGACCAGATAGGCCGTTCATGCGTACGACGGCTATGCTGGCAGATGGGTCTAGACTCCCACTGGAGGGGACGACCCAGGCTGAGCTCTGTATCGGTAAAACCTGTGGCGAGGAAACATTTGTGGTGGGACCCATCCGGGCAGATGGAGTGCTAGGGATGCCTTTTCTGACGACACATGACTGTGCGTTAGATTTCAGGAGGCGGAGTTTGGGCATATATGGTGAGAGGATCGCCTGTACCATTGGCACTGGTGCAGAGACGACCCCCGATGAAGTAGCGCGACAAAGGCGTCGAACGACGACCAAGCTGCATGCCGGGACTCCCATAAACGACCCCAGGGCGCCAGAGGACATGCAGACGCAAAAACGACCAATCCTGGTCCAGTCTGTCTCTGTTGGCCCCAATGAGCGTTGTGACAAACAGGTGCGAAAACGGCCATCCACGGCCCAGCTTGTCCCTGTAGCAACGGACTCCCAGCGTCCAGAAAGAAGGCGAGGTAATCCTGCACTTGAACGAACCACCCAAATGTATGCCGTCACAGGCAGCACAGGCAGAGCTCAGGCCGTCCCTTGGCAATGGACGGCCAGGATCCAGAAACGGCCAGTCGTCGATATAGGGCGTGGCCTAATGCGGACGACCAACCGCAGTGATGTCTGGAATCCATCAGGTGTTAGCGCTGCATATATAAGTGGGGACACTTTCTTCGAACAGTGCAGTTGTGAGGGAATTACTACGCGGACCACTCGTTTCCGCTCATGCGCATCTTGTTTGCAAACATTTTGCCTTGAGCCAACATGTGATATCCCGGAGAATTCAGAACCTTATAACTGTACTACACTTACCTGGGAAGAGAGTATGGATCCCCAAGGTGAGTTATGGGATGAGCTGGCTTCTCTGGAGCTAGATAAGTCGTTGGACGACCCAGGGTTGGACAGTAAGTCGTCCGGACAGTCTGATGTGCTGTTGGATTCCTCACTCGAAAGTTTGGCTACTACATTAAACACTCCTACGAGGCCCCTATCTGGGAACGTTGGCTCTCAGAGGGTATGTAGAGTGAGTAGTAGTCCAGACTCGAAAGGGCCACACACACAGGCTACCTCCGGCGGCCCTGTCACCAGCGACTTGGAAGCTTCAGGGAAGGGCACCACGCCTGGTTCAGTTTTTACTACTGTAATAGACTGCACACCTACGCCGAAGTTCGTAGGCAAACTTAAGGGAAAGGTTATGCCTTCTCCTGACCGTTTCCTACGGACGTTCGAGGCTAGGGCCGTCCAGTCGTCTGTACAGAGTGTCATAAATACTGAATCTGTGCTTGTAGGTGAAGCAAGTCCCATGGAGATGTCCCCCAGTCAGTGTGGCGCTGGCTGCAACGTAGGAGAAGGGAGAGTGACCCCTGGAGTAGAGCAACGGGCCACTGAGTCGACGACCCCTCCAGTGGACGACCCTGTCGTCGCTGGAGGAAAGTCGGCTCAGTTGGAGTCATCTGCCAAGGGGTCGGACCTGTTGGGTGATGGGGAGCCAGTCTCTGCCGTCTTGCCGTCAGTGCAAGTTCGTGTAGAGCCGTTGCCTCTCACGCCCAAGCAGGTTGAGGAGCTGCGGGCTGGCCCCATACCAGACCAGTGGCTATCATCGGACTCACGAAAGATGATAGACGTCTGTATGGGAGGTTCCGGGAAGAACCGGCATTGCACCATATGCCTCTTCCCTGGGACGGCGAAACGGGTACGGACCCATATCATGCAGCATGTGGCTAGATGCTACTGTGGCTGTAGATATGAAAATGTGTCCCGGGACGCTGTCTGGAGCCATCAGCACCGTGGCAAGAAGCAAAAGAGATGTGCCCAGGCTGGGGTGATTTACCGGGTTGATGCGGCCTCCTTCCCTGCCTTTAAGAGAGCAATGGGATGGCCTGCATCCCTCGGCTGGTCGGTGCCAGTACCTTTCTTACTGGGACCCGATGGTCGTAAGACCAAACCAGATACAGCTGCTCCTTCTCTTCCTTCCACTGAGGAAGGTGGGAGTAGTACAGCCCCCAGCCTTGGAGTGCGAATGCCAGCCTGGCACCCGAAGGCAGCGCCCGCTGCTTCGATGGTGTCAGGTGAAGAAAAGAAAAAGATGTCCCCAGCAGAGCATAACCGGACCCCAGCAGTCGAGGAGCCAGCCCTCCAGATCACAGAAGCAGATGTCACCCTGGACGAGCCCACGTCTCCCAACTCTGATAGCTCACCACTCCCCCAGGCAAGCCAGCCGCAGAAGAAGCCAGAGGCACCCGTCTCTCCTGTCCGCCGGAAACGGCCGCTTCCTTCTGCACAGATGCTACCTCGGAGTTCCCTATCAGACCGCAGACGGCCATCCAGGGACCGTTCCCCTGCCAGTGAGGAGCCTAGGACCTCTAGACGCCATGCCCGGAGACCCTCTGAGGACAGTAGAAGTCGGAGCCCACTAATGCCAACCCACTTTGACAAGGAGCTGGAGCGACAGCTAGCAATAGAGCCCTACTCTTATGGTTACGACCAGCGGATGAGAGATGTCTCAGACCCTTTACGGAGACACCTACGCGCAGCAGACAGAATAATCAACCATTTAGAGACCAAGAAGGCACAGCTAGATGGAGTGGCCCGTAGCAGAGTATTTGACGAGTTGAAGCGAGTGAAGCGAGAGCGTGCTACCTACCAGAGGCTAATGCAAGAGCTTCCCTGATCCGGTATACACTGACTCTCTTGTATATATCTTGTGTGTCTCATATCTTACCCATATTATTATCTTGTGTGAACTTATATATATGCTGTACCTTTTTTTGCTAGTCGTGCATTACTATTTTTGTCATTGGAATCCTAGTGTCTTCAATTGGGGGGGAATGTGTAATGGACGCCCCCAGTCCGTTTGCTAGCGGACGACCCTTAAGGTCGTAGAGCCCTTTATGTTATTATATAATAGTCTACCATTATAGTCGTCTTTGTTGTATCATATATAGTATCTTGTAAGTGTTTAGCTTGTTACATAATCCTTAGTATATGATTATGTAACCTTTTCTATAGCTAATTATAGTGTTTGATTACTAGCCGTTTCTATCATGAACAGCCTTATTAAAGAGGGAGTATTACCAAAACCAATCAGAAGGCTGAATAGCTTGTTGAATAGTACTTGCCTAGAGCTATTCAAAAAGGACTGCTAGTGCAACAGCAGATGATGTCATCAACCACAAATGGATTTCAAACAAAGGCAGTCTATGTCATCTGAGTAACCCAGTTAACCTTGTTATAAAGCACATGGAAAAGCTTTTATTCAATAACTGTTCTATTAACCAAGAGTTTATAAATTCCTTCTACACTTTTGATAACATGATACTTGACCACATATATTCACTTGTCTTTTTTATTTCAAACATCAAGGAAGTGCAATTAGCAAGAAAACTTTTCATTTATTTGAGGGTATACTACAATGATAAGACAACTTCTTCATACTTTCTAAAAACTCCCATGAGTGAATAGAGGTAGTGGGTGTCCGATTTTCCAGTATTTTTCCAAAATACACATAACTACTTATGGTAAAACAATATTAGCGCCGAAAGAGAAATGAATAACCAAATTTAGCATAAATGGTTTCCAATTATATTTCTCTGCTCATACAAGAGGGGACAACTCAGGAAGACTACCCAGTCTTTGGTGCTACTCCCACTTTAATGTAAACGGCCAACGCCCGGAACTAGTGGTTTTCTTTGTCTAGTATTTCCTTTGTCTCCTTCAGCTATATAAGGAGCCTGATTCTTGTTGTACTTTGCAATCTCTTGTATGCCTTCGTGCCCTCAAGATCACTCAATACATCATACATACACTTATATATTCTATGAGTTATATTGATGCGTTGATCAATTGATACTTGAGCATTACACTTTGAACATACGCTAGGGAGGTTGTTTTGGCTAGGTAGCCGTTCTCTGCATCTGCACCTACAAGTCATCTGTGGCTTGTGTATGGACCTTGGGCCGTCTGGGACACATCCACAACAATACAATGAATGTTTATAGCAAGTGTCATGTAGTTGGGAGGCTGAGTTTAGAGTCACATTTTACCATTACATTGTGATAGGTATGTATAAATTGTGTAGATCACAGTCGGCATGGTTTGTTTTATTGACCTTATTCCATCCTGGTATTCATTTGGTTTAATTTTAGCTTGCTGGCTACACAAGTATGTTTTGGATTTTGGGAGGACTACTTCTTGTACTGAGTGCTGTTCAGATATGTGTTGTGCCATCCATTGGTAAGTTTATCATGTATTTTACAGCGGTTCAGAATGCTACTGACTATGATTATGATTTAAATTTGTTCTCTAGCAATTTATTGCCACTGTTCTCAAATTGGAAGAAGACAACTTTAGATGATATGCACACGTGATTGCACTTCCTTCCAACTGTGTCGTTAATATAGCCCACATCACATGCGACAAATTTTGGAGCATTGCTCTGAATATCGTTGCTAGAATAGTGAGAACTTGCCATGATCTGTAAAAATGTTTTAGCCCACGAGCCACCAGTATCAGGAGAGAAGCCATCCTATGGCATAATGAGAATACCTGGAGTTGCTCTGCTGTCGATACACTGCTTTGCATGTAGATTGATCAGCAGCACAAGAGCGGCGTCTATTCCAATATATTTAGTGAGCATAGTAAGTTTTTACAGGTTGCCGATAAACTATTTTAAATTGTGTTGAGTGTCTAGAATGATGCCACTCATACTTTCCAATTCTCCCAGGTTGCCAAAATAAACTGTTTAGTTATCAATTAGGTATGTTCATGGTCTTAGATTGTCTGCCTTACTGCTTGAACTTCCATAAGTTGTTTCTATGTATGAGTAGTGATTTGTGTAAACTTGTTAATTGAAAAAATTAGTAAACTTTTCGCACCAAATAACTCAGTTTGAGGTTAAATGCTGGTCAGTTTAGTGAGCATACATACATGTAGTTTGGAAAAGTATTGGACGACATTTTGAAATTCCAATTGCTAATTCCAATTTCCAATTCCAATCACGTATTAAAGGTGGAGGTGATCTTCTTAAGGTGACTTGTACCAGGATAATTAGTATTGCTGCATTCATTAAACCACTACTGTCGCACTATTCAATATTTGAAAAATAGTAATGTCCATCCTATTTCAGTAAGATTGATGTGTTGCTTGTGTTTGGAAACCTAGCTGCTGCCAAGAAAACCCTCTCCTTCAATTTGTAGCCTACGTATGTATTTTGGGAATTTTGGAAGCACTCAAGCGGTTAATATAAACTGTGCCACAGAGATAGCCATAGTGCCTGCAACTCATTGCGGGCTTTGCCTGTAACTTTCCTGTTTATCACTGTACACAAGAGCTATTTATAGAATGACAGTGACTAAGTAAGATTACTTGGCTATATCATGCTGTAGCCTACCTGTGTTCTCAATACTGACTGAAGGTCATAATAGCCAATATTCAAATGCGTTTATCCTGGCTGCCACTAGGTTTACAAAGACAAACGGCACATCAATCTTAATGAAATAATATGAACAATACTATTTGCAAATATTGAATGATGCGACAGTAGTGGTTTAACAAAGAAAACCATTCTCTGCTCACATTGGATGAATAATGATGATGTACTTACTCTGTTTGCAGTTTAATACAAGATCTTCAACTGCAGGTTTGATATGTGGAGGATGCGCAGCCCTATATCTCTTTGTATGTGTTCCCATGGGAATATTGGTAAACAAGGTAAGGGTTAGCTATTCTTTAGATACATGTACATGTGAGTCACAAATGGTGTTGGCTGGACTGTTCGTACCAACATAACACAAACTAGCACTAATTATATACATATTATGTTTGTGATTTGGTCATAAAATTTTCATCGATTGAGGCTAAAATATAGTAGTCACTTAAAAAACTGTTGAACCCTCGATAAAAAAATGGAAGAAAACTCAAAGTTGACCAAAACCAATCAAGAAGTTGAGTAACTTGTAGGATAGTAATTACCTTGAGCTACCCACAAAGGTCTGCTAGAAACTTTTCTCAAACAATGGCAGCCCCTGTCAGGAACCCATTTGATCCTGTTATAAAGCACATGCAAAAATCTTATGGAATAATTTTTTTTTATAGACCAGGGGTTTATTATACATGTATATGCAGTATATCCTTAATCACACATATATCAGTTTGATTTTTTACTTCGTGCCACCCTAGGCTGGTCAGAAAAACAATCTAAGTATTTTAAAATAAGCTATACATTATCAACAGTAAAATAACAACTTTGGGTATTATTCAAGTATTATGTCTCATTCTGGCCTATAAAAACAAAAGTAATCAAAATTTAGATCACGTAAACAAAAGCTCTGGTAGATGACTCACTGATTCTAATTTTGTAAAATAAACAACTGCCAGTACCACCTTTAAAGCATAATTACGGAAATATGACTACAAATCCACTGGGTTTGAAAATGATGTCTAGCATTAAATGAATTATCAACAAAGTTATACATAATATGTACAAAATGTAAATACTTCAAAGTTTTAATTATGAACTTATTGTAGTTAAATTTTTGATGAGAATATTTGATGTTGCAGGGATTTATTTACTCTGCAATGATATCTTCATGGGCTATTGACATCTTCATAAGCTTATTCATTGGACCATCACATATTCTAGATTTCATATTCCACGGAAAAATGTAAGTACCCTAAAAGCAGAAATATTTCGCGGAAGAAAGTTTTGCGAGTTTGCTAATCCTGGAACAATTTGCGATAGAAATATTTAGCGAGTTTGGCCTATCGCGAAATTGGTGTAAGTCCCAAAATTGATGTTTAAGCGTATTTCAGCATTAAAACCAAGCTTAGCTAAGCTCTATGTTTACTCAGATTTAAACCCCACTTACATACAGTACAAAACTACAGCTGACTCCTATATAGTGCAGTAAGCCCACCTGTGAGGTAAAGTAATTACCATAGCTTGTTGAAAAACCCTCTGATTAAAGGTGGACTGTACTGAAATTTTGAGGTTATAAACTGAATGCACCATTAGAAAGCCTAGTAGCAGCTGAACCAGTTAGCACAATACCAGCTGGGCTCTATGATGTCATCATGGTACCCAGCTCTGCTAAAACTAGTGAAATACATCATTGCAGGGAGTGAATGCCAGACCAGGCATTGTGTTATTATAAACAGAAAATTTTAATTGAGATTTTATCCTTGTTGCACTAGGCATATCACAAAACGAAAAAATGGGTATGTAGAACAAATGCTAGTTAATATTCCTAGACAATAAAAAGTACAATTTGTTGCAAAAAATTATCAAATGACTTTTGAGTTTGCAATTTGATTGGTCAATAGGCTACTTGTTTATCTCATGAATAACATGCCTACTTATTAGACTGGTGTGTTGAACGTGTAGAGCGTAGTACTAATAATTGCTAGCATCTGTTTTATTGAAGGAACACTGTATTTCTTATAAAACATTTGTGAGAACTCAATATTGCTTCTATCTAGTGTGTCAGAGTTGAGATAATCAAAGAAGAAGTTTTGAGAATTGACATAAAACTAGGTGGAGATAACTCCTAATGCTGATATCACTATGGTTATTTTAGAAATTTTGGGGTTACTTTTTTGCAGTTTAGCATCTATTAACTACTACTAAAACAGTTTAGATATGTTTGTATAGGTATCAAGTAATACTAACATAGTTAATTTGGTGACAAACATTCTGAAATTTTCAGTACAGTCCACCTTTAAGTTCCTACTCTAGGCTACTTACCAATTATGTTACAGAAAGTACTTGCTACTTTTTCAAATATCCAACTATGTATCATATAGCTATATAGCTGCATGTATGGTCTGTTTAAACCAGAAAATATTTAAATCAGTTTGAAAGCAGATATTAATAGCGATGGAAATTATTTGCGAGTTTGTCACTTGCGAAATTCGCAAAAGTTAAAACTCGCAAAATGTATCTGCTTTTAGGGTATTATACAGCCATACCACTATTCTAAAAAATGACAATGATACTGTTCAACACCCTTCCAAAATTGCCACAGCGTTGTCACAGCGTCGTCACAGCGTCGTCACAGCGTTGTCACAGCGTTGACACAGCCGTTTGAACTGTTTTGTGTGATTATGTTGCTACAACACCGGCCTATATGGTTTAGAGGAAACTAATACACATAATACCAATATAGACACAAGTAACTGCTCTTAATCGAATTTATGTAAGTCTGTAACCATCTAGAATGTTTTAGATATCTTGGACTGACCATTGCAATGACCTGCACGTTCGACATGACTGTCGCAGCTGTCAACATCCCACCATTCCAAGCAGCTATCAACTTGGCTCTGTGAGTTAATCACAATTCTCTTTGGTCAAATCAAACCCAATCAGTTGACTCTATAATAAGTACATGTATATTTTTACTAAAGGAAAAATTAAAAAGTTGTTGGTGAAATACTAATTTACAATAGCATAGAGATTATACAAAGTAATTAAACTGGATAATACAGTAGGCCAGAATGCAAATTTGTGACCTCTCACAGCCTACTCATCTAAAGGCGGATTTACTATTTGTAGCAATGGACCAAAGAAACACTAGTACATTATTAGGATTCCATTTGGCTACTTACAATTTATATAAAGTAGCCAAAAAGAATCCTAATAATTTTCGCACCAGATCAATGCTGAAAAATTGATTGATGGTGCAAGCAAGCCATTATGCTAAAACAACAACTGTTAGCCTACTGCCATATTTATCTCTTAACTTTAATAATTTTTTCTCATAATCCCTTTTTTAGTATCCTTGGACTTTGGTTCAGTTTTACACTTGCATCTGCCGTCTCTATTCTGTTTATATCTATTATAGATGTCAGATGATATACTTGTATTATACTTTATGTACATATGGCAGTAACTGTATCTGCATTATGTTATAGCGTAAATGGGTACAAGAGAGACAGTGTAAAAACCTACGGTATGATAACCGGTATGTTAAACAGTGGTCTGGGACTCGGAGCAATGGTTGGGCCGATTGCTTCTGGTGCGATCACAGATCTAGCAGATTTTACATGGACAATGACTGTGATGGCGGGAATTTCCTTCACCATGGTAAGAGCTCAACATACATGCACATTTCCTTACCATATTTACTGCTCTCTAGGGTAAATATTTGATTCAATATACCTTTGCAATGCTGAGCAGAGTTGCAAGCATATAGTATCTGTAATGCCAAGCAGTTTACTAGTAATCTGCATACACACGTAGTTATTGTGCCACCATGCATAATGCTGGTTGCCTCTCTACAGGCATTTACAGGGCATTTTTTACTTTCTTACAGTATTTATTTTGGGCAGCACCTTTGCATACTCGAGAAATCAATTAATTATGGTTGATTGAAAACAACAGAGTATATAACACACTGCAATGGTTGACAATAGTAGATCTACATGTAGTTACATTAGTTAATAAATCTGTTGCATTTTAGCTGTTGGCGCTATCCACCTACCTGATATTCATGCGGATTACTGGGAGACCTCTCAAACCTGATGATGATGTCACTTTAAACAATGATCATAGAGAGCAGAACATAACTGAGTTAACAAATACAGATAAATTCTCCCCAAACACCTACGAAACAATCTCCACTGAAGATGACCACATAAAAGTAGCAAAGAAATTGGAACAATGCTTAGAATATTCTCTTAAGAACTGCACAACCTTGTCTCATGTCCAATTAAAGCAGTAAAATATTGTGATGTGGATCCATCCGCTATGTATTTTACATACCTGTGCAGATAACCACTGCATACTGTTATAATTGAGTAGGCGATGTTTTCTGCCAGGCTGAAGGACGATGTGCGACTGTATACATAACTATCTGTATAATGTTATTAATTCTGCATGACTAATTTCCATAGGACTGACCCTTGCGTATCTGCCCCTTGGTGCCCAATGCGATGTCTTTCCCTTCCTGTCCTTCTCTTTCGACCCCTGTTATTTCTAAGAGTTGACAGACATTAATTTAGAGTAAGTAGAATAAATTAATATTCTTATTGTATTTTTCCCATGATTGGAACAATTTATCACAATTTTCAGTGGCACAAGTCAATATCCTACCCTCGTCAGCAACTCAATTTATTATTGGTTACATGGTTACAAGAGATTATAATTATATACTTATTCATACGTTGGTTACATGGGTTACATATTTATATTTATTTACAACGCCAGTGGTTACAGAAGTTACAAGGTTACATGTTTATAATTATTTACAACGCCAGTGGTTACAGAAGTTACAAGGTTACATATTTATATTTATTTACAAGACCAGTAGTTACAGAAGTTACAAGGTTACATGTTTATAATTATTTACAACGCCAGTGGTTACAGAAGTTACAAGGTTACATGTTTATAATTATTTACAACGCCAGTGGTTACAGAAGTTACAAGGTTACATATTTATATTTATTTACAACGCCAGTGGTTACAGAAGTTACAAGGTTACATATTGTGATGGTACAGGACATTTGTATACGACTCCAACTCCCGGACGAAGCTCCATCGCACCTCAAGTGCTTAGTAGTTGCTATAGCGCTACTCATCTGACACTCACATTCTCATAATTAGTGTTCGTATACTTACCTTTAACTGCATTACATGTCCAAACCATTAATTACTGTCTACATACATGTCTCCATGTGCTAATACTCACTACTTATTCATGTATTGTTCCACTATATAACTGTATATAACTGCATGAATGTTACTAAGTCTTTTTAATGCCTTTTATACCCATGTACAGAGGCCCGACCTCTCAGAATCCATTGATATTCATTTTGTACATGGATTGGACCATTATAAGCAACTTTTGTAGAACCCGACCTGTTTTGGGTCGGCCGTCGGGCTTCCGGTGGCCATCTTGTTGCACAACTTCCGGACGACCACACGTCGTCTTTTCCCGACGTCACGACGGCCGGAAGTCCTTATACTATATAAAGGGCACTGTTTTACTGTTCATTGTCTCAGTCTACACTTGGCTTTCAATAAAGACACATCTATACTTGATACAGAGACTTTCTCTTCCTTTTACTAAGTCATTCGCTTAGCGAACCGCCTACTAGGTCAAACTACTCTCTTTCATTGTATAGTCTGAAGGTCGGACTTGAGATCAGATGGGTCGTCTTTGGCAGTATTTGGGCTACTGAGACCGCTCGATCTTTCATGTAATGCGAAGTCCTATTACCACTCATAGGCACTTCATTTCTGGGTCGATAGTCGTCCAAGGACGACCGCACCAAATCACAGAAACCATTACATTGGTGGCAGCGGTGGGATTCTAAGGTCGTACTCTTACGATACGAAGCGAAGGAAGGTGACCTCGGCCTTGGGTAACCCGACCGACCTCATTCTTCAATACTTCTACGGCGATTAAGGACTCGGACCCGGGAACCTTGGATACGAGAAGGTGACAAACGCTAAAGTGCACCCATAATTCTCGTGGTTCCGCTGGATGTAGCCCGACCTACGCCGGATCTTCAATCAAAGACCGACCTCGGATCCAGAATAGATTGACGGTACTCAGTACGACCATCAGGCCGACCCGGCCTAACAAACTACGGTAGTTAACTAACTACCCGACACCCTACAGACATCCAACCGAGGACGACACGTCCCATTCACTAAAGAGGCTCCATCTATACTCAGCAATGGCTAGCGATATAGACAGGCTAGTAGAGGTAATCGGACAGTACATAGAAGTAGCTCGACCTCAGCCGCCTCAACCCTCTTTCAAGACACCACAGTTCGACGGACAAGGAGACGTCGAGTTCTTTATAGAACAGTTCCTGACCATAGCCGAGGCAAACGACTGGAGCCCGGCAGCCATGTACCTTCACCTAAGAGAAGCTCTCAAGGGACCAGCACAAGAATGTGGCCGACTCGGCACCTCAGAAGGGATCTTCGAAGCTCTACGCGCCCGATACGGGTTAACTGATAAAGAAGCTAGACTCCAGCTCATACAGCTGCGGAAAGATCCCGGCATGTCATTACAAGAACATGCCACCTTAGTCAAGAAACTTGTACATGTGGCTTTCCAGGAACTACCCGAAGCGCACCGCCGGGTATTGGCTGTGGAAAACTTCAGTAAGTCTCTTGAGGACGGACACCTACAGAGACACCTCCTGGCGATAAACCCTAGAGTTGTGGACTCGGCCGTCCGAGCCGGAAATGACTTCCTGCTCGTCAAGGGACCTTCCCATGGAAGTAAAGCACACCAAATCAGGGCAGTCACAGAACCCGAGCCAGAGACACCCCAAGTAAATACAGTGGACTCTGACCTAACCTGGATCAACGACCTAAAGGAGGCCATCCAGACACTCAGCCAAGAAGTCAGACGACTTCGAGGACTACTAGACGCCCCCAGAGCACCAGGACCTCGGAACAGACCCTCCTGGCAGACCAGCAAGAAGCCTGGTCCCCCTCCTCAACGGACTTATGGGAACACTCCCCCACACATCCAGAGCCGCAAGTACCCGAGTCGGGAAAAGGCTCCGGCCCGAGACAGCAGAGGCTGGCACTCGGGCCCTACAAGTTCCTCACACCTCTCACATTTCCATCTCGGAAGACCGTCCCAAGTATCCGGTCGGCAAGGCCGACCCCCCTTCTAAAACAGTAACTCAAGTGACATATGTGAAGCCGCATGTACCTAGCCTGTACATACAAGGACGACTATGTAGCCAAGATGTAACCCTACTCTTGGACACGGGCTGTACGACCAACCTAATATCACCCCGCACCCTGGAGAAGCTGCAGAGACCCGACCTAGAGGTCCTACCAGTAAGTCAGCCGTACGGCAAGATGGCCGACGGCTCGACTCTGAAGTTCGAGGGGATGGTGAGACTACCTATGGTAGTCGGTCGTATCTTCAGCCAAGAACTGTTCCTCATCGGCTCCATACCAGAAGATGGCGTCCTAGGGATGCCCTACCTGACTAAGCACAAGTGTTCTGTAAACTGCCATACCGCTAAGGTATACACCAGCCGAGATCAATGGCCGTGTGTCAATAGAACGGGAAGCACTTATACATTGAGGACGATGCCTGAGATGAAGCCTAGTACACCTCCGCCCGACGTCGATGACCCATGCCGATGTCCTGGACACCCACACAGAGGACCAGGGGCCGAGGAAGGAACGGATAAATCAGTACCTAGTACACCTGCGCCCGACGCCGATGATCAACGCCGACGTCAAGGACACCCCCACAGAGGATCCAGGGCCGAGGGAGGAACGGGAAGCTCATCACTTAGTACACCTGCGCCCGACGTCGATGATCAATGCCGACGTCAAGGATACCCCCACAGAGGATCCAGGGCCGAGGGAGGAAAATGATCATTACCGCCCAGTACAACTCCGCATGGCGTCGATGAACAATGCCGACGCCCTGGCTACCCGATGGGGGGGGGGGGCTAGAAGCCGAGGGAGGAACAGCGAAGAAAAAGAGGCAAGTGGAGGACCAGGGCCGACAGGCTAAAAAGCCGCGCATCCAGGAGCGTAGACAAGGCGCAAACCGCCTCGAGGAAGGTGCTGTTGACTATTTCCAGCACCCGATATTCCCGCCGCCCGACTGGGGCAGAGGTTCAAAAGGTAGACCCTCCTACGTCCGGATGCTTGCGCCCTACACTAGGGAACACAGACCCCTACCATACAGGAGGAAGGCCCGGTGGAAGCGAGGCCGACCCCCAGAGGTTACACTAGAAAGAATTCATCACAAATGGGCTGCCCAGACGACTACCTGTCGTAGGCCGACACGGCCAGGCCCGTGTTTACTCTCCAATTCAACAGACGGATCCGGTGACCCAGACAACCTTGAGATCAAAATAGATCTAACAACCGGGGTCAGACAAGTGCACTTCCGCCGCAACTTAGTTCTACTACATGGTGAGAAGCCAACTGTTGCAGACATAACGTCGCACACCACAAGGAGAACCAGGGCAGCCCCCACACCTATAAAAGGCCAGGATCCAGATGGATCCCACAGTACCTTCAACACCACCACTCGGTCAACACCTAGTCGGACAACAGAGCACTCTATTCAAGACTCATCAACGAGGGCGGTGCCCCCCCCCCCCCTAGTCGGCCTACTAATGGACTTGCCAGGTGAGCCAATAGACTTGGACGAGGTACTGTTGCTTTTGGACGACGACGACTTATATGCTGATCTCGGGAACTCCTCGAGGGAGTAGGTCGTGCCAGTCGGGTCGGGTCATACTGAAGTACCTTCGGTACTTCGGGACGATGCCGTCCTAACCGACTCGGACATGCACCGCCTCCCCTCCGGGACGACCTCGGACACGCATATGTACTCCAATGATATTGTACACAGTGTGACAGAGTCGGGTGACGAGGACGACTCGGCCTACGCAAACATTGATAATTTAAATGATCAACCTCTTGTATCTACACTTTCTCTTATAGAGACCTCTCCAGAGACGCCTATGCCGCAGTCTCAACTTTGCTGGATCTCTCCACGGACCAGTAGTGATATACGTCGGACAGCCCGATGTAAAGGAAGGAACTCCTATTGTCGACTATGTAGGCTAGAAGGGACGGAGAACATCATCAAGGCTCACACACGCCAACACTTTACCCAGTTCTTCTGTTCCTGTGGAGTCAGCGCCCGTGATGCAGAGACTGTCTATCGGCATCAAGACCAGACAGGCCACGGAGCCATCCAATATGAAGTGGATTCCCACATGTTCCAGCTTTTCCTCAAGGCGATGAAGCTAGACAAGAGGGTCGCCTACCCCTCATGCATCCCAGCAGACGTAGGACCAAAACCTTTTGCTATACCAGCTCCTCCAGAAGCTGAAGCCAGAGCAGCAGTGGTGCGGCTGACACCTCCTCCTGCCCCAAAGAAAACAAGTAAAAGAAAGTCGCCCTGGGAGCGACTAGGCAGCCCAAAGCGGCCACAGGCTCGCATGGACCCTCCAGCCTTGGACCATAGAGGGACTGATACTTACGACATACCCAAACGTCGGCCCCGGCCGCCTAAGGCCAGATCCGGATCAGACAAGGCTGTCCCATTGTCGACCAGCCCTCCAGATACTAAAAACACAAAGAAGACTCTTGAATCCCGCACGCCTACAGCAGAATTCCAGAAGGAGAGAGAACGATTGTGTGCCACTTTAAGCAATCGTCTCAGACGCCTCAGGCACCAATTGCACATACTCCAGCAGAGACTTCTTCACTCACACATTAGATACCGGCTCACTATAGTCCAGCAGACAGAAGCCGTACAAGACGAAATATCCCTCCACCAACGGCTCACGGAGCAGATCCTTAAACACTCTCGAAGAGATAGTGCCAAGGATGGGGGTGGGCTATGTGATGGTACAGGACATTTGTATACGACTCCAACTCCCGGACGAAGCTCCATCGCACCTCAAGTGCTTAGTAGTTGTTATAGCGCTACTCATCTGACACTCACATTCTCATGATTAGTGTTCGTATACTTACCTTTAACTGCATTACATGTCCAAACCATTAATTACTGTCTACATACATGTCTCCATGTGCTAATACTCACTACTTATTCATGTGTTGTTCCACTATATAACTGTATATAACTGCATGAATGTTACTAAGTCTTTTTAATGCCTTTTATACCCATGTACAGAGGCCCGACCTCTCAGAATCCATTGAATTGGACCATTATAAGCAACTTTTGTAGAACCCGACCTGTTTTGGGTTTTGGGTTACATATTTATATTTATTTACAAAGCCAGTGGTTACAGAAGTTACAAGGTTACATGTTTATAATTATTTACAACGCCAGTGGTTACAGAAGTTACAAGGTTACATATTTATATTTATTTACAAGGCCAGTGGTTACAGAAGTTACAAGGTTACATATTTATATTTATTTACAAGGCTATATGTTCAGATTTTATTATAGTGCCAGTAGTTACACAGCTTACATGGTTTGCGTTCATTTAATACAGCATAATTCTTTGATAAAAACCAGTATATTGCATTTAGTTTTCTGGTTTCATTATTATAAGTTGTTAAATCATCTTATTGTCAAGTCTTTGTCGACGCTTTTTGCGGGAGCTCCTCGTTGTTGGCCCTACAAGTAGAATGTACACTGTATGTTTATCACTGCAATATGTAGCTTAGTTGAGTGTTGCACAGATTGGATGTTGATAGAATTGATAGCTGCCTTCAATCAAATTTATAAGCTTACCTTCATACAACTTCCTCTGTTTGGGCTGGGGTGTCAAAGTACCGTTGCCATCATCAGTATTGCTCCACCGATTTTCTGAAATGCAATTTGAGATATAGTCATGCAGGATGGTGGGGGTCACAACATTTTATAGGCTTATATTAATTTGACACTGCTTGTCATCTTGTTGATGATGCTCATTGTATTTGTGCAAAATGCAATAATGTGTATACACACATTTCCGACATCAATAAATCTTCCCCTGTCGACATTGCCCTTAGAAAAGTAGCCAAACGCTTATAGTTGACTTCTCTTTTTAAGTGGCTGGTTTCGCATTTTGGTTGATGGTCTTTGAATTCGGACCCTACACTGTGTGCTGTCATGGTGTTGATTGGCCTGTTCAATGGATCTCTTTCTATTACCTTATTACTTCTGCATGTCATGATACATCGTGCATAGGAACACCATAGTTATGTACACACCTTGGTCATTGCTCTCCGGAGTTGGTGTTTGTGTCAAAATATGTGTTTGAAGAGGGTGCTCCTCCACTCTGGTTGGTTGCTCATCCAGTCTAGTAAGCTGCTCCTCCATTCTGGTAAGTTTCTCCTCTACTCTGGTTGGTTTCTCCTCCACTCTGGATGGTTGTTCTTCTACGCTGGTAGGTTGTCCCTTGGCGCTAGTCGGCTGCTGCGTCTCCTCCGTGCTGGTTTGTGGGCTGGACATGTTTTCTGAAAATAAACCTATATATTTACGTCTTCACAACATGTATGTATGTATGTACACATGTGTACATGTATGTATCGTGATTGTAGTGGGCCCTGCATAGTTTCACTGCACACTAAAATTATATCAGTGTAGTTGAAATATATTTACCTGTGTAATCAACGCACCGCCTGCAATTTCGCATGATCTGCTTGCCATCCACTGTAAAGAATATCTGACTTAAAGCATGCTAAGAAAGCAGCCATTGTATCATAGATTACATGTAGATGTATACTTTTAGGATTTAAACTTTTCCACAATTAGACTACTTCCTTCCTGTTTTTTGGAGTTAGCAGCATAAACTTTGATCAATTGGGTAAAGCAGCTCAAGCCACTAAACTACAGTACAGTAGATTCTGCTTAATTCAACCTCGGATAATTCAAAAACTTGGTTAGTTCAAACCGTTAGCTTTAGTCCATGATGAGCACTATACAAATGGTTTCAATTAAGTGAACTGATCTTACAATCTAGATTCAGGCCTAATTGAAACCAATTGTGGTGGTCCCGTGGGGTTTGAATTACAAGCGATTTTATCTGAAAGGCATGATATGCTTAAATGAAAAGTATACTTCTGTCCTGTTACAAGTGTAACAAACTCGCAAAGGTTGTTTACAGTTGAAGCTAGCCAATTTTCTTTTTATAAGCCGAAACATCTCAAATTGCAATGCTATCACAACAAAAATTCAATATTATATATTACCATCACAGAATCGCCTCCTCACACTCTCCATAGCACAAACTCCTCTATATTCCCTGTAGAGCCATTCAATGTGTGGTGGCATTTCTTTTTCGTAGAAAAAAAGGCCCGGTTCGCCTTTAGGACTTCCTTTTTGGAAATACAATTCTTTCTACAAGTACACACGCATTGTACTTCATGTTAACTCAAAAGCTTGCCAATCGTTGTGCTCTCTTTCTCAGTATAGTAAACAAGCATAACTCGGGATCACATGGGTCGTCTTTGGTAGTTCTTTGACAACTGACTCCGATCAATCATTCATGTAATGAGAAGGCCTAGCACCACTCATAGGCACTTCATTTTTGGCCGGGAGTCGTCTTAGGACGACCATACCAGAAACCAAAAACCATTACAATATTGTTGAAATATTTAACAGCATGTATAGTCATAAAAATGTAAACTAGATTAGCCATTGAAGAGGATTAAACCAGTTAGGCTACTATATGTTGGGCCAAATTGTTTATATGGAATAATTATTGACCTTGTACTGATATAAACTATTTGGCAATTACAAGTATAAGCATCAACAAAACCATATAACAGATTTTTCTGGGACAACTATGTAGGTTAAGCCCAGAATGATAGACATCCTTATGCTAGCCATGAATAAATAGTTTGGATTAATCTACAGTGATTCGTGACCATGGCCAATTTTGGAAATATACAATCTAGGTGTAAATTATTTACCTGGATATACTGTAAATCCACAATAGAGCTAAAAAGCACGTCAATATAAGGCACAACTGGTGATTTAGGTCTCATGAAAAACACTGGCTATGTCACTAACTACTTTCTTAAGCAGCTAATGTGACTTGGTCATTAGGGCAACTAACTTCTAATTATGTGACTTACGTTTTTTGTCCTCGATAAATGATTTCTATTGCAATCTTTCTTGAGGCCTCAGAACATGAAGAGTCAACTTTTGTTTCTCCCAAGATGTTGATTGTTGCATTCATTTTTTTAACAGCCCTTCGATAGACACATCTCCCTTTCTCCTCAAACACGCCATATATGTTCACATCTTCGCATTGTTGTTCAGCTTAAAAAGAATGAATTCAGTAATTCAAAAACATAGCTTACACATGTATACACTTAGTTTGAGATTATATACTAAACATAGGAAATATTAAACATCGGAATTGCTAAATTTTTAACGAACGCTGTTTAGTTCATGCAAGCACAAGATTGGCCTGTAGCCAACCTTCTGATTTCCCAGTTTAGCTAGTTTTTTTTGTAACCCTGAAAATTTAGGCATAAATGATCAATTTATTTGTCAGCACTTGGAAACTTGATGTTCATTCACCATGACAACAACATACATTGTGCATGTAGTTAATAAAGTATAACACAGAAGGACCCAAAATAGACACGATATGATCATTTATGTAAACATTTATAAGGCACACAAAAATTTTCATATTTACATGTATACACATGCTGAAGAAAAGCAATAAATCATTTGGATTAAACTCAAATACCTTTTGCTATATGCCAGGTATCAAATTGATGCTTGACTGCTGGCCAGTGGTCCCTCATGTAAGCCTTGATGCTAATGTGCTGATCCGTTGTGAGAGTAGCAACTTCCAGGCTTAGTTTGGTTGTTTCCTCTCTACACCTCTTCAACCCTTCAAGCTCCATCGCAACAGAAGAAGTGGCTTCTGTACACTATGATTACAATAGAAATCACTAATATATTTTGAACATACATGTACACTGCAAGACTGTGTGTAATTATGATTCTTAGACTTCATATTACCTTTATGAGACAAGATGAGACTATTTTGCTAGTTTCAGCATCCATGAGACTGTACACAGCATACATGGCTGAATGACCAGGAGAGTCATAGCGCCCATCTCCGTTCAGGGTCAATGGCCGAGCTATAGAGGAAACTAGTTCATTTTGCTGGTTATTGTAGATGTGCCTGATTGCCTGTTAAAAACAAACAGGTATAAATACCCATCCCTAAATGTGCTCTATGTCTAATGAACATCTATTGCATACAACTGTACCGTGCTATTGTATATTTAAAGGCAGTAAGTATAGTATGTATGCACATGTAGTTGCCACACTAGGTACATTATACATATAGCTTACATGCACATACCTATACAATCTACAGGCGTGTATAGAAAATATTATATCTATAAGTTAAAATTTTTAATACATACACCGTTCAAATATCCTTTTTGATAATTGAAGAAGGTTCGATCACTGAAGACTTTGAGATTAATAAACCTCAAAGCACGAAGGAACTTCCTAGGTAGCAGACCAGCAAACAATATGGAACTTGCGATAGACATGTTGATCAATGGCAACCTTTCACGCACATCCGAATTCTGCCAGATTCTAGTATTGCCACAAGCAACACACGTTGAGTTGAATGCAATCATGGCACCCATCTCATGGTGCTGAGTTGTATCGCAATTGCCAGCACACTTTGCGCAAACTTGAAGAAGCTCCATTAGCCGATCATGGGTCACAATGTATTTAGCCTCTTTAAAGAAACATTGCCTACAACAATGATCATACATGTAACTGTAACATGTAACATGTAAATATATACATGTATATGTAGTTGACATTAATATCAGAGATATCCTGTTGCATATAAACAAAGCAGACATAGCAGACACACATAGGGTTTACAGTAGTATGTTTCTACATGTAGATAAAAATACACTTACTGGTTGCCTCAGAAACAGATGAATGGTAAAGATAGAATTGTTCACAATACCAGAGGCTTACCTCACTTTATAAACTTCAGAGTTCTCAACCTGCTCTTCATCAAACTTTATGGCATCATCTTCATCGGCTGCCCACTCTTCCTCAGAATCTGAATCCTGGAAGACAGCAATAAAAAGGTTACATGAAATATTTGGAACTACTGTTGTCTTGTGAACTAGGCTTTTTGCCCTTATTTGTACAGGCTAGCATCATGATATTTACTGAAAACTACTATCTTCAGCACCTCACCTGCATTTACACATAGAATTTAGTACATTGTAATTATTACATAAGTGTATCCATGAAAGTAATTAGTACCTTTATGTACACAAAGAATTTAGTACATAGTGCAAGCCTACATTGTCATTGTTACATAAGTGTATCCATGAAAGTAATTAGTACCTTTATGTACACAAAGAATTTAGTACATAGTGGAAGCCTACATTGTCATTGTTACATAAGTGTATCCATGAAAGTAATTAGTACCTTTATGTACACAAAGAATTTGGTAAATTTGTGTTAACTTAGTAACTATTACATAAGTGTAGGCCAACAGAAAGTAATTATTACATAAGTGTACACATAGTAATTAGTACTTTACCGTTGATGGACTGGAGCTGCTCAATTTGGAAGGAGATTTCTGAATTGTTTTAGAGCTGGTCAATATAGAAGCAGTGACAGCACTAGAAGTAGTTGAAGTACATGTCGTTGTAGTCATAGCAACATTAGTGGTAGTGATCGTAGTGGTAGTGCTAGTCAGGGTAGTAGTGAAGGTAGAAGCTCTAGTAGCAGCAGTTGTACTGGGGATTGGAGTTTCCATGGGTTTGGACATAATTTGCAAGCTTTTAGAAGTGCACCTAAGCCCATCTATGCCAGTGCTAAAAATATACAATCATAGAATGGTAAACAATAATATAATATGAAAAATGAAAAATGAAAAAAATTGAAGTTTGAAAACTTCAAACACTATAACACAATGTATAGTAACTATAAGGATTTTACATACATTTTACTCTCAGTCTGAGTTGCTTCAGATCGGAACCGTGGCTTGTCTTGGTTTATAAAGCTGTGCTCCATATGTGTACCTAAAAGTGATATGCACCATTATCTTAAGACAAAAGCATTTTGATATGATGTTTCCAAATGATCTTTCAAAATATTGAACTTTTGCCAAAATCTACGTAGGCCCTATATACACGTATATAATGTTTACTAAAGCTATATGTTGGTACTGAAGATTCTAGACTGACATGTGCAGGACAATTCACAATTCACAATATGGCATTGCCAATAAAAGCATAAACTACAACTTACTCGAGTTGGCCATGACGACTGGTCTCCCAGTGGCTATAGATATTCGGCCTGGCCTAATGTTTGCTAGTGAGTTGCTAGTTGGTTTAACTCTGGCAACATCCTCGCCACTATCCACACTACTAATTCTAGCATCACCACCTAAAGGGGATGCTAAGTCATCTAATGTCTCCTCATCCACATTTCGTTGACGTGATGTCCCAGCTGTCGATTGCTTCACCTTTTTGCCAGTTGGTCTGCAATGATTTGCAACTATATTAGATAAACATGTTGCGAGGGCTGGAATAAGATGACAGAACAAGCAAAATGTGTGCACATACAGATTTTCCATGCCAGCAATTTAATTTTTATCAATTCGAATTAAAGTCCAGTATCAGCTCTAATTTTCAAAATTCACTAGGAGTAAGTACGTACTCATCGCTATCATCGTTGTCATTATTATCATTCAAGAGCTGACGTATGATGCTCTTTCGTTGTCTTTTAGAAGGAGTCGGCGTGAAGTTCTTCTGGCGTGGTGTTTTATCCTCTTGTGTAGCCCGAGCATTTGATGGAATTGAACCTGGTATCAATCTCAGCCTAAAATAAATCAGCAGTAACCAGTAGTTCGATAAATGAAAAAGAACAATTACCTTTGAATCTGCAAAACAGCTAACAATATTTGGCAGTGTGTTGCAGGGAACTGCACAAAACACTTGAATTTTTATGTAGCAGTATTATAAACAGATAGCTAGGCATATGAAAAATCTTTTAGCATAGCAGAACAGCAGACTACAATTCCCATCATAGATTTCTATCGCATGAACAAATAAATCATAACATTATCCTAACCTCTACACTCATGCTAAATGTTCCAATGAAAAATATTGCAGTAGTCACTTGTAATAAAAATCGAGGAGATATCTGCAAATGAGATAGATGATTCTGACTTAGTTCTATTTTAATTTTCATTTTGATTTTCATTTTGTGGTACCAGAAAAACAACCTACCTTATTTTGTCATCCTTCATCAGTCTGTATTGGTGATAGTTACTAAAGTCGTCAGGTTTGAAATGTCTGAAACACAGCCTAGAACAGGGATGCCCAAACTTTTTGGTGGAAAGGGACAAATTCTAAAAGTGCACCGGGGGAAGGGACACCTAGTTTTGCTGCTGCATTTATACAGTTATTAAAAAGACAATTTAATCATGATACAATACGAGTTATTTTATAGTTATAACACATGTATTCATTGAGTTTGTTTCAACCAAAGTATAACAGCAATTTAGTCATCCACTTTTTGGAGTACACGAAAAAAATGAAGGTAGAAGCAGACTGACGAATTTTGCGCTGTTATTCGCCGTGAATTGACGGTGGAGCGACAGGCTGTTACAAAATTGAGCGAAAATGCCTTGTTCGCCAAATATCAGGCATGCTATGTTTAATATTTCATGTTTCGCTTTCAATCACGCTGGCTTCTGATTGGCCAGCAAAGTTTTTACCGACTCCATTCCGCACTTACGTCTGAAAACAAAAATTCAAAATTGAATATAATGTGAGTGTCCACATAGGAGGCATAAAAATATTTACCTGCATTGGCACACATGCTCAGACTAGAAATTGCATGCATGGAGGAAACATGGCTAGTATGTGTTGTTCAGTGGGAAAAAAGTTTTCACACTGGCTAAAGTGGTGGAAACGCGGCGAAAATATTCGCTAGTCCAATTCAGCCTTAAGGTTAAAATAATTTATGTCAGCAAATTAAATAAAAATTGTAATGAATCTTTTATGCGTGTTACATGATTCACTTGTGAACACAACTATTAGTGGGCGACATGGAATTGTCCTTTATTTTGTATCATCCTAAAGTCTGTGTCTCTTTAGTAGCTGCCTGGTATGTTGGTCAACCAATCTTGTCTGATTTTTGCTTTTAATATAGTTTAGGCGACTGAACATACTCTCACACAAGAATGTGTTACCAAAGAGTGTCAACAGTTTGACAGCAATTTTAGATAATTTGGGGTAGCTGCGCTTTCCACTTGACTCTGCCTTCAGCTCTTGGCACTGTGACTAGGTCAATCGGGCCATCAATTTTCTGTAGGTTTTAAATCTTTGACTGAAATATATGTCTATGTCAGCTCTAAATATTTTGGGATTTCCAAATGTGGGGATTTTTTGACATCGTGATGTACTTTTGACTTCGACTTGAGCAGGGTAATTGCTTTCACTTCTCAGCCACAAAAAAACATGTTTGCATGTAAAATTTGAGAAGTGGTGAAGGGACACCAAAATCCATGCAAAGGGCCACTGTGTCCCTTAGGGACACATTTGGGCATCCCTGGCCTAGAATCTGCACTGAGATTAACCTCTTTTTGGTGAATCTTGAGGAATCTCACCCACTTTTCCCTCAAATATGGGTCTGTAGGAAATCTTTGTAGATGTTCAGCGCCATCGCAAAATGCAGCAGAACAGTACCTGGTTTTACCGTGACTAGCCATCGAGAAGTGTTAATAAAAATGCTCCTTGCTTCAAGCTAGGCTATCGCTATAATGAGCTTTGCTTTGGAAAGCTGAATTCACAAAATTTAAATTAATTTCAATCTGAGAAATTGCAACAAGCATCCAGCTGTAAACTGAAAGCTTTTATTAGTCTTGACTTAGTTGTTGACATTATGAGTATTGGGTACTGCTGGTATTGGCCACCACCCGCAATCCAAGCTAGGATTTCAGCTAATTCAAACGCGGCACTTCATTGGCTGATTGCCGCCAATACCTTTATACGCAGTAGTTTCCACTCTGTATCCACAGTAACAGAGTAAACAAGATCCACATCCGTTTTAATTCAATATGGCCGATAATGAATTGATAATGTTTTTTTATCAGCTGGTAATAAGCATGCCTGTCAATATTATGTTTATTTTGTTGAATAATATAAAAATTAACTACATAATACATAGAATGCTGCATTTAAACCTGTGGTTTCAGTAGTACTTTAAGTCTGTTTTGAGACTCGGTGCAACTCTAAAAAAATGTAGGTAATACTTTTTACTAGTGCTGCATGGTGCTTGAGTATTGTCAAGTTGTCAATATTATTTTTTTATTCATTCTTTAGTAGTAAAGAATAATTTTACTTACTCGTAGATAACGAATCCAATCCAGCAAAGGTTGGGGCGATCATTTGGTTTTCTCCAGAGAACATGATGAAAATGTTAATATGTAGGCGCTACAAACACCCTCGATAACGCAACGTCAAACTGCGGGGAATTTTCTATAAGAATGGCGGTCGCTTTTTCGACCAGTTTCAAAATTGGATTTATGGTGTGAAAGACTGCAATTAGGCTAACAATGTTTACATCTCCTGAAACTAGAGATTCTGCGAACGATGTCGCCAGTGCTCTCTACTCTGTTAGTAAAATATCTAAATATTTATAAGCATTTAAACTTGTACTATGTTCAGAGGCCATAAAATAATATAATTCTTCTTAGTTGATCAAGTCTGACCTTACCTGCCCCTGCAGACAAGTCTCCTTTACCATTTCCTAAATTATTGTTGTGATTTGTGGCAAATTCACAGATAAAATGTTATTTTTGTAATGAAAAAATTTTTTTCCGTCGACCATTTTACTTAATGTAACCAGCCAATCAGGGTTCAGAATACTTAGGTTTCCATAATAAAGAAGACAACTCCTCTATTGTTGATGCTATTTATACTACAATACGTGCTTGGATTACACATGTACCCCCAAGCTCCATGCAAATCTTGTATAGTGAGTCATACAAGCAATACTTGCAGTTGCATACTGCTTCCATGTAGATGTAGATGTACATGACTGTAGGCTACAAGCACAGCTTGTTACTGCTCATGTCATATGACATATGGATATGGTTGTAGAATATTAATAATTATGATATAAGCATTAGCATATTGTTATTATTAGTACATAGCCATGCATCCAACATACCACAGTCACTGTGCTGCTATATATCCTACATCTTCCATGCTACATTTTTGTCATACTATACATAGCAGATCTATTCTACCCCTGTTACATGTTCTAAATATCTTGGAATACCTTACGGTTTTGCATTTGTAGAATATTTACATTGTACAATCTATTAAATTATGTAGTGCTATAATAAGTATAGTCACCTAAGATTATTACACATTAGAATATATATTACAGTATTATGATGATGACATACATAATAATATACATATATATAATATATGTGTGTAATTATGTAATGATATAATATGTAGCATAAAACTTGAGTGAAAAGATGTAATCATGTTAGCATTAAAATAGTTTTGTGCTATAGCAGTGGTGTCGAGTCTACTACATGCTACATAGTTCTTGTACAATTCTCTCAATCCACAGTTTTCGCTGTTTATACATTTTCACCAATCTGTGCTATATAAGATTGAAAGATCCATCTCCAGTGTACATCTGTTATTCAGTGGAATATTCTGGATGTCATCTACTGTGTACATCCACTATTCAGCTGGCAGTCACTGCATGCCTCATTGCCTGCAACAGCTACATAGTGAATCATTCATTATAGTAACGTTATGCTGCTGGCACAGTGCCAATAGCCTTCCAGTAAAAACTTGGTGTAAGGGCAGGCAATTGACAAAAACATGGAGTTTAATTCAAACCATTGAAAACACCAATTTCACTGCAGGACGGGTAGAAATACTATTGCATACATAATAATATTATACAATGTAGATTGCTTATTACATACATGTATATAACTTGGTGAATGGTTATCCAGCAAATAACTTATTATATTATTATATCTAAAGAATGAAGTGAACACATCAATAGAGTAATAGAATGCATACATGTATATTACATGTATGTACAGCAATTATACATCATGAGGCCAGTGATAATGGAATATGAGAGCAGGGAAAGAATACAAAATTAAATTATTACTATTTAAGTTGGTTAATATTTCAGATACATAGAGTTGTATAGGTTTGATGATAGAATTTCAGTGTTGGAGCTGTTTCTTATTTACCAAATGCACATATGCAGGTTTTGGCTATGAATTGATCTCTAGGGTCCTGGTGACACATCGGATAGTCTGGCAGAATGCCGAGGACGATTTTGAGCCAGGGCAGAGCAAAGGTTGTTTAGATGGCAATCCAAGAGTGTTGCTGGGAGAAGTTTTGTTTATGTGATCCATGTATCGATCATGATTTTACATTATTTTGTTATCTGAGTATTCTGCAGAAATGGTAAAAAGTGACGTTGCAGGATTCAAACATCTGAAAAGTGACAACGACGACCCTTTAAACAGCCATGATTCTGGTGGCAAGCCAAGAGTGTGGCTGAGAAATCTTGTTTTTGTGACCTATATAATTGTTATAATTATATGATCTTTGAGCTATGGTAGAAAAGATGAAAAGTGTATTTCAGAATTGAGGCCCATGGTAAGACAGAACTGAAAACAACCGAGGTAAAAAGTATCATTTCAATTTCTTATAATTATATAGACACTGTATACATTCTACATGGCTAAGTTGGTATCAACTGCTTGATTTAATACGGTTGGAAAACAAGTGTTTGAGTTCATACAATTGGAAAACAGGTTGCACTTGTAGAATACATTATACAATATGCTTAATTGCAGTCTATCTATTTAGCATTTATTATGCAATGCACTTTATTCTATTCAAGATAAAACAAGTCTATTTTCTTCTGAATGACTGTATTTGAAATGTCTATTTGACTGGGCTGTAAATCTAATGTGAAATTTAATTGCACACAATTGAATTGTTAATTATATTTGATACATCTTTATCACACATGCAACAGTAGTATAGTCAGTGCAGATCTGCACAGACACCCGGTCATTTCCGCGTCTTATTAGCCCTAGATCCAAAAACTCCCCGGGCGGACGACCACCCCACCCGTCCTCTCGCCCCCTCCCTTTCCCTAAACCTCACTCTATGTGCAAAGCCCTAGAACCTACCCCCCGATCGCGGGTGGGGTTTCAAAAACCTCATCGGCTGTTCCGTAGAACCCAGTCTAAAGAGCAAACCCCTCGCCCGGTCCCACGGCTCGGGCGAGTGGGGCGCGCGCGTACGCGCGCGCCCCCCCGCCCCGCGAACCCCACCCGTCCTCCCTCCACCCGTCCCCGCCCCTTCCCACCCCTCCCCACCCCAAACCCCTCCGCCTCGCCCTCCGCCTCGCGGCGGTTCTCGTTTGCGAGTCCAGCCGTGGCCCCACGCCGCCGTCCCCCCGCCCATCCCCCGCCCCTCCCCCGCTCTCCCGCCCCAACGACCCGTCGCGGCCCTCGCGGGCGGACCGTCGGCTGGAGTAGGGTGAAGCGAAGGAAAATACGGGTTAGAGTAATGGTGTGTGATGTATTCTAGAATAGATGATATACTACCATGAAAAATATGAGTCAGGGTAATGATACGCGAGTTTGTTTTAATTTTCAATACGTTTGAGAGTAATAATATAAAACTAAGTGATAAAAAACCTGATACACAACTATGAAAAATATGAGTAAGGGTAATGATACACAAGTTTGTTTTAATTTTCAATACGTTTGAGAGTAATAATATAAAACTAAGTGATAAAAAACTTGATACACAACTATGAAAAATATGAGTAAGGGTAATGATACACGAGTTTGTTTTAATTTTCAATACGTTTGAGAGTAATAATATAAAATCAATCGATAAAAACCGATATACGACTATGAAGAATATGAGTAAGGCTAACGATACACTTGAGAGTAATAATATGAAATCAATTGATAAGTAGACACGAATGAGTGTGAATGACAAAAGTTTTTGCCTCAAAACTGTGCAGTGGCGGGGAGGAGACGCTCGCCGAGGATGGAGTCTAGAATGGCACAATCGTAGAATGTTCTCCCGCTCTTGGAAGTCTTCTGTCCCTTGTACACCATCACGGAGGGGAGGAGGTCTTTCATCGAAACTGCCAGACGTCCCGGAAGGAAGACCTCTCCCTTTCTTTCTTCGTTTCCAATCCGACACTCGTAGGTGGCAATGGAGTTGCTCGCATTATCACCATCACCGCATCTTGGGACGTATGCGGGTCGGAGCGCGGTCACCACCAGCACAGAACCAACGGGGAATGAAGATAGCGTTTGCACTCGAAAAAATTCTTCCAACTGGGCCAAGGTCTTCTTTCTCAAGTCACCGGCCAGCTTTTTCATGGCTGCTCCTGGCAGGGAGCACACGCTCTCGATACGGTTGAATGTGTTTTGTCCTTTAGCGGTCTCCTGCTGTCCCAAGTACACCATGATCCTAGGTGGAAGGGTAAGGTCCTTTAGCTCCTCTTCTTTGACATCCGCTAGCTTGGGCATGGCGTGACGAATGTTGGTGTGAAAGCTGATGCAATGTCTCATCCCCTTGTCATCCACATAGCTTGCCCTGGCTAAGAATACTTTTCCGAATGCCGTTTCAACCACCGAACCTCCACTCACTTCTAGCACAGTTCCTGGCTCTAGCTCTGACAACTTCACCGTTGTCTGCAGAGAGCTCCTCTTCTCCGCTCCCATGCTCCTACAATAACGAAAGTGGTGTATATAGATCCGACAAAGTGGTTAAACGGGAGAAAGATAGTACGGTAATTTATAGATATACGAACAGGGCTACTTACATTAGGGTTGCCGCCACTGCACGAGCTTTCTCCAGGCTTAGTCCCCCGTTCTTTTTCTTCCCCTTGCAAGGGGACTTGGTAGCTTTTTTTCCCTTCGTCGTCGTCTCACCACCATCCATTTCTTCCGTAGCCGTATCGGCTCCGTGGCCATCATCATCATCATCATCTGATATTACAATCACCTGGGATTTCTTCTTTTTCTTAGCACAGATTTCATCTCCTTTTGGGTTCTTCCTCTTCTTGGTTGTTGTGGTCTCGCCCCTATCCGAGGCCCGCTCCGGGGAGGACGGAGAGTCCGCCATGTTAGAAAGATCCTTTCGGGCAAGACTCCCCACTCCTATTATTTTCCCCTTCTTCCGTGCCTCTTTTAACGCATCCACCTCTTCTTTCCTCTTCTGACTGCACTCTTCTTCTTCAATAATTCCATCCATTTGTGAGTCCGTTAAGCCCGCAAATAACTCTTCTTGGTTTTGGACTATGTTGTCAGTATCCATTGATAATGTACTATTGTAGTAGTGTAGCTGTACAGTAGTGATGTGGTGAACTTTGAATGCTGAGACTGTGATCCCACTCTCCCTTTATACAACTGCTCATTTCTTGACTCCTCCCTTTTTTTTTATCCAATCCAAATGTGACCCGATGCACCCCGATGTGAATCCGAAGCCTCCCGATGCACCCCGATGTGAATCCGAAGCCTCCCGATGTGAATCCGAAGCCTCCCGATGCATCCCGATGTGAATCCGAAGCCTTCCGATGCATCCCGATGTGAATCCGAAGCTTCCCGATGCATCCCGATGTGATTCCGAAGCTTCCCGATGCATCCCGATGTGAATCCGAAGCTTCCCGATGCATCCCGATGTGATTCCGAAGCTTCCCGATGCATCCCGATGTGTCCCGATGTGTCAATTCACATCGGGGTGCATCGGGATGCATCGGGAAGCATCGGAATCACATCGGGATGCATCGGGAAGCTTCGGATTCACATCGGGATGCATCGGGAAGCTTCGGAATCACATCGGGATGCATCGGGAAGCTTCGGATTCACATCGGGATGCATCGGGAGGCTTCGGATTCACATCGGGATGCATCGGGAAGCTTCGGAATCACATCGGGATGCATCGGGAAGCTTCGGAATCACATCGGGATGCATCGGGAGGCTTCGGATTCACATCGGGGTGCATCGGGAGGCTTCGGATTCACATCGGGGTGCATCGGGAGGCTTCGGATTCACATCGGGAAGCTTCGGATTCACATCGGGGTGCATCGGAAGGCTTCGGATTCACATCGGGGGGCTTCGGATTCACATCGGGGTGGTATTGCCAAGGGTGGGGAAATGGTTAGACTCCGCCCACTGAATACTACTATTTAAGGTATGAGTTTCTCACTTTAGCAGTATGAACAATCAGCCTCTAGTCAACAGAGTGAGAGTAAACAGAGACAGCTACCTACTAGTCAGTGCGTGAACAGAGATGTCAACAAGTAGAACATAAGGTTAGTGTTAAATGGAGTAATTGGCAGCAATTGTGAAGTGTTTATTGTATAAAATGCTATCAAGCTAAAAAATGACTCACACCCTACTGCTATATATTTTTATAAGGAGACTAAACAGAGACACCTACCTTCTAGCCAGCACATGATCAGCAGAGATGTCAACAAGTGAAAAAGAAGGTTAGTGCTAAATGAGGTATTTGGTAGCAATTGTGGATTGTTTATTGTTTATGTAGTGTGAAGTAAAAGAATAATAACTTACACCCTACCATTTTTTTTATAGGGGGAGAGACCTCTCGTCAGGTCGAGCACACCTGTCAACTATGCGGTCTGGTTCTCAGAACAGCGTTTTCTCTAGACAGGCACACGAAGAGAATGCATGCACAGGCTCACCCGCACAAGTGCCCCGTTTGTGGCGGATGTTTTGATGGGAGGAGAAAGCTAAGTCATCACATGAGGCGATTTCATAGCGAGGGTAAGGTGGAAAAAGATGAGGGAGGTGCAGAGAAGTTTGATGATGTTTTCTGGTCTAAACCGCCAACAGCTGAAGAGGGGGATGAGATGGGGGTGCTACTAGCCCGCTATTGGAGCTCCATCAGGTCCGCAATACACTCTCGTCCCGTGGAAGATATTCTCAATGTTCGAGTGTGGAGAGGGGAAGGTGAAGACGAAGGAGATGAAGAGGTGTGGACTAAGTTGAGAGCAATGTGGAAGAGAGTGCCTTGTACTGTGAAGATTAACTGTAGCGCTGGAGTCATCCTCGAGCATAAGACCAGTGGAGAGTTGCGCTACTTTCACTCATCGAGCAACAATGCCGCATTCTTCCCCAAACCAAGACTGATCAGAACAGAGAATGAGATGAGAGAGTTTTGCGAATCTGTGCAGGAGCTCGACTTGAGAGAGAGGTCAGCACAAAGGAGACCGAATACCGCTTGGGCTTTACGTCACATTGCGAATCTGACATTCTACATCTATAAACTCCTAGAGATTGGCAAGGTGGGCGGTGTAGTGAGCAAACTCCCAGACTACATACTTAACAACCGACACGTGATAGCACTAGACGTAGACTTTTGGGCTAGAGGAGGTGCGCGTCCCTACTCAGACAACTTGTGTTTCTTTAGATGCTTGGCCATGATGTATGACTGTAACTGCGACCAAAAGAAGGGATGTCGTTGCAGTCGCCCCTCTTGCACCACAACACATCGCTTGTTTAAACAATACATGAGACAAACTAAATCTTCTTCCCCACCCTCATCAACTTTGTCAGACTTTCCCGGGGTGGACTCGAGTGATCTACTGGCCTTGGAAGATCATTTTGACGTATCTATAATAGTCTTCTGTCTAACTGATGAGGAGGTAGCTCCGATAGTTTGGTCATCCGGGGCACGAAACAAAGCCCATAAACTCTTCGTCAACATGTACGAAAAACACTTCAGCTGGATAAAGAATGTTGATTCGTTTGCCAGATGTTTCACCTGCAAGCTGTGCGATAGCGCGTTTACACGCTTGTCCAGCCTACGACGACACAAGTGCTCGCCAGAAGAAGCATCGGTGTTCGTTTTCCCTGGTGGAACGTTTGGACCCCCGCCAACCATATTCACAAAACTCAAGCGAGTGGCGGGAATAGAGGTGGTGAACCCCGACCTCTTATACTACCCCTACTATATCACCTATGATATCGAATGCTTCATGCCAAAAGACAACCTACCAACTAACACCACCACGATGACTTTTAGTGCAAGACACGAGCTACTGAGCATATCCGCGTGTTCTAACGTCCCGGGGTTTGAGCGAGCCAAGTGTTTTGTGAGGAGCGTCGACAGCAAGGATGGGACGAAGTGCATTCGTCAATTCGTCCAATACATAGCAAAGATTGCTGACGTGGCAGGAGATTTGTTCGGAGAAAGATTCCAGGATGTACGCGAGCGACTCTCTACCTTCCTCGCGGATCGGGCGGATAGAGAAGAGGCCTTTGCTGACGACAAGTTCTCTAACGTCTCGACTTACAGGGTGAAGTCCGGTCTCTCTGGATTAGAAAGAGAATTAAACAGCACATCTCCAGCGTTCCGGTGGTCGGCTTCAACTCGCAAAAGTATGACCTAAATATACTAAAGGGGCCTTTACTTCGCTCTCTACAAGAGGAGGAGGGAGAAGATTTTGTTTTCATCGTTAAGCGTGTTAACAGTATGTCCTGCGTGGAGAGTAGACGTTTTAGATTCCTTGACATATGCAACTTTATCGCACCAGGCTTCAACTACTCCAAATACTTGAAGGCATTTGGCGTGTCAGAGAGTAAGGGATTCTTTCCTTACGACTGGGTAGATTCCCTGAGAAGGTTGGATCATCACGGACTCCCTCCCCGAGAGAGTTTTTTCAACTCGCTGACTCAGCAAGAATTGAGCCAGCAAGATTATCACCACTGTCAGCTCGTGTGGGAAAGAGAGAACATGGAAACGTTCAGGGATTTCCTCATCTGGTACAACAACCTCGATGTGGCCCCATTCATCGAGGCCATTGCACGTCAGAGCTCTATCTATCGACAAAAGGGTATTGATATGTTGAAATCTGCAATCTCGCTTCCAGGCTTGGCTATCAGATGGTTGTTTATGGAGGTGGAGGCCCGACCTTACGGCTACTCTCCTCCGCAAGCCGCTCTCCCGCTGCATAGGTTAATGTCTCTCCGAGGCGAACTTTGCAACTCACAACCCATATGTCTGTTCGATGAGGAGAGCAAAAGTCTGTACCACACTCTCCGTGATAACCTCGTGGGAGGGCCAAGCATCATCTTTCACAGACATCATGAAGTTGGAGTGACCTCTATTCGAGAGAAGATTTATGGCACATCCGCAAAACCCTGTAGGTCCATTCTGGGAGTCGATGCCAACGCTCTCTACCTATACTGCATGATGGGGAATATGCCTACGGGTTATCCCAGGCGGAGGCTAGAGAGCCGAGGCTTTGCTCTGGAACCCGTTAAAAAGTTCAGCAAAGTGGCGCATGGATGGTTAGAGTTCCAATCGTGGAAGAGAGGAGAGGTCATCCTTCACCAACAGAATGGAGGAGAAATGAGGATAGGCTGTCACAACCTACCGGTGGATGGTTATAGCGAACAGAGTCGGACTGTGTACCAATTCCACGGTTGTTACTGGCACGGACACGAGTGCGAGCTAGGAGGGAATGGAAAAGGTGTCAGAAACATGACGAATGAAGAGCTCCGGGTGGACACTGCGAGGAAAGAAGATTACATCAAGGCTCTAGGCTATAAGCTCATCACCACTCGGGAGTGTGAGTGGGGAGCGCGAGTTCGTTCGGATGAAGAGGTTAGGACATTTCTCTCCGTCTTCTTTTCTTCTCTCTATCCAGAGAGGGGTTGTGTCAACCTCGATAAAATAATCAACAGTATTCGTAGTGGAGAGTACTACGGTTTAGTGGAGTGTGACATTTCCGTACCCGAAGAGCTAAAAGCGAAGTTCTCTGAGATGGCACCTATTTTCAAGAATATAAATGTGGGAAGAGAACACCTTAGCGAACACATGCGCGCTTTTGCCAAACAGAACGGATTCTTGAAGAGACCTCAGCGAATGCTCGTGGGGAGTCTTTTTGGCGAGCGAATCACACTACTCACCGATCTGGCTAGATGGTATCTAGATCAAGGTTTGATAATTACCAGGGTCTATCAGTTTGTTCACTTTATCCCACGAGCCGTCTTCAAAGACTTTGGTTCTTCGGTCTCAGACGCAAGGAGAGGGGGAGATCTGGACCCTGATCTGGCCCTCTTGGCCAGCACCAGCAAGCTCGTTGGGAATTCAGCCTACGGAAAGACCATAACAAATAAAGAGAAACATAAGACTGTCAAGTATGTAGAGACAGTAGAGGGGGCGGCCGTCAAAGTGAGGAGTAGGCACTTTTCTAGTCTCAACGAAGTCGATGAAAACTACTTTGAGATAGAGCTTCACAAGAAAAAGGTAAGTGTTGACAATCTTTCTTACTTTGACTCTTGATTTGACAAAACTTTTTCCGAGTGGAAGGGTGAACTTTCTCTCTCTCTCTCTCTCTTTCTTTTAGATTCGAATGGATGTTCCATCCGTCGTAGGATTCGTCATCCTCCAGAGAGCCAAGTTGAGGATGCTAGAGTTCTACTACGACTTTATGGATAGGTGAGTAGAACTAGACTATACAAAGATTTTATCAAATCCTTTTCTATTTATTCTTCGGTGTCAGCAACCTCTAACTCGCCCGATTTATTTTCACAGATTCGTCAGCAGAGAGGACTTTGAGTACGTAGAAATGGATACGGATAGCGCTTACATGGCCCTGAGTGCTCGCAATATAGATGAGGTCATCCGAAAAGATAAAAAAGAAGAGTTCTACAGAGAGTATGGTAAATGGTTTCCCAGACCCTTCTGCGATAGTCACAAGGGAGACTTTATCACAACCAAGGTGCTCGGGCAAGAGTGGGAGATGGGGGAATGTTGTGAGAAGGTGCAGCGATACGAAACACTAACCCCTGGTCTGTTTAAGGAGGAGTTTCGGGGGGAGGGGGTCATCGCGCTCAACTCAAAAACTTACTTTTGTTGGTCCGCTGACGGCGATAGCAAGTATAGTAGCAAAGGACTAAATAAAAGAGGAAACACCCTAACCAAAGAGAAGTTCCTCTCCGTGCTCAAAACAGGGGAGTCGGTGAGAGGAGACAATCGGGGTTTTATCAGAAGAGGAAATCAAACGTATAGCTATACCCAGCTAAAGACCGGACTCACCTACTTCTACGGTAAGCGGAAGGTTGCGGAAGACGGGGTGAGTACGAGTCCTATAGAATGTTAGTACTGATTTCTCGGAGATGAGACTACTTCATTCGATAAATCGGAGAGTAAACGAACAGTGCATCATAACCCTTGTATATATATATATATATATATATATATATATATCCGTATAATTTTTTTTCACATTCACTCTCTATTGTAAGGGGTCTCCGTCCTCAAAACGGAGGGTTTACCGGTTGTAGCCTTAAAACCGAGCAATAAAGCACTAGCTAATACATTAAAAACCATTTACCTCTCCAAACCAAAGGGGTAGACGGTACTAGCGCAGCTTCCGCTCATACTCACCCCTTATCAGTTCACATTTCTTCTATTGTCTTCATTCGTAGGTGGGGGGTGACATCGCACGCGCACGATGCGCTCTCTCCCTATCGGAGTTTGCTACCCGGGGGAAAGTGGACGCGGTGGTCAAAGAAATTGGTGGCGAGTCAACGACATCATCGTAGAAGCGGGTCTATTTGTAGGATGATGATGATGATGATGATGATGGTGATGATGGTGATGATGATGATGGTGATGGTGATGATGATGATGATGATGATGATGATGATGATGATGGTGATGAAGATGGCGATGAGAAGACAAGCATCCATCTATCCCGTTTATCTATTTCTATTTCTACCCCTCCGAACGATGATGTCGTCGGCTAACCTCCTCGCGAAGTCCACGGTTTGAAGCGCGGAAGAGCCACCGCCTTCACTTTCCCTCGCCACTCGTCACGGGGACGGGTGATTTCCCTAGGGGAGGGTCCGGGGAAAATGAGGGTTAAGACGCGAGTCTTTCATCGAAGGTCCGGGGGCGCTCGAACGGAGGAGCGCGCGAGTGCGGTGTCACCCCAACCAGTTCAGTCTCAACAGTCCCCGGCGAAGAAATCATCCGGAAGCACCACCACCACTCGGTAAGTTTCTTATAGTAGTATAGTCAGCGTCGTAAACTCTGCACGGGCACTCCGCACGGATGTAGCCTATCATTACTCTAACCCGTATTTTCCTTCGCTTCACCCTACTCCAGCCTACGGTCCGCCCGCGAGGGCCGCGACGGGTCGTTGGGGCGGGAGAGCGGGGGAGGGGCGGGGGATGGGCGGGGGGACGGCGGCGTGGGGCCACGGCTGGACTCGCAAACGAGAACCGCCGCGAGGCGGAGGGCGAGGCGGAGGGGTTTGGGGTGGGGAGGGGTGGGAAGGGGCGGGGACGGGTGGAGGGAGGACGGGTGGGGTTCGCGGGGCGGGGGGGGCGCGCGCGTACGCGCGCTTCCTCGCCCGAGCCGTGGGACCGGGCGAGGGGTTTGCTCTTTAGACTGGGTTCTACGGAACAGCCGATGAGGTTTTTGAAACCCCACCCGCGATCGGGGGGTAGGTTCTAGGGCTTTGCACATAGAGTGAGGTTTAGGGAAAGGGAGGGGGCGAGAGGACGGGTGGGGTGGTCGTCCGCCCGGGGAGTTTTTGGATCTAGGGCTAATAAGACGCGGAAATGACCGGGTGTCTGTGCAGATCTGCACTGACTATACTACTTGCAACAATTTACATGATCAAGTTATTAATAATTGTAGATTCCTTAAGTAGCTGATGTGCTTTTGTCTTAATACATCACTTGAATGTATAATGCATAGAATGTACATGTGAACACCAGTAGTGAAACCAACACTTTGGAAACTGCTTTACAACTATTAACTAATTGAGAGAAGACAAATCCTAGCAGCCCTGTCAAATAGACCACTATTAATACATGATCTAATCTTAATTTGTATATTTTAGGTTGAAGGACCATTGGCTATTCCAAAACCTAAGGCTATGTTCATGGAACAGTTACATGCATATATATACAGTATCCAGTGTACATAATATGGCTTACATGGAACAACAACAAGTACTACAGTCAAGACCTGTAGCTATAGATAGTTTCTTCAACAACTTGATGAGCACTTCCTGTCCATGCTAGTGACTTAACATAACAACCACCACGTTAGCCAAGATCACGTGATGCTAACCATGATCAAGACTGTCATTACATTACCACCATGTCATCAATTTACACGGCCAATAAGGTTACAGATTTCAATTTCGTTAAATACAGTTGGATAGTTTTATATGTAGGAGTGTGCTAAATATTTTAAGACTGAACGAACGTCTATTTTTTTTCTCTTGTTGTAAGTAACTTGAAGTGAATTTTTATATACATACGTTGTTAGCTTATAATTTATAAAGGGAACCAGACTAGAGTTTTGGAGAACAATTTTCGTGACAATACTATATATTCAAAGATGTAAGTCTGGATTTAACTAACACTGTATTATCAACAAGACTTGTGTTATGAATACGTAAGTTTATGGACACAGCAGTGTACATTGGATCGCTGGTAGATTTTATTTGTATAAAACTGTTATTTAACAATTGATATAATTTTGATCTGGCTGTTTAATTATTTATAAATGAAATAGACTTGTTTACTATACTTATATATCTTCAGTCTTTTGTTGAGTAGAGGGAGCCAGTTTTGTCTCCTTAAATTAAATTACAATCTTTTGTCGGGTATACTGTCCTGAGTGCTTCCACCATTACACTAAAAGAATATAGAACCATACACAATTTATACAAACAAATTGGACAGTTACATAAATTATATTAAAACAAAGACACATACAATATTTACTTTAACGATTTGAAGTTATCTTCCCTAACCATTTAATCCAAAGTTATCTTCTCTTTCTGAAACTACAGACCCTATACTGTTGAATTATAATATTGCCGGCTTGTATTTCTATATTGCTGGACAGTTATTCTAATATATATATATTACATATCCGTCACAATAGACGGCGCAAAATTCATTTACCTATACAAAGCGAAACCCAAACAAAAATACACATTTTAACCTAAGCTATATATATATATATATATATTTATAACTACCTGATTATGGGGCACATTTCTATATATTTTACCCACTGTGGGGCTGAAATTAGATTGTGGGGCTCTAAAAAAGCCCCACAATTCTGAGAGTGCCATGAGCATATGTGAACCCCTTCAGACCTATTGAGCCCATGTCCCCTAACTCAGGAATTTTTTTTGGGAGGACAACTCCAATTTGAGAGGACAACTCCAAATTGAAAACCCAGTAATTTGATGTGTATAAATAATAAACTGTGTGGGGCATTCTCATATATAATATATAAATTTGAGCTTCACAAATTTGTGGGGCTTCCATATATATATGTTATGTACACACTCTTATATTGAACACATGCATATACACATTTTTCATACAATTTCTATATTATGGGGCATTATAAATTCCTAAGTTCATTATACTACCGTATATATCACAGGCCCTCAATGCATCACATGTATGAGCATTGAATCCAGAGGAGACAACTGCAGGGGAAGTATAATTATCATGAAGTGAGCAGGTGATAATATCCCAGAACATAGGCGCTACACTAACAGATGATGGTCAAATGAATGTTGAAAACACAAGTCATGTACTCGTAGGTCTATTCTTTTTGAAAGAAATTCAAAACGTTCTCACTGCATCCTCTGTGGTTTCCAGAGTTTGTGGGTATAATTAAAAGCTCCTTTTATGGCAGTGTTTTCCTCTTGCAAGCGCGACAGAAAATGGTGCAAGCACATGTATAACGGAGACGCTTCAAACTTAAAAAATACTTGCATAACATATTACTTGGAATATCAAATTGCATACAAAAAAAATAAAATTAGGTGATTCTGTGAAGAAAGGCCGTTGGAGAGCAATTTAAAATATGCATGTACTGGTGGCGTGTTTAAAGTAGGTTTTTACTTTCAGGACTGGCATGTTGCTACAGTCATGAAAGTTTTTTTCTAAATCTAATTGTTATTGTATGAACTACAGCTATTCGTGGAAATGTGAATCACGTTCCTCTACATGCTAATATTACATCGTACTACAAATGTACAGTCTAGGCCTACATGTACGACATGAATTTTCCCGGTAAGCTAAATATACCCGTACTTCAATTAAGTTTTACAGTGAGAGGTTTCAAAGGATGGCTAGAACTACATGCCTAAGTGAATCATCACGATATTAATTTACATGTAGTTCTGTGTACAATAATATTGTAGATTATATACAAATGTATTATGTGTTATGAGAGTTGTCTGTTACGCTGACTTCATATGATTCATCTAATATTAACCAAACCTTAACGGAAAACTTTCAGCACAATATATGACATTTGACGCAGGGGATAAAAGTACTATGCACAATGCTGTATTATTAGACTTGTCAGTAAATGTTAGAAAAGTTAGCTCAATGTTCAATCAGTTTAGATGCTATAATTTTGTTGTAAAGCGACATGCGCACAAAATGCATAAACGACAGATTGATGCACATGTGTGCGCAGGCTGCATAAGAAACTGTTCTTTTATAGAAAACATTTTCTTATGCAACCTGATTGCTTCAAAGCAAGCTTCTGAACAAGTGTATACACAATTATAGATTAATTTCAAACAAGTATACATTGTACATTGTACCTCAATTCACAATATTGGTTTAATGTCAGTTATTTTGTTATATAACAATGAAATTATCAACTAAAAGTACATGTAGATCTGCTTCATGAAAAATTTGTATTTCGTAGCCTACTATTATCAGTGATATAATTCAAATAGTTGTAAATTTACATCTACAGTATATTATGTATGTTTATGTCAGTTTCTTTGTAGTAAAAAATCCATACACACAGTGACAGTCGTGCAAATGTACATGTACATGTACATACATTGTAGGTGTTTACCTAAACATGTATAGTACAGGTGTATGTTTAGCTTCAGTATATTTTTTCTTTTGTTATTTCGATGAAAGTACTACTGAAATCATGCCTTTTCATGTAGCAATTATGTTATATAGGTTATTATTTTTCAATATGTGCAACAAAAATTCATGTAACATATTCAGTTTGTCTGTTTTCTGCAAATGGAAAACACTGCAAGCCCTCATCCTGCCATATTGAATTACAAAGGATGTAAACTTTGTTTACTCTGTAACTGTGGAAACAAAATGGAAGTTGTTACATAACAAAGCCTAGCCAATTAAATTAGTGTGGTTAATTTAGCTGAAATTCCAGCATAGGTAATGGGTGGGAATTAATGCCAGCAGTAGCCAATGTCTTCATCTAATCTGCTATTCCAAGTCTAGGCTTCAAACAGAAACTTGGATCTAGTTAATCACTGTGTCTTTGGTAAAATTTTGCTTGTTACAACAGAGTAACTCAGTTCTGCCATGTTTTCTTGTTTTATGTGCATTTGCTTACTACAGCATGTGGCCCCAAATGATGTATGCCACACTTACACCACTCTCAATTGGCTTGAATAACTGTTGCATTACTTCCTATCCCTCCAATGAAATATCTATTTGTATTAGAGTGCAGTACATTTTAGTGTACAGTAATACAATGCATGCACGTTGTAGTACATGTACATACTGATACTGTATTAGACCATAACGCAGTATAATGGTATTATATACATGTAGTTATACTATATGTATATACTGTGTTTATAGTTCAGTGTAATATAACATATTATAGTCTCTCCAGTATATACTACAAAATGTATATAGTATCTACTCTATATTTTCATGCAAGTACTACTGTACATCTGTACCTACATGTACATGATTTGTATTAATAAGTAACATGGTTGAACATATTTATAATCTCAAACAGGTCTGGATGTACATGTAGGTCTATATAACAACCATTACATGCACATTATATTGCCACTTGTAATTTAAATATCAAAATTATTTTGCATGTATACATGTATAATACTAACACTATCTGCTTGTATTATATTGCTACAACATAGTCATTAGCCCTCAACAAGCTTTGGTGAGCAACTATAGGATTTTTGTCTCAATATCCTCACTCACAGCTTCCTTTGCTTGCTGTAATAGTCCTTGATTATACTGTATCATTCAATGGATGGTCATATTATTGAGAAAACCATAGGATTACATAAGCCAAATAATTACAGAAAGCTCATAGCTGTGAGATTGTAGTGTAAGTATGGGGCACCTGGTAACTCCCCAACACAGGGCTATAATTAGAGAGCCAAGCTATGGGCCTTCACACGTCATACAGGATGTGGACAACACCCCTGTAACTTGGGACTTCCTTTTCCAGAACCCACTTTTCATGATAATTTTATATGCTGGCATATCCCAGCCCAAATTATTTTCAGAGTTTTAATAAAGTGAATATAGCAGCCTCAGGGCTTAAAGTTTAGATATACCAAACAAAATATTATCATTTCTGTAGCCCTTTAAACAGGTAGAAATATATACCATACTATTCAAATGAAGATCAACAAGAACTTTCATATGAGTTGATAGTGAGATTATGCTGCAAACGACATCATTTTGGTGTAATCCCTAACTTGTTCACATAGTAATATTCATTCAATGTTGATAGAAAACAAACAAGCCGAGAAGTAAAAAATTGTTTCTACCCATTGAAAAATTGTTCGATCACATGTTTGTATCAATAAAAATTGCCTCAAATTGCCGTACAACGTTTTGTTTGGGCCGTTTAAAGAAACACATGCATTAGAAGCGGAAGATGCTAGCATATTAGCGTCTTACTACCTTTCACTCTCTAATTTGGTGTAATATATAATTTTGGTTGAAATGGAGAGAGTGGATAGCGTGTTAATTAAAGGGAAAGTGCAAATTATAGTATCCCACATACCCTGGTGATTGATAATGCAAATTTAATATTAAATTTTGTTGCGTCTTAGCCAACAACATGCAACCAAATTTGTCGAAAGCTTACAATGTAGGTTTTACAAACTTGAGCAGCACTTGGCAGGATTATCTTTCGTGACACATTAGAAAAACAAGTTAAAACATTATGCAGTGTATAGTGATTTGCTTACTAAGTAACTGTAATGACATTGGGATATTTTGAAATTGTTTATATCCATCTAATTGAATATGATGCAGTAACACATTTCAGTATATTCTGTAACCAAATGATGAGGAACCATCAGTCTCCATGCAATACGTAATGGAAAACACTTTTTAAACCAAGTTCGAAAAAAATCAAGTTCAATATAATTATTGATTACATAGTTTACTGCAGGGGTCTCAAGTTCTCAGATAGGCCGCTGTGCATTATTAGATGAAACAAATTGTTATTGCTGCATATTGCTGATCCTTTAGCTTGCGAGCGCAATATCCAAAATATGCCTAATAAACACCGTTATGTAGTCTTGCATACTTTTTACTGTATAATTTTGTTATATTGAGTTTATGTTTATTATAAAATTGTGATCTACATGAATGTAGGACATCCACAATTTTAGGGTCGTTCATGTTATACGCTTGGTGACACACCATATTTAAATTCAACTTAATGCAATGCATAGCTAGAATTTTTTTATTTTTATCTCATGACTTGCAGATAGTTGTGATCGATGAAATTGAACAGGCAGACAATCATCGTTGAGTATTACCTATTGGTGTGTAGTATTATTGACAGTAAGCGATGGCTAAATGATGAAAATATGTCAGCGGCTGGTAAAACCTCTCTATCCAACTGGTGTTGGGGTCAAATAGGACTTCTATTGCTCACTCTAGCCATTGGATCCTTGGGCTCCACAATACCACTGATGGCAACACACTGTATTTAAGTGAAATTTGCTGGTATCCAATAATAATTTGACCAGATGGGATTTTCCATACAATAAGATGACATTATGCTTCATTTACACTTATTACATGCTATCACCCAGTATTTAGGTCCGATCATTATATCAATCACCGTCATGGGGAATTCCAAATCATGCACATGGCTATGCACTGTGTATAAGTTCAATATAATTATTATGTATAACAATTCACAATTATGGGGCTTTCCATATCATGCACATGGCTATGCATTGCATATAAGTTCAATATAATAATTATGTATAACAATTCACAATATTATGGGGCTTTCCATATCATGTGCATGGCTATGCACTGTATATAAGTTAAATATAATAATTATGTATAACAATCCACAGTTATGGGGCTTTCCATATCATGCACATGACTATGCATTGTATATAAGTTCAATATAATAATTATCTACAACAATGCACAATTATGGGGCTTTCCATATCATGCACATGGCTATGCACTGTATATAAGTTTAATATAATAATTATCTATAACAATTCACAATTATGGGGCTTTCCGTATCATGTACATGGCTATGCACTGTATATAAGTCAAATATAATTATTATGTATAACAATTCACAATATTATGGGGCTTTCCATATCAAGCACATGGCTATGCACTGTATATAAGTTTAATATAATAATTATCTATAACAGTTCACAATTATGGGGCTCTCCATATCATGTACATGGCTATGCACTGTATATAAGTTAAATATAATTATTATGTATTACAATTCACAATATTATGGGGCTTTCCATATCAAGCACATGGCTATGCACTGTATATAAGTTTAATATAATAATTATCTATAACAATTCACAATTATGGGGCTTTCCGTATCATGTACATGGCTATGCACTGTATATAAGTCAAATATAATTATTATGTATAACAATTCACAATATTATGGGGCTTTCCATATCAAGCACATGGCTATGCACTGTATATAAGTTTAATATAATAATTATCTATAACAGTTCACAATTATGGGGCTCTCCATATCATGTACATGGCTATGCACTGTATATAAGTTAAATATAATTATTATGTATTACAATTCACAATATTATGGGGCTTTCCATATCAAGCACATGGCTATGCACTGTATATAAGTTTAATATAATAATTATCTATAACAGTTCACAATTATGGGGCTCTCCATATCATGTACATGGCTATGCACTGTATATAAGTTAAATATAATTATTATGTATTACAATTCACAATATTATGGGGCTTTCCATATCAAGCACATGGCTATGCATTGTATATAAGTTCAATATAATAATTATGTATAACAATCCACAATATTATGGGGCTTTCCATACCAAGCACATGGCGATGCATTGTATATAAGTTTAATATATTGATTATGCGTAATACTCACGGTTATGGGGCCTTTCATATTATATAATGGTATCACCTATTAAAATCAAGTCAGATGCAATGCTTAGCACAACGTAGCAAGCACTCACCAAATAATTTTGTCATGTTACTCTAGGAGACTAGTAATTATAAGTAGAAGTTAGTAGGTCTTGTGGAGCCCACTGCTACACTGAATGTGAGTATAAATATTTAATTGCATGTAGATATTATTGTACTACAAGTATGCAGGAATGAAAATGAAAAAGAAATCTCACTTGAGCCCCTTAACACTAGACAAGTATCAATGCATGTATGTACAGACGTCTTTCGGGAAGCAAAATTTAATCTACCCTCTATTTTAAAGAGAGTGTTCTTAAATCTATCCTGTATTTTACTAAGAATATAGTATACTGGTGTAAATACACTAATCTATTTTATAAATTCTGTTGCATGTTTTCACAGGATGCTAAACAGAAAAGGTTGATAATAAGGTTATCCATGAGGATGGAACAAGTTTCAATGTCACTAAAAATTTACCTATTTAGAAGAAACTACATTTACTAAATTAATGTTTTATTGCTGTCTACAAACTGGTGGACTCTCTGGAAAAGACACTTAGTAGGTGAAAATAATAACAAAGCAGATGACTGCTGACCATGGACTGGTAACCTGTGGACTGGTCAGCTGTGGACTGGTCAGCTGTGGACTGGTCAGCTGTGGTCTGGTCAGCTGTGGACTGGTCAGCTGTGGACTGGTCAGCTGTGGACTGGTCAGCTGTAGAATAGCCTGCCATGGACTAGTTGCAGTAGAGAATGCAATTTGATTACTAAATTTTAGTTACTTGAAATCAGCCAGCCAAATTTTAAAAGGGCATTAACATTAGCTTTGTGTGTTATTAATGTCAAGAATTTATACTTGATTGTGATGCCTATATTGCCTGTTGAATGTTGATAGACTTACATGTACGATATAATAAAAGCTATTGATTCTTACTTTATTAAGAAAAGTTTGGATATCTGTTTGACCACGCTATAGCACTGTTAGCCTCATTATTAAAAACAATGTATCCATAAACAATGTTTATGGATACATTGTTTTTAATAATGAGGCTACCACTAAAATGCAAACCCATACCCAAATACTGAACTTTATATACTGTATTCATGAGCAGAAGTAGTTCAATACAATAATATATATGTAGAATGTTGGAACCAAGTCCTTGGCTGCTCATAGATAAATTCTCTTGCAAGAAAAATATAGCTACTATAAAAAGTGTAGCCCAATCCCTCATGTAACTAAGTAGCCACATGGCATAGAGCTATAGGAGTGTTTTGTATGCAGTTGGTTTAGTACACATGTGCCGGTCACTGGTGAATCTTCTTTTCCAAATGGAGCCGAGTGCCTCTTCACTGAGCTAGGTGATTAGGTGCTGTATAGCCTCAGGTTCAAACCCCAGTCAGGTACGGGCTGTTTCTGCAGACGTGTGACCAAGTCCCTGGCTGCTTGTAAATAAGTCTTCGTGCAAGAAAAATGCGACAAATATTACATATTACAAAATTACAATAGTTGGCCAATGCACCCGTGACTAATAGATAAATTGTTATATCAAGTTTGTATGAACGAGATAACAATTAAAATGTGCATGTACGAGTATAATCTAAACTGCAAGATGTGCTACCAGTTGATAATATGTACATTTATGTTGTAAATCATTTTATACAGGCATGTAATATACATGTACATGTACATGTACATGTACATGTACATGTACATGTACATGCATATAATAATTATTATATTAGTGGTGCATAATATTGTGATGGTACGCCCAGTCGTATCTTACATCTGACACTCATTATTGCGTGCATACATGTATATATCTGCTTGTACTTTACTCTTATATTGTTATATATGATTGTATGATTATTTCTAAGTCTTTTAATGCCTTTTATACCCATGTACAGAGGCCCGACCTCTCAGAATCCATTGATATTCATTTTGTACATGAATTGGACCATTATAAGCAACTTTTGTAGAACCCGACCTATTTTGGGTCGGCCGTCGGGCTTCCGGCGGCCATCTTGTTGCGCAACTTCCGGACGACCACACGTCGTCTTTTCCCGACGTCACGTCGGCCGGAAGTCCTTATACTATATAAAGGGCACTGTTTTACTGTTCATTGTCTCAGTCTACACTTGGCTTTCAATAAAGACACATCTATACTTGATACAGGGACTTTCTCTTCCTTTTACTAGGTCATTCGCTTTGCGAACCGCCTACTAGGTTGAACTACTCTCTTTCACTGTATAGTCTGAAGGTCGGACTTGAGATCAGATGGGTCGTCTTTGGTAGTATTTGGGCTACTGAGACCGCTCGATCTTTCATGTAATGCGAAGTCCTATTACCACTCATAGGCACTTCATTTCTGGGTCGATAGTCGTCCAAGGACGACCGCACCAAATCACAGAAACCATTACAATATAGATAGTTTTTGCAAAAATCTGCTGTGATCTTTGGCAATCCATTATTTTTGAACCATCAAAGGCATGGCTAGTAAATTATACAGGTGCAGGTACATTGTAGTACATTTGCACAAACAACATAATATGGGATGATCCTCTTTTCTTTACTATTCCGAGACACAGTCACTGGCTTTTGATGCTTTGAAGTACTTTGAATTGTCTGTCCCTGCGAAGCATGGAATGGGATACTTCGAATGACTTCGTATGATTTTTTGCTTCGAATGACGGCTACGAAGTCATGCGAAGTGAGTCATCGCTTCGAAGTATGGAATGGTTCATTCGAAGCGGTTCTCAGCGTTTGTGTGAAAGAATCCATCGTGGGTTCAAAAGGTCGACTGCAAGTGCTCGTTTCCGTTGGAGGTTTTTATGAATTGTTGAGTAGCATAGATCGAATTTTAATTCTCTTTTCAAAATGATAAATGCAATTCTGCTGTGTATAGCAGATTTTATAAATACGTCACAGAAAAGGGGAATAAATTTTGCACATTGAGCTGGTAGTATATTGTGGTGTTTTAGACCCACTCATGCATGCAGACAATCTATATGACTGCAGGACAATAACCTGACTACTCTTTTTGTATACTGTTTATCTATTTCAAATGTGCGACTGTTCGAAAAAGACAGTTCGAAACTGGACGTTTAAAAAGTGGACAGTTCAACACCGGACCATTCAAAACACCTAACTTCAAACCCCAATCACCAGATTTCAACTAATTTTCGTTTTTGATATTCTTTTTTTATTAATTTGATTGAATTAATTAATTAAAATTAATTATCTGCAAGTTGTGTTCTTCTAAATATAATCTACACAGTTTCGAACTGTCCTGTTTCGAGTTGCGCAGTTGTGAAACGTCCTGTCTTGAACTGTCTTTTCAAAATGTCCTTTTACCATTTACGTGTGTTTTATATGTCTAAGTAATAAAGTTTGCCTGATTTGTCAATTGCTGTTTAAATCATTTAATCATGTACTAGCATTTTCTAAGTCTTTTAGCCTATTGTAAATATGGCCGACGTGCCAGATTATGCTGGTTTTCACATGTAATATGTTTTGCATGATTATAAGCTTCTTTTGTAATGGCCGACCCATTTTCTTATGCAACTTCTGGGGCCGATACTATATCGTCCCCCTCGATACTCTATCGGGCTTTCTACTGGAACTGTTACCGGAAACTGATTTAGTATAGCTCATTTTGCTACATGAATCAGTTGTCGATTAGGCTCTAATAAAGCCACATCTCTCAACTCAACTCTACAGAGTCTTCTCTCTGAGAGAGGTAGATCCAGCCTTGATCCCTTTGGACCATTAGCCCGAACTCATCCTCGAGCTCGATAGAACATACTCGTTCACACACCCTTTTATGAGCACTACTAGCCTATGCCCTGGATACATTATTAAGCAGCTACATAACTGTTCACTCTTTATGTAATGCTGGAAGTATAGCTTGACCGACCACTCTCAAGCGCTTCTCACACTCGTGCCATCGGTACCCATGTGCTCCTCAGCAGAGAACCTTACAATATTACACATGCACATGTATATTGTGTTACACATGATCAGATGTGATCGAGAAGGTCGCTGCATACAGTATGGTGTTGTAGCAGAGAGGCAGCAGCTGCTGTAGTAGAGAGGCAGCAGCAGGTCTAGCAAGAGAGCTTAGAGTACTGAGGCTCCAGATCTGAGTCAAATAAAGACAACGAGAACAGCACAAGGGAAGACAACTTTGCACCGTAGCCAACAGCTAATTTAGAAAATAATTTGAGTAAGTTCTTCCAGTGAGCCTACCAGTGTGTGAAATAGAAGCTATTGACTGGCACATTTCTATTAATATGTTTTCAGCATTGAGGGGGCACATACAAGCACCCTAATAATAATTTCACAATTGGTGTGCATAGTATTTCAGATAGGGTGTAAAAATTCATTTGAACACCAGCATGATGACATGTTTAGCAACAGTTCATCCAAAATTATGATCTATGGTGTACTGTACATGGGACAGTGGACATTTTTACAGCTAGGTAATAGCAATGTATCCTAACAGAGCATTAACAGCATTGACCTCCAATTGAGTCTGACTTAGAATATGTCAGTACGCCTTGACAACATGGTATAGACTATAATAGAGGTCTTGAAATATGCGACACAGTGTGTACAGCGTAAGGTAGATTTCAAGTCTATGATAAAGTAGCTGGATGATATAATGTATGGCTCATAGTTGCAATGACCTTAGAGGTAAGTATACCTTACAGCTGTTTGTAGTATAAATGATATACGGGCGGAGGGTAAAGAGATACTTGGCTGCTTACCTATCAAGTCTGGATGAGCTACAAGAGAGGTCTAGCCTTAGTGCTACCTATGCTATGACATCAACGCGTTCTGTTATTCTTCCTAGAGATTGTTGCTTAAAGTTGGTGGAGTTTATATGTAAATGAACACCCTGTATGCTTAGGTTTATGACAGAGCTAGTCCTCTACATATTATACACTTTGTGCATGATGATACCCTGGTACTATAAAATGACCATTCTATAATACATTGTATATGTACATAGTTTTCATGCCCTCAAGAACATAAATTATTAGTAGAGTAAAGCTTCATGAGGTTGCTAATAGCTTACTGAAGGAACTATTAGTGGATGGCAAAGTTCGTAAAAATGAAAACTTTTAAACAGTATCTGCTTTCTAATTACATAAAAGGTGCATCTTTTGTAAATGAGTTTATTATGCATTTCTAAAACGTACAGTTATACTTTTATTATAAGTTAGTTGCAGACGTATGTTCTTATATAAATACAAATAGGAATATACCAACATACTACAGGCTTATGTGATATGCTGCACTCAATATACTGTATATCATCCACTGCACGGAAACAGAGCTAACCAATGGAACTAATAATCTAATCTAACTAATCTATTCTATTCATAATATGGTTATGACAACTCCTAAGGTGAAGGAACAATGTTATATAATGTTGGATTCATTTGTCAAGTTGACACTGGCAGCATTACATATAAATATTACACATTTACGAAATTTTCCAATAAGAGATTGTCAGTAGGTAAAAGGTATCTCCCTGCTTAGTGACCACTTGTTTAGAAATTCATCAAACATCTCATTCTCAGCTACTGTCAGGTAATTCTTCCAATCACCTATTTCTCCTGGAATAAATACAGAACTGAACTAGTGATGTCTACAAATGCACTGCTTCTCTCCCTGAAACACTGCAGTCAGACTGCGTAACAAATGTATCTCACAAGTTTTGATTTTGTGCTATCTGACTAGTGTTCTCGAATAATCCAATGACCTACTTTCTTCATCGAACAGGTTTTTTTTGTAGAATACCTACATGCTGATGAAAATAAGCACATAGACACAAGAGAAATAGCATAAATTGTTTAGACTACAATGTACATACAACGTAATAGGATAGGATGATAGAGTCATTTAGCAAAGTCATATAAAATGATAAAGACTGCAATGACCTATAATTTGATACTAAAGGTCATAGCCATAACAGTAACTATTTCGATATGTGCATGTCTGTAAAATAACTACTGCGATCTACCACTTGGTTATGTAGTTGAATTGTACAAAAATTTGTGGAATTCATGCAAATTTATGTAAATGTTTAATCATAGTATTGGAAGTCATATACCTGATATGCGTTATGTAAATTAGCAGAGTTCATGAATTTGGTGAAAGCAATTTAAAAAACCGATGAACATTGCAGTATATACATGCATACAGCATAAGATATCATGACATATACACGCAATTTACTAGTTCATACCTTTCCTGTATAATTTCTCGTGATGCCAAGCAAGAGTTTGTTCGTCTCCATTTGTTGATGAATCCACATGCAATTCCCTTGTTTTCAGAAACTATAATTTTATGGGGGTAAAGCAGGTAATTTGTAGTACGTGTAGAATTAATAATGCATATATTTCTATAATATAATTGTTATAGACAGTATACCAGTCTTATACCAGTTCTACAAGGTTAATTCTATACCTCCTCCTGCAACACAGGATTGATAACAGAATTGGCAACTTTTCCATCTTTCATATTTTTAAAGTTTGTAGCAACGGCTATTTTCTCTACCAATTCTGTGCTTCTTTGAGTTCCCATGAAGTCATTAACTCTCTGAATACTGGACACCGGACTCTATAAAAAGGCATAAGATGTTTGTTGGGGTGAGTGGTAAGACAGTTGATGTGATAGCTTAATTGGACATATTTCTACTACATACATTGTAGGTTAGTTCTCCGTCCTACATACATGTACATGTACATGTATGTATCACGCACACTGAACCTACATGTGCATGTAAGTCCAATTGGTTAATTTAGAGCAGCAAAAGCATATTTCATGGCCTTGTGTGGTAACACAAATCTGCTCTGCCACAAGATTGAAATAGTAAAACAACACTAAAAATATCTGGGTCAGTTAAGGAGCAAACCTCAAGCAGGCTGAGCAAACACGGCTTGTTTAAATGTACTATAGCAGCACTTTATATTGAACTACACGTACCTAACATACTACTTTGTTTTACAAACTTTATCTTACCCACTTTAGCTTTAGAAATTCTGCCACTCAAAAAAAAATTGGAAAAGTTCAAGTTTTGCTAATTGTTAGTCTGCTAGATTTTATACAGTCATTTTTGTTATTTGTTTACTAAGCTACTGTGTTTGTTGTGCCCATCACAAGGGGGAGGGTGTTATATACTGCTTTCTATTATGAAACCTTATTATATTATTCACAATTACATAATATACTCTGCTATAAATTCACTTAAGTACAATTAAATTTTAGTACAGATTTTACTTCAACTCATGTGGTGGTAGTTTACGCCAGTTAAATAATGATGGCATGTTGCCATAACCAGTTTCGGACTATCATCTGCTAACAATATGTGAGAAACCATTGAGAGAAGATAACTTCACATTCAATCAGGATACTTGATTAGCTTCACTAATAAATTGATTCCGGAGACTCTTTGATTATCCAAGAACTATTGTTAGATGTAGCTGCTGCACATGAAGTATGTTACCTTTTTTATTGATGAACCCACCAACAATCAAAGATGACAATTCAAATTCCACAAATCTATAATCATGGAAAAGAGGCACCAACAAGCCTACTCACAGTTATCAAATCCTCATAGAAGATAATCAGAAGGTTGGGATCATGTCTCAGACTCCACATGTACTCTAGGTAGTCAAAGTAGTTTCCATAAGGTTTATCTTTTACATGTAGAAACATCTTCACTGACTGAGAGTATGTCAGGGATTCTGCAAACTCCCTCATAGATGGAATGTCTTTCATCTAGAGGTCAAAATGCTTAGATGTACACGTAATGCAACGTAACTTAGTTTAGACCCGCAGAATCACAGCATTCTAGAAATGCTTCAAACTACACAACTTTTCCAGCATGATAGTATAATATTCTAGTAACTTTTTTATTGTCTTGTAAAATGTATTGCTAATTGGCATAACTATAATATTGTTACCATTGACATATTTATCTGCAAGAGCTTTCTAACAAGCATTCCATTCTATGTAGCATTGGCTACATACATGTTTGCTGTGACCATCACAATGTAGCCTATGCTATGGATAATGTAATGTTTCTCTACATACAGTTGGAACACGGTCTATATAACTCACTGCTCTGACTTCATGGTGGTAGTAGGAGACGGACGTATCCTTTGGGTTTCTGATAACTGTAACAGCAATACTAATACAGGGTGATAATATGTTTCTATTGCCTGTACATCTACATTGCAATCCTTGAGTTGACTTGAAGGACAGATCCACTTGCATTCATACTTATGCAGTCGTTATAGTACTTTTATGTTTTAAACCATGATAACATGACCCATGTCACAGTCTAACCCTGGACTAGAGGCTAAGCTAACTATACTTTGAATAGCGTCTCATCTTTCTGATTAGCTCAATCTGGTTCCATAGTTCAATACAGTAGTATGCCTATATTACCTACATGCAGGTCTATTTAGCATTCTACCAGTCTTGTTCCTACATGGAACTACAGCTTGGACCCATTAGTACAGTTAAAAGTCATAATGAAAGAAGATCAAGCTTAACAAGATGACTTTGGTCTCGGGGAATAGTAATTGAATCGAACGTACATGGTATGTTGCAGGAGTTATTCTGTAATTCAATTGGCAGTTTGGTTCACCCTTAGATCAATGGTTCATTTGACCCCTAGTACTCTAGTCAATCATCATAGTAACACGTAGACATGTACTTACCGAGAACAGTTTTCCTTCCTCTGAACTCTACAGGTAGAACATCCAGCCTGCAGTGCGTGTTTAGAACTCGTGGAGAAGGAAAGATTTCATCGCATTTCTTCAGAGGTACCATGTCAAACATACAGGCTAGCTTAGGATCGGTGATATAGTCAGCAGTCCCACGAAGTAACATTGTCATTATCTCCCACATAAAGTGTGTCCCTAAAACATTCGTGTCTACATAAGCCAAAGGTTACATTACAACTTTCATCTAATTGTAGTAGTAGTACAGTAGTGGTACAGTAGTGGTACAGTAGTGGTACAGTAGTGGTACAGTAGTGGTACAGTAGTGGTACAGTAGTGGTACAGTAGTGGTACAGTAGTGGTACAGTAGTGGTACAGTAGTGGTACAGTAGTGGTACAGTAGTGGTACAGTAGTGGTACAGTAGTGGTACAGTAGTGGTACAGTAGTGGTACAGTAGTGGTACAGTAGTGGTACAGTAGTGGTACAGTAGTGGTACAGTAGTGGTACAGTAGTGGTACAGTAGTGGTACAGTAGTGGTACAGTAGTAGTGCAGTAGTAGTACAGTAGTAGTGCAGTAGTAGTACAGTAGTAGTACAGTAGTAGTATAGTAGTAGAGTCATATGATGAAATATGGACTATACCTACAAACTACAGGTTTGATATACACTACATTGTACTACCACGTCTGCAAAATAAATCTGCATGTACACTCAACATGAATAGAGGTTGAAATTCAATCGATTTAAATTCGATTGGTTTACTATTTTACTCTACTGTCATCTGCCATTAAAATTTGGTGTTCGCAAATGAACAGTACCCACCATTCTTTGGGTACGATGCTAGAAGATAGTCCCCTTCTTTCCACTTGTATTCTGCAATGTCTCTTTGAATCTCCTCAAACATTGCTTTGTTCTGACAGACTGCGGCCACTTTCACAGAGGCACCATCTTCACTGGTGAAGTAGTACTTATTAATTGAACCATCAAGGGGATGTGCAGCGGTGGCCATGATTATACTCCGTCTGCTCTTCTTTTAACAGAGTGTGCCTGTTCTAATAGACATCATACTTTACATTATTTGTCGTAAATAGGTAAAAGGTAAGCTAAAGAACTATACATTAACAGATAGGTATAACTTATGAGCAAAGTAAAATATACAGTGGTTGTCCTTCCCTGCTTGAAACTGCGAATACAGTTAAGTACATTCACCGCTAGAACCCTTTTTATCACTCACCAATGATTATATGCTAAGCCTGTAGCTCCACTAAGAATTGACTAAACAGTTAGTGCTGCGTGCATGTCTATATGTAATATATGTAGAGCAGGGGGTAGTTCATGGTCACCTATACTAAGGTTTGTATCATGGTAGGGTGAGTAAGTAGGTCACCCTGATAACATGTAGTTCTATACTCTTGGGAATGATATAATCATGTACATGACGAACTTGGAACTAAGATAGGGCATTGGTATGTTACTTTGTGTTTCTATTGAAAGCATATCATGCTGGCATACTGAATATAAAAGCGAAAATGAGTGGACGCAAAATACGAATAATTTGTTATTAGATGCTCTTACCATCGTTGATTATAAACAAATTTTTTCTACGGCCACTTGATATTTAACTGCACCGTGTAGATTTACATGTTTGGATCAACAATGCATATACATGTAGCTTGAACACAGGAAGTGTTAGCCAAAACCAGTCAAACTAATTTGAGCAGAATGTGTAAAAAGCAAAATGAATCACCATCAAAAGAAACAAGTAAAAAAGTGAAACAATTTTAATATTGAAGTTGTCCTTTCTTACCCAGAGAGAGAGGACAACTTGAAAGTTAAACAGTATACGCCTGTGCATAAGCTAATAACAAGTCTGTTATAGTTTATCTTCGGTATATAATGCATGTACATGTATATTACTTGACATTTTTCTCTTTAGCTTTGAGCAAAGTCCCAATGCTGCATAGAAATGTGTAAACAAAATTCAACAATATTAACATTGATCTACATATAGAACTGGGCATAAGGTATCAGCAACAGTCAGTAAGTAATATTTTATTAACAATTCAAAATTCAAACAAAGTTTTACATACATGTAGTATAAGTATGATATATGATAATATAATGCAATTATATAAATAATTTAAGAATGACTGCATGATTGTGCCATTGTTGTACATGAACACAATGGTATATAGGGGGAGACAACTTCAATTATTATAATAATCTCAGGTTAATTCCAACTACTATAGTTATTAGAAGATGGCTGTAAATCAGTAAAATAATTTGATTGGAGTAAACGAGTACAAGTACACTTACGATAATTGTCAAGTAATGAGATTTTGCATAAAGAGCCTTTGTAATGACAGTACTAAGGCACGTTTGACATGAAGACATATTGTGGTGGTGAAGAAGGTATAGTAAATATTCCATTAGTCTATGACACATATATAGCATTATGACATATACATATGTGATTTATAATAACATAGTGTGTGGTGTATAAATAATGATAACTATATTAGAGGGAGATGAATACATTCAGTGCTTAGGCAAGACTTCATCATGATAGTTGTGAGTGAGAAAGTTTTTCTTGCCTTCCTTTTCACTTCCCGCTAACTTGGCTCCATACGTAGCTTCAGTTTTCCTTTTCCTTTGTAACTGCATCTGTTAGAAAACATTGATTGTTCATAAGAATGCGGATGAATTGAGTTGGTAGACTGTTATGTTCACTTAGCGAAGGAAAGTTACTTATGATGTAAATATGCAATGTACTCACATATACTTACATGTACTTACATGTAACGTGTTCACACACATTCTGACTTATACACACGATATAAGGTATAATCCGATAGGTATAGCGTGCTAACTCTACATGTAATATGACTAGTAAACTTTACAGTCATGTGTTATCATCATGTATAACTCGTATTTGCAGGTCATGTTCGTCTGTACTCTATGTTAATTATTAACTGTTTTACAGGAAGGTTTTACAAAAACTGTTATAGACATACTCTAATGTCTACCAATATGTTAAACTCTAATACTTATATATATATTATATTGACTACTAGAGTATACTTGGGTACATCCACCATATCATGTATATATGGGGGATAACTACTTGGTTACCTGGATTTGTAACTTGTTGGAAAAGAACAGCTTCTTCCACCCCTGGTCTTTAGCCAAGTCTTCAAGGTCGTCTGTTATTGTGGTGGCCGTACCAAATAATGATTTCCATAAGTCATCATCATTGCAAATCTAAAAAACGGGAGCAACATAGATTGGAGAAGGAGAAATAATCACCATTGAAGCTAAAAAAGGGAAAAAACCATGGTAAAACCTGTGTCTTATGCTCATAATATCCAGCTAAGGTATATGGGTGTACATGGTAACCTACCTTATGGAATGATTTATTTAATAAGGAGACCCTGGCTATGTCTTCAAGTTCCACGTTAAGTAACACTCGTTTTATTACTTTCTCTGGCAACCTCTGTAGATAGTCGACATGGCCTTGACAAAGGTTTATAATGTAGTCGAGAGTAGCCTGACCAAATGCACAAATGATCATATCTGTAACAGACAATAATGTAATAGTTGTAGCATGACGTGCTGCTATATGATGCAGCAGATACATAGGCTACATGTAACATGTCACATGCAATAATTTGTTGCTAATTTAATTTATGTAACTGTGCGAAACTTATTTCCAAAACTTGACACATGTGAAAAAATCCTTAAAGCTATTTTTATTATCGATTACTTTGAGTTCTATCGTCCAGTAAGAAATCTTCATGGCATTCTTTAATCTCTCCAGGTCGCAATCTTTGACCTTCAGAATTTCTATGTGTTATTTTCCACCACCTGAACACCACCTGAAACATTCCACATTATCAACAATGAAATTTTATTCATCAACTATTGGTTATAACTTCTATTGGCTATTGCTAAGGCTGCCAACTTCTCTATTGGGGAATCGCGTTACTCCATGTGTTTCCATGCATATACTGTACAAACTTGTGTTTTTGACCAGTTCTAATGGCTTAAATTTAATACAGATATTTTTCTTTCACCATCAAGCTAGTACCTTCCATTTATAGCTCAGTTGATAGAGATTATGCAGTTAATCAGGGCTCACTAGGTTCTCGAGTGTATTCACAAAAAACAAGAAAATAGAAATGTCGATCATTTGAACATGGTAATCGTATCTGGCTCGAAGCCATTCCTCATTTTGTAAACACTCATAGGTGCACATGGCAGTCACCTACTGAGCCACTAGACCAGGTACTTTCAATAAACTAGACATTCATCATTAGCCTATAAGCTTCTGCTAGCTAATGATTTCTGCTGTGGTGTGAGACTGTACAAGAACTAAATACTACCTCTATTTTTCAAAGAGATGGACAACTAGTATGAAGCCTAGTCACATCTTCCAGACTCTGTAAAATCTGTGATGGGCTGATAAGGGCACTGTCCACTGCTCATAGGGGCCGTAGCGGTTTTAATTTAGGTAGGTGGCTAGTTGGGATACCAGATGGACATCTACATTTCCCTACTGCAAATGTCACATATGTGCCATAAATGATAGATAATTTTCGAAATTATTTTAGAAAATAATAATAAATACCCAATTAAAACACGTGAATAAAAATAAAATTACCGTAAATAACGACGAAATATATTAAACCAGATATTTATTTTAATTTTATATAAGATGAGATTGACAGACAGCCATTTATCCTATGATTGAATGATACAGTAAATTTATAGTGGTCGGTGAATTGTGTCAATGGTTGTCCTTATTCCAACCTGAGTTTGAGTAACTGCTACTTGACAAAAGTCCTTGCTCGGCGATGGCGCTTGAGCTGAATATTCAAATAATTGACCTTCTCGATCTGTCCAGAGCGAAACCGTATTAGCTTCAGAAGAGTCCATTTTGATGCTAAAAAATTGTCACTTAGCACGATGTCAAGGTTATATTAAATAACCAATCTAGACGCGCGTACCAGTTTAACACAAGGGATTCGCGAAGGTTATTGTCTACTGTTGTAGAAATTTGTGAGGGAAAGCAACTCCATCGTTAATTTAAAGAGACTTACTTTCTCAGAGAGCATTTCGCATAGTGTGATGGTTCACTACCAGTAAAATGGTGAATACTATATTGCTTGCACATATATTACTAAATTAATAACTGCTTGTGTATCAATGACAATGAAATGGTGTCATAGTTTATGCCACTTAGAGAAAAAGCAGAAAATTTCAATATTACATTGGACTTTGTAGGAGTTGTAATCAGTGCTCAAAATTGGTACATACATTGGACTTCTTGTTGAACCATGAAAAATGTTTTGGGAATCAATTTCAAATTGTCACTTTTTAAGTCGAAACACCCACTGAACTTTTAGGTTCAACATGTTCCTCAAACACAAACTGTGGAAAATATGTTATAAGGAATCCGTCAATTGACTTTTCTCACAAAATATAAATGTGCATTATTATTCATAAAACGATAAAATGCAATAATTTAAACTTAGGCTAAGAAACACTCAGGTGAATTAATATAACACACGTCACTGAAAACTTCAATAAAGATATAATTTAAAGACAAACCAATACAACATTACAATTTCTGGTGTTGACTAGATCGATGGCATATATATTATGCACAGTGAAATGACAGAAAATTTCGCAAGAAATAATATTAAATTAATATTATAATGTACTATCACAACAACAGTGAATAATATATGGTAAAGTTGACAAAAACCTAACATACTTTGTCTTTGGCATACAAGATTACAGGATTAAAACAATATCAGGAGCCACTCTACTACAATGAATGGGAGATCCTAACATTGGCAACTATATAAATAAATATCGCAACAAGAAATTTAAAAAGAACATAGTTTACAATATTAATATATACACGTAGATAAACTGAGTAGATCCCATGTTCTAATATCAAGTCCACAAAGTCTAATAGTGTTTGAGCCATGAATCTGTGTAGTGGGTACAATAAAGATAGTTTAAAAGAGAGACAAATTTCTAAACATAAAATACATTAACAACACTAAGAAATACTGGAATAATTATTTACATAGTCATGTCATTGTGAAATGGAGGGGGTCACTGTACCCTACATCAATGTTAGAAATTTTCACAAAAGGTGTAATTTAAATTAGAATAACTTTTTCCTTGAGGCTGAGTTCTATGTGTAAATACTAATGCTTAGGTGAGGGTGTTACTTCAACGGCTGTTGACCTTTCACCCCTCCGCTTCTTATCCTTCATGTACTCTATGAGGGAAGTGACTAACGAGGCACACATGAGGTCGCAGGGGTCCATAACACCTCTCTGGATCCACTTGGGTATAGTCGTTCTAGCATGACTAAAGCCTAGTTTCTGTAGCACATAATCTACACCTACGGGCTCTATACCACGGCCTGTCCACGATAACAACCTAGGGAAATGAAGAAAGGGGTTAGTAAAACAACAAACTATAATTGAAATTCAGTAGTTAGAAATTCTGGTAGTGTGCCCATTTCAATTGAATACATTTCAACACTGGATTGACAGTAACATTTAGTGTTATAGACAACATGAGTAGATCAATCAATAGCTCTCTCATGAGATAATTCACTCGACAATAGCTACAACTCCTCAGCTTTCAATGTCACCGTACTGACGACAGCAGCACTAGATCTTATAATACCATGACTACGATGACTGTGTGCAGGGATAATACCATGGCTACCATGACTACGATGACTATGATGACTATGTGCAGGGATAATAGCATGACTACGATGACTGTGTGCAGAGATAATACCATGACTACAATGACTGTGTGGCGGAATATTACTATATTTGTGACTTTCAGCGAATTTTTCATGAGCCAACGATTCTCTAACAGATACATGATGAAATGAATATTAAATCTAGGCAAGTGTGTTACCTGCATTAGTTCCTCATGGGGAATAAATTAGACACCACATTGACTACCCTATATTATTATAATAGAAGGAGGGGAGGTATATCTATATAACTAACCTGACAGAGGGTTCCAGTTGCCAAGTAATGCACTCAAACAACCTCCAGTCTTTCTTAAGTTCACTAGTTGGATCAGTGTTAAACTTGATAGATGTTTGTACCTCGGTATGCTTATCCTCACCTGTAAACACATGGATGGATATGATTGGGTGAACATAATCAAATGATTAACCAATTAGTGCAGAGATTTTCGTTACAACTGAGCAATGAGTACTACATGTACATACTATATTGCATGTAATGTGCAAAGTATAACCTAAAGTCTTATGTCGATGTGAGCTGGGTGTCAACTAGCCTGGGATTCCAGCTATCCAAGAGGATGGGTGGGTGTGCTGGTGATTGAACAGAGAGCTGAGGCTAGCCCAAAATCTACACTCAATCACCAACACATCCACCTTCTCTTTTAAAAGTTTTGGGACCCAGGCTACAAATTAAAGGTTACAATGCTACACTTTTGCATTATCTCAATGTATCAAATATAAAGTCAGACTCTATAAAGTGCTAGAAACTTAGCTCATGTGTGAGGCAAATGAATTATTTACATCATAATACACCAATCAAAGCTCATGCAGACGTTGCAACATCAGAGAGGAAAGAAGAAAATAGAGTTGGTATATTAAGGTGATTCTAAAGTTGGAGAATGAGACTAGAGTCTATTGAACTTTTATTAGGGATATGATGCGATGCGGCTTCATGCTAACTGGACAGAAAGCTTTTATAAAATATAGCAGATGCTGAAGATATTCGAACACGCCCTTTTAAAAGTTAAAATTGAAAATTAGTAATGAGGCTCAAAATAAATTTTTCAACTAAAGCATCAAAAAAAGTAAAGTTATTCAAAAACGTTATAGTAAAGCAAACAATGACATGACCTTGTAAAGCAGGTATTGCACTAGGAGACGGACTGTTAGTGAAATTAATATGATAGAATGGTGCATGATTTAAAGAGAATTAAGTTATACGATTGCAATGACGATTTTTGAGCAGTCAATAAAATCACGAGCTAAGCAATAATATAATATAACATCTGTGCCTGTTGATGTTACAATCATAAATAATACATAAACAATAGTGCGGAGAAAGTAAGACAATGGCGGCAGTAGCCTGTGAAACTACACCTTTACTTTGTTTGAATCTCGGTCTAAAGAGAGAGTGAGAACTTGGGCCACCTGTTAAACACATTATACAATTGTGTATATACAAATACAAGAGTTATAGTAATAAATTAATACACATGTGGTAATGATACAATATGTTACCAGGTAGATGTTTGTATTAGGAAAACTTCAAGGTAGGAAATATAAGGTGGATACTTCAAAATGATGAAGTAAATAAAGCCCCTCAATGAAATGAAATACAGTTCACCCACAAATATTTCAGCTGATCATACGATTATACTTCACTGACCAGTGATATGATTAGCTAAATAATAGTATATAGTGAAGTTACGTCCTCTAGCTTAGCTCTCTATATAATTAATGTTACCCAATGACTGCATCAATATACTACAGCTTGTCTACTGACAACTGGGTGACTTGTCAATTACTGGCTGAATGACTGACTAAGTGACTGGCTGATATACTGACTACTGACAGACTACTGACGGACTTAATGACTGACTACTGACTGATATACTGATTAAGTGAGAGACTGACTACTGACTAATATACTAACTACTGACTGATATGCGGACTACTGACTGATATACTGACTGACATACTGACTACTGACTGACTATTGGTTGTACTTACTTTTCTGTGTATCCTTCTCTCTGACATAAGAGGTAACAACATCGTGTAGATAGAAGATCAACTCAGCATCCATAGCTACAGAGATGTGACCATCAAACTCCGTTACAAAGGACACGGTCACCACTGGTCTGTCAGTGTCTACCGTATTAAACACACAAGGCAGTGAATATAATTATTGAATATATGATATAACTTTACATAATGATACATTGCATATACATGTATATGATATATATGCAGAACTACTATACATGATTAATAGCATTCCCTGAGTCAAAACCCAAAGCTGGTCAAGTTATTCTACTTGTACATAGAATCTACATAATAACTAAGCTATGAGCTTCAAAAGTACAATAACATTGCCTTAGAAATATCTCTTTATGAAGACAAGATATACACACAGGTTGTAAAAATATACAGCAGCAGGTGACGCAATCTCCATGATATCGAGAGCACTTGTTTATTACTGTCAAAACAACCAGATTACCTGCAGACTGGGGTGGCAGGTGCTTCTGAGGATGCTCAGTTTTCATGTGAAGCTGCAGCCCGGGAAGCTCAAATATGATGTCAACATCGTGGTTGTATCTATGTATCTTCTTAGTGCTGGAAGACCGAGACTTGGATGAGATTGGTGTAGGGCTCAGGCTAGCCCGTTGGTCTGGTGAATCAGGAGATGGGGGTGCTACCGACGCCTCCAACTTCATAAAGGCTAAAAACCAACCATAATTACCATAGTTACAAGTTCATGTAAATAGCAAACATAATAGACAATTTACAGTTTTACCATTTACTCTAGCACTCACCTCGAAGGTCAGCATTGGCAAAAGCATAGCTGAAGCAGTCAGCGACGCTGGTAAATGTTGGGGGTATCTGTGACCTTGTGACCTTGCATATGGTGGCCATCCTGGAGAGTGACGTGAGATTGCGGGTATTAGCATGTCCCAGATTAAACACAAAGTCCTGGATGATGGATGTGTCTGTGTCTCCTCCTACCAAGGAAGTATTTGGAATGTATCAATATGCTAGACAAACACAATCGGACGGTAGTGACCCAACTATGGCCTCTGTATTATGTCTATACTCGCACATTAAATAATCAGCAATTTGAATTAAATTACTGAGTATATCTACGCTGAGACTTACCTTCATTGATGACTTCCTGAGCCTCTGTGGAGAAGCTAACTCCAGGCTCTTGCATGATAAACACAACCCATGACTTAGACCTCAAGTTGATACCATGGTAACAGACGAGAGAGAGGTTATGTCCTTCAAATGTCATATTGCCTCCTGTAAAAGAGTAAGTGAGAATAAGTATACACAGATACACATAGCACCTGTAAACCAGTGTCTGGAAATACATTCATCACCTGTATGTAGTGTCAATCAGGTAGTGGGCATACCTAGCAGAGTGCCATGCTGAGGTAAGCAGAGGAACTCCAGCAGTTTACACTTTGCTAAAGGTGTCTGCCAGTGTCTTCTGTGGTTGATACTAACTTCTTCCTCTTCATCATCATCTAGAAGATAGCAGTCACCTGATTTACCATGTCACTGTCACACTACATGATTGTAATGTGTATGGTACCTGATTTCACATTAGCATACAAGGCACCTGCTTTCCTACGTCATATTATTACCTTATATACAGAGAACAAAAACCTGAATTACATACATTGTAGCTGTATAGTAACCATAAAGTATGACAGTGCGTCTTCTATCATACTTCCTACGAGTACATTTACTAGAGAATATGCATGTATAGTAGCTACCATCTTTTCTTTCAGTGACTGAGGTTTGGCTACGTTTGACTTCAGCGCCACCGAACACACGTCTGCTACTTTTGATCTGCTGACGATAGTATTCGTCACACCTGGCGGCCATCTTGATAAGGTCAGGGGTTGTTGATTTGGTTATCATCAAATGAAGCTGATCCCACTTGACCTTTCCAATGACAAACACCTGAGCAGGCCTAAAACAATTCACGAATCAAATTATAACACACATAGAAAATACTTTTCAGCTAGACTGTTAGAGCAAGCCATGAGAGGGGACTTAGCATCAGGAGCCATAGTCATACGAAACACAAATATCAGTTATACATAAAAAACTATGAGAAGAGTTGAGAAATAAAGGACTATAGCAAGGTGAACAATTAAATGTTTCTGTTGACGATAAAAGCCAGCTGAAGGCTTCAACAGCATATGACGTCATGACACTTTCCCAAACTAACCTATTGGTGGCTATTGGAATAGCTGTGGGTGTGGTGGCACCGTCCCTGTCTGCTACAATCCATTCATCATTACAGGAAACGTTGAGGTGAGTCAACTGTATCATACATATACTGGTTCCCATATAATCCAACTTGGTATCCAAAGAGTGTAGACCCGCCTCAAGTTTATGGTCAGGCTTTGTCACCTCACTTTCATTTATCACCACTACAACAGAAGTTGACATGAGCAGCATTAACCAATAACTGACCTCTAGTGTCAAATGATTCATTAATGGTTTGTGGGATTGTCCCTGATTGGTCGAATGATGGGCCTTCATAGCCGAGGGTTCAATACCCATTGTGACCATTGGTTAGCGCTGGGAAGAAAATAAATCTGTGAACTTTACCTGCATGATAAGGACACACTACCTGTGTAAAAAGAACAATTGATTACGCTACCACCATGATAAGTCACCTTCTTGATATAGATAGGAGCAACTACGCAGATCTGACAGCTTAGGATGTTCAGTTTCTCATTCAACATGTAAGAGTTGTTAGTTAGACTATTGTAAACTATAACCTAGTTCAAATTAAATATCTTTAAGCGAGAACACAACTCTGCTTTTTGAGTAATCAGGAGAGAAAAGACAGGCATAGGCTAGCTCTAGTAGTTAAATAACAAAACATACAGAAGAGCATTTACAAAGTTAGGGAAAGTGAATCAGTATATATGTCATAGCAGAATTGTAGAGCTAGCTGGTTTTAAATTTATAGTCTAAAATAAACAATTCAGTGGCATTGATGTTTATGTAGATGCTAGAACATAAGATAAATATACAGTAAACAGCGTTCACATGTTCTGTAATATTACCAGCTGAAAGGACTAAATACTTCAGGGGACGGGTTCCAGCTGAACTACTGCATTGAATTGAGCCATAAAATACAAATTTATATGTTAGGATCATATACAGAGCATTGAATCTTTACATAGTATGTTATGTAGTATACACAATTATTGTATTAGACGGCCGCAAAACAGTCAGCTGTTTACCAGATGATTCAGCTAAAAGGTACAAAAACAAATTAGACAGAGACTAAAATATTCATATCAGACAAGACTTACAGCTAGGGATGACTGAGCTAAGGAGGCAACTCAAAAGATAACAGCTATACTAACTGTAAATTGTCTACTTTCAAACTAAAAGTTGTATTTTACAACCCAGCTATGCACATAGAGCTGATTAGCTGATGAGATCCAGGTTAGATATGTGTATCCTATGCGGGGAGTGATTAGAATATAACCCGAGGTCGAACACTTACATGCATGATGGAAGTTCTGGAGGTTGACCTGACCACCCACCACACCACCTTTAGACTCGATCACACTCCTTTCTATCTGTGAAGACGTCTGCATGTTCTTATGGCCAGTACTATCTATGGAGAACCTGCCATTACTCCTCACATTCTCAGTCCTCCACCTGCACATAGTGTCAGAATATCATGTCACAGGACGGTGACAGCCAGCGCCGAATACATGTAAAAAATCACTTGAATGGTTCAGATTACATATTTGATTCACTTGTCTATATTATACACAGATTGTATGAATGACTCACAGGGAATTTCCCATGAGGTTTCCCATATTCACTTTGATCTCACACTTCTGTATATTCAGAGCTATGAGAACTCTTGTCTTCCAGCTGCCTCTGGCCGTGTTCTCATTAGGTGGTCCAGTGTCTCCCAGAGTCTGCAGGAAGCTTTCTGGTCTTCCAGGTGACATCTGACCTCCTGAGTATTCAGAGAAACTAAGGTTAACCCAAAGCGTTAGTCTACTAAACAACACCAAATCCTGGCCACCACACTGAGTCCATTCAACCAACAATTAGTACATGGTGGTATCAATAATGGTGCAGTCACTCACATATCCCTTCAGCTAATTATTGACTTTTCTACTGTCACACCACTTACCAGAATACTTGAATGTGTTGAGCAGACTGGTGGCAGCTGATGATCTTCTGTTACCACTTCCTGACCTGTCGACCTTTGACCTCATACGAGGAGTATCACTATCTGTTGAAGTTGGCTCTGTGGGCAAACAAACAGGTGAAGGTCACTGCGTCGCTTATTGTGATATATAGACTACATAACTTACTAATACGAAAAGAAATTACAATGTACGGCATAACAAAAGCCACAAATAAAAGCACCAGAACCATGTCGACATCCAGGCAATTGAGTTGTTAAATGTGATATTGTGGCAGTGTATTTATTATGAAAGAACTATTGCAGGAGGACATATACCTTGTGAAGGCTGCTGAGGAAAACTTTCATCTCCTAGCAGTAGTCTCCTTGCTAAGCCAGTTCTGTACCAGGCTTTAGGAAAAGCCAAAATCTCCTGCAGACGTCGCATATCAAACTTAAAGTCGGCAAAGCCGATATCCCATACAGCTAGAAATTGTATAACAGTTAAAATATATACATGTATATACAATGTAATGGTTTACCATTTTAGGTAAACCAGTGACGTCGGTCATGTATAGTATAAAAATATTCACTTAAAATGTTGCGCTAGAAAGCTGCTGTAGAACTGATTAGTGATGACTTACAGCTAATTCTGACATTGCTTGAGAACTTCTCTCTGGTCTTGGAGGAAGGAAACTCCTGTACTCTCTTGGTACGAGCCAAGTGGATCTTGACGGAGTCAACATTCAGACTAAGTGAGTCTTTTCGAGCCGACTTGGACGTTGGGGTTTCTGGTATGTTACCCTTCAGTGGGGCTGAAGAAGAGAGGGATAACTTACTATGAATATGTCACAATTCAAAATGTGTATACAATACACTAAATTAGTCACTTAGAAATGCAAAGATAACAGTAGTATTACTGTCTATCAAGCACCAACTTTGCATCCCATTACTAAAATGTTAATTGAGTCTGAAGTAGAAAAACAGAGGAGGCTATAGTAAAAGGCAGGAGACACTTACTAAGTTTTACACGACTATACAACTAGGAACACAACAATAGGCAAATATTGATAAATATTCTAACTATAATGTGTGTAGGTTGTTAGGTAATTTATATAAATGGAGTCACTCACACTTAAAGATCTGTGATGTTTTCTTGCCAGACATTCCGGCTCCTCCATATGGATGAAATATGAATAGAGAGAAGTTAGAGAGAGATACGTAGACTGAGAGACCTGCAGTCTGACTAGGGGTACCTGGTGACAGTGCCGAAGAGTCTACGACTATCGAAGGGCCCTTGGCTTTGTTACCACTAATCATTCGCTGCCTTGTCGGTGGCGTAGCTGCCCTTTGACCTGTTATGTTGGAGGAGAGCCAGTTATAGACATGGATTATCATAACACACATTTTAATAAACTTGATGGCATCTAATTTAACCAAGTCTCATAAAACCAGTACATTCAAGTTAGACGCTCTTCATTATCTATAGACAAAGAAGAACATGCAGTGCTTTACAAATGAATTAATTTGAGTAGTTGTGAGTTTGCTAACCCCTAGATTTAGGATAGGGTGGAGGGGTGTCTGCCCGTGGTTGTCCCATAACCATAGTTCCATCTATATCAGAGCGTTGAGTAGAGAAGACAAGGTCTAACGAAGGAAGCTGAATCAGACATTCTACTTTTGACACAGGCAGACAACTGCAAGTAATCAAAATGTAATTCATATCATTATTGATAAAGGAAGTGGTGGCACCACAAATTTGCATTATAAACAATCGCATTTGCTTTGACAAGACAGCAGAGCCCATTTACGTTCAAAGTGCCTAATCTGTTGGCATGAGGAATACCATAGATAAACAGTGGACAGCTGTCATTGATGATAGAATTGGCAGATACCAACCTGAACCTGATGGTAGATGGGTGAACAGAACAGTAGACAATAATATCTACAGGAAAGTTAGATATCTGGTTATCTCTGGCAATAACAGACATGGATGAGAGTTGTAGCTCTTCATCTGGAGTCGGAGGTTCCGCAGACTTTGCCGCCGGTTTGTTGAGAATCTGAGTGATGTCTACCTTCTCTAGACTCTGCTCGAGGAAATCTAACAGGTTGGTACTAATAATCATCTCCTGTAATCACAATAACTTTAGACAAATACGAGATGCCCCATACAATCAATATAAAACATCATCATGTGAGCAGTGTTTGGCGTCATCTGACAGAGCTGACCAATCAGAAGTTCATGACAAATAGGTTCAAACACTGCACAATGGACAGGTACTATTGGTAATACCAAAGATAACTTAAATAACTGTAAAAGAGTGAGCTCTGACAAAGCAAAGTCTGTAGCTCATGTTACTTAGAGTGTCACTCTCTGACGAAGACAATAGCAAATGTCTGTCCGCATAAACAAAGCCTGCATCATACTTATTTGAGGACAGTGACAGTGAAATCACATGCGATTCAAATGAAATCTGCAATATATCATCTCGGCTAAAAAATGTGCTACACAGACTCCGGGTAAAGCCTGTGCCACACTCACCTCAGGTAAAGCCTCCAACACAATCCAGGTGTAAAGGCTTGCTCGTTTTTTCTTAGATGATCCTGTAGAGTTGACACTGGTTCTGCTAGCAGACAGCAGCTGCGTCGGGTCCTTCAAGGTAGGCTGGTTAAAACAGAACAAGTCGTACAGACCGTTCACAAATTACAAGTATTACAACTGACTATACTATTGTTTCATTTAGTTCCATACCACAGCGTGCAAGTATATGAGCAAGACCGCCTGACATATAGACATGACAGGTTGCACCCCGCTATTTACATGTATGTTCTGTTCCTGTTGAAAACCATCAACACCTCCAGGCACTATTATTAGCTTCAGCATGTGCAAAACACCCTAATAATAATAGTTGCATGCATAACATCGCGGCGGCTCGTAATTCACAATTATGTATTAGACTATTACTGTGTGGTATCTCACCTGCTTGGCGCTAGCACTTTGAGATTCAGCTTCCACTTTGATTGGCTGGCTGGCATCGCCAAGTGTAAAACCTTGTCTCTTGATGACAACGGTTGGCCTCTCTGACTTCTCTGGAGAGGGCCTCTGCTTCTTGCTAACATATAAACAGAACAGTAGGTAATGAGACTCGGTCCATAATAATCCGACTAATAAATTACCTACTCGCACGTGGCATGCTATAGCGTGATAATGTGTGCAATAGAAAGAGTGACACAGGAAATAATAGAGTACTACATATTCATTTCTCCCTTAGCTTAGACTGGTGAAATACACTGCAGTACATGGACATACCTATTCTCACCCAACTTGGCAGGACTGGTATTAGATCTCATCATATGCTGGGAAGTGGGTGATACCCTGCCTGAACTAGGGGGCTCAGCGTCCCTCCCTAATGAAGATGCCGGGCTATCTATGACCTGAGTCTTGGATGAGTACTGCACCTGTAATAAAAGTAAAATAAATCCTTTTTAAGATATACACCATTGACTTGCAAGATGTACTCAACCAAACGTTCATTGTCATGTCTTTATTCTAACACAAAAGGCAGGATAAGATCAAGAGGTCATGACCTGTGATAGGACATCTACATGAACAGGCAGTCATAACTAAACAAGTGTATGTGTCTTACTTTAACATCTATTCCTGGGAGCAGAAAGATGGTTCTGTTGTCCAAACCTTTAAATTTACCGGAGAGAGTCTCATGCTTGAACTTTCTGGCAGTCTGCGGTGATGTTGATATGGAGCGGAGGACACTGAATAGAAAGTATACATGTACATGTGTGAATTATTGCACATGCATATACGATACATAACACTATGCTATGTATAGCAACGAGAGGAGGAGTATAGGTTTCCAACAAAATACAAATCAGTAATAGTTGACACTGGAAATGTGATCAGCTGTTATAATTAAACTAACATTTCCATAAGAGATTTAGGCCAAGTAAAACTTAGTGAATATCACAGTGGTGTTACATATAACCTACAGTCATTAGCTGGTTTATAAGAAATTATGCCCATAGATTTGAGAAGCCACATAACTGCAATCAAACAAACCACCCACTCAGTAAACCTGATATGCAGCCCAAAACCTGAGTGAACTCATAAGCACAATGCATTCTGGGTACGTCGTAAGCACAATGCATTCTGGGTACGTCATAAGCACAATGCATTCTGGGTACGCCATAAGCACAATGCATTCTGGGTACGTCATAAGCACAATGCATTCTGGGTCACAAGGATGGCTGTTCGCAGTGTCAGGATAACATTTGATTGACTAGGTCAATATATAAATTTGTGGCAAATACTGCATTGTAATATAGCATTTCCTATTAGCAAAATAAACCACTACTGGAATGATTGAGGCACACACAAATAGTAGCTTCAAACTCATATCGGTGCAGGAAGCATAGCTATCTACTCCATGTATTTTGAAACTATTCAATAAAATATAATATTATATAAATTCTTACCAAACTAGAGAGATTTTGATAATGATCATATTGATAATTTAAATAATACTGAATGCATTAATATATTAATATTTTGTAATTGTTTCGTATTACACACATGATCTAGAATTCATGCTGTTAGTAACTATCATTTTAGTCAGACAATATCACTTTTCAGTGACACCCAGTCCACGTGCAGTGACACACCGTCATCCTAATCTAATCACGGATGCAAATCTCCATTTAGTCTAGGGAAACCACAGTCAAGATAGACGGATATTGTTTACCAAACCACTATTATAACGTTTGGCATGCGTTGTTATTGTTAGCATTCACTAATCACGCCATCACTATAACATATACTCGGATATGCCCTGGTAGCACAATACCAAGCAGTAGCGAAGCACCACTAGGTAATATGGAATCGTTGTTATATAGCTGGTAAAGTAGGAGTGAAATTGATCTAAGTGCTCACACAATCTACCGCAGGTGAAATAGAACGGAAGTTACCCACATATATTTTACCTGCTGTTGTCATTACTGACAAGAGTGGCCAGCCTACTACCACTGGGGAACGCTGATAGTAAGTTTGATGTAGATCGGCTACTGAACAAACGTAAATACGACATACAAACTGAAACTGTGTCGTTTTATATTGTTTCTTAGCTTGATCTATTAATTAAAGTGCAAACTTGTCTAGAAGAACGGTTATCTATGCAAAAGCTCTAGTACAGACATGGTATGGGTTCTAATCGACACATTAGGCAAGTGGCGGGGGCACTCGACAGCACTAAAATTCAAAAGGAAACAAACTCCAGCAGGCTAAAAATCTCTCTTATCAATGCAAATTATTGCACATGCACACTGCAGTTGTAACGGGCAACAAATGTAACGTCTAATCTACATAACCTGACAATTCCGAATCTATAGGTTTTTCATTATAAAACACGAACAAATTGTGGCTCAGCGAAATTTAACTCATTATCAGCTGTTGGTAAATTCCACTTTGAAGTTTAGTGATATTGCTAAGATAGAGTGATAATTAAAGTTTAGTGATATTGCTAAGATAGAGTGATAATTAAAGAGAATTTTCATATCAATTATATTAATAAGAGTAAAGGTATCGGAGGAGAGGTGTGCAGAGAAGGGGTGGGAGGAGGGAGGAAAAGGGTGGATAATTTAGTATACAATCTGTTGGAGAAAGGAAAAAACCTCTAGGCAATAAAACCGGCTAAATGACAGTATTACTAGAAGTTTAGTAGCCATAGCAATGAGATTCAAGCAGTGGACATGTGTATTTAAAAGTACCGGCATCCAGAAGAAATGAAGTATGTGAGTTGTGAATAAACAGCCATACTGTTTAAGGACAATGTCTTGTGATGATGCAAGTACATGATCGATGAAATCACGCTGCAATAGCTTCCATTGCTCTTACAGAATGCATGGACATGTACATACATTTCACACGCACATGGCCGATGCCAATGCATGGCTGGCAAAAGTTGCGAGTACATAATATTCATAACATGGAAATAAAACTTAATAGCTGGTATAATAGAGTGTAGTACATACCCTCCTCCCTTTAAGTTCTTAGCCTCATCCAACTCTGGATTAGCAGGGTGGAGTATGCACTGCCCGCTCTTTATAGTCACCTTCAAATCCATAACCAAGTCTATGATTGGCTCAGCAGGATTATTAGAAGATGCTTTGGTCTCTTTTGATTGGTTCGAAGGACTACTGCATCAGAAACAGGAAATACAATATTACTTATAGAGCAACACGGAAATATGACCAGCATGCAACATATTGTGAAGAGATACAACTACAATTCAAGTGATTGAGCTAAGACAACGACAACAGTTAAGAGAGAGTATTACCATTTAGCGGCAACGTTACATGAACACCTTAAGTGTAAACTACAACAAATGTCTCAACTGATAATCTTAATAGCCAACCTGCCGTTAGCCTTAGAACTGGCCCTGAGATAGCTCTGCTCTATTTCCTCCGACAATGAGTCCTCGCTGTCGGAATTAATGGCCTCCATCCTACCATAAGCAGACGCACGACTATCCGAATGTCTAAAAGTGCATGATGATTACGTTACAGCGTATGGCACTAAGCAATGAAGTGGAGGTATGTGGAACCGGTTTTAACATGATTATACATGTAGATACAGTAAAACTTCAAGCCCAATTAGCAGAAAGAATTAAAAACGTTTCCACACCATCAAAATGGTAACATTACGATATAACAATTACATGTACAACTACATGCACAGTGTATATATCCCACAGCATCCACTATAGTGTACTGTGATATGCTTATACTATGGTATGTAATGTAAGTATGGTACGTATGCTGATGTACTTATGTACAATGTATTTATACTATGGTATGTAATGTAAGTATGATACGTATGCTGCTGTACTTATATACTATGTACTTCTAATATGGCATGTAATGTAAGTGTGGTACGTACGCTGAGGTACTTCTGCGTAATTGCTTGGCTTCATTAGTAGATATGGAAGCTGACAACGAGCGGGAATGTGACGATTTCTTAGAGGTTCCGAGACCCAGCGTGTCCTTCAAGGATGTCGCCTAAATGGAGATGTAAATAGCAAATTATATGGCCAGATGTAAGGGCCAACATGGAGTAGAACAAAACATGAAACCAGTAATTACCAGAGGTATGATAGTAACAATAATTACAAAAGTAGATGTCCATTACATACTCCGCGATAAGTTCACACGTGAATGTGCATTACATACTCTACGATAAGTACACAAATATAAATGTGCATTACATACTCTACGATAAGTACACAAATGTAAATGTGCATTACATACTCTACGATAAGTACACATGCGAATGTTCATTACATACTCTACGATAAGTACACAAATGTAAATGTGCATTACATACTCTCAAACTACGGTTCCTGATTTTCTCTACAAACTCCCTCCTAAAGTCTTTAACAAGAACAGCCTCTAGTTCCTGTAGCTTCTTCTCCTCCATCTCCAACATGGTTGGCTTGGCGTCTAGACTCCTACAATATCCCAGCATAAACATATATATCTAGAGTGTGCTACCCTAATGTAGGCAATATAACCACACTCACCAAGGGCATATCACTACATTAACAGAAACAACATTTTTTGGGCAGGGATTGCAATAGTTAACATGTTAAAGGCTACATCAATTTCTTAATAATATAGTAATATATAGGCACCGAGTATAGACCAATATGAGAATATTGTGATAGCAGGTCACTTGGATCTAAACACAAATATACAGGCCATACCTACACATCAAATCTACTATCCGTGGTTTACATGTAATTTGCTGAATGGTTGCCATAGTTACCTAAGATCATCGATTATTTTCGCCTGTTTAGCCATTTCCTGGTCTATTAGTCTGACCCTCTTCTGCTGGTTCATATTGTAGTCATAGACAAAGTATGGCATGTCATACAGCTTCATCTTCTGGGCTATGTCCTGCAGTAACCAAGGTTACATTTACTTGTACATGAAATAAGTGGACAAACACGTCCATAAACTGACATATATTCACTTTAAGGTTTCAACAGGAAATCCTAGACACCAAGTGGGTTTATTCTAGCTTTGTTGACTGAATTTATAAGCTGAAAACTCTACAAGGTAAATTTCCACTAACCAGACCTTTTAACAGAACCTTTTTTAAGCAGACATGTCAATAAAACCTTCCTAACCAAACTTGTCAATAGACATGGATTAACCAGATACCAGACCTACCAATAGATTCTATATACCAGACCTTTTAATATCGACATCCATCAACCAGACGTGCCAATAGACATTACAACACTTACACTCTCCTCTCTGTTTAGTCCTTCGCTGTCCGTACTGGACAGAGAAGATGACTCATCACCATCATCATAGCCCAAGACGTCACCTTCTTCAGAAGTGAGGGCGGTGAGGGTTTGACCCAGATCTGCCAAGTGTTTACTAATTTGAGTGCTGAGATTCATGTCTACACCATCCATAGCCCACACAATGTTCATCAGCCACTTGGCATTTTCATCTGGAATTGACGGCATACATTTACATAGAGAAATAGATAACATAGGACCAAGTGTACTAAGCCACAAGTCAGAGCTGCTCCTAGTAAACTGTGTACAATGAAGTATCACCTACTAAAATGTACATGTCATCACCTTCGTTGGCTTTTGGCAAGGTTTTGGAGCAAAAAGTGAAAGTCCCTTTTTCAACAACACAGGCATTCATGACGGGGAGATCATTCATATCTGGTTTCCAGTCGTCTAAGTTGACTTCAAATTCTTCAGCAAATCTCAGACAGAATCCTGCAATGTTAAGGGACAGTGGATAATAAAATCAATAGGTGAAATGTCAAGGTCAAATGAGCAACGTGGAAGCAGGGCTGTCCATTGCTGTAGAGTGTAACAGTATAACTGGTACCTGTAAACGTTCCCTTGGTCACCAGAGAGTTGCTCGTACATGCGTGAATCTGAGTACGCTCAATGGTCAACAACAGTGCGGAGCCTCCTTCTGGGAAATCAGTTTTCTGGGCCTCCTAAGTCAATATATATATATTATAGCATATAAATGTAGACACAGTAGAGGTATAGACTAGACTAGACTGTGCAATGTGACAGTGATATCATTATTAGTTTCTTACTTGATGACAATATCGGTGAGAATAGCTGTGATAGGTTATTAGCATTCATGCTGGATAACGATACGCTTTCATCCCTCACTAATAATACTACAATAGCGACAAGTTACATTAATTAAATTTTATCCTAATGAAGCCTCAGCTCTGTGAACACACGTACCACATAAGATGGGGAAAGCGGTATGCACACCCCAATGTCATCAACTGTGAGCTGTAAAAAGAGGCTACTACTGCCCCCTGGTGTTGCTGAACTAGTCACTCCAGACCTGATGCTGCTTGTTATATTCTCTATCTCGGTGTTGAGAGCCATCCTCTGCTCGTGCCAGTATTCATACGCATTCCTGTAGTTTAGCCATACCATCACGGCTAAACAATAGAATACACATGTACTTGATCACACACCTTGATACTATATACATGTATAATGTATCACGATGCCCGCATACCTGTATGCGTCACCATAATATAATATAAAAGCTGTACATGCATGCTTGCTACTATAACATTGGAGTTAAATTCCTAATATTATAATTTCAGCACACATTCAAGGAAACAATATGGCTGCTACCATAACTAAATGACAACACATAATGTGATGAGATGGTGATTTGTATGAACCGTGTGCACATACCTTTATCGAAGGAAGCCGGTTGTATGAAGACAATTGGACGCTGCAGGGATATGAGAAGAGCCTCTTTATCATCTGACCTCTTATCCGTGCTCGACAGCATTTCATCCTAGATAACAACACAACAAAATTATGCAAAAACTTCAGAAACGACAGCAGAAAGACAGGAGACGGTAGTATTCATATCACCATTATTTTCGACCATAAAACTTTCCTATGTGCCATGCATGTTGGTAGAAAAGCAGGAACGATACACAAATACATAAGAGTAACTCGGCAACTGTCAACAGGAAAGGGGAAATGTCCTATTTATTTATCTTATAAATTACACTACCTGCAGTGCATTCCTGACATCAATATTAGTCTGGAAGTAGGAGAGAACATGGAATTCCTGTTCTGCTTCATTGAACAGGGGATTGCTAAGGAGTTGACCCAGTGAAACATTGACCTCTACGTGTCCTTTGCCAAACAACTTGACAGCTAAATATACAGTAGACCTCAATGATATCATATGACCAAAACTTGATAACATAGTAATATGTGATCATTAGCCAGGGCCAAAATGGGTAACACGAAAGTCGAAACCTTCCACATGATGAAGTGTACAAGATCGGAGTATGCATATCAAATGGAAAGTCTGAAATGAAGAGTACTGTACATTTTACCGCGAAATTTTGTAAAAACAACTTCGAAAAGTATGAATTTATATTTCATAAATTTATCTCTACAAAAGGTTTGCGGTAGAATGTGTTATTAGTCATGTATAAACCTTTTGGTGACGGCTCTTTGGATGTGGAGGAAGATTGAGCGACTCTCTGAACTCGGTTAGATAACTCCATCTCAATGTCTCCAGTTTCTAATCTGACAGCATTGGAGGTTGGAGTGGTGGCTGTTATCTGTATACCCTATATAACATGATATACAATGTGTATATCCGTATACATGTGTCTCACCTTTAGATGACCTCAGGGCTAGGCCACAACAATAAAATACATGTATGTACTTACATAACAAATAGAGATTGTTGAATTGTAACATAGAAAAAGAAGTAGATCAATGAAGAAAAAGGCGTGGCAAAATTTAACCTTCCATTTATTCTAGATCTTTGCGAGGAAAACTCATTACATGTTGCTATGCACAAGGTGAGTCCAGCAATGAATTATCATACCCTAAAGTAACAGGCATCCGGCGTGTGTATATACTTCGATTATTTCATCATAATAGAGAAGGCATAGTCATTCTTACCTTGAGTTTGAAGTAAAGTTTGTATAGAATGGGTTCTGTTACTGGCTGAGAGGTCCAAAGAGGGGCGGGCTTTTCGCCTCCACCAACTTTTTGTAAGACCTCGTTCACCTCCTGCATTGTGCACATACAATGAAATAATAATAATCTTTCATAACATTTTGCATTACAGCTTCATGACATTGGAGAAATACAGCTGTGAACCAATGCAGATGTCGACTACAATGCAGATATCGGCTACAATGCAGACGTCGGCTACCAAGACCTACCTACCTTGACAAAAACCTTCTGGACAAGGACCAGATGATTCAGCAGATCTGTGCTTAGCTTGTGTTCAAACTGGCCCACAGTGGCAACACAGTCTAGGTAGTGACCGTCCCTCAGCTGAAGGTCATGGTCACTCAGCACCTCCGTAGCGTCACCCATACTGTGTGGTCGGTACTCTGCATCCATGTGCATCGGTGGTAAGTCTATAGAGGCAGACGACGGTAGGTTAGCCTCCACATCTCTGCTCTGGAACAGTATGCACACAAAATAAACATACTAATCATTACAATAGGAGAAACTTGGCACAAATGTATGCTAACGACTCAAAAGCTTCATTTTGCAGCTTGAATGATTGATTGTGAAAGCAACTCGCTGAATCATTAGAATGTCATTCAGAAACCATGTCCGAACAAATCGCCTCCTTTGTGATTACTTAAAGTTTGCCCAATTAAAGCAGAAATAACAAACTGTACAGTCATGTAAGTAGAACCCAGTAAAAACAAACCTTGGATGTAAAACTCAGAGAATGTTCTGGGAGGCTGACGCTAAATTTAGCCTTGCTTCCTGTTACTCCGAATGAGATAACTTTGCCAATCTGAAAGTACAATTAATGGCTGAATACAGACATACCAGCCTACAGGTAATGGAAGGATTATGTGTTCAGACTATACAAGTGTAAGCGCTCTCCAGATGCCCCCCCCCCTCTGCGCCGTCGATTTCAACCTAATATACGAGTATGTAGGTGTGGGCCATGAGAAGAATTACGTTGGGAATATCCTAAGTTAGAATACAGTCATCATGCAATATAGAAACAAAAACCTTCCGCTCTGCTGTCACTGTGTACTACCCTTCAAATAATGATTTTTGATAATGAGCAGATATCAAAATTGTATTTGACTTTCCATGGAGTATGAAGGGAAGACAGGGGAACAGCCTTACCTTGTACTGAGCTTCGAGGGAAGGAAGGAGAACAGCCCTCAGAGTTAGTCCCTGCATGATGCCTCGGAAGTGAATAACAAACCGAGGACCCTTTGGGGTCTTAGAACCAGTCAAGGGAGAGACTTCAGATTGGCCCAAGGAATCTGAGGCTACATTAGCCTGAGAAGCAGACATGTCAGTTGTTGGGAACACAGACACGCTATAAATTCATATATAAATATAAGGTAACTGTGCAAAGGAAACAGTTAACAGGCTGATTCACACTCACAACTAGGTTTATTGCAAACTGAATCAGGAACCGCACAGTACTGGCTTCTCACGACTACGAGACGGCATTGGGTACCATCTTATTTGTACACCATAAAACATGCATACGATGTAATAGTGTATACTTGACACCCACCACAGCTGATGCTGACGATACATGCCTCATATCCGACATGACTCATACTACCACCCACCATGACTTAACCGTTAGTCGCAGTGACTCACCTGCTCCTACTGTTGGACGGCTTCATAAACTCTTGTATGGTGCTGTGTATACGTTTACGGTTTCTAGTCACCATGTTGTGTAGAGTACCGGGGTTCTGGGGTATGTGTACGTCAATTGGACCTACAGTTAGAACTCCAGAGTTGTATTTCTTCCTGTGCTTCTCCAGACTCGTGTAGAGGGCGTGGGAGGAGCCAAATGTCACGCTTACGACAGTTCTACAAGCAGAAACAGGGCATTATTACATGCTGCAAACTACCACAGAAAGATACACATTGACCTGCACATGCTGTAACAGCTCCAAAGGAGTGTGCCACCCCAACCTAACAATCCATCTATGCTATTAGAGCAAAGCTATGACATCATCCGATGGATACAGACCATAACTGATACACACAGATCTGTCTTCCAGAACTTACTGTACAGGAGAACTGGATCCCTCAAATAGAGCCACAGAAGCAGATCTCATGGAGAGGTTAACTGAACTCTCTGTGACTTGTCTCTTCTTAGTGGAGCCGACCTCTTTGTCCTTGTAACTCACACTTCCTCCAATATCTGTTACTTTGGCCTCCAACTGCAGTCCGCTTAGAGTGGCTTTCAGCTCTGACTTACGCAGACGTACAAACCCAAAAACAACTAGCAGAACGTTCTCCCCAGCATATACAGCTAAAATAGCATAAATCAAATCCAGTAATGAAGGTTAGCTAATGATGGAACATTCTAGTATAATCGCACCTTGTTGGTTAATATTTCAAATCTCTACTGTACAATATTATAACGACATAGGCTAGTAGGCTAATGGTACATGTATGTCAATACAGTTGGAACTGGTTTAACAAAACATATGATTAAGTAAAACGATGGCAGAAAACTTATTAAACCATAAATGTATAACATTTTAACATCATATGCCATGTACATGTATTATAATGTACTTACTACGTACTCTCAAAGTAAGAAATGTGAAACATATCTAAATGACAGATCTGGACGATACTCATCTACAATTTACATAGTATCCATTGAAGAGACTCACATGTACTAAATGACCCTTTAGTAAAGTCCCTCAGTTTCTGAGCTTCAGCTGCTTTGCTGTAATCTTCAGACGTAGTTCGAGTTCTAGCTTTTGAACCCTTCCTCTCCAAGTGTGGCGTCTCAGCAGGAGTGTCGTGTGCGGATGAAGGTAAGAGTCCACTTTCAAGTTCATGAACCCGGTCTACTTTTCGATCTTCCTCTACTATATCAGACAGTCTACAATATAATATGGCGACAACTCAGTAGAAGGCATTTCCTGCTGGATAAACACAACTATGCTTTTCAGTTCTGCTGCAATAAGAAACCTTTCAGCAGTATACAAACATATTTTTGGTAATAGGACTTTGTATCTTCCAGTCCAAAATATTTCTTTCACTGTCAACCAGGTTTTTGCTTATATTTTAAAACTATTTTCGCTTAGGCTATTATGGCAATCCATCAGATTGACGGATCAAAATATCTGATAGTTTCTTGATGAATTTCAAAAAATGTGATTAAATCAGTTACATTTTCAGACCGCTTGAAAATGTATCACTCATTATTTACAAGGCAAGCAATAAAAATCTATGCCGTTGGAGTAATAAATAAACTAAAAGTGAATTTTTGAAGTAGGCCGTAAAACTCGTTCAAAGATATAAGTATGACATCACACCTTGAGCTACCAGCTCGAGCTCTTATAGTTTTAGTCTCCGGCATCTTAGAGTAGAGGTCAAGTAGATGTAGGAGATTCTTCCAGCAGGCTGGGGTGGTGCTCACATTGCCCGTAGATGTGGAGATATGGGAGTCTCTGGGTGACTCGGTTGTCGGGCTAGCTGGAACCGGTGACTTCACTGTGACATACATGATATGATAGCAATATGCAGAAGTAGCAGCTATGGAACGTAACATATAGACATCTACATGGACATTATTTCTACACAGTATAGAATACTGGTGCATAGCATGATAATGTAAGAGTGTCACTGCTGCTCACCAATCACTGAGGGTGAGAGGGTGGCCGTGAGATAATCGTAAGGGAAAGAAAGCAGTTACCTTATTGGCCCTGAGGAGAGGGAAATGGCGACAAGTTTGATATACATGTAATACCGACACTCGGGTGTTAGTTTGCCGTAACAAAAGACAAACTAATTTGGTGGATAATTGACAGTGTGAGCAAAGAAAGAGTAGGTTTGGTGGATAAGGAAGCATGAGGAATAGTACAAATGTAACGGGTATTAGAAATACTAAACATAATAGGTAGATGTATGTTTAGATGTAACCACTCACCCACTACTCGTTGAATTATATCTATAGGTATATACATGTATATAAACTTATAAAGGATGACATGAATATTTCATATTAGTCAGTGAACATATGCAATGTGTAATTGCACTGTATATTATTCGGTGAAGGCCAATATTTTCATAGTCAGAAAGTTAAGATTAGATTACAATACCTATTCTGACACAGTCAAACGAGTGAAATTGTAAGTAAACATGTAAGAGGGAATGAATCCCATATAATACTGTATACATGTACCACATACCACATATAATACTGTATACATTGTACCACATACCATGTATAATAGTGTAGGCATGTACTACATACCATATATAATACTGTAGGCATGCACCGCATATAATACTGTAGGCATGTACTACATACCATATATAATACTGTATACATGTACCACATACCACATATAATACTGTATACATTGTACCACATACCATATATAATAGTGTAGGCATGTACTACATACCATATATAATACTGTAGGCATGTACCGCATATAATACTATAGACATGTACTACATACCTTCTTGAGGCTTTAGGCTCCAACTAAACTTGCGTCTGTGGAGACCCAGCGGTAACCTGGAGGGTCGCTTTGCCTTCTCCTCAGAATGACCTGGGCTGGAGCGACCAGTTAAACTCCTGCAAGGAATATGTGCAACATGACACTCTTCTGTGGTATTTACATGTACGATAAAACTTTACCAGAGGTGAAACATGGAACGAGAGGATAGACGTATGGCAGACCATCACACTATATAAATGTTACACTGAATATCATGTAGTTTACACACATCCCAAGGATATTATTAGCTGTATACAATATACATGTATGTATGGTAGAGTAGTTTACAGACTGGAAGTATTTGATAGGAGCATCTTTGTATCTGCACAGTGTGATATTTGATATTATTTTACTAAAATGCAAAAATGTGACTAATAGTACATTATTAGGTTATTTCTCACCCGTGTGTCGAAGAAGAGCTGTTAAGGGATAAATCTGTTTTATCCATACCCAGGGGTTGCATTTCTATATCCGCCCCTGGTGGGTACGCTCCAGCCACTGGGTACGACGTGGTCATAGTAGGCAGGTTTATATCCATTTTAATAGTGGGCGGAGACCCGAGTGAGACTGGCCTATCAGAAGGAGGAACAAGGGATCTGTACTGGTTGCTACTAGGGTGTGGGGTGTGGAGGGGAGGGGGCGTGTATCTTTCCGCCCTCATCACCAGACCAGCTATGTCTGTGTGGCCAGTATCAGCACTAGAAGAGGAGTCTTGTTTCCTGCAAAATAAAAATGGAAGCACATATTTAACAACTAGCACAAAAATAAAATATTGATATTAATAAACTGCTACCATCGAAAATAATATATACAGTATAAAGCTACATGCCTACAATACAGTCAATAACGTCCAGCTGGAGCTGCTTTCGCTACATAAAAAACTCAGTAAGGTCAAACAACTCTCAATATTATTTAATTGAGGTTTAAACAACTCCATAAAACCCGGTGTTAGCACTGACATGGAAAACCCAGGGCATACACCAACATTTCACCTAAGCCACCATAAGCCAAGGCAACTATGGCCAATTATTTTATGAAATGAAGATCAATAGATTAGGCATTCGTGCATGAAGACGAAAGGTAGTTATCGGGAATGTGTTAATCAGAAACAAGTAAAGTTTTGAAGCAAAGAACACAATATTGCAAAACTATTTGGCTTTGCTTGAAATACTTTTTGCCAGACCTTAGTGGTGTTACAACATGGAATTGGTTAAAGCATGAAACCCTTTTACAATATATTACAATAACTCCGTTCCTTTATTACTCAATTACCTTCTCTTTCCTCCGCTACTTTCACTATGAGCATGTACGAGAACAACAACGTGTATTACATGCACATAGAGTATATATATACATGTAATTTTACGGGAAGGGATACTGCTTATGTAATAACTTATAGTGCTAAAAAAATCGAAGATAATTGTCCGCAGAATTATGAGAACACTGCCCCAGATTATTATTAGTGTCATATAATCCACACAAAAATACCACCTGTAGTAAGTTTTGTTTTATAAATGCACAAAAGTCAACCCTTACTTATCCAAACATAACTACATGATTTTGTGGCGTTATTAGTTATTGTTAATGGTTAGTGCAGTGCTCATATTATAATACCTGTGAGTCTTTTTGTATAACCTCGCCTCTTTCCTCTTCTGCCTCTTGATCTCTGCATTAGTCTTGGTGATGTTATCTATGACAGTAGTGAGCTGGTGGACAAGACGGAGTAGAGACGTGTTGACGTGTTGAGACATTGACATGACGTCCACAGAGAAGTACGCCTGCAATTAACCTAGATACCTGTATATGTAATGCAACTACATTGTATATACTTAGCTCCACCGCTCTTACAGACTCTTAAAGGCTCTTACAGACTCTTAAAGGCTCTTACAGACTCTTAAAGGCTCTTACAGACTCTTAAAGGCTCTTACAGACTCTTAAAGGCTCTTACAGACTCTTAAAGGCTCTTACAGACTCTTAAAGGCTCTTACAGACTCTTAAAGGCTCTTACAGACTCTTAAAGGCTCTTACAGACTCTTAAAGGCTCTTACAGACTCTTAAAGGCTCTTACAGACTCTTAAAGGCTCTTACAGACTCTTAAAGGCTCTTACAGACTCTTAAAGGCTCTTACAGACTCTTAAAGGCTCTTACAGACTCTTAAAGGCTCTTACAGACTCTTAAAGGCTCTTACAGACTCTTAAAGGCTCTTACAGACTCTTAAAGGCTCTTACAGACTCTTAAAGGCTCTTACAGACTCTTAAAGGCTCTTACAGACTCTTAAAGGCTCTTACAGACTCTTAAAGGCTCTTACAGACTCTTAAAGGCTCTTACAGACTCTTAAAGGCTCTTACAGACTCTTAAAGGCTCTTACAGACTCTTAAAGGCTCTTACAGACTCTTAAAGGCTCTTACAGACTCTTAAAGGCTCTTACAGACTCTTAAAGGCTCTTACAGACTCTTAAAGGCTCTTACAGACTCTTAAAGGCTCTTACAGACTCTTAAAGGCTCTTACAGACTCTTAAAGGCTCTTACAGACTCTTAAAGGCTCTTACAGACTCTTAAAGGCTCTTACAGACTCTTAAAGGCTCTTACAGACTCTTAAAGGCTCTTACAGACTCTTAAAGGCTCTTACAGACTCTTAAAGGCTCTTACAGACTCTTAAAGGCTCTTACAGACTCTTAAAGGCTCTTACAGACTCTTAAAGGCTCTTACAGACTCTTAAAGGCTCTTACAGACTCTTAAAGGCTCTTACAGACTCTTAAAGGCTCTTACAGACTCTTAAAGGCTCTTACAGACTCTTAAAGGCTCTTACAGACTCTTAAAGGCTCTTACAGACTCTTAAAGGCTCTTACAGACTCTTAAAGGCTCTTACAGACTCTTAAAGGCTCTTACAGACTCTTAAAGGCTCTTACAGACTCTTAAAGGCTCTTACAGACTCTTAAAGGCTCTTACAGACTCTTAAAGGCTCTTACAGACTCTTAAAGGCTCTTACAGACTCTTAAAGGCTCTTACAGACTCTTAAAGGCTCTTACAGACTCTTAAAGGCTCTTACAGACTCTTAAAGGCTCTTACAGACTCTTAAAGGCTCTTACAGACTCTTAAAGGCTCTTACAGACTCTTAAAGGCTCTTACAGACTCTTAAAGGCTCTTACAGACTCTTAAAGGCTCTTACAGACTCTTAAAGGCTCTTACAGACTCTTAAAGGCTCTTACAGACTCTTAAAGGCTCTTACAGACTCTTAAAGGCTCTTACAGACTCTTAAAGGCTCTTACAGACTCTTAAAGGCTCTTACAGACTCTTAAAGGCTCTTACAGACTCTTAAAGGCTCTTACAGACTCTTAAAGGCTCTTACAGACTCTTAAAGGCTCTTACAGACTCTTAAAGGCTCTTACAGACTCTTAAAGGCTCTTACAGACTCTTAAAGGCTCTTACAGACTCTTAAATGCTCTTACAGACTCTTAAAGGCTCTTACAGACTCTTAAAGGCTCTTACAGACTCTTAAAGGCTCTTACTCACTAACTATTTACAGGAAGGTAACGCGATTGGTAATACACCATTGTGTACCTAAGTAAGACGTCCAGTTACATGCATAGATGCAATATAAGCCATCCTACAGTCATTGACAGCCCTTAGCAGAGAGAACTGACACAATCTCTGTCAGCTTTATAGTAGTCAAGTGGGTGTGACGTTCAGTTTAGGAGAAGCTCAACTCCTGAGATCTACAACCTCCTATTATTTATCTTGATATGTCAGTATACAACCACAACTGCACAGGGTATACAGGAAGTATTAATAATGTACAGTACATTATATATAAGCACATCTCAAAAACTTTATACTTCTACTGTATACCTCAGAAGGAGGGTTCTAAACAACTTGTCCCATACCTTGGTCGTAGTAGGTTTGGAGTCTAAACTCTTCATGGCAACAGTGATGGCGTGCTTAGAAGGCTTACTGTGGGTGTCCGAGGAGCGGGCAGCTGGGCGGATCTCTTTATCAAACTCGTCCTTCAGGGCTACATTAACTGTAAACTCATTCAGCTGGAACGCTGGAACCTACCAATAGAATAGTATGGACTTGGCATATGTACTCACTTGGCTGCCAGTTACACATTGCCTTAGCAGCAGAATAACAACGGAATAGAGGAGAAAACACCTGTACAGCATGAGCAGGTATTGAAGGCACAATAAACTGAGAGGCTTATTCTCCACAGTTCATGGTGATAGATTTTAGTTCAAAAACCAACGAAATTCGAGTCAGGACAAACTAACGATCAAATTTAATGTTCCCAAAATGCTCACATATATTAATACATAGATTCTAACCTCAGAGAGAGAAGATTTGAAGCGTGGAGTGGCTGGCACCTTGCCAGATCGTGGATCTCGTACCATATCATCTACTATATCAATACTAAGAGCATGGAGGACTGAGTTTATAGAGAGATTACCTCCGACCTGTTTCATCAGAGTAGATGATTTGATGCCGTGGATGTTGAGACCTACAGCTTGCAGCAGCGGCTATAAACACACAGTGGAGCAGTAATTGCAGAAATATCAGAGAGGAACAATTACTAACATATCAATGGAAACAGTAGTATTTTCAGATGACATTACTAAAGTTTTTGATGTAAATATTCTATCTGACTGCCATTTACTTTAGGTGGAAAACGGGTTCTAAACAACAAGGACATACTTCATAGGCATTATCTCCATCTTTTCAAAAGAAAGTTCTAAGACTATCGGCAAGCATGGTGAAAATTGATGTAGCTAAAATACAGCCTGATTTACTTACCCCAATGCGAGTACATGACAGTATTAATTGGTACAGTGTATATGCAATGTAATTACCTTGAACATAATCTGTGCGTCCGCCAACTGCACGGAGGCTTCATCCTTCTTCCGAGGTCGTGACAGCCCCTCCTCAGCTACAGAGGTAGAACATATTGTTACACACATGTTGTACAATGCGTACACTAAATGGCATACACATGTACATGTACATAACCTACATGTGTCTCCAATAGTATTTGGTGCAGGCAGTAATATTAACTCTGCTCCCTTTTAGTAACATTACATACAAATTGCAACAACTTACGGATCCAACTATGACTATATCCTACCACCATTTCACTCTGTCAGCTATTCCTTTCCATGATTCACTAAAACAGGAAGTTCAGATTAGACAAGACGGGTTACTCACCATCTGCGCTCATATCCATGTCTACACTCGCATCAGAAGCTATACCAGCTATGAAACTGCTGTGTCTCATGATAGGAGCTGGTACTATATCGGCATCCCTCCGTGAGAACTCCTGCTGCCGGGCCATCCACCTACAACAGTATTCTACTACAATCTACATGGTGAGTTATGGAATCGTTAGCAACCATACAGTCAGCCAGATGGTTGGCTGGTTGATCGGTCAGTAAATTATGAAGGCCATCAGAAGGCGATAGCTAGTATAATATACTGACTATGTCTACAACCAACAACTATAATAACATAAAATATTTCACTGTCTTGTAATGATCCAGCTGCTCTGAACATCGCAATATTGAGTTTGCCGGAGATTGTGGAGAGAATATATTGCTATCACCGCAGGCGTACCGATACAGATCCTCGTCATCCTTCTCTCCATCCAGCTTCCTCAGATACTCAGAGAAGTTGGAATTCACTTGTGATCCTAGAAAGGTACGGAACAACACAGCCTATATAGCAATGCATTCTGGTAAGGGTTGCATAGTTATTACTAAATCAATACAGAGCAAGAGCCTTTGTTACTTTGTTAGGATACTATAACTGTAATTGAACATCACATTAAAATATTATAATTATTCTACACGTATTTAAAAAAATTGAAAAAAGCTTATTACAGACTTTATTAAAAGTCTCATTATTTACAATGTATTATTATTATTTATTAACTTTATTATTATAAAGTTAAAATACTCACCACTGAGATTTCTGGCAGAATGTAGGCTGGGTTCACTCTCCAGCCTACCTTCAGCAATGTCTGTGGGAGACAGGGCTAAGGAGTATCTTCTATCAGCTGGGTGATATCTGCTCATGCTTCCCATGCTGGCGGCTCGGCTAAAAATTTTCACATTTCAATTTTACCAACATATCTAGGTCAAGTGGTGTATATGCTAATTCTTTCACAGTGATGTGATGAACATTGTTACAAGCAAAGCCACTCTGAGGAAAGAAAGTCACCTAACATAGTGACATCACCAAAAGATGGACACATAAAGTAAATTCAAGAGTGAAGAGTAAAATGATCAGCAACACTATTAAGAAGCAGGATATTTCATCTGAGTCTATCACCACCCCGTGGACCACAGGATATGCTAGTGCGTGGATATGAAGTCAGTGATAACAAGCTATCCTATAACTACTGGAGTGAAGTAAAATAGAACAAAAAACAGGGTATGACGATTGATGGTTCTGTATACATGGCAACCATAGTAACCATTGCCCCATACCACAACTAATGATAAACCAATGGAAAAGGTATACACCACCATAAACATAGTAATAGAAGCTAAGGGAGCGGAAGGAAGGGCTACTGGCTATACACCCTACCTGTAAGATGGGAAGAACCTGTCACTACTAGCAATAGACAATGTAATATAAAAGGTACAACATTAAACATTGAATTACAACGTAAGCTATACTCAAAGATAAATACATATGCTTATGGATATATATATATTTAGATACATGTCCATTATTTTATTCATCTCTAAAACATCGCATGACTGCAAACACACAGATGTCACACATGTATATAGCAAAACCTACAAATAGCCGACAACAGTTGGACCAACCATGTCATGTCTACCATTACTGTTATATGATAGCATATCTACTCACACCAACTGGTATATTTTGACACACCCCAATGCTAAAACATAACTAGTCCTACTGCAGCCATCTAAAGTCGATCATAAATTCGCATACAGCTCAATACACCCACCTTCTTTGATCTGGTGGAAGACCTGACAATGAAGACTTCCTACTACCAGGTCGAGGTTTGCTCGGCCCTTCAGCCTCCACAGGTTCGTCTGCTGCTAACCCAACAGACTCGGCATCAGCCTCATTTTCATCCACAATGTTCTCTCCCATCTCATCTAAACCTGAAGAGATAAAAGTTACGATGCATAAGTGGTAGTCCCTAAATTCACCATCAATGATTGGTCTATAGGATATAGGTGCCTAAACCAGGATATTGACTATTCAAGTACACAATAGAAGGCAAACAATTAGACTGAGTTGACAGCCTTAATAGCAGCTACAATTCTCATTATCAAATTACTATGAAATATATGACTTAACCTAAACCGATGGTGATAGCTAAGAAATTAGTAAAGCAGACTGCCTTAATGTGAGCATTAGATCGTTACACTATTGATCAATGTATAGTGGTGTTCTTTGAAATGAGACCGCCCCGTAATTTTTTGGGGCGGTCTCATCTCAAATAGCATGACCGTATAATAATAGCCTTGGAGTGTAAAGCCAGCTTACCCTTGGGCATATCAAAGTGTACAGTGAAGGCACCTCTTCTTCTTCTAGCCTGAGTTTCCGCTATCACCGGCATATAAAGTTGATTCTTCCACTGTCTAGTGAGTGCCAGTATTCCTGCAGACGTGTCACAGAGTTATAAACACGGAGTAATAGTATAGATAGCCAGTACTTATACACATAAGATGATAACTACTACGTATGCACGCAGTAGTACATGAAGGGGTCTGTTTCTACCTGGAGGCAATAACGTCAAATGGTAACAGGAAATTGCAATGGAACATGTTTAGATATGCTCTGTTGATAGATGGCCGTTCCCCATTAAGTGACTTTGTGGGAAGGTTTAGGTTATAGAATATTGTGAAGACGACTCTCTAACCTTTCTGTAAAGTGACAATCTCTGGAATGGCTGGGCTAGATAACGCCAGTTCTATCTTTTCCAGACCAGCTTTGCGGATGTACCTTCGCAATACCGTTGCTAACTGACAGGAAGGATCTTCTTGCAGCACTTTTGAGAGACTCGTGTTGAGATTAAACTTATTCTAGTAAATAATGAAATACAGTCACCATTACATTGTAATAAGGTTTCCCAGCAAAGACAAAACTAAAAATATGCGTGCACCAGACTCTTGAAAGACATCAGGTTACAATAAGATGATAATCAAATCTTTTTATACGGAGATTAAATTCAACATGGCGTCTATTTAGCCAGAATAAGTATGTATAACTCGAATAACTGACTTCTCATACACATGCGTTAGCATACCGATACGAAGATAAAGAGCGGTTAAAAATCCGATGTTTCGTAACTTAGAATGGGGCACAAGTGTTAAGGTCAAATTTTCCAATTGTAATTTTACCAAACAGAAGCTTTCCAATCTGCATTTACCACCGGACACACATTCAAATAATGAGGAAAAGTCGCTAACTGTTGACATACATTACAACATACATGTCAAACAAATAAATATACGTATTTACCCTGAAGACAAAATGCATGCCAGGCGTGTCTAGAGCGTCTGTCATAACGCAGGCCATGACGGCTGTGACTCTTCTCTTGTATCCATTAAGGAGGGTACTGACTGTGTTGGCTAATCTATTACTGGGGTTAAGCCAGGCATCTATTGCCGGACTAGCAGTGCTCAGTAGGTTCCAGTCAAATCTGGGAAAGAAACATTACAGTACAAAATCCAACTGTAATTCAACTGACTACATGACTATCAACTGACTATCAACTGACTACATGACTACCTAGTGACTACATGACTATCAACTGACTACATGACTACCAACTGACTACATGACTATCAATTGACTACATGACTATCAACTGACTACATGGCTATCAACTGACTACATGACTACCAACTGACTACATGACTACCAACTGACTACATGACTATCAACTGACTACATGACTACCAACTGACTACATGACTACCTAGTGACTATATGACTACCTAGTGACTATATGACTATCAACTGACTACATGACTATCAACTGACTACATGACTATCAACTGACTACATGACTATCAACTGACTACATGACTACCAACTGACTACATGACTATCAACTGACTACATGACTACCGAGTGACTACATGACTACCTAGTGACTATATGACTACCTAGTGACTAAATGACTACCGAGTGAGTGATTAGATCGGGACAACTGACCTTGTGTACTCAACTTGTGAGTGTTTGAGTGAAGGGGCAGCAAATCTAAACCAGATAAGCTTGAGTTCTAATACTCCAGATGTGGCATCTCCTTCCAGTGTGTCATCTACAACGGTTCAGTAAATAATACGTAAATACAAGTCTTCTACTACATCATGTTCTGTTAACAGAGTGCATCTGCAGTAATTAATACTACTACAAGTCATGTAATTATTTTATTATACAATTTGCGCAACTCAAGCAGGTTAAACAAAATTAATATAAAATAGTATGGATGCAGAACTTAGTAGAAGACAGTGATTACCCAGAACTGAGACTGATTGGCCTCGACCACGACTTCTATACTCTTGTGAAGGGTGACCCCCGCGGGGTGCAGGACCAATGTGAAATGATGTGGAGGCTGGTTCTTCTTTTCCTTTCTTCTCATCTGGTGTGAAGCCGATACGCCTAGCTAGGTTGAGGGTAATCTGTTCTAGCCCAAACTCGAACATAATGAATGTGTTGGTATACGTAGGTAAAGTGTAAAACACTCGAGATCTGCCAAAATCACAACCGATGATAACATTAATCATCCATGTGTCACAGCGGTAGAGTTATTATACAATGTATTACAGTACATTGATACAAGGTGTAGTTCGCGGTTGGTTAGTTTCCATAAGCATGAAATCATTAGCATTCCTATCCAGGAAAAAACACTCGAGCCAAACTTAAAATACTACACAATCATGTCCTGATTAGCTGGTAGCAAACCCTTAAAATGTTTAATGTAATGAAAATCGTCTTCCCCTGATTAACAGTAAAAAGAGAGCACAACTTCAAAGTTGAAACCAGAAAATAAGAGCTGGTTATAATTGTATGAGAATGAGAAGTCATGTGATGAGTTTGATCTATAATTGCTGTTTTAAGTATCTACCATGCAGTCTGTGTTTATCCTGAATAACTGACAAGGTAACATGAGACGATGTGCGCATACCTGTGCTCTGGAATAGCTGTAACTTTAGTATTTTTCGGTATATCTCCATCTTGCAGTCGCCTGAACTGGAAGTGAACTCTAGAGATGACTAGATTTCCAATGAGCTCTTCAGTGTTCTGCTCTGTTGGTTCTTCTTCATCGTCATCATAAGGAGAAGCGTGTAAACTTGCTGGGCTTTGACTACACATGGAAAATTGAATTTAAAAACAATGTAATACTTCAAACACTCAGGTCAAGGAACTCAGGCTGCAGCCAAACTGTAATTTGTAAACCCCAGGCTGACTAACATGCTAATCAATTGATAATATCTTCAGTTTCAAAAGCAATAATTACTTCAGAATATCCCTTATCACATGTAATAAATACTTACACTCTAGACATTGGCAGAAATTCTGTATTTATTTGAGATTTATTGTGAAGGAGTAAAGTTGCTGAGACGTTATCGAAGCATGCAGCGAGCATAGAAACACAGGCCAAATCTTTCATTTGGTCTTTACTGACTGTGCTATTGATCTCTTCAGATAAAGATGATTGTAGAATGCACACATTCACCTGTAAACAGCCATAAGCATGAGTACATAGCAGCATTAATCGCCATAGAAACCACAAAATAAAATGGCCACCATAATAATCAGTTTCTGATGAACGTGGCGATGTGGCCATCCAGGGTTAATAGGAGCAAGGGGAATACTTGCCGTCCGCAATTGGATAATGTGATTCATTATTTATAAGTAATAGTGCAATGACATGACTTAGACTTTATCATATACACAGCGTAGAGATCGTCCCATAGACATGGTAGTCATACCTTGGACATTTGGAACATGACCTGCAGCCTCCAGTCTCTAGATTCATGCTGATTGGTCACAACCGACCTTTCAGGATTAATTTTAACGCCGACCTTGGCATAGGCAGGGGCCTCATTCTGCACATGGTCTGGTATGCCTTGAGTTTCCTATGAAATCAAAGTCACAATACCAGAACTATTATGTAATCACGAATATTGGAGAGGAGATGAGAGGACAAAACGTTGCATTTTCCTAAAAACTGATCTTAACACAATTTTCATGTTATAACATCACAATATTGTGAGATGGTCACTGTACCACATTTATGTGAGATGGTCACTGTACCACATTTATGTGAGAAAATGACAACACAGCTTCTACCACAAGTTATACCTGCTTAGCCTGCTGTTTCTTTATCTTATTTTGATCTTGAACATCAGATGAGACTTTATCGTGCAGCTGGTCGACTAGGTAGGACGGGTGAAGGTTGCTAATGATAGGTGTTAGTGACTCTATATACCTATCAATGGAAAGGCATAGTTATGTATGATATACACCAGTAAGCACCTGTTACCACTAGCACTAAGTGTTCATATGCCGCATTTACTGTTAGGCGAAGCAGTGAAGATGCAGATTCAGTTGAGTTGAAGTAATTCAGGACTAAATAGAAAAGGCAGCGTTTCCTGATTCTGTCTGACTGCTATTTTATTACGGATGACAACACATGAGGGAAACTCTACAGTTGCACTCCAACTTACACATACATTTACAACGTATATGTGAGATTATTATATGTTATATACTTTACCATAAGTAATGTCATGCAGAGGTAATCAAAGTATTCCTCAGCTCATAAACCACAAAACTAAGCATAAGCAGGAGAAATTACAAATGCTTGGCAAACAGAGCTTCAACCCAAGCTCACAGTTGTACCAAATAGGATGACAGGTAGCTACAGACATTGAATATAAACGCTGCGGATGTAAATACACGGCAGACTGACCTTTGAATAGCCTCTAGGGTAAGAGGAGAGATGAGTATATCCAGCGATCCCTTCAGCTTACATATAGCTGTGGTGTTCATCATACCATCAGGACTAGTGTTAGAGGTCAAACTCTCTTCAGCAGATTTACTAGAGGTTGATTTCTTGTCAGGGTAATCCTCAAATGTAGTTGTTCGATCAGCTCTTTGCTACAAAATAGCGTGTTTACAACATATAAATTAGTATTTTGAAGTATGGGGGTAAGGATACCCACCCTCACTTGATTCCAGAATACTGTAGTGTGCATAAGACATGCTCGGCACTCGGCCTTTATTCACTAGTTCAAGATACGCATCAGTGTTACAAAAATGTGAATAACCTACCTTTTTGATAGTGAACAACCCTGGGTGGAATCCCTGGCTAACATGAGAAAAATGTGGCGTCCAATCACTAGGCTCATACGAGTTTATGTGTCTAAAATCAGATAAGATAGCCTACAATCTACAGCAATACAAGGGGATAAATTGCCCCCCTCCCAGACTTAAAAGATCACGAGCAACTCAGTCTTTGATCTATATAATGAATAAAACAATTTAGTCCATTCTCTCAATAGCGAATTTGAAATACAGATTGGCAAAGTATGTAACCATTATTCACATAACTTAGGTGAAATAATACAGCCGTTTACTTACCTGCGATGCTCGCTGTCCATTGCAGCTACTATGTCGACCATGGGTGTAGTGGGAGAGAGCATTGGTTTGTGGTGGTGCGGTGGTTGGGGAATATTCATCCAATGAGAACACCTGCTCTGGGTCAGGTGTTTCATGTAGCAGTTCATTAGTAACGATGACTTGACTATCGGCTCTGTCATATGAGCTGCAGTGAGTGTGCAAGATACATGTATGTGTAACAATAGATGCTGGAAGAGGTTCATTTGCAAATCAGAAACAAAAACCTTGTAACAACCTTAATTTTTGGAAATGTGGTAGTTCCCCAGCTTGGATAACGCTTGCCGGCTGTACACTCTCAAAATTACTACTTCGAATGTACTAAAATTGATACAACTCAAAATGTCCGTTATGAGTGCTTATAATAAAACAAACTGCCATTTTCATCATTCAATATGAAATTCCACCTGAAAGTAGGTCAATGTAACCTACTCTCAGTTAAGTAACATTTAGACATTAATCAGTCAAGTAAACCACTATGCATGTTGCTGAATACATACAAAAGTAGGTTTGAAGACAAAAAGAAGACAACTCCAATACTCACTCTGCAGATCGACCAAAGTAGGCCCAATGTTTGTGGTTGATGGATGAATCGTAGACTCAGATAATGTAGCCTGAGAGCTTGAAGAGCCAGTAGGGGAGAGCCTGCGATGTCCCAACTGATTGGCAGCATTATCATTGAAATTATCATCAGGTTCATCAATGGCAGTCACAGATTCCAGACCATTCAAACTAAAGAGATAGCATCATCTTTGCAATATGAACCAGTTAAAGCAGATGATTTCCCTTCATTCGCTAACCAATAAGTCACATAAAGTTAACAAATTCCGCCTGAAATCTGAATTTGAAATGGCATAGATGATTGTAAATACAAAAAGACACCAATTTGGCAAATTGCCTACAATCTAATTATGTTAGATGTATTGCGGGCTAGTCAATGACCTTCTCTTCCCTCTCACCTAATGCTCATACGGTTGTCCAAAGTAGGAGATGTAGTATCAGGATAGGAGGATAATGCCATTTCATAGAGAGAGTTACTACTGACTGCACTCTGCTGTCTCATCATTTCTTCTCTTGACCTATGAGTATACATATACAATGTACATACAGTGAAACATAGTAGCTGTATCATAAATATTAATATATACGCGTAGATTACATTTATTCTATTCTCACACATGTATCCATCTATAACCACCCATATATGACGATATACTTACACTCGCATTTACATTTAATCATATTCGCATTGATGTAATACTCTTAATCCTAATCATAATTGTATTCATATTCATACTCATGTAACACAGACTCATACTCATATTCATATACTATAATCACACTCACATTACTATACTACTCACACTCATGTTGATATACTCATATTTATATACATGTATATGACTAGACTTATGATGAAAGGATCACACTCCTACTAATACAACATATAATTACACTGATACTTATACATGCTTCCCCTAATAACTCACCTGATATGGTCACTCCTTACATCTGCCATTGAACTCCTCACACTGTAGAAGCTACTAGAATCACTAGAAGAGTTGCTACTGGCTAAGGAACGTCTGCCATCATAACCCAAGATGGCTCTTCTGTCGAGGCTAAAGTGCCTCTGCTGCCTCTTACTGGTGCGCTTACCTTTCACAATAGAGTAGTAAATCGTTATTCCTTAACCATACAATATATAGCTTGCACAGTCTATAGATACATTACAACTTTGTACAACTGTATGAACATATAGAAATAAAGCAAGGCGCATTTTTATATTTTGACTTGTTCCTTATATTTCAATGCTCATCCGAGCATCATCATCGGAAGATAAAAAAATGCTCCGATGATGATGCTCGGATGAGCGTTGAAATATAAGGAACAAGTCAAAGTATGAAAATGGGCTTGTTTTACTATTCATAATAAAATACTAGCTTACACAAACATTTTCCAGTATACAAAAATAACCTTTCATAATCAACATAGCACAAGATCCTCATTTGTAAGCAGCGATTAATATATTGTAAATACTATGGTCACAGTCAACAGCTTTGAAATCAGTCATATTAGTCAAGTTAAGTACTTTCAAATTTATTGCCGCTGAGGATCTATTGTGCATGTAGCTTTCGCAGCGGAGGGTAGGAAGTCTAGAAAAGTACGTAAATACGCACCCTGATGTTGAGCAAACTGGACGGATCTGAGGCTTTTACTGTCGCTGTCGGACTGGTCAACATCTTTTCTAGAGAATCTCTGTCTCATTATTGTAGAGTGGACACTCGAGCCAGGCGAGGTAGCGGAGACGGGCGGTACCTCAGCCCCACCCGTAATAAGGGGCGTTTCTGAATCATCATCCTCGTCACCAAACGGATCGGCTAACAGGAGATTACACACATAAAAGTAAATATAGTACATTGTATGGCCTGTTCTTAGCAGAATAAAATACAACTAGATATGCAACTAACTAACCACATAAAACACATTTAGTCAGAAAACTATTGAAAGTTAAATAGTTAACTGTACCTAGTTTGACGGTGGGAGGTTTATTCAGGGGGTTAGGTAGATTAAAGACCAACGAATTCTTCTGCAAGATACTCTGCCCATATCCAGCATCTTCACCTGGATTTACTGCTATCGTTGGAATCACCTGCAAAATTAAGAGTTTTAATGTGACCCCAGCAGATAAATCTATTACTCTTCACTCATTCAGTGATAGCAGACCACGCCTACTACTATACAACGGTAACCATTTTCACCTCGCCAATTCAGATTAGTAAACTAGCCCACCTAATTAGCCACACCTTTCTACATCCACTTATATCAATCATGAAACTGTTAATATCTCTACTTGCACCAAGACCTGATACCCATCTACATGATAACATATTCTATTCTAACTATGTGCAGATAACTTCGCAGAGCTACATGTATGTATGACCCACACGTACCTTCATACTAGCCACCCCAGCGGGCATCTCGAACAAGTTCATTAAATCAAAGAAACCAGGACCTTGACCGTTCTTGCCAAAGAAAGCACATCCACCATGACAACCACACTTACTCCTCAGCTCTTCTAAGCCATCTTCATCATTGGCCATCTAAATACAAACAGTATCGTTATTCTATTATGTATACAGACAGTATCGTTATTATCTGACCACAGACAGTATCGATATTGTCATGGGTTCTTGATAACTGAGCCCTAGTAACGAGACTGCTGATGAGCAATAAAATATGATGAAAAAGACTTCCTAGAGTTTGATCAGGACTGATTGATCTCAAATGGGCAGCTAGCAACTAAATTGGCTAAATTGAAAAAGGAAGTTGTCAACATGGTAAAATTATATTGTCCATTGTAATACTGATTATATTAAAAGTGGTGGTTGCAAATAAGAATTTGAATGAGAAATAGTTAAACAGCTAAAGAGAATTTTACCAGATATTCTGAGTAAATAAGTAAAGGTGGACAGTAACTACATACTAGTAAGATTAGGTAAGGACAAGGTAAAATGAAATTCTACTCTATTAAATGTATATATAAAGTGTATGATATGTTCTCCATCAGGATAATTACCTGGTCATTGGTGGGCCAGAGGAACCAAAGTCTCTTTGTCTTCCTGTCATGTCTCTGCAGAAACAGGTTCTGAAGGAAGTGGAGCTCAGGCTGCGCCAAAGATGTGGCAGCGTCAACATTGATTGGTCCCAAACTAACCGAACCTATCCAGAGAAATAATACTCCGTGTTCAGCATAAATGAGGAGACAGAAAGCACAAACATGAAGATGTGAAATGCTAAGATGGGGGATGTAGACTACCAATAAGAGAAGTAAAAGAAGTGGTAAATCGCATGGAAGTAATTCAGGTGTGGTATGTATCTAGCATGTATACTAGAACACTGACAATAGAATAAAGTCTGCAAATAAATAACGGGCTAAATAACGGTGAACAGAACATGTTACATAATTAGAAGTGTTTACATTGACAACATGCATACCTGCTTCAAGCCAAGGTTCGCCCGTGTTCCAGTTATCCTCAAGACTGGACACTGTGTAGACCATCTGTCTCAGGTGAATGTGCTCTATCAATCCAGTAATACCAGCCTTGTTGTTACGGCCTGCACAACAAAAGGATATATCTGATAGCCTGTGATCTTTGGAATGCAGCAAAATGGAGGGGCGGAGTTGGTCATATTTTCACTTCATGCAAATTTTACTAAAACTCTTGAGAATTTTCTAATCTATTCCCAAAGTTCAAATAAAAATTTGCATGAATTAAAATGCCATTAAAAAATTTTGATAATATTGTTCCTGAAACAAGAAATACATCCCGTATATGATTTACAATGGTTGTTTTAACTTGAGACTGGACGATTAAGTCACTACAATTAAGAATTGAGTAGTCATGCACTAACCATGTAGGTTACAGGTCGATAGCCTGAGAGGATAGAGCTGGGCCTCCAGTGCTACTCCAGATTCAACTAGATACAGTTCAATGAGATCTATAGATACTCTTGTCATTCTGTACTTGATATCCTCCTCAGTGGGGCATAGAATCGTCTAGAGATCAAAGTGTAATAAATATTATAGATGCACATGATAATGGCCTAGGAGCATGGACAGCTGGTGTAGTGGTAATGTAATGTCATTTCACTTTGCAAGGCGATCAGGTGTCATTGAGCTTCGGGTCTGAACCCCTGCCAGGAATGGATTATTTTCACAGTGGTAAAACCCGATCCTTGGCTGCTCACAAATAAATATACCAGCAATAAAATATGCAGTAACCAAATCCATTAATATACTTTAGACGTATAATAATGTACTGAGATGAAAAGTACTCCAACGCTATATTATTCATATTTCTACAGTTGTGATATTGGTCACAAATTGTCAGGACAGACTGTTGGAAGCAGCTAGCAGGACATACAGACAACTCTATCTCACCATTAGATGATTTTCTAAGAGCAGTCGATGAAGCTATCTTACCTTGCCAGGAATAGCCAGAGCTTCTGAGGACAAACGACACTGAGGTTGGGGGTTGTAGTGCTGACACTTCTCTGCCTCGGGTCTACAGAACTGGTTTTCTGCGTCATCTATCAGGAATACGGCTGTTTTTAAGAACTGTAGAATGGGCTCCAACTGAGAGACAGTGAGCTTACCCTACAATAGAAAACTAGGCTAAAGAGGGATTCTCAAACAGAGAAAACTTGAATATACTAATATAGCATTATCTCGGTGACGATAAGCAAGACCTACAGTGTACATGTAGCTTTAATGTTTAGATATATCAAAGCTTTGTTGTCGAAGAGATTTCTGCATACAAGGCTTGTGAATTTATGGTTTAGACACAATTTTCATGGGTAAGAGAAGAGCAGAACATTCGACCCAGATATAGTAACAGCCCTCTACTGTGTTCCTGTTAGAAGCGAATCAAGTTTGACAATTAATATAATTCTACTCTACATCAACATAGTATGATCAAGCTGACTTGGAGTTTGATGTTACCTTCAGATCACCGATGGTAAGTTCAATCAGCCAGCCATATTCCAGAGTGACAGCATCCAGAGGTAGATCCTTGTGGGAAAACATGGCGTGTCCTACAGAGTGCAACATATAGACATATATACAGGTACACACGATATGCTCATACTATATGACACGTCAATATTTAGACATAGACATAGACATAAACAGTACCAGCTTCAAAGACTTAATCTCCTGATAGGTACAACACTCTATTATGTTATATCATACTACTGGTAGAAGAGATCGAGTATCATAACAAGTACCTCTCATCTGTAACCCTGAGAGGGTAATGTGACCTTCAGATAGATGCTGCTGACTCGCTGGTCTCTTAATGTTATCTTTAGCTAATAGCATGGCAGGGGAGACAATTACTTGGAGTCGTGTCTCCTGATAGTCCTTATCCATCTCAAAGGCAAGTCTATCTATATACACACTAGCACAAGGTGGATCATCTTCAGCACAGTGCTACAGAATATATAGGTCAGGGCATATATACATGTATATACATGTACAGTGTATTTTATGGCATATAGGTGAAAAAATGTGCCTGCTTGCATGTCAACATATCAAGATAGGAAGAGGTCAGGTTATAGACTTCATTACCAATTTCATCTTCTCACCACCTTTAGGTGATGACAGAGCTGATGTTTGGCGGCCTTCCAAACCCATCACTGACTATTGGCACAATATACCAGAAACTCAAATTTAACTGTAGAGGGTGCATACCTTCACTAGGTGCCCATGTATATCATGTAATGACACAGAGACCTTCACTGCCATTGCTCGATATAGCCTAGGATCAAACTTCTCTTCCGTAGCCTTAGTTTCAACTTCAGTACCCTTTTCAGAGTTAGGGGCTGACCTATCATTCGCAGACTGCATCGTAGTGAATTTTTGATAATAGCCAAAATAGTTATCCTTGAACTGCATGAAGTACTTCAAGATGGACCTGCAATGCATAGACCACATCGTTCATGTCGACTATATTAATCGCGCAGACGATATCGTTCACGCAGACGATATCGTTCACCCAGATACATAGAAAGTGAAAATAACCTTCAACTGTACAACAGCAGTTCAACATGCAGATTAAATAAAATAACAAAGTTTATTACCATAGTTTACATAATAACAAATCACTAGTATTACCATTCCTATGCAGTTCAGTCCTTCAGAGAAATAACTCACAGAAGAACAAACTGCAGCTAGTAGTGGTATTGCTACAAGTTTTAACTACCCGCATAGTCTGAGTTCCTAGATATTTACCCGTAAAGCATGAGCTCGCTAGAGCCCACCTCAATCTCCACATTGATTCTGTGAGGATCTAGTGTAGCGGGGTCAAGAGCTTTAGACAACTCCTCACTCAGTGTCTCTATACTGGTATCAGAAGCTACCCCTCTAGGAGAAACCCCGGCACCTGTGGGTGATGACGGTGTGTTCTAGAACATAAACACAGACGTACGTATACACTGTACATGGATTAATTGGGGACACTACAGTAGCAAATAATATATACCTGAACAACATCAATGGATTGGTAAATTATGAAATAATTATTTCAAAATGTGCAACTTCTACCAATGGACATGGTCAGAGAAAACAATCCCTAGCTCATCAGCAGACCTGGCTTTTTCGCGCAAAAATGAGGATTTTGCTTTCGGCCCAGGCCGGTGTGTTCGCAACTCTGTGACAGAAGTGGGCCAGAAAATATTTTAGCAAGTTGGCCTGTGCCTGAAATTTAGGTTGAGAAAATAATAATAATAATAAATAATAATACCTGACCTATTTATAATACATCAAGACATGGCCTATTACTTACATTGTGTGTAGTAAAGTTGCCGGGTATGTTATGAGGGTGTGTTACCAAAGTATCGATCATCTCAGCATATGAACTCTCAGTCAGGACATACATGGGGTAATACTCATAGCAGACATTCACAGCTAGTATAGGGGTGCTCATTACGTCAATCCATCCATCCCTAAACAGACCAGTAGTACGTAATGATAACTGTAATACGTCGAAGGTAGTAAATACACCACTTAGAATTTTTTACTCAGAAGGAATGACAACTTCGAACTGCCAACAACTGGTGAATGGAAAGTTTTGGAAAGGTAGTTGTAGAGAAGTGCATGTAACTACAATAAAATAGATACATATATTATAAATGGTGCGAAATCATTTCAGGAAATAGTTAGCCATAATTTTACACAACTTACATGACGATGATTTTGAACAAAACGATTAAAATCATGTAGTATTTATAATCTGTAGCCTATTTACAATGTACACAGAGAATAGCCGCTGTAAACAACTCACTCTCGTTTTGTAGCCTGCCGCCATTTACTAGTGCAACCAAATGGCTCCTTCTGCCTGTGACCATCTCTGTTGGTGACTGTGGCAGACTGGGCCAGTGCCAACAGAATAGCTTGGCTGGTGTTTGTCTCTGGCACATAGAGTCGGGCCTCCAGGAACTCCCCCGTAACAAAGAAAGTGTAGGGCACAGTCTCTGGCAGGAAATCAGTGAAAGGTAGCTTGATGGCGCAGTCTAGCACATCACCACAGACTGCTATTTGACCTGAATAGCAATACGATCATTTGATATTTCAAATAATTTGTATAACAGCGAAGACAAAATATCACGTAACAAAGAAAGATGACTAGTATGAAAGATTCTGCAATAAACCAGTTATCATTTCTAATCAGATTGAAACAGCAATAAAACAAACCAATAAACACCCAATAAAAATACCGAGTCCTCTTTAGTACTTATATTAAAATAGCGTATACGTATACTTGTAATAGGTTATTGTACATCGTGACCTGCATTTAAATATCACATTATTTTGCAGATTATATCATAAACTGTCGCTTTTTAAAGTACTGCATGTACAAGGTAGAGCATTTGATAGTTATCCACGTTACTTATTATAGTTACTACAGAGTACTATTTGCAGGTATATAATATACTACAGTTACTATATCATATCATACAGTACGATACAGGTATATAATATATTACAGTTACTATATCATATCATACAGTATGATACAGGTATATAATAATAATATACTGACTGCTCTCGGAATTGGCAGAAGACGTATCCACCCAGTTGAATTCGCTTGAGTGTAGCAACAACTCAAACTCTTGAAAGACTAAGTTCATATGCCATGTGTACGGCACAAACTGGAATATATCAGGGACGGTGTGTGGGGAGCTCCAATCCACGACCAGGTCATAGAAGAAGTTTACATGCTCAAATAGAAACCATGCAGTTGCCTACAAGTGGAATAAAACATTCATTAAACAAATGATCAAACTTCTTTATTAATAACATCAGAATTGCAAGATGACTAAAATAATAGAAGTTCATCAGAAATAATAACAACATGTCAACTCACTTTGCATGCGGTAATGTTGACTTTCCAATCTTGTTCGTCATTCCACACTCTAGGATAGGAAATATCCACCTCATATTTGAAGGTTTCAGACTGGAATATAGTATACGTATTAGGTATAAATACTAGGTACTCTGTACTAAAATAATGGTGTATTTGTTAATCAGTAGAGCTGGGGTATCAGGTTCAAGTGACACTTTCTCCCAACTCAATACCCAGCAACCGCTACTCCTCTCAAACTCCGATCGAGTGGACCATTAAGTACAGTGGTTAAATTGCTAACAGCATGAATGGAAATATATTTTTAAACATTCGCGCATTTGTTACCTTAGCTAACCAATTTGCCCTAACAAGCAGTAGGAGCCCCAAGACAGTTTAAAGTACAACATACTGAAAGACTGTAGACTTATATTGAATGTATTACTTTACATTCACAAATAGAGAAGGTCATCACTAATGGCAGCTACACATACCACCAATGGCATCTGCACACCTGTCATACCTGTATAAAGTTTCTCATTTCTAAGCTGGTAGTCATATCGCATCTTAGTATCTGCCCAGTGAAGACACTTCGGTACCCGGACTGCTCCACAAACATGGGTAATGTCCACTCTATACATGAGCCTGCTCCACCGTGAATATGCAAGGCTTGCGTTTCCTAATCAAAGTTACCCATAGTGACAGTTAGCAAATGTTGATTTCAGTAATTAGGTGTGTGTATCCATAGCAAACATCTAACCATACCTGCCAAGTATCCCCTATTTCAACCTCACCACACCCAAGGTGGATAGCCCCACTCACACGTTGAATCTCCTTCCCTCTCGAGACACTTGACAGGTATGAATCAAATAACAACTGTTGCTTTAAAAACAACACTTTTTAAAATATATGTTGTGGAAACATACGGTAAAATTATATCATGTGATCGCTTAATATCATAGAAGCTAAACAAAAATTTGATGTAGGTTTTAAGCTCCTAAGACTAAACTGTGCAGTACTTACCCTGTCCTTAGTGAAAAGAATATCAAACATGATATCACCAAGTACGACCATGCTCAAGTCAAACTTCTTATGCTTTCTCTTCTGGTTATGAATGGGTGGCTGTACCACCTCCATGGTTTTGTGATCAGATGGGAAGAAGAACTTGTACAGATAATCTCTACCAATCATACGCATATATAATAACAGCTATGACAACGTTCTATAACACTGAGGACTATATACATGTAGGTTAGAACAATCTCATCTCCTATAAACACCTCCTATCCAAACATCGGTAGTCTACGTTGAAGATAGCCGATATTATAAAAAGCCTGGTGGACTGTGATTTAATGAACAATCTATTGAACAAACCACAGCAACCTTTCCATTAGTCTAAGACTGCCTTCGAAGACTAATACTATATTAATGTTATTGATTTGTTATACTCGATTACTACAAGCATATTATTTACAGTCGACACCTAAAAATACTTGCTGTGAGGCTGACTCTCTTATCTAAATGTAAATATACATCCAGACCATCCGTACACATGTCTTAGTTCAACTATGCTTTAGTAACACAATATACATGTAGTGTACATGTACATGTACAGATAAATATATACAATTCACATCTATTAATTACCTTTGCCTGTCGGCCCAAGGACCATAACTTAGGTTGGTGGTGGTTCCGTACCCAGAGGCTTTGCTAGTGGATCCTTTACCACACTTTATCTCACACCCCCATTCAGGATGTGTACTCTGTAACAGTAGACATAGCGTAATCAGACACAGGAAGACTTATGAATGAACATATTTATGAAGCCAAATATATTAAACATCTGAGTGTGATATATACATGTAAAAATACGTCGAATACCCATATGAATGTGTGAGACACATGTATCTGGATGTGCTACATACCTGTATGAATGTGTCACATACCTGTATGAATGTGTCACATACTTGTATGAATGTGTCACATACCTGTATGAATGTGTCACATACCTGTATGAATGTGTTACATACCTGTATGAATGTGTTACATACATGTATGAACGTGTCACATACCTGTATGAATGTGTCACATACCTATATGGATGTGTTACATACCTGTATGAATGTGTCACCACTGGCCATCTGTAGAACCTCTGGTTCCACAGGTACCAGACCTGGCTCATCATAATAGTAATAGAAGTCTACAGAATTTGACTGAGCTATCACAAACCCATCTCCCATGTACCTGGGAGGTCTACAATCACAATACATTCATTACACACTAGGTAATGGCATAGTACACAATCATGGTAAATAATGTGTAGTAGAAGGAAACTAAAATAGCCCAAGTACCCAAAGAGTAACAAACTACCTGCTAAGAAACTGGATGCTTGAATGGTTGGTCTTGAGGAAAAGTTTTCAAGTAGGCCTACACTAGTAATAACAAGTCAACAAAGACATCTTCATATAATTATATAAATTCCAATATATCTCATATTTCATACTTATACTCACGGATCTTTCACGCCAGTGTAAGCTTGGTTAGGAGTGAACATGACCCTGACATTATCTGCTTGGCACTTGAGCATGTGCATAAAGAGGTCCGTTTGATTGGATGCATTGCGAGTAGAGTACGTACATTTTGCTTCCTCTATACGAATCACCAGCGAGGACGGAATTAGCTTGTTACCAAATATAACTCTTGCCTGCACCATATGACGAGAGAATAATGTAATGTGAAGTCTAATTAAACATGCTAACGTCTACATACAACTGGGACACAGAAATAACGGATTAGAAGCAGTTGTAGTGAACGGAACTTATTGCAAAACTAAAAATAAAAAAATTGAATTGACTAACACATAACACAAGCAAGTTAATAGAATGCCATCCATACCAGGTAGATACCACAAGATAACTAATATACCCACCTCAGAGATGTCGGCTTTTATCACTGGAATCAAGTCTCTCCACTTGAACCAAGAGTCATCTACTTTATCCAAATTTGTCGTCTCTGTTCTCTTTCTCTCCCTCTCTTCTTTAGCTAGATGCTCCAACTCTGGGATCATCAGCTCCTCCATATTGAATAGTTTTTCTAGTCTACCGTACTCGTTACAACGGTTGTATATGTGGTACTATTAAATATCAACATGTAATGTGATACACCAATAAAGCTATAACTTTTATGCTCTTTCTACATACAATAGCAGTAAGACTCTGTTAAATATGCCAACAACATGGAAATGCATATTCAACATCCCATACTCATGTCTTTTAACTCTTGCAGAAAATCTAGGCTGTCACATCAGGAAAATCCCAGTTGCGTGCTTGATATGGAAATGCATTCAAAGCAGAGACAACAGAAAGGACAACATGTTATATAGTTTAACTGATGTACGCCAGTAAACCTTCTCATTGGCTGACAGGTAGATTCTATCATAGTCATATACAAACCTCCAATCCCTCTATATTGAAGGAGAGTCTAGTGGCATCATTAGCAGCTTCATCAAGTGTAGACCTCGGTGTAAATGGTTTCCACCACCTGCAGCATATAGACACAATGATATGGTACCAGTGTGATAGAAACCCAAAATATACCTGTTATGTTAACACTGTACACAATTTCCCCCCGAGTAGAATGCAATATTACAGTAGTCATACACAAAACTTCATTTCACCCATTTCTGATAGAGACTCGCCTGAATATAGCATATCCATATTGAATACGGAGTGAGTAGTCATACGTTATGTAGTGCACATCTCTAAACATTATCTTTCCTCCAAGTATTGAGATGGAGAAAGACCCTACAATATAATGTTAAGATACGTAATACAACATTTAATTCAGTTCCTGACAACAGGAATAGGTTTTGCATACCCCCTCTGGGTAGGTGAAGGACTGCTTTAGGACTATTCTATATACCGTGCTGTGTAGTCGTACACACACCAAATAACTTTCTTGAAATTTTCTTTCACTGATCGATGAATGACTTTTACCTTTCCAAAGAGTAGCTGTTAACACGAAGCATTACTGTACTATAATATGCTTTATGGATGCTACCATATAACATACAACACTCAGAGGGTTTAGTAACACTGGATGTGTGGAAATGGAATCTATAGCCTAGAGCAGGGGTTCCCAATCTGGGGTACATGTACCCCTAGGGGTAAATTTTAGAAATCTAGGGGGTACAAAAGAAGTTCTCAACTTAATACATTTTTTACAGAGATTTTCAGTTACAGACTATAAATTATTAATCAACATGATCTATTACTGAACTGAACATCAAATGGCTCACTGATGCAAATAAAGTTGAGCTAAACCAGTGTAAAAGCCATAAAACACTACAATGGATGAAAGTTATATTGCATAGTTATCATTAAGTAATTGATAAATAAAAATTTCATACCATACTGCATATAATCACCATTTTAATAAAGTATACAATACATCATGTAACATTAATCGAACTAAACCAAAGATATCCTTGATTAAACACAGTTTTACAGAGGGGTACGTTGTTTGTTACAAAGGGCTACAAAGGGGTACGTTGTTTACTACATGACTGCCAAGGGGTACTTAGGCTAAAAAAGGTTGGGAACCCCTGGCCTAGAGTGATAGACTTACCAAACTTGATATAAGCACCTCCAGTGAATCGGTTAATAAGAAATGTTATGATAGCTCCAACCACTCTTGAGTTGTACAGACATATATAGACACCCCAGAATATTACCACTACACATACTATCAGAAGTCTGTAACACAATAATACACATATAGTAGGGCAACAGCTTACTAAAATGGTAAGTCAACTGACCCTATAATAAAATCTACAAAATTATGACAGTATTTAGAGCCAAATTCATGACTCGTATGAAACCGCTTATGCCATTGCTCAAAATCCAAGTGTGCATACTATGTATATAACATCAGGTATATGGAAGTGTATACAGCTACATGCTAACTAATACTTACATTGCTGACGCTGAAGGAGGTATACTTTTAAACTGATCATTGAGATTGTCAAGGAAATTGCTGGCAACAGTTGCATTTGGTGGTGTCTCAGTAGTGGTACTAGTTACACCATCTAAAATAGTCTGATCTCCTGACACAGACGTCAGAATGTCTGGAAGGCTCAGTGAGTTGGACATATTACAGTTGTTGATGTATGCTGTCAATTAACTTCAATCAGCGGTCTACCCCATTTTATCTACAATATTATGGGAAACAGATCCCATTGATAAAAACACAGAAAGTTGGATAATAATACAAAAAAGGGTGGTAGAGAGCAAACCATACTTATTAGGATATCCCCTCCTCTCAACTCCGTAATCGGGTGTTTGATGTAACCAGGTGCATATGATACGACGCAAGTAAAGCATGGGGCAGAGGGAATGTGATATTATATGCCCAACCTAGCCTATGTGATAATGATATGTAGATTGGCATGAATTCTTCAGAACCACCTTAGTGTTTCTGTACAAGAGTATGTGGATAGAGAGAACTCTTTTTAACTTTCGCGTATACCACATTAAATATGACTAATAAAAATATTCTATATGAACATCAGCATGTATCATGTATCATTTCAAAAATAGGCATGGGTAGGATAGGCAGATGAATATATGTTTTTTACCTCGTAAAATTTTGATTTTACAAAAATAAAAAACTGTAGTCTACAGTCTAAAATTTCTGATTTCACATGAGAAAATAAAAAATTAAAAGCTGAAAAGCATTAATTAATATCACATAATATGATACAAAAATTTGGTTACTCTAACTAATTCAAAATTAAAAAAAAATAATTAACTTACTTTAGAATAAAAATATTTTACTAGGCCTATATTTGTATTTAGGTACTTATGCTAACACTCCATAGAATACTAATACTATACGGATACTAAACTAAAACAATACTACTTGATTCCTAAAATACAATTAAAAAATAGGGTATTATTTTCTTCACTTTTTCTTTTATTTTATTTTTTGATTTTAATCAATACAACAATAACAATAAATTCAAATTGTTTGCTTTGCACTGCGGAACCTTATTCATGGAATTATTGTCACAATAATTTGTAATTAATATAATGGCTTTAAATTATTATAGTATTTATGAGTTTATAATATAAATTTTTTAATTTTACATTATAAATAGTGTAAGTCGTGTAAAATAGAAAAAAAAAACACAAAATTGCAACCCAAACGCTAAAACCGCCTTCTTAGTCATTTCCGGATACGGGACCAATAGGAGGTCTTTACTTTGATTTAGCCTAGATCCTTCAACTTTTGTCCTACATTGCATTTAGTAGAGCTGCTCGAGACGCACGGAGCGTTTTTCTCTTTGGTGCTCAATCTAAACAGGAAACCGTGGATATGGCTGCCGCTAAACAGCAAGAAGAGAAAAGGACACAGTTTTTAAGGCGAATGGTCGCCTTACCTCATAACAGGCATTGTTTTGACTGTGGTCAACGGGGACCCACATATGTCAATATGACTATAGGATCATATGTGTGTACTGCCTGCAGTGGTATTCTGTAAGTTCTTAATGAACCTCTAACCCACCTCGCCTGTCCACACCGACCAACCCTGTGGTCCTGTGGTAACAGTTACAGTAGTATAATTCCAGTCTAAGTCTCTGTTTGTATTTTAAAAAGATTGATAATTATAATATCATTGTAATTTTTGGTTTATTCTTTATTTACATACTAGTTTATGCTTGTGCTACTGACTGCAATAGATATTCATATTGACATGATAGCCATGAGGCTAATGTCACGTGCGAGTTTCTGTTTGTAGGCAGTCGAAACTGCTCCAGCACTACATAGTACATAGAGGATAGTCCATCCCATTTATTCACTCTAGTAGTGATAAAATAATTAGCCAACCAATCGATGTGGTAGCATAGACTTTCTTTTAGCGTATGATTCGGAGCCTTATGTGTCACGAAACATGGCCACATAGCACGTAAATGGTCATTTGAACCAGTCTCCCAGGCGGATCAGGATGCTGGGTGCTAATGTATAGCTTGTTCAGTCGGCCCTGGGGAAATTTTATGAGGCTATGCCAAAACCTATGCATTGTATGTAATCGTTACATATTTCTGAGCCTTAATAAATCTGTTTTGTTGTCGTAAACGAAGTCTTTCTGTTGTTAAGCTCACTCATTAAGTGACCTAGCCATTAGTAAGGTCGTGTATTAAATAGAGAAGCAGGGGGATTCGGCAGCACCAGCAGCATCTGCATAATATTAGGCTTTCCCTTACTTTCTGTAATTTGAATTCAGCTAATAGCACCAGTTGGAAATGATTTTTTATTGTTTCAGGCGGGGTATAAATCCACCACACAGGGTTAAATCGGTGTCTATGGCCAGTTTTACACAAGAAGAAATAGATTTATTAGCACAAAGAGGAAACGAGGTAAGTAAATTAATTTCATCTCATTTTCTGGAATAGCGTAATGATTCCAATGTATAGGGATTACAGAATGATTTACCAGTAATTTGAAACTGTTAAACCTGTGCTGTACCTAAGCCTACCTTTCCTTAAAAAAGTCCCTGGAAGATGGTAGCCTAATCTACAACCTCTTGGTGGACTGAGAATTTGGTATTCTGGGCGTATGATGCCGTATTTCAGGAACATAATTAATCACCAGTTGTTTCCTCAGGTTACAGATCAAGGCATAATGTAAAGTTTGATTCATTTCAGTATAACAAGCAAGTATGGTTAGGATTACATGAAACAAAACAACCTCCCACTATGGACGCCAAAGATGAACTGAAACTAAGAGATTATTTAACACAAAAATATGAAAGAAAACGTTGGTATCAAGCACCCACAGACGATCTAGCGGAAGCCGCTAAGCTAATGAATAATCAGACATCATCGCATACGGCGGCATCGGCGAATAGACGCCCAATGGTTGGGGGCTTTAGAATACAGACTGGGCCCATTGCGAATTCCAATGTTACATCATCAGCACCAAAGGTATGCAAAGAGCAGAAGGGATAAAAAGGCTATTGATACACTAATGCTTAAAGTTGCTGTGTAAGCATAGGTAACCTGACTAGTAATTACTTTGTGTAATGTCACAATCACACATTGTAGAGATTCCACTCAATCCTGATGTAGTATATCAGCCAGTTAGGTGTTATTTTAACTGTTTAGCTGTGTTATGCTGGTATATACAACTAAGGCCTGGGTAAATCTGGTTCTGACTTGCATTCATTAGTCTCTCAGTAGACCAAAGCAAATATTTTACTATTCCAATGATAGCATGAGACTGAACTTCTGTTCATTCTGTTTATTCATTGTGAGCTAGCCTAGACTGTAAATTTTGAGTCTTTTTTTGTAAATTAGTTAATATAATGTTTGTAGACTCTCCCTCCTCCATCAGCATCTGCCATCCCTGTATCTGCACCCATATCTACCAGCACCGCCCCCACTCATCAACCATTGTCAGCGCAGAGCTCAACTACATCAGCGGAACTTCTCTCCGATGTATTTGGGGCTTCTAGAGGGGTTCCGGCAGCTAATGACTTTTCGCAACCCAACTTTGCTAATTTTGGTGGTGCCACTTCGACATCAGTGCCTGTTCCTGTGCCAACTAATCAACCAATGATGTCCAACAAACCTTTGATATCCACAGGTAGATTATAGGAACTTACATCTTGCTAGCATTAACTATTCTATTCTACACGTAGATCTTGAGTTTAGTAATAGTTAACTAGCGTATGAGATGTCACATGGAAGTTGTATCTACAGAAGCTTATAATTATATTGAACATTGTACACCATAGCAAGGACCTCTATTGAAAGTTAATAACCTATTACTGTTCTAGACGCTAGAGATCATGCTCAAAGACTTAAACTAGGTTAACTGTGTCCCATTGTTTTCGAACACACCATCAAGGCCAGCTGTGTGATAAACATGAAACTTTATAAACTTTGGCCTACCTGTATTTATTGTCTGGACCATAATAGTATTATATAATGAACACTTTACTGCAGATAGTGAAGTGCTAGTAGCTGCTAGTATTGGTAGTACTAGTGGCATCTCTGAACTGGACAATGGTATAGTACATAGCTACATTGTACCTCTAAATAATTTATATAGTATATACATACACATGTACATATATGTATGTAATATGTCCCCTGTTTGTCCTTTGACAATTAATATCTACTAATTAGATCCTCCATGTTATAATGATTCCTTGGTAATTGGATTAGATGGTATGCCACTGGTTTTTACACTTGTATAGATTATGGTTTATATTCTCAAGTTACATGTGCTTGTATTCAGTACCTTCCAACAGTCCTCTGGGTTGATTCATGACATCCTGGTTAATCAATGACAATATTAAATTCTAATGCCCCACCCACTTCCATGTATTTTGATTTTTGTACTGCAGATTGCATTGTGGTGTGATAAACATCTCTGACATGCGGACACCCATAGCTATCAAATTGATTGCTCAAATATTTTTAGATGCTAGTCTAAAGCAATGGGGAGATTTGTAATTATTGGAGATAGAAAGTAGCTTTCAGTATGTCTTCAGACATTTAATTGTAGTATTAGGTTTTCCTGCTTTCAAATCTGCTGAATTTATGGGAGCATACTTTGTATTCCACTGATTGTTTAACCTTCCTTGTCTATTTACTTACCACTGGGGAACCAAGGCTGCTACATACATGTATTCAATGAATTCATTGAATGTAGATGGTACATGTGTGTTATAGGCCTATATTATAATAAGAGCCCATAATTAAAAGGCTCTTTTAAATTATTCATTCAGTAACTCTGGTCTATGTTGATTGTCCTCTCTTATCACAGGGATGTTGACCTCATTATGACTTTTGGCTGTAGGCTAGTGGTTTATTTAGAATGTATGTGTGCATTGCTTTAATTATCCTATTATGATACTATTGAATTCTTCATCTGTTATCATACTTGTATACACATACCATTGATGCTATTACACTTAGTTGGACCATGAGTTGTGTCAGTGGGGGGGGGACAATTCTTAGTATTGCTATGGTTATGTGCGTTTCCTATTACTATTATGCATACGTTCATCTTTTCATCAATTTCATGTACATATATATCATATGTTGTATTATGGTCAGGTATGAACTCTATGTCTGCAGCCAATGCTAACAACTGGTCAACACTGACTACTACTGCTCCAACTACCCTGGATCCAGGCCTGAATAGCAGTGGCGTAGCAGGTTTAGGGGGAAATAAATACGCCAGTTTAGAAGGTCTATTCTCCGATATGACCACTGAGCCAGCTCCTTCTGTAGTATCCACTACCCAAGGGCCGGGTGCAGTCAACTGGAATGCTATTAATTGGAATGGAGGAGCTGGGGCACCTTCTAGCTCTGGAACTGGTAAGTAGACAATGTAAGAACACAAGTCTATGGGTATATTTTCCCAGGTTTGTCCAGCTTCAGCTATTGCCATGATAACAGATTACATTTAGTGGTTGACTATCCTGAGCTGCTCACAATCAAAACATACACAAGTAAAGCATCGTCTATAACTTTCAAATCTGTAGAGCCCTATTTCAATGTAACCAAATTGTCAATTATTTGATGGAATTTTATAGTGCTTGGTTCTTCACCTTCCACTGGTATCAGTTGGGGTGCACCAGCTCCCACCCAAACCAACACAAATGTGTTTGGTGGAATGCAGTCACAGCCGACACCAGTTTCTACAGGATGGGGGGCAGCACCTGCGCCCGCTCCATCATCAGGTAGCCTTTCAGTATCATCTTATATTATAAGCTACATCTTGAAAAGGATATTTAATTGTTAGTTGAGTTGAAAGACATGTTCCACAGTTCTACATGAAATTCACTCACTTTACATTCAGCTCCTTCATATGCATAGCAAAGTGTAACCATCACTCTTGGTTACCAGTGTACACAGTACACACATTATACTACACTCATGTATATGCATTGATCTGTATAAAACGAGAGCTTGTTCCATGACACCATCCCTAGCTTAGTATTGACCTGTATGTTATTCCCTGTTTTTATCATATCATGCTTGCATAGATACATGTATATGGGCTTATTCATTCAGAGCACGCATTATGTTGTGAATTTAGGTGTCAACCCGTTCTTGGTGACTTCCGCACCTCAGAACCCAAGCTATGGTGGGTTTCCTACTCAACAGCCCATGGGTCTAGGAGCTCCTCAGCAGCCCATGGGCATGGGGGTGGCCCCTGCTGGCATGAGTGCTGGAGGATTTCATACACAAAGTATTCCTAGCGCTTACCAGGTATGTACATGTCCTTCATCTCTGTACATCAAGACTACTACAAACACCCGAAGACATTATTAGTTTTAACCATTCTGCGTGTTTGGAATGCTTTGTGTAAAAGTTGCTGTGTGAAACATTACCAACAAGTATATCAGGTGATACAATTATTCTGCCTGTGTGAGAGAAACTGGATGGACTAACACTGTCAGTCTTGCTAGTTTGAGAGAAGAGAGGATAGCTCTATGTTGTTATCAATAATCAAGTTGTAATATAAGTTATAAACAATCATCTCTAAAAAAATTTAGTATTTAGTATGTCTAGTTTGGATATACATGTACATGGGAGATACTTTGCGAGTGTTGTTATTCCTATCTTTTTTGTTATGCAGATGGGAACAGGTCCACAGTCAATGCCCGTCGGAGTCAATGCGTTCCCTGGAGCTCAGATGCCTTTGAATACAGCGTCATACTCGGCAGGAAATCCAATGTTGTCTAAACAAATGGGCGGAGCCCAAATGGTTGCACCAACCAATCAGTGGGCAGCTGCTCCTAACAAGCAGCCAACATCTGTGAATCCATTCCTAGTAAGTTATAAAATAATATTGATTGTTACACTTCTCCTAAGTTACACCTGGATATTGATACTCCTATGGGTATTTATTGTTACTTATTTTATCTACACTGTATCACCAAGGGAGCATGTCTAAGAACTTCATTGGTATATTTGTTGGTGGCACTTTGATAACAGAATATTTAGTAGTTACACTCAAAAGTAAACTTTCAAACTTACTGCTCCCAACATGGATCACAGAGGTTGCATTCAAGATAAATCACCTGTTACAAGAATAACCCCGAATATTGTCTTATCGTTGTAGATGCAGCCTCAAGCTCCACCTATGCATCAACAGACCACCGCAACTACAAACCCCTTTTTGTGAATCCCTACAAGATCCTACTACATTAAGCTCCTCAGCCGTAGCTATACCAACACGGGTGTTGAAGGAACAAACTCTCTTGCATGTATTTATTGCTATATTTTAGTGTAGTGAAACACTCCTATAGGTGCTTTTTATTGTTGTTGGGAGTTATCTTCACCAGCTCCTCAGTCACTTCAGCTTAGTCAAACTATTCACCATTATTACCTTAGCCTATCAGGAGCATATTCAGGGGTAACTGTTTCTTATTGGCCACATTTATTACTCTTACCTCCATGCTACAACAACACAGCACTAATTTAGAATGTAAGTAAGTGAAAATGTTTGGTTGAAGAGGTCTCTCTCCTGCTGCCCCTGCTTGCTCTCAGTTCCCACTCTCTAATACCAAGGAGCAGTAGGTGAGTGTATGTATGAAATAGTCGTTGTTGTTTATATTTACACACTAATAATGCTAATTTTTTATTTATTATAATATAAGTTTGATCTAACTCCAATAAATATTGTATGGTTACTACGAACTGCTAGCTTACATATTTTACTAGAATAATAATAATAACATGGTGTTCCACTTAAACAAATGTCATGTGTAGGCCTAAATGTAAAACTGGGGGTGATAATGAACAGATTTATATTATAATATACTGCAGTAATAATGCAATATTGTACAATATTAATCCACCAAATTAATAAAATTATTAGTGCCAATTATGCCCACCTCACAACCACAAATTGTTAAATAATAGAAATGTAAATAAATAGAAATATGAATATAGTCTAGCCTACAATAAAAAATTCACTTGTCCAAATACAGTTATATAATGAACCTCAACTCCCATCAATTCTAAAGTAAAAAATGTCATGTACCAATAGATGGGACTTAAGGTCCCCAGGCTACAAAATAATGCAGGCAAGACCATCATCCTTCTGAAGTATTATTATGACAGAATAAGAAGGTAGACTTGGTTCTGGAATATATAGTTAGCTTCTGCAGGTGATTATGCTACAGACAGCAGGATCTGGTTGGTCTGGTGTATTAGATGGTTGGCACTGTTATACACAGCGCTCCTCCTATTAATAACAATGATACAAATACCCATTAAATTCTTGCTGGATAATTTACAAGCAAAGTAATAAATGAAAAACCTTAGTTCATAGAATGATTTTCGTTCACGGAGCCAATTTTCTTCCAATAATGAAAGAAAATGTTTCACAGTTATGTCCACCGTTCATCACACAAAACAAGGAAGCATGCAAAACTATTATTATAAAGGATATCTGAAGTAATTATTCTCAATATTCTACCTTTTGATTTCAATTAGGCAATAACAACATGCAGAATTCAAAGGTATTTTACTAATGCTGTTAACGGCTAAGGCATAAATAGCCCAACTAGCATCACAAACCACTCAGAGCACCAAAATCACATTAAATGGGAGTTATGTACACATGAGCAACTTCTAAATGAAAATTCAACTCCAAAAAGACAGACTGCAGATATTTACTGAAAGGTATAAATACAAAAGCTCGACAGGAGAGGCATGTGGAATTTACTTCTAAAAAATTGCCAATCAAGTTCCTGGTTTCAAGTACCAGGCTTTGAAATTCATAGGAATTCAATGAGGTGTATGCCTAAGGTTAATCACTAAATGTTTTTAAATGAACCTCAACATAATTATGTGATGTTTGTTTACGCAAGGAATTTCAGAATTTCCACTGAGCAGTCAGGGAGATAATATATCCTTGATTGTTCAGTGGATGTTCTCTCTCAAACACAGAATAAGTTTGAGATAGAATATTAGCATGCAGGTGATCTTACTTTCACTAAACACAAATGCACACAACATGGCTTATTACTAGCAGCATAAAGGTTCTTCTGTAATGTAACCATATTACAGTATTTTCAAATCACTTCACTTCACACTTCAGAGAGTTACAAGGACATATAACTCCTGCTTTTATGAGCAAAACAGGATATAAATAATCCTATGCTATAACTCAATCAGATGAGTGTTTAGTGTGGGTACAACTAGTTGTAGAGCGATAGCAGAATCTACATTCAGCGAATCAACAGGAAACAAAACCCTTATACCTACCTCATTGTCACATTATCAGGGCTATCATCAAGTACAGTAACACGCAGATAACACCAGAATATAAACTAGTAATATAGCTCTAGAGACAGCAGACCTTCTCAATAGCGATAGAGCAGGAGGGTAATCAAAGAAATAATTGTCTGCTGACACTGACTCATGTAATCATTTCGGAAAGTAGAAACTAGCCTAAGAATCTAGCTAGCACATGAACCAATCAGCTTAAAGCGTACCATTTACTTATGAATATATTCTCCGATCTGTAGAATTCATGTAATGGCAATGAACATGGTTATTAAAGATGATCATGAATTTGATGATGGTCAGAGATTATCAATCAATATGAATACGGACATGACTACGAATATGAATATGTTCATACAGTTGTTAATAAGAATATAAACAGTAAATATTTCTCATCTGATTCCATATTTTATAGATTAACTAGCTCCATGATTTTACACTCAGCAAACTTAAATTTACCTTGGCAAACAACTGAAAGTGACAACTTGAACATCCCATAAAAAATAAATAATAATTTTACAATACGGTCATGCAGGGAGTGCTGATTGAATATTACATCACATCTAGTAACTACACAGCAATGTCATCTGTTCAACAGTACTTAGTCTATAGGCATACTGACTAAACAAATAGTACTAGTATATTTACATACATATATGATGATAGATAAGGAGACAGTAGAGCCTATGGCCTGGTACAACTAACCTGTTATCTTTAAAGAAGTCCTTGAGTGTCGTACTAAACTTCTTGGAGTATTTCACAAAGTCTCTCTTTTTCTTATCTAAACGATTTCTGTCCTCCGCAATATTAATCTGTGTGAATGCTTCATTGACAGCATCAAGCAGGTGCTTGATTGCCTGAGCGATATCCCTACAAACCCCATCATATGAATATATTACCATAGGTTCAGAAAGGCAGATTATCATATCACTTTATAAAAACATTGTCAAGGCATGAATACTATTATCAAAAAAGGGGCAAAATACTGTTCTGAACTGTAATAAATTCAGACTTTCACCGAAACGAAATCTTTCTCACACCGAGATGCAAAACAGGTAAGTATTTGTATAGAGATAGCCTATGCGAAAATCAGTCGGCAAATCAATCAGTGGTCCAGCTAGCTATAGGATCAGTTAGTTAGTGGTCCAGGTAGTTAGACAATCAGTTACCCTAAAGGCAGATACTTTTTGTGAGTTTTAACTTTCGCGAATTTAGCGAGAGAGACAAACCCGCGATTGATTCCCATCGCTATCAAATTCTGCTTTCAAAATGATTTAAATAATTACTGGTTTAAACAGACCATACAGCTATGTGAATGGGGGTTTAAAGCTGAGTAAACATACAGCTTAGCTGAGCTTGTTTCTAATGCTAAAATGTGCTTACACATTAATATTGGGACTTGACAAATTTCGATAGGCCAAACTCGCTAAATATTTCTATCGCAAAATGCTCCAGGATTAGCAAACTCACTTTCTTCCGCTAAAAATTTCTGCTTTCAGGGTAATCAGATTACATAATTACTCACTTTATCGTATCTAAAAACTTCTTTCTATCAGAGATTTCATCAGGGATTCGTCCTAAAATAAGTTTAAGGCTGTCTGCTCGATATTGAAGATTTTTAAAGACAGGCTCCGGGCGACGAATTTTGACATCTTTCTGCTCACCCGAACCTTCGAGTCTACAATAAATGCAGGAAACGCTTTAGCCTAATGTATGTTTTGCAGTCTGGGAAAAACAATATTACCGACTTCTGAGTGGTATAGGAACTAATTTTATAAGAAAATCTATTACAGCGAATACAAATAGAACATGATATCATACATGCTAAAATAACAGGCCCTACGCATAGTTTTGGTCACTGATTGAAAGTGCATATTTTAAAATTTGAGTCTGGTAAATGTATGATGTATGGACAAGGATAATAATACTACAATATTGATCTACTATTATCTGAAGGCTTGCTTACTTAAGTATAGCCTCTGGCATGTCCACCCTATCCTCAATGTTGGCTTTTGCCAGAACGCCCCTCACAAAGAACTCAGTGAAACCAGGATAAAAAGACTCAACCTCTTCAAAGGCTTCCTTGACTAATGTTGGGCTCGTCGCACTACTCTTCTCCTCCAACTGACAATAGGCAGATAGACAACTTATAAGATGTATAACTGCAACTAATTAAGCAAGACTCATCGCCAGTGTGTAACTCTGATTGATACAGAACTAACACAGCGAGGTTACACTAAATTTTAACAGCTTTATCAGCTGGGTGTCAACTCCTAAGTATCAACCACTATTATAGCCTACTCTATAACCTACATTGTAGAACCTCAACTATTCATTTTGCAAAGAGAAAAATAAGATTGGCTACAAAAAGTCAATTAAACCTCATAATAGCGCTGTAGACATACATGTATTCATTAACATACAAGTGATATAATTGAGCCCAGTTCTACAATAGGTGGAGCTGTAAAATAAACTGAATGGTTTACACACTTTAGAAATATTTATTCTCTACAATGGTGAGAAAGATCATGTCAAAACCAAAGCTCAAGTAGCCTACACACTATACATAACACATGGCATTACAAAAGTTGGCTCAAATTTGAAGAAAGTGATCATCTTCATAGATTTCATTATTTTAAATAAATGTGAACAAATTAGGTTTGAAAACTACCACCAACCAATATTCCTAATTGTGACAATTTTTACAAAAACAATAAAATACTCGAGTCTTTAACTTCCTACCTCTCTCAGTATTGGGTGAACTATGCATGGAAAAGCCATGTCTACCATCAATTTATGCTGAGCAGCATCCATTCCGTCTGATGATGCCATCTTTTACAGGGTGAATTTAGGAGTAACTGATGCTGGTATTTTGTCACAATCTTCTAACCCCATTTGCTGTAAAAAAATTAACTAATTGTTTTCAAATAGAGTTTGCTTGTGAACACCGTGGATCATTTCAGAGCACTTTGTAAATATTGTAATGGTTTCTGTGATTTGGTGCGGTCGTCCTTGGACGACTATCGACCCAGAAATGAAGTGCCTATGAGTGGTAATAGGACTTCGCATTACATGAAAGATCGAGCGGTCTCAGTAGCCCAAGAACTACCAAAGACGACCCATCTGGTCCCAAGTCTGACCTTCAAACTATACGTTGAAAGAGAGTGATCCGACCTAGTAGGCGGTTCGCTAAGCGAATGACCTGACAAAAGGAAGTGAAAGTCTCTGTATCAAGTATAGATGTGTCTTTATTGAAAGCCAAGTGAAGACTGAGACAATGAACAGTAAAACAGTGCCCTTTATATAGTATAAGGACTTCCGGCCGACGTGACGTCGGGAAAAGACGACGTGTGGTCGTCCGGAAGTTGCGCAACAACATGGCCGCCGGAAGCCCGACGGCCGACCCAAAATAGGTCGGGTTCTACAAAAGTTGCTTATAATGGTCCAATTCATGTACAAAATGAATATCAATGGATTCTGAGAGGTCGGGCCTCTGTACATGGGTATAAAAGGCATTAAAAGACTTAGTTATAATCATGTAACTATATACAATAACATATAGTAAAGTACAAGCAGATATATACATGTATATGCACACAATAATGAGTGTCAGATGTAAGATACGATTTGGCGTACCATTACAATATTTAGCTATTAATCAATCAGATTTCCCCGAATAAATTAATATCACTCCAAGCAAGCTGATCATCATTGACTGCTTGCTTTGTAGGATACATGTAGGCCTACACCATGTACATGATACACTTCAAAAGGTATAGGCCTTTCTTTGACTTTCACAACTAAATGGGAACCAGCCTTAACTGTAACTCAGTGCCATTACGCAACTTCATTTCAGTTTATCAAGTTCTAACAAATATGTGTAGGCAAATGCCCTAAACTTTACTGCCTCCAAATATTACACATGAAGCTAGCCGCTACATCTAACATTATAATTATTGATTATCTTTATATTTTATTCCGACTTTTCTCATTCTCAAAATGCTTTTCACTCCATCTTAATTTTTTACCATCATAATAATCCTATTTTAGTATCAATTTATTCATTATCTCTTTTCTATTCAATTCCAAGTCTCTTCTATTGTTGTTAAATCACAATTAATTACTAACAAAAGTAAAAGATTAAGATATTACCTCTGATTACCTCATCAGAGGTAATAAAATATCTTAATCTTTTACTTTTGTTTGACTAAACTATTGTTATTGTTCTATCAACGACGAGTGAGTAGCCAATTGTTGAATAATTGTAGTTTAATCATTTTTTTCTTCTTTCATTGGGATAGAGCAATAACAATAGTTTAGTCAAACAAAAGTAAAAGATTAAGATATTACCTCTGATTACCTCATCAGAGGTAATAAAATATCTTAATCTTTTACTTTTGTTTGACTAAACTATTGTTATTGTTCTATCAACGACGAGTGAGTAGCCAATTGTTGAATAATTGTAGTTTAATCATTTTTTTCTTCTTTCATTGGGATAGAGTTCCAGGATCTTTCAGCTTAAAGGAAAAAGGGAACCACCAATTCATCATGAGACTGGATGTTAGTCTACTAGAGCTACTGAATGTAAAATAAACATTCCCCACACATTCGACATTGTTGACAATAACTTAATTAAAATTTTTATCGTCAAATAACAAGAAAGATAGTAAAGTTGCTGCTACCAAAGTCTAGTCACTTGTTTACTACGAAACATATTAGATTAGGACTACTCTTTTATTATTTCCTAAATTGGCCAAAATCTACTTTTACATGTAAATCTATTTAGGTGGGGCAATATAGACTGCAATTTGAAGAGCTGTAAATGATCAACATTAAGGTGGGTCAATTGCGCACGACGTTTATATGAGCGCTTATTAAGTTTATGGTTCTGCGGCTAAGATTCTGCAGAAAGTAATTGGAATCGTTATAGATTGTGCCCAACCAATCAATGGATCAAATCCAATGCCATACAGAATGCTGTTTCCACTCATCTCCAGTGTCCGTTCAACTACAAAAATAGAATAAAATTTTTAAATACTTGCAAAATCAAGTTGCAGTATTACAAATTGTGGTAATTTTAAGCAATATCATAGACATGTTGTGCTGTATTAGCTGAAATAATCACACTGATATAATAGCATTGCAGAGCATCGAATATCAAATCGTGAGAGAAGAATCAAATTTAAATCATTTTGGTTTTGATTTTGAAAATGAGGTTTGATTTAAATGAAATTCAATATCAATAAGAAGAGGGGTTAGACTAGTTGATTTTTGTTCTAATATTCAATTATAACTTTGAAACAGTTTAATTAAATCCTACTGAATAGTCATTGGCTCAATTGAATTTAAATTTAAAACATGGGGAATGTGCTTCAATGCCAAAAAGTGTAAGATCATCGCCTTCCAGCCCCAAAGAGCAGTCCCTGAGTATGCTATGGATAATCTAGTGCTGGAACGCACAGATTACTGCAAATACCTGGGAGTGATCCTGCAGTCAGACTTGAAGTTCACCAACCATATAGCCGATAGAATCTGCAAAGCCAGAAAGCAAGTTGGGATGATCAGGAGAGCTCTCTACTGGGCACCTGAGCAAGCTAGGTTAATAGCATACAGATCTCTGTGCCTTCCTCACCTAGAATATCCTTCCTGCGCATGGGATCCCTCTACAAGTAAAGAGATTGAAGCACTAGAGATGGTGCAAAACCAAGGTATGAGAATGATCTGTGGCATCAAAGGAAGGAGAGGTGTCACAGAGGCCAAAGAGAAACTTCAACTCCAACAGCTGGACATCCAACGCAGGAACTCTCGGGTAAAGCTTTTGCTAGATATACTGTCAAGAGAAGAAGCCCATCCTGCTCTCTGTGCATCATATGATGAAATCATGGAACAACCTCAGACAACAGTTCAGACTAGATCACTGTGTAGAAACGAACCGCGGTCTATTGGAGCCACTGGGAACTGTTCCCACAACAGCTTTCTACCCCGCACAATACCAGACCTCAAAAAAGAATAAACGTTAGCAGAAGAACAACACAACTAATACTACATGTAAAATACTACATGGGTACCCACTTGTACCCACTCTGAAACCAAATATCTTACCCATGAGATGGTATATGGAACAATATCCTTATGATAATTCATGTACAAAAATTGAGGCACGCCCCTTCCGCCTCCTAGGCGGCCTAGCGTAATGTCGTCATTGATGTAAGTTGATGATGATGATGTAAGAAATTAATTTGAATTAATTTAAACACAAAACAGCCTTATACCGTCAGTAAAATAACATAAATATATTAATTTAAATAACTCTAAAATTGGGTCATGTGATACTTGTAATAATTAATTCTACTGCAATAGTATTATCTTGTAGATTCCATACCATACAAACTAGGCCCTCGGTAACATCACGTGCAATCTGTGAATCCAGTGTTAAGCTGACGAGCAGAAGCCTGAGTTGATGGCATTTACCTAAATCTGCATAATTGATGATATAAATATTATTTAGTTTTAGTTACTTTTTCTTTACGGTGTCTCATCACTATTCCAGCAATGGAGGGTTGCAGGTGCATGTTAAACTAAAGATTGCTGCATTCAACAGATAGACTAAATTGTCCCTTTTGGATAGTTTAGTAGGCCCTAAGTGGCATATTTGAGTCGCTGGCACAGGATAAAGAGAAATACCTAATAGATATTATTGATCTGTATATTAAAAGATAAACCCACCTACCTACCTACTTACCTACCTACCTACCTACCTACTTACCTACCTACCTACCTACCTACTTACCTACCTACCTACCTACCTACTTACCTACCTACCTACCTACCTACCTACCAAAACCCACTAACTAGTAAGTGGCATACTTGCGTCACTGGCACAGGATGAAGAGAAATACCTAATAGATATTATTGACCTGTATTTTAAAAGATAAACCTACCTACCAACCTACCTACCTACCTACCTACCCTACCTACCTACCTACCTACCTACCTACCTACCTACCTACCTACCTACCTACCAACCTACCTACCTACCTACCTACCTACCAAAATCCACCAGGTTATGTTCACTGCTACTGGTCTGTTTTATGTTGATAAAACAAACCTGAGGTAGTGTAAACTTGTGTAATTTATCTATTCAGAAGTCATCAGAGAGGTAACAGCACCATGTGAATGGAGCCATAAACAAAGTCTGCCTGGGGGCACTTGCCCAGCACTCCTTTATCATTCGACATCCAACATGGATTCTGACTCTGACGTTATACTCATAGAGGAAGATATTAATCCACCATCTACAAGTCAAAGTATGATAATATCTTATTAAGATGTTATTACATGCTGAAATATTTATTAAACGGGAAGTGTATGCTTTGATTATATATATAGGCCCGATTAGCAATTATTCGTAAAGATGTGGAAATTTTATGGAAGTTGTTGTCTCTTGCTCCTGATTGGCACTGGGTAATCTCATTTAATATTGCAGATCTCAGCGACAGTCGTTCCCACAACTATTCTTCTGCTGAGCCCAGGGTTAAGCGAAAGAAGAAAGTTGCTTCGTTATTCTTACAAAATGCTGATCCTAGAAAGGTTCTACGTGATGTCTTTGGGTATCAGAATTTCAAAAGTGAGATACAAGAGAAAGCTGTGACTGCAATACTGAAAGGTGAATTATCATTAACAGTTAGTCGAAGTTGAGTGAATGTACATTGCATAATGCTCTGTTGATTCTGAGTAGCCAATTTCCGTCAAAACTAATACAGCATTTTTTTACTTTCTGAATCTGTTTGTTCTGGTTCACTTTGCTTCTTGCATACCATAACTATTGCTTGAAATGAGCAGATAGTGTACCGAACCATGGCACTCTCGTTAAATTTGCTAGCTGTGTGCCAGTGCATGGAAGAATATTGCTAGTCACTCTACTACCAATGTTTTAATATTGTAGGAGTTAAAACTGACCTTAACCTTAACTTGCCTTCTTCGTAGCTTCAGTGTTTCTATTTTTTCTTTTAGGAGACAAAGATGTATTTGTCTGTATGCCTACTGGTGCAGGTAAATCTTTATGTTATCAGCTACCGGCGGCTGCTAAACCAGGGCTAACTCTCGTTATCACTCCTCTAATAGCGCTTATGAACGATCAGCTGGAACATCTGAAGAAGTTGGGCATAGAAGCAGCCACCCTCAACTCAAAGCTCACAGCACAGGAGAGAACCCGGCTACTATCAGGTTAGTCACAAACACTTCAGATAAACTGCAGTTAGTTCTCAACTCTTTGAATACAAGCAATATTACCACCAAAATACCATTGAAGGCTATAAACAATATAGACATTTATTTACCATTATTTTAGTTAGTTGTATTAATAATACTTCAAAAGTAGAGTTGCTCCAGTTAGTGGTCTGAATAGATTGCTGTTGGGAAGTTATACTCAGAGCCGTTGATTGTGAGAGTTACACCACCGGTAGTAAACAAGAAGCCATATTGGGCCCATGTAACAAAGGATTGCATTGGTCAACTCTTTCTATCGTCAATTCTGATTATTTCCAATGGGCCCAACATGGCATCCATAATGTTCCCCCAGTGACGCTACTCTCACAATAAACGGCTCTGCTTATACTCTAATCTCAATTGTTATCTGTTACCCAGGCCTCTCTCTTTTGTATTCAGTCAAGTCATGGTGCATTCTGCGTGCAATCCTAATACAAGAATGGTATACTCTCTGTGTCTACATCTGAATGCATAGCTGGTAACTGTATTATATCTGTACATGTACAATATTTGTTGTCCATAACATTACTGTGTAATGTATTTATACATTAATATCTAAAATACACGCATGTAGACCTTAGGAAACCGATGCCGCTCACTAAACTCCTTTACCTCACACCAGAGCAGACTGTCACTGACAGCTTCAAGTCTCTCTTGAAACTCTGGCATCCCAACAAAATAGTCAAATATCTCGTCATTGATGAAGCTCATTGTTTGTCTCAGTGGGGGCACGACTTTAGACCAGACTACCTCAAACTTGGCAGACTCAGGTGAATTAGAGCTACATTATTGAACTCATTGTACCTAAGACTGGTGTACAATCCCTGTCAACATTTATTTAACCTTATATATTATGTCTAAGTATGATAGATGGGCCCATCCATCATTTTATAACATTGATATCTAACTGTTGAAGTTCATAACCAGTTTCCTTTGTCTAGCCTAGTATGAAATTATAATGGATTATAGGATATGGCTTGGTTATTTGCTTCATCACGATTATTGGAATGATGCCAAAAACCAGTTCTGGACTTCAGCTGTGGCTTCCATTTTGGTGACAGATTCCAATGTTCATCAATTTACTTTCTTGTCGCCATCTATAAACCAGTAGAGCATCTTTATTGTTCCTTGTTATTACAGCATATGTTTATGATTAATATATGTAACAATTGAGCAGGAAGGATATCAAAGGAGTACCTTGCATAGCGCTCACTGCCACCGCCACATCTAATGTAATCACAGATATCAAGTCAACCCTCAAGTTCACAGATAAATGTCTTAACTTCTCCACAAGTGTGTTCAGGTAGTCCATGCTGTTGTTACTTGCTTTGTTTCACCGATTTATGAGATTTCCTGTTTTTAACAGGGCCAACCAACTTTGTGGTGTGTTACGTGGAGATGGCACTTCATTTTAGTCTTTAGATTAATATGGATGAATTTACAATTTAGTTATAGTTCAGAGCTTCGGTCTCCAATAATAATCATTGATATGATATACATGTATGCTACAATTGGAAAGTAATGTCTTATAACTCCTAAAAGGTAATGTTACAAACTTTTAATAGGTCGAATCTATACTACGATGTCAGATTTAAAGAACTATTAGAGGATCCATTTAAAGACCTTTGTACATTTGTCACCGAGTCGCTTGGAGTTGAGGTCGACTGTACAGATTGGGTAGGTAATCGTTAAATAACCAATGATCGAAGAGATACAGTTAATGGTTGTGCCGTAACCGTTCACCTCTCGGGAATTGAGCGCAGCAAGTACTGAATTAACCTACATGTGTCTAGCAGTCCAGAATTTGCCAACCACCTTACTCTATTTCACGTTATTTCCTTCTCTGTCCTACTTTTCACCAGCTGATGTTTTCTTATCAGGATTAAATTAACTTGACAATTAGTCAAACTTGCCGTGAATATTTTTCTGTGGGTTTTATTTCTGTCTGAATTGATCCTAAGCATTCTGTTGCGACTTGTAACTACTTGTTATTGATTATTTTAGCGCAGTGCCGGCTGTGGGATCGTATATTGTCGAACCCGTGACGCCTGCAACCAGGTGGCTGCCAGACTCCGTACTTACGGTATTCCTACGAAGGCGTACCACGCAGGGTTAAAGCAGTCAGTTAGAGACGATGTCCAGGAAGAGTGGACTAACGGACAGACACCGGTTATAGCGGCTACCATCAGTTTTGGTATGGGGATAGACAAGGCCAATGTAAGGTCAGTTCACTGGTGTGGAAATGCTATGTTCTAGCTTGTAGATAGCATTAGTGACAGATCTCTCGGGGAATTTAGAGCATGAACATTTTGCTTTGTGGAAACTGACTGATTTGATCTGATCTAAGAGACGGTTTGTGCTATGTTACCATGACCTTCAATCCTACAGTCGTAAATGGATGACATCTGCTGCACTACATTTCATAGTTAACAGCTAAAAGAAGTAGCAATTCTCTTTCTCTGAAGGAATAGTTTAAAACTACTACTATCCAACCAGCAACTCGTCACCTGGTCATTTATATATAAGTTTATATTATCTTCATTGTACTTATTTTATTCAAGTTTTTGTGAGCTCATCTACTCAGTATGCTTACAGGTTTGTAGCTCATTGGACTCTGCCTAAATCCATGGCGGGTTATTACCAGGAGTCGGGGCGTGCTGGTAGAGATGGGCTCCCGTCCCGGTGTAGACTGTATTACTCTAGATATGAACGCGACACTATCCTCTTCCTTATAACCAATGAAGCGGAGAGACGTTCTATTAAAGGGAAAGGGAACCTACCAGTTAAAGCAATGAAAAAGGATTTTGAGATGATGGTGAACTATTGTGAGATGGCTCGGTAAGTTATTCCGTTAGTAATGTAGTAGCCTATTTCGCAAAGTAGCTGTAACAGTATCCTGTTGTATCAGTTATCAGGCATATGTAATATGCATTATCTAATATGTAAACCTCGTCCTACATGTGAATTTATGTGCGGCCAGATGTGATGTACTCTTGGAGCAAATATTTGTTTACTACCAAGTCATGTGACAGTGTCCATCTTTGAATAGTTTTAGTTTTATTCTATTTAATAAAATACTCTTTTTTTCAGATTTAAACCATTTTTTGTTTTTTAGCATTGTATTCTAAAGGCATCCAACTTTTTCATATAATTTCACAAGGAAGGACATTGCTTTACGGGTTTGTTTCATGGATGCATTTTTAATTGGTTTTAGATGTCGTCACGGTCAGATATCAACATATTTTGGAGAGAAGACGCTACCTAAATGTAGTAAAATGTGTGACGTCTGCGCATCTCCTCATAGAGCCCGCAAAGACCTGGATGACCTACAGAAAGGTTGCTTTGCTAAATCAGTGAACAGAGCTTCCGGAGCGGGATCAGCAATATACTTCACTAAGTCTGACAAAGAGGACGGTGAGCCTGATTGGTTCGAGGGCGGTCGGAAAGGGGCGTGGCGGTGCGTTCTCTCTTCTTGCAAATATTATACATACATAGTCTCATCACTTGAATGCAATAGCTAATTAACTTAGTACAATATGAAATCATTTTACACTGCTTTGAACTTCTACAACTTGTCAGAGAGTTGGTTAACTGGCAGATATGAACAGCTGGATCACACAGTAATGAAGTTTTAGTTAGTACATGTATATTTTATTGAGTTAGGCTTCATATCTCATTGTTTATGCTTACAACTTTGCTGTGAACAATCAACTAACGTCAAACTCTTGTTCATACCAATGCTAGTATCCTAATGTTTTCAATGTCTTACTAATGTATTTTCCTAACACAATGTGTGTCCAGGTAGGTTAACCCTGTACTCATACGGGTTAAAGAATTAACTGTGAGCCTCCATTTTTTTCATTATTAGAGAAACCAAGGAGTACGAGTCGGAGCAGATCGAGCCTGACTGGTCGGTTAGACAGCGGAGAGATGAAGAGGAAAAGAAAGCACGTGTCAGTCTCATAGCCGAAGAGTTCAAAAAGAGACGGGGTGGCAGAGGCTTGCCTCCAAAGGTAGTACTCTGTAATGATGTGAGCATAGCTCTAGAGTTGTCAGGTGTTGTAATGATGATATAGAGTTCACTGTCTAGGTGTTTCGGAAAACCATCTGACCTTCTGCTCGCTAACAATATGTGTGGTAGAGGATCTCCCTTATTCTATCTTCATCAACCTTAACATAATTTGTATCCCAATCTTTGAAGTATGTTGATATTACTGTACACGATGCGATCCAGGAATTTGTCTAGTTGTCTTTTATATATCTGCAATTTGCATAGACTACCTTCTCCAAGCGTATGTAATATCTCTGCTCAAAGAACCGTCTGTTCTAATGTATATCTGACTTTCTCCTCCTTAGGCGCCAGATGTTGAGGAAGAGATTGACCCTCTCTGTGTACTTAGAGAGCCAGAAAAGAAAAGAATTCCCAACCTCACCATCAAGGTAAGACAACTACTCACCATTACTCATATAATGCTGTCAGTTTTGGATGCTTTCACGCTAAGTAGCTTTTGCTGACTGACTAGTCGATGTATGTCATCATAGAACTGCAATTAATGACCAGTATGTTATATACATGTATGTGTATATGTTGAACAACAAGTGACAGATAAAATGACTGGAATTGAAAGATTGCATCATTGGTTGTTCGTTTAAAAAATGAAGATGCGTTGATTTGTTATGGATGTTGGGTTGCAGATTCGGCTCCATTGTTATGAAATGATAACGGAAGCATTAGTACAGAACTACAGGGCATGGCCGGATCATGTTCCCTCTCGGCTTGATTATGCTCCTAAAATACAGGCTATAGATTTAGAATATGAAATATTTATGGCTGTAAAGACTGTACAGAGTTATAAACTTAGTACAAACAGAAAGGTGAGTACATGTATGACCAAATGGCTTAGTGGTTTGCTTTGCCTTGACCTTTTAGTTGTTCTCACCATTTCCTCTCTGGATAGGGAAAAATCCTTGACTGCTGCAGTATTTCATAATACCTAAGTTGATCTTGATTTGATTTCATGCAGTTTATTATGGATATAACTGTGATAGCAACCACTTCTAGTAGCTCTTTAGTATAAGGTTTGAGTTGAATCTGAAGTTTACTATTCATTGCACTACTGTTATCTTTGTCACTCGTGTTTGTCTTATTTATTTATTCTGCTATCATCATATTTACCCTTGTAGATTTTCAGTGAAATTTGTTAATTCTCTCTCGCTTATCTTTCTTCTTTTTGATCATAGACTAAAGAAATAAAATCTCTCACAGACAAGAAAGAGCTGCATCCATCATTATCTACTAATCCAATCAAATCACAGGACATAGATACCGAGACCAACCAATCAAATGAAAGGAAACAAGAGGTTTTATCAGACATAGACTCTTTAAAGGATGAGTTTCCTGTAGAATCAAAACCACATGTCAATTCCATCAAATCAACTTCCGATAAGAAACCCTTGACCATTGGATCGTCATATAGTTGTGAGTTCAAATCTGCCTCGGCTATGCTAGGACTGGGTACATCCGACAGTTGCTCAAATTCAAAATCAACGAAATTCACAAACATTGGTACTGCTTTGAAAAACAAACTCTCCGTGCATTTTAAACCTGCCAAGGATATATATTCTAAACCTGAAATAGGTGCTAGTAGCTCATCTCAACCCGAGACCAACGCAGCCAAACGACCTTCAGCCACCAGCAAGAGAAGAAGTAGCACATCTCCACCAATATCCGAGAAGAAATCCAAAAAGTTCAAACGGGCTATCAGTCCGACTGAGAAGTTGACTCACTACTTTAAACAAGTAGACTCCCGCTCTAGTCAGATTGTAGACCACAGAGCATGTGCAGAAGGAAGTGAGAGTACCGACCCCACCAGTAACGCAGGTGTAGGTCAAGATGGTAATGAAGATCAGAGTGTAGATGTTAAACCTAGTACGTCCAGTTTACAAGATGGTCAAGTTATTGATATATCAGGTGAACATTATGTAGGATTCAAGTTAAATTGAAGTTATATGCTTGATTTCACATAAGACATAAAAAGGACATTGATGTTTTAACAGACAACTGGCCAATTCATCATTATTATTGATAATGCATGAGTAAACAACTCCAAGGCTTTTACAAGATTGCATAATAATACAGAATTCTACTACTAACTGAATTGCCTTTAGATTACATTGTGTAGTGTACTAGCCAATGAGTTTGATTATACATGTAGCTGTTATATATTCAACTACAAGCCTTTACAGCTTAGCTAATTAGAGAAACAGCTTTAATACTCAGACTAGTACAGTGTATGCAGTAAACATGGCTGTGAGGGGATCTTCAGGAATTTCCTATGTTATTGTAGAATCTCCAGTGGTTGACAGGACCGAATCAGGTGCTCTATCAGGTGCTATATCCACACAAACCAAAGCCATTCATCAGGTATAGTTCATGATTGTATAATATTAAATATTAATTTGAAATTAAAGTTGCAAAAAATAGTATCAAACTTTATCAAATGTTATCCTGAAATATTTTTTATCATCCTAACAATATGTAGTGCTGTGGTCTCAACTGTGTCATTACTTTGTGAAATTAATTAGGTCAGGCATATCATGAATTCAACAGTGCAGTTATTCTGTTAAAAAAGTGGAAACTGATCTAGTACAATTATTATGAGTGAGGCAAAATTGCTAGCAGTATGTGGTAACCACTAATTACATACACCAATGGTTGTTAGCAAGTGTCAGTTACATGTAATAGTGTCTCATGTTATGCTAACTTTATTATAATATGCATGATATTGCCATATGGTTACTATATTGGTATTATAATACTATTGTCTATTATAAGACCAACAGCTTATGATGTAATGCTTATTGTTGCCTTCAGGTGAAGCTGAACTTACAGTCTGAAAACGAGTCTACTCCGCCCTCAGAACCAGGGGACATTCTTAGTACCCCCTCTCTCTCAGCCAGAGACTCTCAGGAACCAAAGGCAACAGATACCAACATACAAAGTAGAGCAGCATTGCTTTCAAAACACAAACCTGCCTCCTACTCTCTAGGATCCACTGACAATGCACCTGAGGGCTCTACCCCGCTCTCCCATACTCCAGATAGCAACATGATTGGAATTCTCAGGCTATTACCTCCTACATCTGTATTACTTGGTGAAGATCATAACACACCGTCCAGTAGTAAGATTAAGAAGAGAGTCAGTTTCTCCGAGAAGACAGATATGAAACACTATGAGATAGATGAACAGGAAAAGGTGTGCATCTATAAATCAGCTGCTTTAGAATATCAACATGTTTCACTAATGTTAATATTTATAGAGAAGTTTAAAATGTTTTATTTATTCACTTTTATTTAGTGTATTCATTCATCGGCCAACTCTGTTTCTATACAGGATGCTGCATTACACTGTAAAGGTATGCTGTAGCTCTTTAGTTGGTGAAATCTGGCGTGGACAAACAAAATATTCCAAAATCAATTTCGTTATATTTTAATGTGTAGTGAAGCATTCTACGATGTAGTGTTTTATTATCTGTCATTGTTACGCACACAATAAATAATTGGAAACTGGAAATTCCTACATATAGGATCATGTCTATGCAGAATTTAAATGACAAAGCTATTAATAAACCCGCTATCTCGTGTGCCTGTAGGATCAGAAAAGAAGACATAGTGGAAAGGATACCTCTGACTTTCACCCAAACAAGCGTCGTAAATCGTCCCCTAAAACCGAGGGAACCACCAGTGGAGCAGGTGCCCCAGGATGTAAATTGAGTCTCAAACAGATCTCACAGCAAGTGGTTGCCTTCCTCTCTCCTCTATTTAGCAAGCACTTTGCTACTCGTGTAAGTGATAATCTGCATCTGATAACAAGTGCTGTCTGCAGATTTTAAACTCATTGTATAACTTAGTTTTATTCTCCAAAAGGATAACATGTCATCTAGTCGTAGACTTTATCAGCAATAGAGCACTTACTGCTCAGTGAGTCGATCTATTATAAGCCCTTGGTCTTGCATGTCCAGTTAGGTTTCTACATCATTTCACTTGCTAAGTTCTAATATTATTGTACAGTACCATGTACAATTGTACATCCATTGTTGACAACAATAAAGTGGCTTACTACCAATATAATAATGTTATAGTAATATTTGTGTTACCATAACAATTCCTTCAATGATGCTAAAGTCAACTGTATGCAAATCCAAACAACTATTTGAATTAGATTAATATCCACTTGTTTATTCTATTCTGGTTGGTTTCAGGACTTATTCAAAGTTACAGCTAAGAAGATATCACACCATATACTAGATCATGCTGAATGTAAGTATTACCATATGTTGTACTTTCTCCTAACTGGGATCAGCAATAAATGTAAATTGTTGTATTGGTCTACTAATAACTTCTATATACAAATGTAGGTAGTCATAGCTGCCTTCACTTTCTTCAGACCCTGTTATCTTGTGACTCGTACACAAAGCCAGTCATCTACAGCAATTTTCTAACATGTAGCACAAGTGGTTTTATGTATTCTACAATTCTGTCATCTGTCTTTTAGTACACAGCAATATTGCAGAGTACATACAGCAGAGGTTGACCAAAGATGTACGTATTGAATCTCAAGCCCAAATTGACCTCCTCATATCCTGACGTCTGTCACAACGTCTCTGACAACGTCTGTCACAACGATTACAACACAATAAAAATCTGGCATCGATAATCCAGCGACTTCCCAATGGGGTAATGTACATATGTAATTTCATTCCCCAACCTAAAGTCTCCGCAGTAAATCACCCATACAGAAACTAAGTCTTGTATAAACTAGTCAAGAGTCCATAAAGTGTACATTATATATTTTACTTCATTTATCATCCTGAGTGCTCAAAACATATCCACTATTTTTTGTTAATCGTACATTACAAATACTGTAAAAAGTAAGTACTTTAAATAAAATTATTATATTATTATATAACGCTACCATGTTGTTTACCATGTTCTGGTTCTTGTGGTCCTAGTAAATTTGGCAAATCCAGAGGTTCAAGTAGTTACTATCCCATTAGGTATAAATTTACATGTCCATGTATAGTTTATATTTAATGGATGGCAATTCCAAGTTGTCCTCTCTCAGTCTGTTCAGCCCTCTAAATGAATTGAGAGAGGATAACTTCTGTACGTTAAGATGCAATAATCTTCACTTGGTCAACTGGTAGTATATTTATTTCAAAACTCTGTAATATCATAGGACACCAGTACAACGAGCTAAATTTAATTATGTTGCACTGATGAAAATATCTTTGGTAGGTTCTTCTAGTCAACTATTTACAATTTGTCAAAAATATACAAATACAATTGATAAATATTGTGAATAGAAATATCACATGTGTCTAAATAACCAATTGTTTTATAGAATGCCTCAATAGTATTTACTCTAGTAGTGAAACGCTGGCAAATCTCCATTAGGTACGTCCTCTAGCTTGTCTTCTGTATCATTTTTGGACTCCATTGTGTGTGGGTCGTCCGTCAGCCCCTCGGTATCAGCATGTTCTAGTGTGTCATCATCATCTTCGTGGGATAACTCCTCTATGGTGCTTCTATTGAATGTCATATGAGTGGGTATGTCATCCATACTATCCTTTGGATTGGCCGCCTCTTCCTTCTCTGGCAGCTCATTGGTTATCCTCACTCTCACTCCAGGAATAAACGCCATCCTACATCAGTTAGTAAACATGTTTATTACAATACATTGATATCCACTCACCTGAACCTGCCAAGAGCAACAACTTGGTGTACACCAAGCTGTTAACATACCTGTACCTAAAACTAGCCTGTCTAACAATGAATAGAGAATAATGGTGCATCATTAGTGGAAGCTTCACCTTGCAACCAAAGTCTTCATAAGAGAAAAAATGGCCTAAGTATAATATCCGTGGCACCAAACACAATTCTTTAACGTGACTGCCCAGTAGCAGAGCTAGTCGAGGGGCCACCACGGCTCCTAGAGCTGGATATTATTATAGTTCGATATGGCACAGAGGGAAAACCTTCTTCGGGACGAAAACCTCCAGGTCGTTGGTGGGACTCGAACCCACGTCCTTGCAGATAACTTACGTCATTGCTGCAAGACCAGAGTGACTAGCGCTAGACCACTCGGCCATGAACACCTCAAACATCAACTTGACTATCTTTAGTCGCTGTTTATGAAAATGATACTTAGTTTCCTACCAAGCTGGAATTTTAACTGGTGTGGTTCTAATAGCATCTCAGCTTCAACTTGGGTACATTTAACAATAGTATAAGTTTTAAACTCTTTGACCAATAGTGCAAGACATATAGGATTGAGGAGTTGTCCTACCTTGTTAGGAAATTCCAGAGTACCACAGAGAGCATGTTGACTACTAGCAGGTAACTTGTGTAGGTAAGTAGCAGGCAAGCTGTTGTCTCGGCGATACGTCTAAACGCTTCTATGTAAGGTAGTATCAGTTTCTGGACTCGAATATTAGTGAGGGCCGATGGGATGTCCAATTGCTTTATGTCACCAACAGGCTCGAGGGTGCAATTAATATCCTTGACATTCAGCGGAGGGATCAGCCATGATGTCTCAAACTCGCCACATCTGTAGCATAACGGGCAAAATTCTTGTTTCTAAATGTATGTCATAATATCACAGCTAATGCACAGGAAACAACACACAAAGTCATTGCATTCTGTTATTACATGATCAAGAAATTGAAATACATTGTAGTTATAATTTATGCTTATATTGGTCATTGCGTTCCCTTGCCAACACCTGATCCAAGCTGTAGCTGTACCAGGAAACTGATCTAAACTTTCATAGAGCTCTATTGAACGTTCCTTTTAGTTGACCAATCACTAGCCTCCACTTTTTTCTTGCCATTTCTACTGCACACGAATATGCCATAGCGATATTTTATTTGGGTTCACTAGAATGATGTTATTGTAGTACTACAAGTAATTACTCAGTGTTAGCTACTAGTGTTAGCTACTAGTGTTAGCTACTAGTGTTAACTTACCGTTCACTAGGGTTATCTCCACATTCAATCTGCCATTTGTAAAACGAGAGGTTGTTATATACATTGTTTAGTATTTCGATCCTTTCAATGTAGGAGTTCATCATAGCTTCTGTACTGGGAATGTCTACCATGTTTGTTCTTTCTCTGTTTATTTTTATATTATCTAGAGCTATATTGGACGTTAGATTCCACGGGCCAACCTGAAAGTGAAGTAAAGATCAGTTCTATGTATCCGGCTGATCAAAATCGAACTACATCAAGTGCCACAGCCGCATACTGCAAGATAGTCTAGCAAACCATATTTTAGGTACCCTACCTTATGCTACCATAATATTATGGACAAAGTGGATGATAATGCTCAGACTGGTTCATATTACAAGGTTTACTCCTAATAATTATGTGCTCCGTTACTAAACATTAGCAAGGACTGAAAACTCCTAGTAAAATCACGGTGTTTTCTACTTTCACCTGTTTCAACAATTCTAATAATGTAAACTCCATATGTATCGCTCTATGTGGAATATTATTATATACGCATTTATCATGTATACTTTAAAAAATAATAAACTATGTGTTATACTCCAGTACAAGTTGTTGTACATTTACAGCCATCTTCAAACTCATAACACGTATAAGTCACATACCAAGGAGCTAAATAGCCCGACATCATTAAGATTATCCAATGATACAAAGGAAAGAGTTGCCATGAGACTCGCAAACGTCATACCCAACACAAATATGAGAGCTATCATCAGTGGGATGCAATTCGTTCCAATGATCTAGAATGTAGTAGTATTTACTCATATAACAGCTGCTTAATGATCTACTGACATGCAAGCTTGATCCATTCACACTTTTACACATAAAATAATTCCGACATACATGTAAATGTAGAATATTGCTAATCAGATTTCATTGGAAGTTTTTACCATGTCGTAATAAGGTTGGCCTTAGTTGATCATTTAAGAATCAAGGTATACACCCGTTGAAACTGGTGTTTAATGATGCGCATAGTGAAGTAAAACAGACATAGTAAGACAATTTATGTGAAAGAATTCTATACACTTTGTAGTACCAATGTGCTGTAGTAGCTGTACAAACCTAACAATTCTTATACAAAAGATATATTGCATGTAGTCAACTTGCACATAGCGTGTATCCCTACACACGTATGTACATGGAATATTACAGCCTCATTACAATAATATATATATATGTACATGTACATACCAGTTTATACATTCTGTATCGAACCCTGTTTGGCTTCTTTACTACCTTGTTAGCTATATATGACTCACTAGAACACCCGTCCTCTACAAGTTTAATATAGTAATGTAATACTATATTGTAATGTAATACTATATTGTGTATAAATATCTTCTATATGATATTATATTATACATGTATATATCCTACCTGAATGTATACCTCAGATTGTATAGTATTGTAGAAATACATGTAGCTATTATAGTATATCAAAACTACTCTATACCCTGATCTAGTATTAGCGTAGGTGTAAGATATAGCACTAATACCTGTGTATGACTTTTTGCAAGCTAATGTTTTCACTTATTCACCGTTGTCAGGGAACAGAGTTGAATTAGGTCAACCTATGGAACTACAGAAATAATTCTATGGTGATACTTACGATACGTGCTGTCATAGGTTTTTTCAATGACATAGCCATCAAGTATCTGCTGCCCAGTGTCCATCGTCTCAGCTATTCTGGAGGGCAAGGTTAGGATATCAAGAAGCAGCAGAATAATTAGCACAGTAAGCATAGAGAGACGACTTCCTAATGAGATGCCATAAGATCTTTCGTATTTGTCTCCTCTTGCCACTTGAGGTTCTGTATGGAAGAAATTTAGGTAATATAAGCAGCAGAGCAAAAGAAGAGAAGACCTTCCTGTCCACTAGTAAACATGACCATCACACTGTACAATACTATCATCTGAGAAACGAAGACAGGTTGAATAATACAGGCAGCCTTTGCACAATTTAGTGACCTAGGATTTTGAGACCTTTTAAATTTCATAATATTGACAAATCCCTGGCAGAAATTAAGATGGGACCGTGTTTGTGAACAAGTTTTCTCGAACAGTCAGATACTGTATATATTTTGATTTCACAGGGTTTCATCACCTGCTTTGTTTAAGTTAGAAATTGCAAATTTTAAACTAACCAAGCATCCGAACTACAATGATGTCTAAGCAATCAGCTGACTACATGCATTCAGATACTTACGTTTAATCTCCGAGTAGAGGTCATGGGTTGGGAGAAACACACTCTGCAGATCTACAGCCTTGAACTCTGGTGTCGGAGGAACAGGTGGCAGAGACAAACTCTCTATTTTAGCTATTGGCAGTGGATCCATGACAAAATCTGTAGCCACATCAAAATAATATGTCAAATATACATGTACAATATAATGTCCCACTAAGAAGTGTTCTATTATCAGTGAACAGATATATTGTTTAGATTACATTTCAGATGGAGTAGAAACTACACAAATTGTAACTCTAATATGATTTTGACATTTTACATCTCTTCATTGCATTTCAGAGGTGTAAGCCAAGGAGAACGGAGTCAACGTTATTACTGCAAATATTCAGCGTAATTTAATGTAAAAATTATATTTTACTGGAAGACTTGGATCCTTATTCTTTAAATTACAACCATAAAGTTATTTACATCACAGTGACACTCTGGCAACAGTCAGGTAATGAGTCAGTCAGTCTATATACTTGTCTGTATATGAGTCAGTCAGTCTACGTACTTGTCTGTATAGCAGTCAGTAATGAGTCAGTCAGTCTACGTACTTGTCTGTATAGCGTTCATCTGAGTTCTTATTCCGAGCCATTTCTGGAACCCTTTGATATACTCAGAATGAGACTGTGTCCGTCCTCCGTGAGCTCCACGAATCATTCGAGCAGCCTCTAGCCAATCCATCTTTACAAAGTCTAACCCCACATAATAAGAGGAAAATTTAAACGTTGCTCCATAGCTTTTTATAGAAATAAGTATTTTAATGCGTGCCGTGCATGATAGTAGGCTGGAGTGCAACAACATAGGACTGGTCAAATTTTGACAAAATTTAAGATCAACTGGGTGGTGCAAATGAATGATTGAAAGATTGGCCAAAGCAACACCTGGATTTCCCTCAGAACTTGCATCCATATGAACTGACTATTATTTGCTAATTTCTTGGCCTGAGGTGACAGCTTCAATCTATCCGGCCTCATTTGCAGTATGTTTAGTTTCAGTAAGAGATGTAGAATTTTAAATTTCATGTAGTGCTAATCACATTACTTCAATGCATCTTCCACTTAGATGCATAATTATTTTTTGCAGACTATTTAGCCTATGGTTTTGCAAACTGAAACTATTGTAGGTAAAATTGGTGGCCCCTTTAGATTCATCAACTTACCTTCCACTGTTTTGCTAATTTCCTGCACGAGCTTAGTGGATGAGCCCCGAGCAAAATCATTGTATCTCTTTCTATACATTTCCAGCCTGTCTTTCAACTCTCTTGCTTGGTTATCAAGTGCAGTTATCAGGTCATTCCGTAGAGGAAGATGGGATAACTCCAATGTAATGTCTGCATGGAGTCGCTGCCAATGCTATAAAAAAGTAGGTTTGCTACATACATGTACGATGATAATATACACTTATACACTGCATATACACTGTATATTATCATTGTACATGTGTGTATAAATATAGAAAATGAAAAATGGTAATTGCTGTGGTCTGTAGTTATTGGGGATTGGTGGCTGTAATCATATTATTTATGTGTGGTTCCGAATAATATGTCGGTTACTTCAGTAAGATGACATGTGTTAGCATATGCAAATACTGTATAAACAAAGCTCATTGCCGTATATGCATATAAATTATTATTCTTATTACAATAATGTGTGCATGTGCTGTGACGTGCCTAGTATTCTTTTATGCACTGTCTATGCATGTACATGTACTGACAGCATTTGCGTGCAACATACCTGCATATTGTACCTGTGTGTGTATATGCACTGTACATGCCTACATAACTTTGTAAAAACGATAGACATGGAAATAAGTACATGGTTATAATATCACACAAACCGTATCCAATACATACATGCATACTGTACATTATTTACAAAGTACAATGAAATTTCTCAACAAGGTATATACAGGATAGCTTGTTTTGTAGTGAACGTGATTTGGTTTGTTATTACACGTAGGCGTACAAAAACGTACAGCTTCTACCTAATAACATATATGCAGTACATACTGTAATACAGAGTATATTAGCTTACCTCTCTAGACTGGTTCTGCAGACGTTCAATGTTAGTAAAGCATTCATCTCTCATAGACTTAAATGCCTCCCTCTGTCTCCCTACAATCTGTGTGGAGAAGTCTACCAGATTCCTCAGGTCATGCTGTTGCTCTGAGATGACCGTGTCCACTGCATCTGAGTAGTGCTGGACAATCACCAAGTCCACTCTGCATACCAAATATTTAAATTTGCAAGTGATCACCAAATGGTCATGTGTTGCATTCAATTGATATATAAGTTCAACGTGCATGTGCTAGACAGAGGTACACTGCTGTCTAGCTTTTACTACAACAGGTAATATATAATTCCCTATTTCTATAGAGGAACTTGAAACCAACTTTATGAATCAACATCATTATAGACATGACTGTGTTTATAATGAAAAGTTATGGTACGTACAATAGTATTATGAGTAACATCTAACGCTTGAAAATTGACCGAAAACTTGCTCAATGATGATGGAGAAGTTGTCTTACCCATTCATTGCATACCAGATGAAGGCAAATATAGCCAAGCTGGTCGATAGAATGTACACTACTCTGTGGAGGGTGTAACAGACCAAGAGAATGCCCCTAGCGTTTGGACTAGACTTGACAGGGCCATAGTCTAAAAGACATTAGTAATTATTATATCAATGGAGGTGTGAAACCTCAGCACAACATGAATTAGCATATTTAGGTACAGGCTATGTTCAAATATATATACTCTGTAGGATTTTTGATGTAAAATAATGAGTATATTTGGTTATTTCATGCAATGAATTACTACATTCTGGGTTGTTTCAAAACCAACACACCAACAGGATGAGAAATACGAGACACAGGATGTAAGATAATTCTATTTGTTCGGTAAACTATTGTAAGAGAAAACTAAAAATAAACTTTGTCTCTTCAGTCATCATCTTAGCGTATAAATAAGAAAAAATTTCCATCATACACACCTATGTACCACGCAGGTATGCACTATGAAGGTACGCCCCACGCTTGTATGCTGCACGCTGGTACGCTGCACGCTGGTATTTACTGCGCGCGAATACACTGCATGCTGATATACTGCACGCTGGTACGCAGCGCACAGGATTCATACTGAGATAAAACGTACCTCTTGGAATAATGACGCTGACAATCCAAGCAATAGAAATGAGAACAGCGGCAGCAGCTACTACCATCAAGTAGGGGAGGATAATTATGAAGGCTGTTCTTGTACTCGTCTCTGGTGGCTGTGATACTTCTCCTATACCAGACACAAATATTTACAATACAGTAATGCAGTAATGTAGTAATACAGTAATGCGTGCACATCTTATGTAACAGCAAGAAATAGTTCCCATAGACGTACATTGTACATATACATGTATGTATAGGCTATATACCATATTATACTTACTGTACATTATTACTATATATTGAGACCATTAATAGTGTATCGCTACATGTACTTGTGATAAACTACTACTATCTTTTGAACATACTTTGTTGTCTGCTTATTAAAACAATTCACAAATGTACCTGTGCAGTGGTATATTCTGCACACTAAGTCAATTTTTGTAATAAACAGTTTATTAAATCTTGGTAAGGTAAGGTATGGTAAGAGATGGCCAGTTAGGTGTAATGATCAAATAGGAGTTATCTTAAACCTAAAATGGTTTCCTTTAGCTTGAGCTCTACAGTCAGTTCTTCATGATTGTCACACATTATATGTGAAGCTATCAACTTATCAGTTCAATTATCACATGCAGGCTAGCTACCCAGGCTAACACATGTCTTTTTTCTAGTTAACTAGTGTCCATATGGTTAGGTAAAGACAAGGCATTACAAGCTATATTATGAGGAATTTTGCTGCGCTGAATACATGTATACAACAATGTCATAATGTAGCAAATCCGTAGTACTATGGAATTGTCTTCTCTTTATTTTGTAAGTTATCTGCTCTTACCACAAACCCCAAACCACAATATATAAACGTATCCTAGCACTCCTAGCATGTATATAGTAACTGTTAATTCCTAATATTATACCTGGTTTATCAACTTGTACCAAAGAATTTGCCAGCTTCTCGCTCTCCACCATTATGAAGTGCCTTCTGTCAAACTTATCTATGAGCTCCACTCTAAACACCCTTTGAACCAACTGTGTATCACCTGTCATACAGTGTCACAAAAGTTGTAAAGTTTTATACAAATGTATAAATTACTTGTCACGTATTACATGTACAGACTGCATGTCATCTTCATACATGTAGGTTAGACTTACACTACTCCACATCTACATTAAAGTCTAAGATCTAAATATATCACATTATTGCAGAATTCATTGCTGTACAATAAGAATGATATGACAGTATAACAATGAATCTTAATCATTACTAGAAATAAAATATTATGTAATTATCATTTTACTTGCAGAAAGTAGCCCTCTCAAGGAGAGAAAATAAAGCAATTGGATATACAACTTATGAAGCATATTTCAATTTACATGTAGATGTAAATCTCAAATTAACTGTAAGCAGATTTCAAACTTCAGACCAATGCCAAATAAACACTGCCATTTTTTATTGTGTATAAACATACTTTCCAAATAATATATTAACCAATGCAAGTAAGAATGAACCATTATAGCATTATATCCTTACCACCAGCCACGTTAAAGGTGATGGAGAACTGTCGACTGCAAGTATCTGATGTGGCTTTACCTCCTACGGCCACCTCATAGTCAGCAATTGGAGTTTTCTTTTCCAATTCCCAAACTTTGAGTAGAAAATAGCCTGCAATACATACATGTAGTTATTGATATTAAGACAGAGGGGAGGGTTTAAACTGCATATATTTGAAGCCATTTATCAGCTGAAGTGTGGCAAATAACTAATTGACTTGCTGAGTTGACCAAAAGTATTTCATTGTGTTGAAAGCATTTTTATTCAAAAAAAATATTTGTAGTGCATTGCGATGGAAATCTTCTATCATATACCCTAATGAAAAGCTTTAGTGCATAATAAGATTCTATCAGTATAGCCATCAATTCCATAACTGCCAACAACACATGACAAGAGGCGAACTCTCCACGCCATCACTTTACCTGATACTTATCTAACCAAACACATGTTAGGTTACTTACCTGGACATGTTTTCACTTCTCCACTGACTGTCAGTCTCCAACCGATAGACACCCTGCTGACCATAGCGCTGACTTTACTGATATCTAGTTTGGTAGGTGGATACAACTTCTGTATTACTGATACACTGACTGGTATGCTAAAACTGACAGCAGGCTGATGGGTTCTATAAATACATAATACAATGGTGGTACACTAAATGTGATTGAGATACTTGCGCTGTCCTTCCCCAAAAAGAGATTCAGGTTTTGATCCCATGTGGTCATTGGAGGTGTTGAAAGGGCATCCACAATCCATTTTGTTACCGCATACTGACAAAGGACGACTACTAATGTGAAATCAGTCAGAAGCACCAATAACAGCAGTATAGAGTATTAGTAGACAATAGTATAGAGTATTAGTAGACAGTAGTATAGAGTATTAGTAGACAGTAGTATAGAGTATTAGTAGACAGTAGTGTAGAGTATTAGTAGACAGTAGTATAGAGTATTAGTAGACAATAGTATAGAGTATTAGTAGACAGTAGTGTAGAGTATTAGTAGACAGTAGTATAGAGTATTAGTAGACAGTAGTATAGAGTATTAGTAGACAATAGTATAGAGTATTAGTAGACAGTAGTATAGAGTATTAGTAGACAGTAGTATAGAGTATTAGTAGACAATAGTATAGAGTATTAGTAGACAGTAGTATAGAGTATTAGTAGACAATAGTATAGAGTATTAGTAGACAGTAGTATAGAGTATTAGTAAACAGTAGTAGAGAGTGTTAGTAGACAGTAGTATAGAGTATTAGTAGACAGTAGTATAGAGTATTAGTAGACAGTAGTATAGAGTACTAGTAGACAGTAGTATAGAGTATTAGTAGACAGTAGTATAGAGTATTAGTAGACAGTAGTATAGAGTACTAGTAGACAGTAGTATAGAGTATTAGTAGACAGTAGTATAGAGTACTAGTAGACAGTAGTATAGAGTATTAGTAGACAGTAGTATAGAGTACAGTTACCTGTTCCAGAGTGTGTAGCTGGAGTCCACATGATGAGTGACATTAACGTTAGCCTGAGTTCTCATCATACTCTTCCCATCCGCTCCACCAATCAGAATCTGATCTACTATTGTCTCGCTGCAGTTTTTCTCTTCTACAATGAGAAATGTGAATTACAACCGCCGCCTTACTCATACTTACTGTATATTGTAAATGACTCTCCTGATGAACCATAAGTGTGTTCAGTTTGTACTTTACTTCAGTGCTATATGTGATTTTGATGTAAACTTGTAAAGAAGTTAGTAGTGAAAAAAATTGAAAGTTTAGAAATGTGCAAGGTGTGCGGATCAACAGGGAAAGAGTATGGTATGTGTACATGTATGAAGTCCATGTTGTATAAGAAATGATGTACACCATGTACATGTACACTGTATGTAAAATATGTTAATACAAATAATGTTAACATTAGTACATGTACATGTACATGTATATATGCAATACAGTGTACATTTATCCATGCATATTTGAACATTGGCTACGGACTATAATGCCCCTCCTTCTATTTATAACACCAGAGATTTAGTCAATTCTACTGAGTATGTGTAAAATGATAAGATAAAACGTTTTTCCGTCATGTGCCACACCAATTGAACTTTATCATAAATATTGTTCTATAATTTTCCTCATATGTTCGTCTATAAAATTAACACTACACTAAGTAATGTTGGTTTAGAGATAGGAGGGCTATACACAGTGTGTAATGTATTTTTTGATTTACTATCTATGCCAATAATTAGGATCCTAAGCCAGTTTTGAGCAAAAGCGTGATTAGTAATGGGTAACCAAAAGCTCTTATAAATAAAAACTATATTCAAACTGTACAATTAGCCCTCTACAGAATAGAAAAGCACTAATAACTAATAAAGAGTAAATATTGTAGTAGAACAACAAGAGGTTGTTGACACCTTACCATCATCCAATGTTTCATTGGTCAAGCAATCACCTGGAGTATTTGTAAATACAATATTGAATATTGGGTGACAGGCTGGAAAAATTATATTAAGAGCTGATGAATATGATTATAAAAACATTGGTTGATAGCTCTACATATACAGTAGGTAATATTCACTGCTCTGAGAATGATTAGGGGAGGACAACTACTAACACATTGTGTTGGTGATAATGTGATGACTGATAAACTGTATGGGTACAATTTATGAATTGAATATGTTGGGATCTTGAACAAATATTCAAAGTACATTATATTGGGTAAAGATCTACAAATCACATGAAGTAGAAATAGTAAAAACTGGTTGGTGTAATAGCATTAAACGCAAAAGGTAAAACACACAGTACAATAAAACTCTACACACTTGGTCTAAACCATAGAGTTATCTTCTCATAAAAGATATCTCTATGGTTTCAATGTTTCATTATAAGTGTACTTGTGCGATGGTTATGAGTAATTTGTAAGCGATGTACTACAATAGTATTTGCCTTGTATTACACAGGCCTACGAAAAATAGACTTTGGTATCTCGCTCACATACAGTAGGTGCAGGGCCTAATAGTAAATAAGATAGCCTTCGCTCTTTCATCAAATTAAAGCGAGAGAAGTTGTATTTTTTTGTTTTGTGGGTCACATCAGCACATCTTCCCAAACCTCAAACCTGGAACGCAGTCTATACAACATAATAGCTTTTGCTAGGCATTTGATATACATAATTTACAGTAGTGACCACTTACTCCACCATTTAGTGCTGAACGAGAATGGGGCCTTAGGCATTATGTTGAGTCTGGACACTTGCACACGGCTAGCCTCCTCTCCCACTGGAGTGTAGCTTCCAGAAGTGAAATTAGCTGTCTGGCTGGCTAGATCCACATTTCCATGGATAAGGTTAGGAACAGAGTCTATGCCGGTGTTATAGTTTATGGTCAGCAAACCGTCACTGTGACAAGCAAACAATGGACAGTAGTTTTCATTGCAGGAAATTATATGTACATATACATGTATATAGAGTCTTAGATTCATTTCTACTACTAAAAATACTCTCTTATGATTGAGGTTTGAACATGATGCTCTATGAAACCTAGCCACCTATTACCATGGCCACTAATAACAATTTTTAGAAGTTTAGCCTTAGAACCATGTTGACTTTCATTTTTACGATAGCTATGCAGCTTCATTGTACCTTACCAGATCATGCAATTAATACATTCACCCAATATCAGGTTTATGCATTTATAATTTTTTAAAAATCAATCTCTTTATTAAACCGTTCACAAACAGCCTTCTGCATTTACCTACCTGAATGATTTCTGCTTCACAGTAATCTCATCTTGGTAGAGAGAGACGTTGAAATCTCTTAGCCTCGTGCCGTTATGAAGGACTGTATACTTCAGTGACAGCAACGGCACACTCTGATCTAACTCAACATTACAGTAGAACTTCATCTTCTTTTCTGGAAACTTTGTAAACAGAAGAAACTCTGCCAGATTTCCTCTCCAGCAGCTGTTAAACATGACCAGATATCATCTATGATTTAGTGCTGGGTGGGGACATGAGTCTGCCTATTACTGCTGTCAATGGTGGACCAGTTGCAACTACATGTACATGTAGGTATTAGTGACATAGCAATGTTATTAAAATACATCCCCGGGGGTTTATAAACCAATAATACTCTAACATGTGTAACCGAATATCTTCACGAACCCAATGAATTGCAAGTGCTACTAAATCATTATATGTGGTATATTTGAACTATTCTTATAATATTTTTCGACATTATTTTGCTAACACAATCAACAACCTGTGGCATGAAATAAATGTATACACAGATCAAATGACTATACATTAGGTCATGCAATTATAGCACTTCCTCTCTGTAGCCAAAGTTGACACTCACCTGACGGGCTTACAGCGCTGTATGTTTTCACATAGACTCTTACACTTCTTGTTAAGGCAGCAGTTCTGGCAGTACATCAGTCTAGGTGACCAGCTGTTAGGGTCATCTGCTGATGTGATCGTACAGTTGGCTCTTCTCTCCTTTATGAAATCGTCTGCACAATCTCTAGAGCAACTGTCACACGTCTGCTTTAGTATCGCACACCTGGTAAAACAGGCAAGGCATTTAAAATGCATTTATAGTTTGTTTCTAAGAAATCAGCGGTGGCTTAGTGCTAGGGCTCTGAGCTTTTATGTGGGATATCCAGGTTTGATTTCCATAGGGGTTATTGGTGGTGTTAGGAAGGAATGTGCGACTGTTCGAAAAAGACGGTTCAAAACAGGACGTTTCAAAAGTAGACAGTTCAACACCGGACAGTTTGAAACGCCAAATCCCAACCACCAGATTTCAATTAATTTTTATTTTTCATATTATTTTTTTTTATTTAATCAATTAAATTACTTAATTCAAATCAGTTATCTGTGAGTTGTGTTCTTTTAAATGTAATCTACACAGATTCAAACTGTCCAGTTGTGAAACGTCCTGTTTCGAACTATCTTTTTTGAAATATCCCTTTACCGCTAGGAAGGACACCCAACCTTATAATGCTCCCCTACTCCATTAGTTACTGCGCCATTGGTGAAATGCCTTTCTTACATCGAAAGTGGACAAAACGTAGATCTCATTAGTTCATTGCTTTCTTACCTGGGGTTAGTAGTGGGAAGTAAACCTGGCAAAACATTTTTTGTAATATGTTTCTAAATTTGTAACACATTTGTCAACCATGCAGAACATCATGTTTCTAATAAAGTGAAGTTAGCTAAATTGGTATACTTACTCTTCCGAAGGTTGCACCACCATAGAACTTGATTCTGATAGATAGTTATTCAAATTGAACATGTCTGCCAGTTTGTCTGGACTGGAGCACACCATACTCTTATTGTGTGGATGTAGTGCTGCCTTCGTACCAAAATTCTTGTAGGTTGCACAAGGCTTCCTCGGGTTTATGGGACAGTCTAAATAACAGATGATTATGCAGTAAGTACAAGTAAAAACAGGATTATAAAAAGTGCACATAAAATCAGTGCCATATTCTCTTAAATGAAATTTTAGGCAGCAATCAAATGCATGCTGATATAAATTGGATTTCCAGTAATCGCGACTATTCTAGATACAGAGAAAAATCTACACTAGTATACCTATGTACTAGGAACACACATGTAAATGCTAAACTGGCACATCTCTAATCGCATTGCATCAACATAACAACATGCTTTTGTAAGACGGCAGAGTACCTTGTATCATTCTGCAAGCACACAGAGCGATAGGCGCATGAGCTACCTTCTGGTGTACTATGGGATACATACACTATTTTCTATCCAAAACTGCCTCGTACACATGCATCTTACCAGGGCAATCAGATACTTTAGCAGCTGTGACATTACTGTGTTCTATGGCCAGAAGTTCATAGTGCAAAGGTATAGGGTAAGGGCAGTATGTGGTGATTATATTGACCGGCCCATCATTCTCTAAGAATGCCTCGTTGTCATTACTAGATTTGTGTTCCACAGCTTTTAAAGTTGGATACAGGTTTGCCGATTTCACCGACACCTGCAAAAATAGTTTATAAGTAGTAGCGTAGCTTCACCAATATTATTACAGTAATCAATGGAAGTACTAGTATAGCTTTACCAAGATTATTACAGTGATTATTGGACGATGGTTTGTAAGTTATATAATGGGTCTTTCAACCCATGTTTAAACTATAATATCATTGAATGTTAAGGTGCGTTTACACTACACCAACTCCAACACCAACTCCGTCACAAACTCCAACCTCCAACACCAACTCCGACTCCGGCTCCCAACTATGTGTTTACACTATACCAACTAGTTGTTGACCACACAATCAATTAATTGCCAGTACCCACATCAGCAAGCATGCTTGTACAAGTAGTGTACCTGTACTGGGGTTATAGCAAATAAGCAAAAAGCTTTGGATTTATCATCTACATGTATGATCAACAGCTAATCCTAGATTTGTGAAATGGCTGGTAGTTAGCTATTGGAAATTATACATGTACTTCAAATTAAAGTTTTGTAAGTATCACTTTGAATAGCTAGTGCTAGGAAAGGTTTTTCCCATAATAAAGCTTTAGGTTTATCATCAATAATCCAGAGCCAATCCTAGATTTGCAAAACAGATGCTAGCTATAATTAAAACACTGAGTTCTGATTGGCCAATACCCTCCGACTTGTCGGAGTAACCCAGCACTGTTGGGTTGCTCCAACTCCGTCTCCGACAATAGGCATCTCCAACACCGACACCGACTTTTGTGTTTACACTACACCAACTTTGGCGGAGTTGGGCAGAAAAGACGGAGTTGGTGTCGGAGTTGCTGTAGTGTAAATGCAGCTTTAGTCTTTGTTTTTGATCTACATGTACACGTAATGGCCTGCACAAAGAATATTATTAGAATGGGATAAATATTGCTACACTCAAGTATTGAAAGTTAGGGCAATTTTACAAAGCACTTGATGCCAAAAGAAGTGCTCTGATACATGCAAAGACACATTGGAGTTTGATTTGCCTCCAAATGCGTAAGCATTGATCACTAGTTGAACACATGATCTTAGATAGAAGCAAATCTTGATACCTCAACACTAATGCTGCTGCCTCTAATTAGAGCCGTGTTGAACTGCTGCCCTTTCGTAGGTGGATCCATCAACCGGTTCACTGAATTAGCAACCATTCTGTTGGTTACAGACTCCAGGATAGTACCACTGCATATAGAAAGAAATTATACGCAGATGATAATATATTATATACAAGTTTACACTTTAGATGGTATTCCACGTATTTTAAGCAATTGCTTTGCCAATACCAAAGGCATTAAAATGAAGCTTTGGGATCCTCATTTCAACAGAACAAAACTAAACTACTAATTCTTTCATATTCGAAACTACAATCATATCGCATATCACATGTGTATAATATGTCTATAGTAGACTAGGTATATACACTGTAATAATACACTACTTTTACTAGTAAAACAAAAGTGATTCAATGAAGGTTTAAGAAAGAAAATCGCCTAAACTAACAATTTATTATAATTATATTATTTTTATCATTTACATGTACATACCCGGAGCCCTGAGCCATTGGAAGCTCGCTAATCTTATTGCACTTCCTGTTGGTGAAGCTAGTACATGGTCTATATTCGTACTCATCCTCCTTGCAAGGAGGGGAACAGTCAGTACATATAATATCCGCTGTAGCGGTACACGGTGATGTTATGTACTTCCCTTTCGGGCAGCTTTTGCTACAATCTCGACATTCTCTATCTGGACAGCCCTGAACCTCATATTCACCTGGAATAAAGTTATATCTGTTAGTGGACAATGGTCTGGTAAGCACTTACATGTAATCCTGCATCGATTTACCGATTAATTGCTTGTGTGTGGATGTGTGTGTGTGTGTGTGTGTGTGTGTGTGTGTGTGTGTACTAGCGGAAGGTGTCAAATGCAGTCTTTGGCGAGTACTCTCGCCTGCAAATGGGGACATGCCGTCAAATGAGGACGTCCTCAGTTGTCGTAGCCTAATTTCCTTGATCAGCAAGAAAATTTATGCGGGACGGTCTTGGTTTCATTAGATTCCAAGCCAGTCCCCACTTGACATCATTTATGGCACAGAGTGAGTATGCGCATTTTCAGAATTTGTATTCATGTGTCCCCATTTAGTTGGTGGGATTCCTCATATAAAATTGTCTTTGAAGTTGTCTGACCTTTCTAACAATGTCCTCATTTACATGGTGTGAGTTCTTGTACATAGAGTTCTGCCTCAAAGTAATTATTGGATTTGTCCTCTCTCCAACATAATGTCCTCATTTGCTTTTCTGGGAGTGTATGGGCAGTAATAGGTGGTATAGTTATTCAAGAAAATAGTTGTACGCACAATTGAGATAAGTATAATATGTTAATACTCTATCAGATGCTTTCTGATGTATTTGTCCAGCGATACCCAACCTCTGCTTTTATTATTAGTCTATTTTCATGTAGTTGTGACAGCACAATCAACACTATGCAATTATCTCCTTTACCTACATGTACTTCATTATGAGAATATGGTGTACTGCAAGAAATGCAACTAGTTTAGTTATTTTGGTGCTAGCTAAGAACTTGAAGCACCAAACACTAATATATCTTCATGCTATTCTTATTTTTTACCTCAATGCCCTAGAATTATCTCCCTTAATAACAATAATTCTGTTAATGTAAGTGGTAAGTTGGTTAAAACCTAGTGTCACAATGACTGAGTACGGGCGGAGTACAAACGGATCGTAATAACTGAGTAGAAATTGAGTAAGGGTTGTTGAGTACTGAATGGCTTAATTTGGCTGCACTCATTATGGTGTGCAACAACTCCTGACTACATGCATCATGTTGTATGTGTTGGTTTCCATGAAAATATTAAGCTGTTTGTTCATGATTGTTATTACAATTTTGTACTTCTGAGAGTGTGTTTAATGCACTTGAAGGGAATATTGTTGCTTAACAAAATAATAATGTTAATACTACAGATGTAATTTCCACTAACTTTTCACATTCTGCCTAATAATTTGTAGCATGATGGTTGAGGTTTTCATGTGCCACATAAATGCCATTGATGTTATAAAGCACCATCGCTTTGCCCATTGAAGCTATATTTTATTGGTTCACTAAGTTTTTTCCAAGTGACAGCAAGGCTTCAAAATCTGGAGTATCCCATGTACATGTACATGTAAATCTGGATTATTGGCAACTGTGACACCTAATCACAATGGTTGAACTTTATAACACAGGTTGAGGTTGCATTGGAAAGCTCCAGATTTCTAAAATTATTAGTTGGTTTGATAAACATCTAACTGGATGCACAAGTATCTACATGTACTTAAGGGATGGCAAAAATAATGCATTTTGAGAGTTCTTTAGCTTTATGTCAACGATTTACATTGGACCTGCATTGCCTTGTCAAATTTAGCTAGTGTAAATTGCCTTGTCAACTTGAGGCAGTGCATACCAACAGAGGCTGGTAACTATAATATATAATTAAAAGGCTAATGTAATTGGCAAGTTGGTTAGAACCTAGTATCACAATGACTGAGTACTGAGAAATCACTGAGTACAAACTAAATAAAACTGGGTATCAACTGAATGAAGGTTGTGGAGTACTGAGTGGCTTACTTTGGCTGCACTCATTATGGTATGCAGCAGCTCCTGACTGCATGCATAATGTTGATGCATAAGTCTAAGGCAGATTTCAGATCTATGGTTTTTTAGATTCTATCTGATTTATTTCTGCACCGCTTTTGTTCCTAGTTCAGCTGTAGCGGTGAAAATGATGATGTACAAGTACATGTACCGACCAGGCCGAATTTTCATGTTAATATTGTTACATTTTGGGCACCAACTTTAGGAAACATTGGGCCTAATTGATCTAAACCCAATGTAACTAATTACATGTTTAAGTAACAGAGGAATACATGTAGGCAATTAAACAGGTAATCAACATTTAAATTCCCCATGAACTATATAGAGCCTAAATCGTAATTATTTTGCTCTTGGAACATAATTTAAAAACAATATAAAATGTTTAAACATGAATAAATAGCAAATCATTCAGAATAGGCTACTTTCTCAAGACAAACTCTTATCTGAATTATAGATTTTTGCTAGTTTCGTAGACATCTCTAGGATGGGTCACAGTTATTATGAACTGTGTTTGAATTATGGAAATTGGCAATATGAGACACAAACAGAAAAACACTGTCTTACTGCTGAAGTCAGCTGTTTGACATCTGTTCTGCAATAAACCATCACTAGCAACAACACATGACTAAGTAATGACCTAACTTCAAGGTGTACATTTAAACCAGTAAAATGCTTGGTATCAAGATTTAGTTTTATAACCAGAGATAAAATTTTAAGTTTACCCCATTACCCCATAGTTGCTAAGAAGGAAAGGCAGGAATTAGGAAGATCTGAGCGTAGAACCTAGAGCAAAACTACTTTTTAGAGTGCAAATCTATATAATTTGTAGATGCATGGAAAGGTATTTTAAAAGGTAGATTTCAAAAGATATTTATATGTTGGTTGATTAACAGATATCTGGCATCAGTTTACATTAATGGGATAACATTTTAAAAAGAATGAATTTGAAGAGCTTAAATACACTTCTTACATGCATTAACTAAATTTTGTAAGAGCTAATAAAATTGAAATTTAAAGGTTTAATGTTACTCATCACCAGGACTCTCCATGAGAAGTGTGTGCACTATCTTCACATTATAATTTTCACTTGAGATTACCCGTATTATGCAGACAGTGTGAAATGTACATAAAATATAATTTGTGTCACATGAAAAGTTTCTTTGCATCTCCACCAACCAAGTCAAATTTAAATATTTCCATCATTATACATGTAGGTTGATTCGACCTTGGTTTCTTTGTCACTGTTAGACAAGGTATCAATGAATGGGGGTAGGTTGTGCTGGCCATTGTCGTATTCTCATAATTAGTAGGTTTCAGCAGCAATTACTGATAATAATTCAGTGATAACAATAGCAGAATACACAGTACAGAATTTATAGTACAGAATACACAGTACATAATTCAAAGTACAGAGAACTGAGTACCAGTAATACTGATTACCGATTGGCTTAATTTCCATATTTCCATTCTACTCAGTCCAACTACCCTTTTTTGTCCATGGAGACATGAACCAAGTGACAAGTGCTCATCCCTACAGTAAACATTAGTACTATCCTATTTCTAACTTTCTTTGAGCAAAGTGTTGTCACAGATGTTGCTCTTTCAACTCCATAACACCTATATGGTCTAAAAGGAAAGGCTCAAACCAGGCTCATTCATTTTTCCTTGCTTCACCACTAGTCTAGCATCTGTGCCAGCCAATATTGAGAGAGAGTTTGACTGAATAGCCGCAAAAAGTTAGACATTAAAAGGTAAGTGAATGCGCCATTTTATATTGTTGGCCACCTTGTCACACTATGTTTTCCAGACTGTAATTAGTGCAGGAATTTAACCTTGATTAGGTGTTTTTTATATATTACGCTAAAAAATTGACAATTTATTTTCTGAAGTGACATGAATACATAGATTGGACATTTTAATTTATTGTTAGATTCATTGCCCTTTTATTACTGCATGTAGCTGTTTAGTTGAGGTTATTCGATCATGCAAATGTATGTGCTAAGACAAACATGTTTATGCGAAGAGGTTCTCTAAACATTAATTGTTGATCGAAAGTACCAATGGCTGATTATGATATTAGCAAATATTTTAGTCTAGAGCTTTTACTTTTTCTCCCATTGTAACATTAGCTATAGTCAAATCAGCCCCAATCTAGCCAGGAAGAATAGTTATTAGTTCTTGTAATGTCAATTGTACTTTCAGCTCGAATTCTCTCCTGTATATCTAAATTTTGCGCGACACTTCATTGTATTAAACCTAGAGTTTTGCCTTGCTGCAACCAAAGACTTTGTAATTTAAAATAAACTGCTAATTCGAAAGTTAGCCTACATAAAATTGGTGATTGCTGTTAAGGGGACAGCCTAATTATGTAGTTGAAGTGGCTTTGATCTAAATGTTTGTAAAACTAATCGATTTGTCCTGAGAAAACCACTTTCTTATTCTATAGGTGACAGACTCAGGCCGATCTGGAGAAAGTTTCTGTCAAGTTGTTAAAGGTAATAAACCCATTTCCTCAATTACCGGGAATGAAACAAAATTAAATTACTCTATTTGAGAATTAAACTAATATGGCGTAGCCATTTATGCAGTCTCTAACTTGGCACATACGTAGACCATGTCCTCATTTGACAAGACGAGAGAGAAACAAACAATACTTCCTTTAGCAACAAACTGATTGTTATACCCACGGACAGGTCCTCATTTGGTATATGTCTAAAGCCGCCATCACTCACACTCACTATGTCCTTGTTTGACAGAGAAAAGAAACATACACCGCTCTCTTTGTCAGCCAAAGGCCATGTTTATAGCCGGGTCCTCAATTGGTAAATAGCTAAACTTACTGTTACTCACTGCATGTCCTCATTTGGTACATAGCCAAACTTGCCATTACTCACGCTCACAAGCTATACAGTTTTTTACCATGTCCTCGTTTGACAGAACAGAAGCAAACAATACTTCCTTTGACAACAAACTGATTGTTACACCTACAAACAGGTCCTCATTTGGTATATGTCTAAACCGGCAATCATTCGCACTCACTATGTCCTTATTTGACAGGGAAAAGAAATGTATACCATTCTCTTTAACCACCAGATATCATGTCTATAGCCAGGACCACATTTGGCATGATGTAGTCAAACTTACCATTACTCACTACACTGCGTCCTCATTTGGTACATAGCAAAACTTACCATTACTCACACTTATTGGCTATACAGCTTGTTGCCATGTCCTCATTTGACAAGACAAGAGAGAAGGAAACAACACTTACTTTGACAACAAACTGATTGTGACACCTACAAACACGTCCTCATTTGGTATATGGGTGAACCTGCCATCACTCGCACTCACTATGTCCTTATTTGACAGGGAAAAGAAGTGTACAGCACTCTCTTTAACAACCAGATATCATGTCTATAGCCAGGTCCTCATTTGGTGAAAATGAGAGAGGGGCAAACACTACTCCATTCGGCAACAAACTGACTGTTACATCTATGAACGTGTCCTCAGTTGGTCCATGGCACATTTACCTCCCGTTTGTACTCACTCGCTATTCCAGAGTGCTCATTGCACCTCTGCCATAATCATGTTTGCACCATTTGTTGTGTTTTACAGATAAGAAAAACAGTGACATGAAAAAGGACAATTGGGAAAACGATGATGATGTCACCAACCATTACCTTCTAGCAGGTAAAGTTATTAGCAGAATTTAGTTCTCTTATGAGTATTAACAAAAGCGGTTATAATATAGCTGGATTTGCCATGATTCATACTCATGAGGTGCATTGCTTGTTATTATGCCCTCGTTTAACAGAAAAGAGAGAGAAAAACATGTGCTGGTTTGGTACGGGACTGTCGTAGCCCTCACACTTATGAGTTGTGACATTGGATATCATGTTCTCAATTAGCAAGCATGAAAAACACTACTCTAATCAAACTGGTACATGTTTGGTATTAGCTAAACTTCTATATTCACACTCATAGGCTATACAGTTTGCTTATGTCCTCATTTGGTGAAAATGAGAGAGTGGCAAACACAACTCCTTTTGATTGTTACATCGATGAACAGGTCCTACTAACTGCACTGTGTCCCCATTTGGCACCTAGCATTGCTCACTGCACTATGTCCTCATTTGGTATATTGACAAGCTTACCATTGCTCACACTCACTATGTCCTAATTTGGTACATAACTGGACATAACATCTCTTGCACCTTGTCCTCATTTGACAATGATGAGAGAGAAGCAAACAATCTTTCCTTTAGCAACTAACTAATTGTGACACTCACGTACAGGTCCTCATTTGGTACATGGCTAAACTGACCATTTCTCACTGTAATATGTCCTCATTTGACCGGTATCGGTTAAAAGTATTTCTAATTTTAATATTCAAATGAAAATATAGTATTATATCCGTGACCAGGTCCTCATTTAGTTAAAACAAGAGAGAGGCAAACACAACTCTTTGGGATAAGCAGCGTATAGATATATCCATGACCATGTCCATTCTTGATATTCTCTCTACAAACACCGGTTTCAAAATCAACTTTATGCCATTTAAATTTTACAGGTGACAACTGTAGTGGGCTGGAGAATGATGTCCTGAAGGATGAGAATGAGACTGGCCATCAGTATTTTGCTGGTAACTATTCTAACAAAAAATCGTCTTTCGATGTGTTTTATGTCTTATGTTAGAGCTTACACAAGGATTTTTCAATTTGTTTACGCGGGTTCTAGGAACTTGATTTCACATTTATAAAACTACACGCCCGACCAGGTTTGAACCTGGGGCATCTACATCACCCAGTTACCTTGTGCTCTAGACAGGACACCCGACCACTTAACCAGCTCAGCCACTTTGAAAAAAAAACACTTTGATAGGTGACATGAGTTGCTTGTCATAAATGTGCATTCTTTATTCACATGGGGGTAATGTTCTATGGTCATCATTGCCACACTGCCATTGAGCTGCACTATATCTATCCTCTGTCATTGCAGAGACCTTCAGCTTTAGCAGCATCCCTTTAAATATTTTGATGATTGATATAGTATTTATTATAAGCAAATAGAATTTGTGCTACTGCGGTATTGTACCATAATATTATGGTTCACCATTTTCTGTTCGTAAAGTTCAATGTCAATTTAAAAGTTGGCAGCCTTGAACTAGAGATTGTAGCCGATTTCATGGGCCATGATATTTCTGCCTCTAGGAAGATTTACAGACAATCAGATACACATTTCCAGTTGGCAAAGGTGTCTAAGCTGCTCGTCGCTGCAGTATCAGAAAATCGCTTCAAATATCATGGCAAGAGTTTGGAAGAAATTGACATTGCAGAAGAACTAGATTGTGAGTATTTTTTTATCTGTATTTACAGTTTTCTAAAGTTTATTTTCTATTGTGCAAGTAGTAGAAAAGTTACAATTGCTCCCTGTCTTATATTATGTTGTTCATTATATGTGCAACTCAAGTATTGCATTATAGCTGATTTGTCTAACACTAATATTTTGTTGCTTGTCACACATTCAGCAATTCTCAGCATTTCTCATCGTGGCTATTTTAAACCTTGCATGTAACAGGGTTCTGCATCGTAGCTAACTCTATCAGCGACCTCCATCTCACTCTGCTCTGAGAGTATCCACCTATGTTTCAGTCTACCTCTAGTTATCTTGCCTTCAACACTTATATTATTGACTCTCCGAAAATCTTCCTCCTCTTCCTGCCGCACATTCAGAACTTTGATAAAAGGCAAAGCTTATATGAGTGAAGGAAACTGGGTTCTGACAAGACTGTCAATAAATGCTATACATGCAATAGAACAGTATAGCTGTCAATGATTTTTAGCTGATGAGTTCGAGAACGATGAGCCTGACGACTAAATAGAAGTGAATGGGCGATAAAGGTCTTGAAGTACTTCCTGTGAATGTCTAAAGCAGCCTTTAGAGTCGGAAAATATACCTGTATAAGGGTAAGCTAAAGTGAATTTGTTTTTGAGACTGGGTTTCGGAATATACTACACTGTACGTCTCATTTACTGTACATGTAACTAACACTCATATAGTTCGCAACGAAAATTTAACAATATGGTCTAACCTATAAGTTATATCATCCCACTGTAGGATGAACAATGTATTTAATGTCTAAACATGATGACATGCTGTGCAGCTCAACGGAGTGCAGCTTAACAAATTTACTTACAATGTTTGTGAATTAAGTATAAATGGTGTACGACATTCTAGTTGGTGAACAATTGCCTGGTGAAATCAAAGATCTTGCCAATGAAAATGAGAGCTGTGGTTCAGAAACTGACATTGCCAGAGAAACATATAAGGCATCACATAGAGGTAAGATTTGCCCAACATGATTCTGAACTGGTAGCATCAAATATTATTGTAATCTACCGGTGTCCATTTCTGTTCGAAATTTTTTGTGCAAAGTTGCGAACTCGTTAAGACATGATTTGCCAACAGCTTCCTAGCTAGCTAGAAATGCATGGCTGTGTAAATTATTACAAATACACTATGATGTGCATCTCGTAATATTGTGTACAGTATATTTAAGTTTAATGTAGGGTTGATAAAATATTTTAGGAGTCAAGAGAAACATGAAACAGGGAGAGCCAATCGAGGCTCTATCAAAAAGAACAAAAGAAGGTAGTATCTTGAGCATAGCAATTACTGAAATTGTCTATAGTACATGTGGATATTCTACAGACATTCACAGAGCTAGGTAATCGGGTAACATTTTCACCATAGGAAAATATCATGATTGAAAACATTTGTGTACGGTGAAATCCGCTTAATTTGGCCCTGAATAATTCAAAAGCTTGGTTAGTTCTAACTATGAGCCTTAGTCTCTGCTGAGCACTATATAATGACACAAGTTAAATGAAGTGATCTTACAATTCAACAAGGGCCTAATTCACACCAATTATGGTAGTCCTTTGGAGTTGGAATTAAGCAAGTTTTAGTATATTTCACCCCAGACAACATAGATCGAGCGTTTTACACATGCTGTCAAACACAAACTTTTACAGGCTGAGTTGGCATATTTTACTTGTTTTTTGTATTGTTCCAAATTTTTGGTATGTTTTATTGACACACAAGTTTCCTTCTTAAAAATTAATTGCGATATATTGCAGGAGGAACCATACAAGTCAACAAGTTCACTTTTGTGACAATGTTAGCTGTGTATTTGTTCCATTAGACAGTGGAGGTTTTGGCTAGAACAATGTAATTATGTCTAAAAACACTAACATTTCACTGTTCCGTTGTTCACTTGTTACTTTTAGTGAAACCCGAAGTTTATACCGAGGAAGGTGACGGCTGTTCGTGATTGCTTCAGGGAGTCTTGGAGCGCTACCCCAAACATGCAGGAGCATTGAAGTGTTTAAGTTAGCTCGTGGATGCAAAAAAGAAAGGCAGAAAATTAAGTAGGAAATTGCCTGCAGAAAAAAAGCAAGTAGTCTAAAATACAGCATAGTTAGAGAATTTGCTTCCGCCAGTGTAATATCTTTAGTAGAAAAAGTTGCTTTTGGTGTGCAAGACAACTGGCCTCCAAACTCGCAGAATAAGTTGCTATAGATGTATTAAGCTCTGTGGAAGCAAACTAGCACTGTTTATTATTGCAATGCTTGGTACACAAATCATAAGTTTTTTCAAATTGTGTGGTAAGCCTTTGATGCTCTTAAAACACATGCAAAGTTGATTCTTTTTTGACAGGCCATTTTACCAATAATAGACAATTTCACATGAGCCATGAGGAAATTACATCATTTTGTTTTCTTCTCTTTTATAGAAAAGTCTGGTAATTGAAGAAGCTCTCGGGGAGGATTTGAAATATTATATCAGTGATAGAGAACTTCTAATTTCAATGTGTTTCGCCTTTTTATGTCTATTAGGTTTACTCGAATAAATGGTGCAACTAAATATCAAATCAATCGTCTAATCAATGCCCAATAGATGGGTTATATAAAAATACTCAAAAGTAAGTGTGAATGAAGGCTAAAACTGCATGTGTTTCATTTAGAGTGACAAAGTGTGCTGCTGCCTGCGCCAAGAATCAGAAGCAATATTTGGCATATTATTATTTGTTCTAGTGAATAGATGCAAAAGTACATGGCAAAGTTATTCAACACCTCATGATTGTGCTGCATGTGCATAAGAGGCAATAGATAAGTTGCTGATCTCATACTTATTCATATCTGCTCACTACTTATTAAAGATAATTCGCTACTATATACTTGTGATGGTTCAAGGCAATTTATGGAGAATTGACCATTTTAAGAAATTGTCGTCTCCTGTTGAATGTCCCCATTTGACGAAGAACTCACTCTTCACTCACGCTTTGCTCACACGTCCTCATTTCCCAGTAGAAAAACCAGCTTAGACTATAAAGGCCCATAGAGGTTTGGAACCCAGCCCACCAACCTTATATTTTGATTAGCTTTTTATTGATGTATTACAGTAACTCCTAGGTGCATTAGTATTGGAGCTACAGTAGGACTGCATTTGCCTGCAGGAAAAGTGGGACTGCATTTGCCAGCGTATGCTAGTATAGGTGTGTGTGTGGGAGTGTGTGTGGACGTGGCCACACACACTCCCACATAGATGTGACCGACCAGCCATTTGTTTGCTACAATACTAAAAAGTGAAGGAATCAGAATAAGAAGACTTAAGGAGGTTTGGCCATTTTTTCATATAGTGATGTATTTTTATCCCAGTCAGGGACTGGTATTTTTATGGATTTGAAACAAGTCTCTGGCCGCTCAAAAAACAAATTCCTTGATTAAAAATATATTACTACCAGAAGATTCAAGTTTTCACATTACCTCAACTGAGTAGAACTAATATATCGCAATATCTCTCATAAGCATGTAAACATTTTATACAATTATCCATCATCTAAAACAGTTTATTTGGTTCGAAATGAACAGGATATCATCACCATAAACCATAAACGCACCTGTTGGACAGCTAGAGCCGTCACATGGTACACATGTACCCGTAGGATCTCTCCAGAAACTCTTCGTACATGTGCACTCAAACCCTCCTATGGTGTTGGTACATGACTCCGTGTGAGCACAAGGTAGATATAAACAGTCACTCTTATCTAGAAATAAATGTATATATTGGCATTCCTAAAATGAGGTAAGTACAGGATTGTACTGCAGATGGAATGGCCTTTATTTAGTTACCAAAAGTGAAAGAGAGGAAGTTGCCTTCCTTGTTTGTTTGTGGATCCCAACCCAATTGTCCTAACTGTGCAGCAATAATTCTCAGTCTGTCAAAATAGAGCCGAGTAGACCTACTGCTTCTAACTGGAGTGTGAAGGTGTGCACTTAGCAAGTTACGGCAGAATTCCCGAAATGAATATGTATTGATGTTCTAACTATACTATCTCTGTCTAGCATATCGGCAATGCACAATGTAGCTACATTTATTCAGGGCATTTAAGAAGCTCTGAACACCCACTGTCCAGTAGCACAGACCTGTACATTTGACGTCTTCAAATAGCATGTAGCCTCGTGCACACGTACAACTTCCTGTCTTCCTGTTACAGCCGTGTTCACACTCGATATTCTTATCACACAAATTTAACGTAACGTCACTCATGATGGGATCCGACGAGTCTAAAACATATACCATGTTTCTGTAACTATTTAAAATATATGTTGACATTCAATAATGCATTGTCATCATAGATGTATCAGACGTTTATTCTAATCAAACTAAATATATATTTCATACATCTACAGAGGTCATAGATTTATGTATAATAAAACGTGTGTGGAAACAGAGAATTACTATGCACACTACTTGTAATTGTGATATTTTGTGATAAATTGAGAAATAATGGAGCCGAGCCAAAGCAAAATGGTGGTACCCTAGTATTCTAACTTACATGCATGTACTGGTGAGATGTGGCTAACGCAAATTTCATAGTTGCAAACTACTGATATCAATGATATGTGCATAGCCTAACATGTTGTAATATGGTGTGGTTGGTATAGAGAGTAAAATGAAAAATTATAATTGTGCTGTCGACATTGTGTCAGCTGACCTATCAGCGCACAGTGATCATACATGTACCTGATTGTGATCCACTGTCATATGGATTTCTCACATCTATTATACACATAACATAAAATGTATAATCTATGCAACATTTTCGTTGTCTCCTGCGAAGCCTAAAGGCGTACTAATACAAACATACATATACCTCTTTTTTGTAACACAATGTACCTTATACAAAATCTAACACTATTTACCACTTTTCTGCTGTACATTGTATAACAGCACAAGAACAATACCTATCACATCTACATATATGTGGAATACTAAAAGGGACACAATGCACAATGACTATTCGTTATAGTAGAAAGTTGTCTTCTCTTTTCTGAATGAGAGAGATGACAACTTTGAATAACAAAATTAATTAGCCAATAAATACCGTGATATGAAGAATGGATGATACAGACTATCTGATGGTAATGATAAAATTTTAGTAGTAGCTCACATCTGAATATTAATAAAAGCACATCTATGACAAGCAAAAAGATCAAATAAAAATATTTATTAATGTTACAATACCTCCAACTTCTGTAAAATAAAGGTAATTTATGAGACGTGCAAGTTTTCAATTGCCATTGCTTCTATCTGTAATAATTATTTGTTTATTTCTCAACATAGCTACATAGTCATTGGAGCGAGAACTAACACAGTGATTGCATTGAAAGTTAGGAAAGAATCAATAAATACATGTATATCCCAATATGTCTTTATAGTTACGTATATTTTACAGTATTTTACTCTGTGTACACCGGAGTACTTATTATGGCAATAGAACTCTTCGGAGCTATTCTAAACATATCAATATATCAGTCTATGCTTACCAAATAAATGAACTTTGGTGTTCTCTGGTTTTCTGGAGATATCAAAGTTAATCCTGCTTGTGTCATTGATATAAAGGTTGACCTCCTTGAAGAAGTGGTCAGGAACAAAGACTATAATAGTTGCTTTAGTAAGATTTGACACTCCATACACTCCTGCTGCCAGACTCAATATAGTCAGTGACATCACCACTGTCATCGGCAGCCTAAAACATTTAGAAGAATCTTGAATAAGAGTAATTACACACTAGCGGTTTCTAGAGTTTAATAAATTAGCAACTATCGGCATTTGTATTATCAGAGTTTAGCAGTAATTTTGATGGTTAAAAATATCATTTTAATAGTTATGTTTAAAATTTGAATATTGATGAAATGGTAGTAAACTTGTATTGTACATGGCTGACGATCATTTAGCAATGTTGATTGTAAAGTAGATAAAACTTTGACGACGTTGCTAACCAGTTTTTCTATTCACGTGACGATTGTAAGAAGCTTGCAACACTGTTTATTGAACTGTGTGATAAACACTTGAATCTGTACCTTGACGTGCCAAATTTGGAAGTACCACCACCACTGTTTCTAGAAGGTTTAGGAGCCACTGGTGGTCCAGGTAGTTTGGAAGATGGTGGTGAGTTAAGGTTGGGGTTTCCATTCACTGCGAATCCCGTCTCATACCCGTCGTCATGCGGTGACTCGGGACTCAAGGCTTGTGGTGGCTCCCTATTGGTTGGTGCATCACTGCAAGGTAATAGATGTAGCAGTTGTACAGTGTAATACATGGTACAAGAATATCCCTCTGAATTCATTCTATAACTACACGTACTCGTATTTTGCATCACAGATAGTAAATAGAGACATGTGGGGCTAAAAATCATTTAGTGCTTTTAAAGAGACTTGGTGTCAGTAAAAGCTGGTTCAGTGTCATATTGATGTCACGCCAGTGCAAGCTCTCATCTACACAGCAGTCCTGTGGCTGAATCTTCAGTGTTTAGTGCAACAAATAAGCTTTTTGTGCAAAGTCCACCTATTTTTTCACAAATATTACATTTTAGTACTGAATGAGGGAAGGTTGATTTTCTGTATCTAAAAAGTTCGTTTATTGTTCTAACAACATATAGGATCTTATTGTTAACTCAAATAGAGTGTTTCCTTCAAAGGCAGCATGTCTGTGGGGTTGAAAGTTCCACACAACTTTTCTGAGGGTCACGGGGGGGGGGGGGGGGGGGGGGGCGGTAGACATGGCAGGTTGTAAAATATTTAGGGTGTCAGCAACTGGAATATCCTCCCCCTCAATCTAACATTTTGGGTTTACCAGAGATAGGGAACATTTTGAGTTTAGAAATTGAGGTTATTTATCAATAGTGAAAGTCTGGAGGAAATGCTCCTACAATACATAATGGTGGCTGAGCTTCAAAATCAAGTAACCTTTGAAAAATAGAAAGACTCAACAAGTAAGATAGGACACAGTCGGCCACCCTGTTATAATTCAAACTATATTCGGTTTGCTACTTTAGTGTGGGCATTTGAATTTATAAATACTATTAGCAGGTGGGGCATCAGATGACTTTAATCTACTTAGTGGTGTTATGCAAAGTGTAGGTAGATAGATAGATTGTAATAGGCTTTATTCAAGCATGTGAAAAGCGAGCTACCACCACCAGGTGCAAAATAGTAGAGAACCCATCACTAACCATGATACTAAATGATAGAAATCTTTGGCATCCCTAAAATACAGCACATGATAAACAATAAATCACATGTATAGCTTGCCTCTATCTGATTATTCACAGCGTAGAATGAACGAACTGAACACACACTGCACGTATCATATCCTGTGAACTTCATCAAAACAATTCATAACTCTACATATCCGAGGTATATTGCAGCAGTAAATACACTAGATTATTTTTTATCAGGTGAACTTTATGTGAATTGGAATTATATTGCTTAGAAATGTAACTTTTCTTTAACGCTAAGAAAAGTAGCATGGTGTCAACATATATCAGTAGCTTGTAGTTCTACAAATACAACATAATTTGCTCAACTGTGCTATTCTATGCAAATGTTTGTGAGTCTGGAACTTAATACAAGCAACAGAAGAATCTCTCTTATGACAACATTTAATTTTACCTTGTCAAAACACTGTATGGGATAACAAGATATAAGTTAGCACATAGACGTATTGTGTACATTGCATATATCCTATCTCAATAGATATACAATGTATGCAAGTATTTAGCAAAGCGCATGTAGTTCAGTGATAACACCGAACTTGTAATGTGGTATATTAGTTTTAGTTGCATGTATTGCTACAGTCAAGACAAAACGCTTTTGACAAAATATTTGAGTTGTCCATGTAAATAATTTTTATATTCAAACTGAACTAATAATAATAACAATCATCAGTTAAATTTTTTACCTTATTTACTGCTAAGTACTATTACTTATTACTAAGTACTAACACACAATCTTTTCTAGTTGGTGTTACAATGTGGAAAGGCAATTCATTCGACAATCATCCAGCAAGGGGCACAACTTCCTATGCACGTACCTGTTTACTGAGTTCATTGCGCTATGTATGGCCTCTTTTACTTCCTGTATGTTGCCCATAGTATCCTTGTCAGAGTCATCAGATGGCAGCATCAGCTCGTCAAGTGGAGGTGGCCACAAGTTCTCCTGAAATTATTACACATCAAACTATGTATAATAGCTTTATTGCAAGAATTTGGTTTCACAGCTAAGAAATTGGCTATTCCTCTGACTGGGGCTTGAGCCCAAGAATTTGCTTCACCTGATCACCTCATACAGTGGACAGCAAATCAGCTTCCAGAATTAATTCTATCATGAATGTCCTTCATGTCTTCTCTATTGCTGTCTATGGTTGTACAAGGCGTACCATACATTGCGCCGAATCCACAAGTAATAATACAGCTTGTTTGATGAAATAAATTTTAACCATTTTACAAAGTTGCATCTACTGTCTCTATAGGTGACCCTCATACATTTATGTGCCATCAAGGTCACGAATCTTCAAATATGTGAGAACTATTATTATTTTCACTAAAGCAGTTACCTGTGTTCTTTCATCATCTGTACTATGCTGCCATCCATTCGGTCCGGCTGCGGGTGGTGGTAAACCCCTCTCCCCAGTTTCAAACTCATCCCACTCTAGTTCATCTAGGCTAGGATTTCTTCTGCGTGCTCCTCGATTGCGGTTCCTACAAGATGTATTCCTAAGTATTTCATTGGAAATTCTATGAAACTGAACTCGGAAAGACGTATCCAGCATTATTTAGTCTGTATTTAATTCAAGCTCTACTAGTTGCCATAGGCAGGTCAAGTTATTCTAATAGCACAAATGTGTACGGTAAAGGTCAACACCATGAAGTATCATAGAATCTAAGGAGGCATCATTCTGACCAATCGCAGACTAACCTGACTCGTCTGAACTCATTGCTGCTGGAGAATCCACCATCGCCTGACGTTACGTCAATGTCTGCAAACTGAGTTCTTCGGGCACCTGCACAGAATAATTAGCAATGTCATGTGAACCTTATAATAAGTCGAGCGGCACGATAGTGAGTGAATGGTAACCCTTGATCTGACCTTGAACCGACCTTGGACTTACTGCGTTCTACTGGTGTAAGAAGAACATTACCTGGATCCAGCAATGCAAGCATAAACTATCAAAACCCTCAGCCTTCAAGACAACATGTTTGAAAATCAAAACCGCTGCGTGAAGTGTGAGGGAAAAATAATAGATTTGAGTAGAATATAAGCCAGGTTTATAGTCAGCTAAATGGTTAAGCAACAAAACAGCACAATGTAAATAGACTGTTATGTACGTTCACTAGGTGAAGGTGTAGAAATTTGACACAACATACACTGTACATAAAAGGTATTATTGTATGAATTCACACGTTCCTAGATGCAAAGCTACATGCATAAATATTCTTTTGTATAGTTAATATCGGGCACCAAACGGCAGAACCTGTAGCCTTAGCCCATTGGTTAAAGCAATGATATGTCAAGTTAAAGGTGGACTGTACTGAAATTTTGAGGTTATAAACTGAATGCACCATTAGAAAGCCTAGTAGCAGCTGAACCAGTTAGCACAATACCAGCTGGGCTCTATGATGTCATCATGGTACCCAGCTGTGCTAAAACTAGTGAAATACATCATTGCAGGGAGTGAATGCCAGACCAGGCATTGTGTTATTATAAACAGAAAATTTTAATTGAGATTTTATCCTTGTTGCACTAGGCATGTCACAAAACGAAAAAATGGGTATGTAGAACAAATGCTAGTTAATATTCCTAGACACTAAAAAGTACAATTTGTTGCAAAAAATTATCAAATGACTTTTGAGTTTGCAATTTGATTGGTCAATAGGCTACTTGTTTATTTTATGGATAACATGCCTACTTAGTAGACTGGTGTGTTGAACATGTAGAACGTAGTACTAATAATTGCTAGCATCTGTTTTATTGAAGGAACACTGTATTTCTTATAAAACAGTTGTTAGAACGCAATATTGCTTCTATATAGTGTGTCAGAGTTGAGATAATCAAAGAAGAAGTTTTGAGAATTGACATAAAACTAGGTGGAGATAACTCTTAATGCTGACATCACTATGGTTATTTTAGAAATTTTGGGGTCACTTTTTTGCAGTTTAGCATCTATTAGCTACTACTAAAACAGTTTAGATATGTTTGTATAGGTATCAAGTAATACTAGCATAGTTAATTTGGTGACAAACATTCTGAAATTTTCAGTACAGTCCACCTTTAAGACATACTTGCATTTGCAGTGAGTTATTCAGTTCTAGTGATTAGTGGACTACAACGGCCACAACAGCAAAGTAGAACTAAAATCTGGTTGCTGTTAATACAGATTTTATGATTCGATAGTGTCAGAAAAATAATTATTAAACATACATGTAGTTCATCGTAAACGAGCTGAGAACAAATAGTTACATAAAGCGGTAGTTTACTGTGATTATTTGATCTAAGAGTGCTTCAGTACTTGAAATTCCGTGTCAACACTTTAATTCTAACCTAGAATTTGACTTTACCATTGCTGTCTATGAAAAATTGAACTTGGTTAGTGGCAGACAAGTACAAATGTACATTGCATGTGTATAGTGTATTACATTCCCAAGTTTCTCATAATAATCAACAAATTTCTGTGGCCTACCTTACAAAGTTGTAATATATCTACGTATAATGGTAGTTTTTTTATCTAAGCAGTTTTAAAAACAGAATAGTCTACGCTCACAAATATTTCATCTGTGAACAGTTAGCACTGGCAGAACAGATTTTCTCGTGAAATTTAACAGGTAAAAATTTCTTAATGTGGTGTCAAGTATGCTTTTCCTAACAGCAGAAATAGCTTTCTGAAATTACCTCATAATTAAACTAATTGTGCTAATCCGACATTAAACCATTTTATTGTGACAATAGCAAACATAAAGCTTCTAGTATAGAAGATATTCCAGAAAAAAAATCACTGATGAAAACGTCAATCAGAATCCAATAGGAGTCCAATCGGAGTCCAATCGGAGTCCAATCGGAGTCCAATCGGAGTCCAATCGGAGTCCAATCGGAGTCCAATCGGAGTCCAATTGGAGTCCAACCGGAGTCCAATCGGAGTCCAATCGGACTTGGAGCCGGAGTCGCAATAGAAGACTGTTAATCAATATTTAGTGAAACAGTCAGGTGACGTCTGAGTATGACCTGCTGCCTCAAACTTGATGGGAATTTATATCAAAGTTAAGACTTATGCAATACTCCACAACACAGCTAGCTAGCATACCCTAAATACCTGTACGATACCCAGCAACACGATTTTAAGACTATTAGAAAAATTCAGTTAGAAACAAAACGTTCCAAAAACATTCGTTTGGAAAACGTCCATTTGGAAATCCCAAACCCCAGCTTTCAACTACATTGTAGTTGTTATTTTTAACATTAACATCAACTACATTTGTTTTGTTTTGTTTTGTTTCTGTCGAGCCACTTGGCCATCCTATTTAACGGACCTCAGAAGTTCGAAACTTGTATGAGCGACAGGAGCTGGGCTCTGAGTAGAAGAGCTCACCTTCCACAACAGGAGTGCATGGTCAGTGACCACTACATCAACCTGCCACCCTAATGTGGTCACATACCCCGCCAGAATCTGGCTTCTCTTTGCGAATCAGGGCAGAGGTGTAACTACACAATGTCAAAATGGATGTTTTCTATAGACAAATATTTTTCGAACGTCCTGTTTTTAACTGACATTTTTGAAATGTTTCTTTACCAAAAATATCTGTACAACACCCAACAACACAGCTAGCTAGTGTAGCCAAAGTACCTGACTGCAATGAGAAGCGTGCAACCGTTGTTTGACCACGTGGGGGGTCAAGGGCAATTGACGAAGCCTCTGAAGCCTCAAGAATGGTATCTGCCTTGCAGTAAGCTGAAGGTACATGACGTATATACATGTATTATTTATAGTAGCATTTATATTAGTATTAGAAAGGCGGACAGCACCGGGTAGATCATCCATGGGTAGCTCGAGTTCTAAGTCTCAATAACTGTGCTAAGCTTGTAGGCAATTTGCTATCAAACATTTTCTACATTTAATTATTATCAAATCACACATACTGTCTTTGCAAATTGGGAACCCAGGATGTGTGTTAAAGCAAAGCTGTGACATTCATAGCAGAGTGCACACCACAGTGTTGCAAGTTGTTAGTCAGCAAAACAGGATAGGAATTGTGGGAATTATGTGGTAGTCTATGTAATTCTTATCTCAATCATCATGTTACAAAAGTGTTAAGAAATTATTCGGAGAAAGCGTTGCCCTTCCTTACCGTGTCCTCTTTTCCATGAAGCTTTGCGCTTTGTCCAGTTGTCGTCGATGCTGGACATGTCGTCGCTAGAGGAGATCTCACGGTGTGCAGATGCACGATATCGCTGTCGTCTGTGACCAAGTGATGATGGCTACACAAGAGTAGATGTACAGCAAGTTAATAAAAACAAATACAACAACATTCTAGCTGACATAGTGTGGTCTTCTCAACATCATGTCTTGATTGGCAGTTTCACTTTCTACCTACTGCACTAAACACTAAGGTTTCAGTACCGCTTTATATTATTAGTATAATATTGTATTAGATCATTACTTTAATAGTAGAGATGTTTCAGTCTCCACATAAGTGAAAATATTCATACCTTGCTGTGGACAATGTCACTACTGGAGTTATTTCCCCTGCTTTGTGAAGAGAGTTGTGATTGTCTGCCAGCATCTCCATTCCCTACGGTTGGTTGGCTCAGGTCATCGTCATCAGCAAATACAGTGGAAACTGGCTCTCTCTTTGTCTGGGGGTCCCCTTTATCATCTGCTTGTATAGAATGAAACACTTAATGTTACTAGTAGAAATGGAGAGGTATAACAAAGAACATGTACATGTACATGTACATGTATGTTCTACAATACATTATTGTGGTAGCATTGAATCTATGAACAGCTGGGTTACATTTATGTAATATACAGTATGTACATTAGTTGCTATTACTATGTTTGAAACTAGTAATTCTTTCCATGATTTGTCTAGTGTACCCTACAAAATCTGTCCCATGGCTGTTGGGCTCGGTGCCCAGGCTAACCATTTTGCTCGAAATTATTTGACACGGCGGCAACTCTGTTTTGGATTATAAGGCAGATCTAGCTGCATGAGAGCAACAAATACAAATTCCGGTACATGTATCACAGGCTATTAACCGAATTGGCACGTTCCAAATAATCGGAATCATCAACAAATTAAATATTATAATTATGTCAAGCGTCTATTATGTTACATGCAAGTGTTAGCTTGATTCCCTCTCCACTCAAACTGAAAAACTGGCTAAGCATTGGGTAAGAATAAACACATTGAGAGAAAACGATATCCTGTATTCATAGTAATAGCTCAAAACTATACCATTACAGTGTTTATATTATAATGTGAAGTTGCCTTTCCTCTGATTTAAATAAAGGTTGATGAGAGAGAACAACTACCCAGTATGATCAATTGCTGCGGAGAATATCAAAATATTTGGCAGATTTCAAGCATTAGTTCCCCAATTTAGAGCAGAGGTAATATGAACAGAAATAAGCTTGTAATAGATTTCTTAGTATAAATATTCAAGACATGGCTTGAAGATGGTCATGTGGCGAGGTAGTGCTAATGCCACCACTAGCCAGCAGCCAAAACTTATGCAGTGTAGATCGTCTAAGCTACATGTATGTATAAATATGGTTCAGTTACCACCCTCCACTACTGGTAGTTGGTTATCAAATGCGCTTCTACAGAAAGCAAAGCAGGACCAAAGCAGACTGTTACAGCAAAGACCATTAGTGCAAAGAAAAGCAAAAGTAATATCAATATGCTGCAGAAAGGTGCCAAGTGGAAAACCTGATCCTCTACTTTCCAGTTAGTACATGTATAAGAAGGGTGCGAAGAGAAGGTGTGTGTAATGGGTTAATTATATCAGGAATAGCACACACTAGTAAAGAGCTATGTCTTGCGTGTAATATTCATACACCTTTCTATTTAATTTCTTTTGCACTAAATTCAATTTAACAATTAAAAATTATTAAACTTTTCAAACAAGGGTAAACTATCTCAACGCACACAAAATATACAAGATTTATCTAGCTTTTTACTCAGTGGTTTTAGGAAATGTAGTAGCCTGGGCTCCTGGGAGTTTAGTACTGGTTAAAGGAGGTAAGGAATAGCCTGAGTCCCAGACCACTACCGAATTATTACCAGTTTGTGCTGATGTGTCGTCATTCCATTGGTCATCACACCAGCTTTTGATCAGGGAATCTGAACTATCGATGTTGGAGTAAGTTAGGACCGAGTCAAATGAAGTGCCGAGGCTTGGAGTGCGCAATGCTAATCCACAAGCAAACAAAACACATTGTTAATCAAGAGACAGACAGGAAATAGCGTTTTGGTAATTTCTGTGAGCGAGTGCAGATCAGTCAGCTGTCGCAGCCATAATCAGGAAAGATATTAGCAGCAGCAAAAATCTGCCAATTTTTGATTTTAGGGAAAATAGTCATTTAACAGAATTGACGGAAATAACTTTATCTGACAACGTCTAGAAAAAGTTTGATAGCAAAACCAAGCATTCCCGACACCGAGACACTTGCTCACAGTCAGGTAAATTATATTTATGCAACCAATCAGCTACAAGATAGCAAAGCTCTTCACAACATCGATGGCAGCATACATATAGGCTTACATTTATATTAATTAATGACGGCAAGATCGGTAGAAAGTACAGTTATTATGTAGGTCATAGAAATATCTAAAGATTCCACAATGCTTTTATGTATCTACGAGATATTGCTATGCACTTTACATGTAAAGTGCCATAGTGTGAATGCCTATTGGTGAAACAGACTAAGAAGTCATATTCTCTCCCATTTTCCATCCTTCTATGCTATGCATTGGTGACTGATGGAAAATGGAAACATTTTAAGATGGCAGGTTACATTAACCTGTTATGCAATCTTAACAAAGTGATTTACATGAAGGATCATTAATTTCAAATTTTAATAATATCAAACGTTAGAAAGCCAACCCATCTCAACTTTAGGTCATAATATGAAATGAGAAACCTCAAACTATGTTAGTTAAGTCTGTGGTTCTGTATTGGTCCTGTCCAACACAGATCCACAGTTGAACTACGTAAGTATATAGTCACGAACTAGTGAGAGTGTAAATTAGGGTTATCTTTTGTTGGGAGATATGATGTTAGATACTAGGCATTAGAATATTATTTAGTCGGACTTGGTAGCTCAATTTAGGGTATCTAGGCAGGTTATATAATTTGGATCACTCCTTTGTTATAATATACTGCTTTTCCATGATGCTGTCATTTATTGCTGCCGTTGTTGAGTGAAATAGGTATATTAATTGTTAGTAGTGTATATAATATTTATGTTAATGAGAAATGCATAAAATACATTAAATAGGCCTACAGTTGTCAGGTAATGTCCTGATTATTACATAATGTTTCTGTTACATTTAATCTCTAGTGTGTTCAGTTTCTTCACGACTACCTAAATAAAAAATAAAAGTGGCAAAACGGCTGCTCAACCTCAGCTAAAAGGGCTAGCAGCCTGTATGCCCATTGCATGTAACTATTTTAATTATTTGCCTAAGTAATACTCACCATAGTCATATTTGCTTGGCTGTTCAAACTTCATTTTCCAAAAGCAGAGATAGCCACATGTGATAAGCAATACCAGAGCTAGGAGGGTACCCAACACAATAGCCAGTGTGATGAGAGAAGACAACCCTCCATGTATCACAGCTTCCTCACTCTTCTAAATATTGAATGATAAGAAGGCAGTCAAGGTTTGTTTGAGTGACATAGCAACTTAGATATAAACACTCTCTGCTGCTCGCCCTGACTTCTCATCCGATAAGATAACTCCAAATTTTAAATGAAATTATTAAACTTAAACTCCTGATTAATAAATACAATGGCAATATTTACAATGGTTTGATGGTGTCTATCATAGATTGGCTAATAAACATAGTAATTCCAAGCCTATAATAATAATTCTATGAATCTCACTGCAAAGTTATCTTCTCTCTTATCCTTTCAATGATGTACCTCTATAATGTGTATCTGATCACTGAACTAGTAGGCCGGCCTGGTATCCAATCAATCTAATGAGCAACTTTTAAAACAATTGAATATCTTATGGGAAAGCAGCCAATGTACAATATACATTATATTAGTCGATGTAGTAGATGACAATTTATTGTACAGTATATCAATATATAGTCCATGTATTATACCCACCAGCTGGAGGATGACAGTATCATCAACAGCTGTGTACTCCATCTCTACACTTGACAGTGTGAAAGTGTTCATACTGTTGATATCAACAGATATACCAAACTGTGCACTCTCTATCACCCTTACATCTCCCTGTATGAAATAAACAATTACATGCGACTGTAATAAACATAGTACAGTTTTGCTCCATTTGTAAATTATAGGACATACAAGTACATAGCAATGGGCAATGCACTGCAACTACATTAATATGTTCTTATATTTTCTTTTTTGGGTCAAGTTACATACATGTACATGTATTTTCATATATTTATTTATTTTCTCAAAATCTGTGCTTTACTGCACAGTAATTATTCATCTGACAGAGTGAGGCCCATATCTCTAGTATATTAATTTACCAGGTATTCCATTTTCTTTAGGAGTTGCCCACTCCTGTTACTACTTGCCCCAATTGAAATCTTTAAAAGTTAAGTAAAAGTAGATAGGCATAACAAAAGTTTGTATTATATATATATATATATATATATATATATATATATATATATATACCATGCTGTATAACGGTACAAACTAGTCTAAACTGACAGTTCTGCTGTCAATATAATGAGCTCAGGAGGCTAACACAATTTATAGTTTATTAGTTTGGAAGTTATCATCTCATTCTCCTTTCTGATTGTAGAAATCGTGTCCACACCTCTGATATCTAATGTTTGAAATAGATGCACCAGTGGTGTGGATCATGGAATACTAACTCTACTCTCTGATACAGAAGACAACCCCGGATTACAATAGAGGAAAACTCCGGATTACAACAGAGGACAACTCTGGATTACAATAGAGGACAATCCCGGATTATAATAGAGGACAACTCCGGACTACAATAGAGGACAACTCCGGATTATAATGTATACCTGGTTGGATGATTACCAAGTGGAAGTGTATTTTAGTATTATATCACATTTGATTATACTTCTCATGTCATACACTACTTATGGTAATAATGTCATGTTATTTCATTATGAAGTGATGTAATAGGATATAGATAAGTCCTCAATTGAGTGCTGGATGAAGACCAATTGACAGGTCTGTGTTAGCATAGACATAGCACTTAGCACAAGGGTGCTTGAGATGGTGGCTTACATGATATAGATATGTCTAAGATACTGTGCTATATGTATTTATTATAATACCTGCTGAGTTTGAATGTGATACCCACTCCAACTGATGTAGTTATTACATATACTCATATACATGTACATGTAGATACCAGAGAACACATAAGCCTACCTTGATATTTACATTGTGTGACTCATAATTGGCGCTGCACTCGTATGCTAACCTATCCTTAAAGTCACTATTGAGAATAGTAGTATGTTTCAATAAATCTGTAATTTGTACTACCAGGTGGAAAGTGCATCAATAGGAGTTATCATCTCCCAAAGTATTAAATCGACGGAAAATATCGAAATGGTGTATCTCTATTATATATAATACATGTATATAAACACCTGGCATACAAATAAGGGTGTAGGAATAGACACATATATATAAATTTTTATGCATATATACAGTAAGTGTAGCCTTACAGCTATGCAGTCCTAGATAATCACTATTCTAGGACCTCCGAGCTCAGGCTATATTTAACTGAATGACATTTAAATGATTGATAGAACAGTTGAGTCGATTTAGTTTTATCTAGCCTGTGATCTAGTGGAAATGCTAGCCCATGTCCTTAACTGACTGTTAATTTAGTAAACTTGAGTTGGAATGAGGCTGTAAAATAGTATCCTGTAGTAGACGGCGGGATGAATTATACTCGTATAGAATATAGACAGTTGCTTCTCTTGGTTTATCCTACGGAGAGAACAATGGAGACAATTCTCCCCCACTTACACTAATTGATGCTAAAAGTAAATCACAATTTAATCTTATACATTGGAAGACAGCATGTTAATTCTTGATTATCAATGCTTAATTAAGGAAGATTACAGAAAATGTCACTGACCAGACACACTGTATTCACACAAGACATTGGCGGTAGGATGTATAGCATAAACGGATGATGTACACTTTGTACATGTAATTATAATCTAAACAGTGTTTAATGTAACTATGATCAATATTGTCCAATAATCTAAGAGTTTCATTTATTGAAGCTGTTCTCTATTGTGAGTGGTTCACATTCAGTCCCCAACATTAGGAGTTGCCTACTCTAGTAAGAAACCCTTACTACCCATAATTCTATGGTACTATTAATACTACATGTACATGTATATAGGCCTAATGATTGCTGTAAATACTCTCCTAAAAATTCTATTCGACGGCTAAAGCTAGGTAGAATAAGGAAGTGAGGGTATCTGGTAGAAAAAATTCTCCCATTGAGTTTGACTATAAAATAATTCTGTCACTACTAATCTACTTGCTAATCTCATTCACTGGATTAAGCAGTTTACTATAAATTACACTAATTTGTTACAGTATTGTATGCCCACAAATAGATATATAAATGTATTATGTCTAACTTATTTGTGATTCATTTAAGTAGAATAAGTGAATTCCTATGCTGATTGCAGCTAACTAAATGTCAACAGATCATGTTGATTCATTAAACAGTTGTATGTTATAGCAGCCTGCAAGCAAACATTAGCTTTTATTTCAGATTTATATAGTTTGTGCAACTATTAATCCTAATGAAACAAAATTCCTTCAATGAATTGAATAGTTAATGACTAAGCAAAAACAATAGTAGAAGTATTGTATCAGTACAGTTTTAGTAAAGTCTTTATACAACATATTTAGGCTGAGATGTTCAAGAATGGAGATCTATAGTAATTATAGCCTTCCATATGAGTCCAAGTAATTATTATAATAACAAGATATTATAATATATTAGCAAACTATTCAACATACGCGCTGTATATGGTACTATAAGTATTGAACAGTTAAACCTTCTTCATAAGTTAGCCTGCCTACATTGTACATGTAAAGGATTGATTTAAATATTCGAAATATTTTTAGCACTAATGTTGTTCTACAGTGCTAGTCAAAATTCAACTAGGAGTTCAAAAATAACACTTTGGTAAATGTGCAGTTATCAAACTTGTCTCAAAAGTAGATACCCCTCAATATTGTTACTGTTCTTCCTTTTATACTAGTCTAATAAAATAATTCAACATACACGTACCTAACAGTGCAGGTTTCAGGTTTTACATTGTGGCCTATATGGGTATAACACAAATTAAATTATTCTGCATTATCTTATACCTTCATGCACATGACTTGTATGCATTTTACATAAATCTTATATATACAATGAATAGAACATATCAAAACTATAGAATAAATCAACAGCTAGACTGCTATGACATGACCTTTCTTATACAGTCATACAAGTTGTAGACAACTCTCTACATGGTACACATGCTCCACAAGAGAAAGCTACTTATCTATATGAGTCTCCTGAAATTAATTAAGTGGGGTTGATGTTATTACTTTCTCTATAGGCAGTGGCTGTTAGCATGTCATGTAATACATCACGTCACAACACACCAAGTCAGTATCTACCAGAAGTAATCAAGTTTAAGTAAGTAATTAAGGTTTCAACTTGCATGTTATACAAAATATGAGGCAGCATACAAGCGGAATTGACAACCTATATTAGCCAATTCCATCTTGGCTACTAGTTTGTGCATGTAGTTCTCCTATTGCTTGCATTGGTATGGAGACACAGATGTATCATTTGCGAACTTATAAGTAGTGATTGGCTAAATTGAAAGTTTTTAAAAGTGTAAAAAAGGTAGCCTGTGATCCTCAAATGTCAGGCATGGGTTCTACTCACCCTTTTAAATTTTTTAGAATCTACATGCAGAGAAAGTTGCTGCAAGTAAAGGTCTTGTGAACTAAGGGTGTTATCAGTACAGGACTACAGTTACCATGCAGACGCTGAACCTATCTGTAGGCCTACTGCATACAATGAACCAAAATAATATTATATTATTTGAATTTATTCAACTATTTATGGATCTAGACTTTATACCTGCATTAAATACAGTGTGCATGTATACTACATACAATTTACATAATAACCCTGTTAAATAGAGGTGGACGGTGGTGAACAGTGGTGGACAGTGGTGGACAGTGGTGGACAGTGGTGGACATTAGACTATGTGCTTGTAGATTAAATGTTGAATATTTGATGAACTTAATCTGCAACACATTGCTACACTGCAGTCTAACTATTGACTTGTTCATTAGACTATAAATAATGCATGTATGCTTGATACTGCCATGCCTATTCTATAAGAAATCAGAGGACAAAGCATGCAGTGGTTATATAAAAGGATTAAGTTATCTTCTAAAACAATGAGTTCTATGAGTGGATATTGATCTTAAGGTGTCAATGATTATTGTTTCGTGTTTTAGTATTATGTAAATGATAGTAGAGATCTGTGAAATAGTGTAAAGTGTAGAGTATTAGTTACTAGCACTTAGTGCAGTAGCCAATTTCCATTCTTTAGCAGTCATTAGGTCAGACAAAAGTGCACATAGAATGTGTTAAATTACCTCAATTATTGGCTAAATACTCATCAAGTATGCTATAATAAGTATTAGCAAAATATTCCTGATGTAATATCAGGGAGTTACTGACTTCCTAACCTTTCTCTGTGTAACTGGATATGTTATACATTTAGTGTTTGTAATTACGATTAAAATATTAATTCTGTCCCATCCACCCTAAAGCATTGCTTGTCAGCATTATACTGCCAGCATCAATTTCTTTCCGCACCAAACAAAAATGGGAAACACTCATTTTAATGCATTATTTACAAACATATGTGGGTTCATTAAATGCATAATTTGCAATAAAATTAATTCAAGTATAATTGGCAGAGCAAAATTATGCAATGTTTAGTAAACAACTTCAACTTGATGGCGATGTTTCTACAATTGAGATATAGCTAAGAGATTATGGATGGTTCTTACGCTGAACACGGATCTGATCTCCAGAACGCTTGCTTTCTTCCCTCCAAGTTCAGATGGTAGAAAATCATAAAACAGCGATTTAGTTGCACCAATTTCTTTAGCTGCAGTTCTATCTTCAGTCAGGCTATATAAGGGAACGTAGTCACTGAATGTGTAATCTGTCCCCTCTTTTCCTTCTTCTCCTTCCTTGGTGAGGCAGAACTGAGCCAACATCAGCAAGCAGAGGGCTGACCTCAGCTTCATTTTGTTTTCTTTATGGGCTCTAAAGTGTGAAAAGAAAATCACCACAATTATTGCATCCACTAAGTGTAGCCTATACATAGTGAAGGTATGCCTACTTTATCCAGTGTTGGACATGTCCATGTAAATTCTACCTAAAATATACTGTACCTGCATGCTTCTGTGTACATGCATACTAATAGATACATTTGGAATTTTAATGGTTATGTTTATAGGCTATACACTTCACAATACGTAAGATCCCCGAATCTACGTGTATGTGCATGATGTGCTATGACTTGCTACTTGCCAAAGGTATCAAGGATATACATTCGTAAGTTGCCTTAAAAACTCATTCCCACTTCTTAAATATCGGAAGTCGAAATATCAGATGCATATCGGCGGTGTCATTAAACTGAGATTGGCTGATGCAGAATTTACATTCACTGCTACATAGAGGATATCGACAGCTGTATGCAGGTACTACCTGGTTGTGGGATGTTATATACTCATGCCCTGTATACACAGGTATGTAGATTGTAGGTTGCATGCACTAAGAGATAAGATAGTATCCCACTGGGCATATTTACACATATTTACAACAGGATGTGTATAACTAGTAACAATTATTTATTATAATATAAATAGATAATTATCTATTTCTTACCTTTGTTTTAGAGAGCAGAATGTCTAGCAGCCAACGCAATACCCATCTGTCCTTTCGTTTCGTCACAAAACATCCGACTTTTGCTTCTATAATAAATAATGACGTCTTGTCAGGAATTAGAAATAAAGACAAGTTTAAAAATGATGTTTCTAGCACTCCAAATTTTCTAATGCATGTTAGTTTGACTGATTCTTCACATTTTATACTTACATGTAGGTACATCATATAAATATGTTATCAATCAGTAGATTGAAAGAATTTAGTTTAAAGATACATACTACACTAGAAAATCCAAACATGTTCAGATTTCAGATACTGTAGAGAAATAATATACATGTTGTATTTTTTATGTTTGAAACCAGCTATAATACATGTAGTAATACAAAATTTTATACTGAACAGCATTACTATTGCTCAAATAGCAGTTTCACTGTATGTCGTGCACATACGTGGTAAACATATAAATCGAGGTAGAGGCATATATACATATACATAATATACATTGTACAAACATGTAGTGTACTAAACTGACAATTGTATCAAACAAACTTACCTTATGCAAGTGACTAAACTCTGGCTGACTCTCAGCTCAGTACATTCTTGTAAGAAACTTAGCATTGGCAGCAGTCTTACAGTATGACTTGTATGCTTAGCAAGTCATTGCTCATGAAAGTGAAACCACTTGTAGACGGCTGTTGAAAAACAGGGAGTGAAATTCTATTTTAGAAAAATCTTGAAGCTGTTGATATTATACTTCAAAAGTCTACTATTTTGTAAGATATCTTGTTTACAGTAATTGTGTGCAATAGGAACTAATATATGAAGCTAGATTTTAATAAAGAAATCAATGTGAATAAGCGAATATGAAAGAGAGGTGTTTGGTTAATTAATAGAACAACCAATAAGAAGCCGGCTGCTAATCCCAGCTTCTGAACACCTTGTAAACACTTACTATTGAAGGGAGTGAAAGAAACATGACTGCTTTCTTAGAAATCATGTAGCCAGCTCGCAGACTGAGACTGTAAGACTGTCAGCTGATGGCTGCTCGATCATTGTACTAGTTACTACCTACTACAGGACAAGCACAAGATGGTGGACAATTTCCAACGCCACCAACTAATGCCTAGGAAGACATCTTTGTTATTTCTCTTTTACTTTATCTGCTGCTGTTTAAGAAGGAGCCAGGCTGCCGATTCAACTAGCACCGTCATAACGCCGGCTGATCTGACTAGTAGTCCAGATTACTGGCTTAAAGCAACCCACTCGACCACTTGCCCCAAATATACTGTTCGAACTTTCCTAGTAGAGAATACAAAGGAAGACGACACGCTATCGCTAGTCATTCGACAGAATATACGGGTAAGTTAAAGTATACGCTCAATGTTAGTGGGATTTCCATGGCTACGCATGGTATCAAGTTGATCTCTTTAAGTATTCATCCGCATAAAAAGTAAGACCTAAATCTTCCATGAATGAAATTATGAAGTTTGCCACAATTGTGCATGTACCATCTCTTGTATGCTTACATGTTAGTATTGCAGGCCAAGGTCAAATACAAGGGACACATTTTATATAACATAAATTATACATGTATATATATTTTATGTTAAAAATAGTAGCAAATTTGATGATGATTTACAAAAAATATGTAAAATTTAATACTTTATATAAACAGTTACAAGCAGATCACCTCTAAATTCTGTATGATAGCTAAGTCTTAGAATGAGGCCAGTGATTTATTTATACTAGTAAATTATCATGTAATTTAACTTCCATCCAACAGAAGCAACTATATGCTAGGTACATCATGAAAAAATTAATAAAAATATTAACAATGAGCCAGTGATACAGACATGCTCTCTGATTGGAGAAATGAATTTATTTTCAAGAGTTAATTAGATTAATAAACTGACTAGCAGCTCCAAGCTAGCCAGCTGTTCCTATGCTCATCAGACTGCTATACCTACCCTTGTATTATTTATTATATAAATCTCTACATATGGTAGAATAGAGGCATGCTTATCCGTTCAAGTAGCCAGCAAGGCATTTACTTTCTATATTTGCATTGTACCTCATGGTAACAAGTATTTCAACATTACATAATATAGCCTGTGTATGTTTAGCTTGAATTGAGGTCATGGCGAATCCATCTGACCATTTCCAGTTTACACTTGCCCAGCAGAAATAGATCTGTCATCATGTTATATGGACCATGGGAGCTAAATATCCAACAGAACTTGCTTAGCTTAGCGGACAGCCTTTGTGTAATATTATATTGTATAAAGTCTAATAGATCTACAATGTACATGTATAGTATGTAGGCAGTCATTGTATTTCATATAAATTCCAGTATAACACATTCTCAGGTCGTTCACATGTCCAATATGCATGTATATCTCACCTGAGTTTCACCCATACCTGAATTCTCCAGGTTCATGCACACAGATATGCGAGAAGATTTCTCCACAATAGCCTCTCTCTTCTTGTGTCACCATGAAATGCTGAATATTTCTAGCTGCCACATTCTCAGATAATTTATATAATAATGGAAGTCAATGGATCTGGTGTGAAAGTGCAGCAAAAACCTACATCATTATTATATAAATCATTTTGATAATTTTTACTGTATTCTTAAAAAAATTGGTCGCATGGTTAGCAAAATCTTTGAAAATGCCATAAACAGTTAACCTTATGAATTAAGGCCTGCTCTGCAAGTGCCCATAATAGGTCCCATAATCATATATTGTAATATTGTACCCAGGCAGGGCACCTGACTTCACTTGTCTGAGATGATTATCTATAGCATTACTACAGAGTACACTGCAATCAATATATAAGCTAATCTATGTTATTGGCATTTCTTTTGTAAAGTATTTGCACCTATTATGTGCATATAACTTCTCCAAGATTTTGTCAGTGACAGCATGTTGTAGTTTTCTAGCCTCAGGTACTAAAGAGGAGAAGCCTAGAAACCTGGTTACATGTATGTGAACAATCTACTATATAGTGTGTAATAATATACGATGTAATGTATGTGCACAATCTATTACACGTGTATAATAGTATATAATGCATAACCAGATGACATGTATATTTGGCTATAGCATAGCATTGTGAATGTAAATTCACTCACAGTGTTGAGATGATGTTTTATGTGTGCCATATCATGTAGGCTTATTTTAATTTGAAAAATCCAAATACATGCTTTAAGGTGGAGTACTTGGTATGTTAGATAGACAAGTCAAAACTTAAACATCAACTGAAACTGTCATAAAATTAGTAATTGTGAGGTCATTTACAGCTGCCACATTTACTCGCTGCCGGCAGGGTGCTGGACTCATCTAATAGCTCTATGTCTACGACTGTGCTGGTCTTCTATCATACCTGCCTTTCCTGTACATCAAATCTGTAAATCATATGTTCAGATTTCTTGCGATGACGGTTATATAATTATGACCTAAATAAAGCTGAATCTTGCATGAGCTGCCGAGATGGTCAGAGTCAACTATTTTATACAAAACATTGTTTGCACAGACATTGGAATTTAGGGCTGCCGATTGTGTAGTGTAATGTAGCATAGGTCCTTTAACTTATTCACTATACAATACCTCAATGCATACTAGTCTAAGTGTTGTTATACTTAGCTGTAATTTAGAGTAAAAATAACATAGATTATAGAGCCTACGTGTTGATAATGAGCCATGAAACAGTTGCATTTATTGTATCCTAAGAAATGAATCCAAGCTAATTATTATAAGGCATTTATAAAGTTGCTAAGCTCTGAAATGTTATGTTAGGAATGGATTCTTATTCTTACCAGCTTTAGTTTTGCTGCCAATAGACCCTTCTAATCCCACCGAGAGCAGTAAAACTGTAAAATATATTGAAAGCTGTGGGCTTGTAGTAGGAATAGCTTTAGACTGAAGTAAAATATAATGTCCTGAATACTGCAAGTATTATTTTTAATAACAACTGCAATTTAATATGCTAGAAAACGTTTTATGCCAAAACCTTCTGCATTTAATGTAGTTATGTAGATACAAAGATTGTAAGTATCAACAAATAGATATACAAGATTGTCTATCTTGACAATAACTTTTTGTAGACTCTGTAATAGTACTTCTGAGTTTCTTAGCTCTGTAGACAGTAAAGAGTAAAGGGTGGGTTACCAAAGCCAATTTCAAGGAGGAATACAGAAAAAGTAATTTTAATACAACGCAGAGATGGTGAACAATAATTTATCACGACAGGGACATTTAGCTCCTAGTTATGACACACTATTGTCAATTGCTGTATTTTAGGGTAGAATTGTGGTAAATGAGTTAGCTAAAGGGCCGGCCTCCAACCACAAGGTACAGGTTGCTCTAAACTGGACAGCCCAAAGTGAAGACATCCTGTCAGCCCTGCAGAACAGCCATGAGGTTATCGGTAGCGGTTCGGAGAAAGTGGTGCTAATGCAAGTGGTAAGAATTTAGTGAATAATTTCCGTTTAGTTGTTTGTTAACTACCATTGACAATGGAACAAGTGACTACTAGTAGCCTATTCAGTGGAAAAGTTTAAGTTATAGAAGGTTAGAGAGTCTAATAATATTCAGTTGGAAAACATAAAGTGATACATACAGGGCAACGTAAACCAATAATTTCTCTCCTTGAGTTGGGAGTTGCCTACCCCTGTCTTTGTAAATTTCCATTGTGTGAAATACTATACTTACTGCTCTGGAGAGAGACCAAGTGATAGGTTTTAAGTGAGTAAAAAGTGCCAACGTTGCTAATTGAAAGCATGTAATCAATCAGATAGTTAATAAATTATTCGCTGTATGCTTTATGCTGCTACTTTTGTAAATTATGACAAGTTTATTTGATTTGAAGAAAATCGATACTGTGAAAGTATCTCATAACGTACTATCTTTAATGAAGTAGCAAATGAAGTGTTTTAATTAATCCTCTACAACTCCTATGTCAAAGAATGCCGTAATGTCAGCGTGTTATTCAACACTACGCCATGGAATTAACTTTCTTTGCCGCTACTTACAATGTACAAGAATGACATCCTATATTCATTCAAACACTTACAAAGTATTGCACTTTATAAAGATAGCACATAGTAAATTATGCAATAACATACATCTCTTTGGCCTACGTATCATTGTATATATACAATAATATTATAAACTGAATCCACAGTTGGTAGGATATGACATAGTCAATGTGTCAAAAATCCACACTCTTGAAGGAAGGGTTTTTGCAAGGCAAGATCAGGATTTCAAAATGATAGGTCTATTTAAAATGTAAGTCTACACTACAGAGCATGCTTGAGAAGAAATCTACATCCACATAAATACTTACCTACAAATGTAAGTAGGTGCCCATGATAGCTACATACTTTGCTGCTAGGAAATCTTTTTACATGTAGCTGGAGATACCAACAAAGTTCTGCAACTTTTAAAACATTTTCTTGTGAACAATTGAATAACTAATAATGTAATTTAGACGCCTTTTTTGCTAATTATTCAAAACTTTAGTTCAAATAGGAAATTTTTTTGGCGCTTCTACTTCAAAAATGAAAATATGGAAGCACCTAATGTGCACTGCACAGTGTAATACTTGACAATCTGCTTGATGTCCACTCTCTGTTTTAGGAGGTAAAATACTGCTCATTAAGTAAAATCATGGTGGAAAGTATTGCTAGACATCAGTGCACCTTATGGCCATTCATAATCTAAAGCTAATATCTTGTGTATTGATCATGATAAATGAGAAGATTCGATGGAATGTAAGAGGGGAAAACTCCTAATTGGCAACTATAGCTTATGAGTGACCATGGTGTAAAGTAGAGACTAGAAATTATAATTATGAATTTAAATTTCTTTTGAAGGCTTTACTTACATTTTTACAAAAAAATATTGCTATGAAGATGGGAATGAAGTACGTGTACCTGTATGTGTATTATTTATGGTTTGGTACGCAATATTATTGACAGCGCATAGGCTATTTGTTCTTAGTCCCACGTATGTTCGCTGTTTTGTTCGGTTATACAGTATACTGTATGCAGTGCATATTATTTTCTTCATAGTCAGGTTCTAACTCTACTAACATTGAGTAACATTAACACATTGTGGTAACACATCATTATTTACATGTAGAATATGCATTATAGACATACAGTAGATTGGTGTACCGTCATCTTTTTACATTTATGGAAGTTGCAATTGACTGTTACTCCTTAGCCTTAGCCTTGAGTTGTAGCCTAGATGAAGCTACCATGAAAAATAGTTGTGAGAAGAAATATTGATAATTTTCTATGAACCCTCAACTGTATAAGTATGTAATAACTTATGCAAGTGTATAACTAGTCAGTTAATGGACATTTTGTTAAAAAGCTGAATATCTTCTAATATGCCCTGGATGTACTGTTTACAGTATGTTGGTGACGTCAAGTCAAAGATGGATCTATCTCCGGTAGTGATTGGAGGGACTGTCACAGGCTTTCTTGTAATGATGGGGCTCATCATCACCGCCCTTTACTTTGCAAGGAGAAAAGGTCAGGGAACTGGCACTAGGATGACCAGCCCTAATAGCTCAAGTCAATCTTCAGCAGGTAAGCAACTAGACGCTCCACTACAAGGAAGTGTATGTCACTACTGTTTCTACTAGGACTACTTCTATTGCTACTGTCACATCTTTGGCTGCTACCACTGCTGCCGTGCAACCACTGCTACTATCACTTCTGGTACTGCTACTGGCATTGCTATTTATATCGGTATCATCATCGGCATTGCTATTGGTACTGTATATATATTGAAAGTCGCGGACTACTGCTAGTATTTCTATACATGTATGTATTATGAAACAGAAATAGTTCTACCATCAGATACACACAATAGAATATACTAATACTACAGACTTAAGAGTAGGTGGCATTTGTTTCTTGATGAGGTATTACTTAAGGGATTGGCATTCTACATAATAATATGTCCTACGGAATTCAAATTTATTAGAAGATTATACATTACTTTGTATCTTGCTATATACATGTACATGCATCAGCTGATGTATTTGCCGCTCTAAGTCAACTTGACCGTTATTGTTACATTTGCGTCAGCTTGTGCCAGACAGTCAAAAATATCTCTCTTCCACGGCAACCAAAGTCTCACAGACATTGAGCTACAATGTCTAACTGGTACGAGAGTGACCTACATTATGCATGCCGCATGACCTATATAATTAGCAACAAGTGACCTGATTTTGGTTGTTTGATGCATGGAGACTTTATTTTATAATGCTGAGCTGGTTGGTTGTGTGAATATTATTAATTTGATTAGTGATTTGAATCTATACTATAGTTTGATAGGGATTTCTTGTCATTTTGCAAACATGCTTATCTTGCATGTGTTTGTTTACCATTTGTGAGTCATTCGGTTTTAAAACAACATTTATGTTTAGGTGATACAAGACTAATCAACGTTTAAAATAGGAAATTTGATGCACCAATTTTATAGCATATTATGTGTGAATATTGGATTGGAATCATACCCCAGTCAAAGAGTGGACAGTTCTTCAAATGGAAATGAATTCCCTGACTGTTCATATACAAACTTCCTTGCGAGAAAGATGTAACACGGCATATTGTATGATAATAATGTTCACAGCCACCTAATACACCTGTTTCAATAGTTCCGTGTACATATTGTACAATAATGGATGATTTCGAAGCTATGTTAACTAGGAGACGTGATTTTGTCCTCATTGAACTCGTTAACTCTGTTGTAGCTGAGGATGAGGAAGAAGATGTGGACACCGACTTCTACCATCCATCAACTTACATGGTATCTACTCAGTTCTAACATTACTCTAGAATACTGCTAGGCATAGTATTAAATGGTATATACTCAGTTCTAACATTACTCTAGAGTACTGCTAGATATAGTATTAAATGATATATACTCAGTTCTAACATTACTCTAGAATACTGCTAGGCATAGTATTAAATGGTATATACTCAGTTCTAACATTACTCTAGAATACTGCTAGGCATAGTATTAAATGATATATACTCAGTTCTAACATTACTCTAGAATACTGCTAGGTATAGTATTACATGGTATATACTCAGTTCTAACATTACTCTAGAATACTGCTAGGCATAGTATTAAATGGTATTACTCAGTTCTAACATTACTCTAGAATACTGCTAGGTATAGTATTACATGGTATCTACTCAGCTCTAACATTACTCTAGAATAGGGTTAGATAATTATACATTGTAGTATTACATGGCATTTACTAATACAGTTTATTATGAAGATATATCACCACTGTCGATACCGATGGACTGGCTGATCGCTATCCCTGTACTGTAGATGTTATGCTCGTACTCTGTAAGAAGCAAATGATTATGATTGCAGGCAGATTCGCACGGATCACATGGTGAAGACGATACGTCTCTCAATCTAAGTGGAATGCCAGACGAGTTACGTATGGATGAAAGTCACGATATCCATACGCTAAGTTCTGTAAGAGCTGCTAACAGGGTGAGTAGATGAGGAGCGATTTGGGTTGCTTGAGCTTCGTACTTAAATTCAGGACTTACGGTTTTAGCCTGACAAAGTGTCCTTTGCCTCAAGGATTCACTTCTTATTATTTATATTATTTCAGGGATTTACTGGTGACTAGCTAACAGCACTCAACATGTTTATGCTTTAACTTTTATATCCTACATGTACATATCAAATACATGTACGTTATATGTGTTCTCTTTATGAATCTAATGGTATGTATTTTAGTCATGTACATTGTATGTAATTCCTTTCTTCACAAAAATATTTTAATCCGTGCAGATGATGTCATCGGCTGATTCCAAGCATCTACAAAGTGAATCAAGCAAAGATGAGCAAATGGAGTTACCCCCACCACCTCCACCGCCAGCTGAATTTGAAGCTAGTGCAGCATCTTATAGTAAGATTTTAAATGTATTTTTTCATCTTTTTATTGTAAAAATTGCTAGACTAACTGCATTAAATAGTAATTAATTTAAGGTAGCAATGAGTTGACGTTTTACCTTCTGAACAATTTGTTTGCTAGCAATGTCAAACGAAAGTTGAATCTGAATCTGAACCATATTGAATAAATTGAAAAATTTAGATGACAGAATATTGCACTAAATTCAATATCTCTAAAATAATTGAAAATTAATAATGTATTTCGTTGGCCTTTTATTCTGTGCTCATATTGTACGTAGGCAGCTACTGAATTATGTAAGGGTAATGTTACCTGTATTATATTACAACATTGGTGAATCACTCACCAGATAGACACATGTGTAGAAGAAGGCGGTCTCCGGTCGCTCTCTCACTTATATACCAATTCAGTGTCCCTACGTGGTCACGTGATTCCAAGACTTCTTATGTCCTGTAGCGGTGTCCTAGTCCGTAGCCCTGTAGACACCATTAAGCATGGGGCAGAACCGGATATCATTATATAACAAAAATGTACTGCATATATTGTCACAGGAGCTTCAGTGGATAGCAATCCTTATGAAGATATAGCCTCTCTCAAACGTAAAGTCATTCCACCTACATCTATTTCTATGGACCAAACCAGTGACAGTGAATGGCCACCAAGAGGGGAGGCAACTCCTAGAGATTCCAAGCACAGTATTGATCCCACATATGCAGTTATAGATAGAAATAGACCACCGCCCCCAACTACATTCCCACCACCCTTGGCACAGTCCAGTGATATAGAGAGTAAGTCTACATAGTTTCACTTTATGCAGTATATACTGGTTCATCTCAGTAACTATTAAAAGTCATCAGTATGACTCAGTGCTGCCGGCTAAACGGGGCACCTGCTGATGGATATGGAAATATGAAATTTACTAGATTTATCCATACTAATGAATATACAGCAGTATATTACGTATTATATTGTGATCTCCCTTCGCACATGCTCAGTATATAATGTAGTATGTGCTCAAGTCATGCCCCCAAAAATTATTTACGCGCACATCTGATACTAAATAGTTAATTCACATGTGATATGCAGGTATTGTGTAGGTATGCATTTGTAAGTGTGTACAATTTATACATACAAGTAGTTGCAGTGCCTGGCAATGATAGAAAATGAATTTACAGTAGTTTGATGCCCTAGTAAATATTGTAGGTGAACCATCGTCTAGCAGTAGTTCCCAACAGAGAAGACATGGCGGAGGAGGGGGCGGTTACATAGGCTCCTCATTACTAGGTAGAACTGTGATGATTGTTGGTGTATTATCTATCATAGCCCAATGTGTCTACACAATGTGCCACGATGACCTTAGCGTAGAAGTGATGATATTCCTACCTAAGGGCACCAAAATCAGTAAGTTGATCAACTACCGACTATATATTTGTATTTTATATCTTAGCTACTCTCATTCATTTACACATCAGACCTTGGAAGTGGAAGGCTACCTGAGTGGCAGTTTGATTGTTTATCCATTCTCCAAACTCATAAATAAATAGTGATATGAACACATCTCATACCTGCGAATAAAGTTTTTTTCTAGTCAAAATCCCTGTGCTATTTCAATGAAAGTTTAGTAGCTCCTCCTCCAACTACATGAAATTCTCCCACAGATGGTAGTTATATTATACTTGTTTTATAGGCAGCATACACCTGTACTCTAACAAAGATAAACCATCAGTATTCCAACCAACTGACTGGTATCTAGCAAACATGGCAAAGTTTAGAACGTTTGGTAAGTTTACATGGCTGTATAACATTGTTATTATATTACATAACTACATGATTGCTCGAGTAAGACTTCATGTGTAGACAATTTTTATATGTTGTAATTTCCGTAACACAACAAGTAATCGAAACATGCCCCATTACTTCACAGAATTTAATTTTTTTCGTTCTACTCTCATTTAATAGAAAAATATTAAGCATTAAAGAAAGTTATTAAAGCAACAGTTATTATTATTACAGTAATAAACATTACTGTAACAATAACGGTTGCTTTAATAACTTTCTTTGCATCATATTAAACAAGTGGAGCTACAATTATATGCAGGTACCAATAAACATCTCCTTGGCTTGGTACAGTATGATTTGTTACTTAGCACTGTGCTATGTTGTTGCTGTGGAATTCACGTGATATAAATAACAGCCAGCATTCTCTTGCCTTGTAGACATTGATGATGTGGGAACACTGGATGAATATAAGCCATGCTACCCACAGACAGTATGCCCGACAGCTCCCAATCAGACGTACCTTGGCTGTGACTGGAAGACCCAGAGATGTGTTTGTAAAAGAGGATGGACTTTAAACAACAAGCAAGTCTGTGTGGGTAAGAGTCCATATAGGCCTTGAACTTCAACATAGAGCCACGACATGTGCGAGGGCATTCTGATGTGTCAGATAGAGTGTGGACAGTAGGCGGTTTCTATGTATATCAACTATGTCCGTATATTGGCAGAATGTTATTTTCAAATTTGGGTGAATGTCTTGGCTTGCATTCTTCCCTGTATGTCCAATGATGTCCTATTATGTGTGTGTGTGGAAGATCTCGGCAGACAACATTGAGTTCGCTCTCTAGACATCTTTCACTCATCAAATTTCATAGCGTCAAAATGTGATTTATAACTCTACGTAACTACTTACTTGGCTAACATCCCCAACCCTTTGTCTGTCATCTTGTTGCAGATGTTGATGAGTGTGAGCTAGGTCGATGTCCTGCTAACATGCAATGCACTAACCTCCCAGGGTCCTACTCCTGCATATGTAATGACGGACATTTTTGGAATGGAGATCACTGTCAGAGTATGTCACAAATTATGCCTTAGCACTAAATATGCTGCATATTTGTCTAGCTTCTCATTTTTAAACTTAGCATATTTTTAGTGAATGATGTTTAAAAGAGGTGACAATTCCCAAGTAATAGCATTGGACCTGCAGCTGTAAACTGCACTGGAATATTTTGCTAAAACTCTACCCTAAATGTTGTTTCTTTACATAGCTTCTAGCATCATATCGACCTTTAGATCAATAATAGGCTATTTTTAGTACTTGCCTTTAGTGTTAGCTCTTACTAGTCCATTAAATAGGAATTTCCTTTACTAACCAACTACTCTTACTACCTTTTACAAAAAAGAGCTTCCATGGCTTGTCTCCATTTGTAACAATGCGTGTTAGATCAGTTTGTTTATATCTTACGGGACTCTGGACATCATTGTTAGTCAAAAGATTAATGACTATGGTACCATATGCAGCGCTTTATATACCAAATGGTCAGCTTTGGAAACTGAGTTCTGTTTGTCTGTAGAAGACATACTTGCCAATAGCATAACTCAACTGGCCTTTCCAGAGCTAGACTAACACAAGTAGACGACATTCTTATTCTACTGTATGTTATTTTCCACACTGTACTGTGCTATGTCACGGCACTGCACGACTTGAAATTACTTCGTGTGCATAAGTTCACAGTAAAGCACATCATACAGTACAGTATCGTGACATAAACAGTAGTTGTGTATATGTATAGGCGTTCAAACAATTTGCTAATACTTCCAGCTTGTACAGTAGGATGCTCCGAGGGATTCTTTCAGATATCTCCTTGCAATTCAACAGCAGACGTAGCTTGCCAGCGTATGTTGCTATTAGTTCTTCTACTTTACCATTAGTAGCAGTGTAGACTCTAGATAGGCTTGTAGTTATTCCCTCTTGCTATTGCAGTTGTGTTTTAGGAGCCAATAATTTCTAAATAATTTATATTATTTTCATGTAATTCCCATAATTATTCTACTTTGTTCTACAGCAGTTATTAACCTAATTTTCATCAACTGCAATCATTTACATTGATATTATCACTGAATGATTAGTTTGGTAATTGAAAAACAACCTTTACAATAACTAAATGGACTTCAACGCATTGAAAATTTTTATGGAATCAGCTAATTAATCCATTTTCACAGTAATTTTTGTTGTTTGACCACAGAACTCCTCTTCATGTAATGTGCATTAATATTCAAAAATATAAATTATCTTCCGAAGTTACATATAATTACAAGTCCTAGATATACATGTAAATGTTTTACTTCATCTCCTAATAGGTCTTATTATTATATTTAGTGTACAAGTATTTACATTACTTGCATGTACTCACATGTTCTTACATTAAAACATTACTTACATGTTCTTACATGAGCTCACATGTACTTACATGTACTTACATGTACTTACATGTTCTTACATGAGCTCACATGAGCTCACATGTACTTACATGTACTTACATGTACTTACATGTTCTTACATGAGCTCACAATGTACTTACATGTACTTACATGTACTTACATGTTCTTACATGAGCTCACATGTACTTACATGTACTTACATGTAAGTACATATACTTACATGTAAGTACATGTACTTACATGAGCTCACATGTACTTACATGTACTTACATGTTCTCACATGAGCTCACATGTACTTACATGTACTTACATGTTCTTACATGAGCTCACATGTTCTCACATGAGCTCACATGTACTTACATTAAAACATTACTTACATGTTCTTACATGAGCTCACATGTACTTACATGTACTTACACGTACTTACATGTTCTTACATGAGCTCACATGAGCTCACATGTACTTACATGTACTTACATGTAAGTACATGTGAGTACATGTAAGTACATGTAAGTACATGTAAGTACATGTAAGTACATGTACTTACATATACTTACATGTTCTTACATGAGCTTACATGTACTTACATGTACTTACATGTACTCACATGTACTTACATGTACTTACATGTACTCACATGTACTTACATGTACATGTGAGTACATGTAAGTACATGTAAGTACATGTAAGTACATGTAAGTACATGTAAGTACATGTACTTACATATACTTACATGTTCTTACATGAGCTTACATGTACTTACATGTACATGTAAGTACATGTGAGTACATGTAAGTACATGTACTTACACGTACTTACATGTACTTACACATACAATACTATGATGTAACCCCAATCCCATTAATAGTACAACTAGTTATCTTACTATAATATTTTGGTGATCTGAATCTGCTATCCTGTTAATTCATCGTGATGGAATTTTCTAGGGTGCTCAAAGTGTCTGGCTGGTACATTTACATACCAACCATGTAACGGGATAGACGATACGCAGTGCATGGGTAAGAAAATGGTACTTCTTATCTGTACAATTTACTCTCCATGTAGGTAAAAGGAAAGAGTAGGGCAGCTGTGTGAACAAATAATTATGCTCACACGGTATTTTAATAACTTGTTTTTGTGAGAAAATCAAGAAGTAACAATAATATTACTCGATTGACTTGCCTTCCAAATTAATCTTTAATAAAGGTATTATTATTTTATATTATTTAATATGTTGTAAATAAGTAAACAACATCGTTTTTAATATTGCACAATCTGCAGACGTGTTTAGTTGTAAAATTCGATAATGTTGACACACTAACAATATTAGAATATTTCTCTTGCATATAAATCAGTTTGATTCTCAATGTTGTATTTGTACAATACATACTAACATTGAAGATGATGTGTATGTGGACTGTAATACTTTTCTATTAACCACCAAGTAAAGTATAGAGTTTGTAGTAAAGCACTCGTATGTAGTTTAGCCATCTTATGTCACGTCACATGTCACGTCACATGTCACATCACATGTCACATCACATGTCACGTCATATGTTACGTCACATTTCACGCCACATGTCACGTATCTAGTATTATTATTTAACTCCTTGTTTTATTTCTATCTTTCAAACAATTTTCAGAAGTGGCCCAGCCATATTTACAGTACCCTAATGCTACTGTAATTGAGTGTAAGTACACTGTGATGTCAAATATTGCATGTATGCTGCATGTCTACTACTGTGCTATATTTAACCGCTGGCAGCAGTATGCAATGCTCGGTGGTATCATAGCCTTATACTAAATTTGCGAAGATCCTTGAAAAACAATGCTCGACTTTCATTGCATGTCCTCTGTATTGGTGCAATTGTAATTGGTACATTAAAATTTCCTAATTACACGTACAAGGGTAACAGAAAAAGGAAGTTGAAAGATTTGCATACTGCTGCTTCTAAACAATGCCTTGCATGTATTGCTAAGCACAATAACTGTGTACTATGTTCCATAGAAGCTATTTCCTGTTAAAATGTAGAGCCTAAAGTGTGATACAATTTCAGTAGCAAGTGTTTGTGTGACCATTAGCTGGTTCATATAATATAACATAACAAATTTCAACTAGTCTTTATTTAACTAACTACAGCTACATGTATATCTACATGTAGTTGCGATTATTTTAGAGTCGTATGAATTTTTAAATAATGGGTCAAAACAGTATTCTTAATATCCTAAGGTAACATCGTGTAATATGTTACAATTATTATTATAATGATAGTTATAATAATCTATTTGATGTATATGGATAAATATTAGGCAGTAGTACATGCATAATGTAGTGAGCGCTAAATAATGTGGTAGAACAATGTAAATCTGTTTCACAAGCACGCCTTGCCTTCTAACGAACGCTGCCTCAAAAACTCATTCACTCCTCACCTACCTCTAGAACACCATGTTGTCATAGCCTATGGTTTACTTCATTTATCAATAACTTCCATCAAATAAGTTTACAACACAGGCTATAAGATTTCCATTTCACTTCCTGTTCCTCCAAATGTAATACTACCTATGAACAGTATGCAGGGCCAATAGGAAACGTTACCAGATTTACAATTATTTTATCAGCTCATTATTTCATATTATTTTATATATAGGTAAAGGTGTAATCTTTATTTCAAGGTGACACAATATAATGGTAGTGTGTTCAACAAATTATAATTATGAGTAATAATTGGCCGTTCTAAAAAACTTACACACTATGTACATGTACATGTAGTTGTATTGTTTGACTATTGCTCAGTTTTTCAGAGTGACATTTTTTGTAAAATATATACTAGTGCCTACATGTAGGCATGCACTTTCAACTATGTTATAGTTAGCATGAATTCATATTTGTCTTGTCTACTACGTGTATAATTCTTTTTAGCCAATCAAGTTGCAATCAAGACCTCACCCAACGTCTTCATAGAGGAATTACACAAAACAAAAAACGAAAAGCGGACGGTGTTTGTGACGGCTAACTCCCAACAGAACAACTTTCAGTTGAATCGAGACTCCGGCATCAGAATATTTGTGCATGTCAGCAGTGAGTCAATGTATAACATATCACAGGACTTCATTGTTCAAACTGTGTTTGCTGAGACTTTATGCAGAATCTGTGGGATGAGCTAGTTTGACATAGTTTGGGGTCTCGGCCAGTTCGCAGCCTGATCATACAAACACCGATGATATGTGCAACAAATACATACATGTACAAGTCTGATTGACTTCAGATCTTAAAACTGCATACAGAAATTGAGGTTGGAGCGTTACCATGGACTTCTGTAAAATTGCTAAATTCAATCAGTGTAAAGACTGCTTAATCAAATCATACTCTGTTTTGACATCCATGAAAGAGTTTTCAATGTTTATTTTTAGATTATTCCATCATACCGGAGTTCACTGATGCAGAACACGAGAATGACAATGCATTTGTACAAAGTGTGCTCCCGCAAAAGAAATCACAGCTCAACAAAGTCATTTACAACTACTGCAGGTAACAAAATGTAATCTACATGTGCTGTAATATATTGCCAAATACCTAGTTGCTTACCATCATTTACGAATCGGGATTTTTTATAATGTTGTGCAACTAAACTGATTGTCAAAGTTATCTACCTTCAGGAGTCCAATCCCAGACTATTATACCTTGACTATGAATAAGTACAAGGGGAGGACAACTGTAATCCAGGATATAGTATGTAATAGCACCTTGATGAACTGTCCGCCCAGATTCTCCGATGGCCAGATCTATAGATTCCGCACCTACAATACTCAATGCCCTAAAACGGTAAGCGCCCTACATGAAATCCTTGCAACATCATCGCTTTATGTAGAAGTTTTGTTATATAAGAGTAAGTTATAATCACTTTTTTCTAATATTATTTGAATAACTTATTTCCACTCTTATTAGTTTCTGTAACATTGTACTAGTCAGCTCTGGCTTTGAACCCTGAAACTAATTACAGCATTATGTAGTAATGACCTTTCTAACACAGTCATATTCTCTGACTGACCATGTACATGTAGTTGGTTGCCAGGCAACATTTCTTCTCATTTCTAACTAACTAGTATGAAGTTTAGGCTAAGTTAGCAATATCCATTGTGTACAACATGTCTGCAACCAATAGTGACAGACCTCGGAAGGATTTTCATTGCTGTCTAATGCCACATTCCAGCTGGTCTATTGCGTTTTCCGCTGGAGAAATTTGACAGTACATGTAGAGATGTTTGGAGTGCAAAGCTTGCCAAATAAGTCAAATCGTAATTTTAGAATCTATACACTGCGGTGTCTTAGAAAAGCTGTAACGAAGTGCATCGGAGACAATATCTGGTAGAATTTTTTTAGATTACATTGGAATAGATAATCTTCATACATGAGCAAATATCCTGAACATCAGGCCTACGACTCTAAACCAATCACTAAGTAAAGAACTAAACTCTACTTTCCGTTTGATTTAGACTAGCAATCTTGGTGCTCAAGCTAGAGAGCAAAGAGCAAGGCACTGACATAGCTCTTCTTTACTTTCATCTTTTCATAGCTCTCAACTCGCAGCCCTAAATAATGGAGTTATGAGACCATGCTCATAGCCTACATCGTACATATTACAGCATAGTCTGCAATCTGCATATCGTAGTATATCCATGCAAATAGATAAAAATTATCATTGCAATGTTTACATTTATAAACATGAATTTTTACAAGTCTAAAACGTGAGCGCTGTCAAATTCCAAGCAGTATGACTACTAGTGCTTGAAAATTTGACAGTGCTCAGTTTTTGATCAAAACCGCTCTTTTACAGTAACTAAGTGAGCTACAAAGTCTTCAGATCTACATGTACATGTATTATTATACTATAGTAGTGAAAGTTAGGCTCCCCATAACTATTCACTGGATTGTTGCACATTATAATAATAATTGCCTGGAATCCCTTGGAATCCCTTCAGTTTTAGTTTAAGTCAACTCCTCTTGTAGCATAGTTACACTGAATAAATTTCTGTGTGATTGTAATTTACCCCAACACCTGTCACTAAAGCACTGAGTTTGGTTTCACATATAATGCTGACCAGTTGTGTGGTGATGTCCGCTAAGTAACTAAATTGTTATGAAAACCGTTTAATAGCTGATAGCGGTTAATCCAACCAATGTTATATGTTTGTTGCAGTCTCCAGAATATGATTCAGTAAGAAACAAAATGTCCTCTCTTCATTGTTAGACCAATTGGAGTTTGTTGCGTGTTGGTTTAGGGCGTATTTAGCTTGTCTAGTGACTGAACAAAATTATCCTGAAAAGAGTAAATAAATACTTAACAATGATATAATCAAAAATAATTGATAAATTTTTATCTGCTTAAAAGTAACGATTCCATCATTGGCTAAATACACCCTAACTGTTGTGACGGTTTAATATACTTGTTTTGCCCTCGTGTTTGGGAGAGTGGAGCACTACACAATGGTTGTTCATTACTAACTATCGGGTGTGATGTGTGTATGCATCAGCATTGGCTTTGCAAGTGTAACGGGTGGACGACTACCTCTTCAGGAAATAGATTCTGATTCCTCATTCTCCATTTTGTATCATGAACTGACAAAATTAATATTATTTTCCACACTCTATCTATCATGGTAATTAGTTTTTAGGTTATAGCTGAAACACACCATTTGCAGTATTTTGGGCAACATTGTAGCTTGATCGATAAAAAATTTAAATGAATTTATTTAATTTTGATCTACATGTAGTATCAACAAAATGTTGATGATACAACTAGTACCCCTCAGCTTCATATAGAACTTACTGAAATATGGGAGCTTAAGCTAAGTTCAAAAACATTGTTGATACTAATAGCCTGAGTAACTTAATGTACTAACTATTGCTAGTCGCTTACCTTAACCTTCACTGTAGTACACTGGCAGTATTAACTTATAGCCCTATTCTCTTAGATATTATAGTATGCGTAGTGTATAGTATGCATGTAATTTACTAGCCGCTAGACTTTCTCTATGCTTCATTTGCTACTCTCTGCAAAACCATTGTATTTCTGACATTGTCAAAGTACTTTCCTCTAGACCTCCTTGTCTAGAAAGATGGAAATTAAATAAAACATCAATTTACTTTGAAAATTGTTTTTGGTTAATGCATGATTTGTTTTCTACATGTTTTCATTGTCATAATTTTTGTGTTAGAAACTTGATTTAACCTACACAATAGCTACATTCTGTACCTTGCAAACTAGTGTTGTTTATATCTTGTTAAGAACCATGCCTATGGAATTATCCCCCATGTTTATAGACTGTAGAACTAACCGAAGTACATAACGAGGGTAACAGTGTAGCCTGTAACGAGAGAACACCTTTGCTGTCGGATATATTTAACGAGACAATGAGTAGAGACAGCCCACGCACTTTCCCGTCTCTCTCCTGTAAACAGTCTATTTATAAGTGCAAAGACTGCATCAGCAACAACAAATGCGGAGGTGAGTAACTCCATCAAGCATAAACTTTCCTTTTCATGAAAGGAATATATTTTAACGGAAATGATTAGACAGTGTATCTGTTGGATATAACAAGGACATAGATGACTCATCTTTACCCAAGTAGCTCGGCTACATCTCATTTTTGCTCAGAGTTGTAGCCTCAGATGTGCAGCTGCAGCGGCAGGGGGGGGGGGTGTAGTGGTGGGTTCCGTAGGTATGATGGAAGGAGGGGGTAATCAAATAAAAGTATTTGGCCTCATGTCGTTTATAGCTTTTCAACTCCAAACTTTGCTTGGCACATTTAAAGTTCAGACTTGAAGTACTTTGATATCATTCTGCTTATTAAACCACATACATGTACAATGAAAATATGTACACATAATATGTGTACATACAATGTATTATGTTACCAAGACAAAATTTAGTTAGTTTTTCTGGTTGTCAATAGATAGCCAGGCACAGAGCCAGGCCAGGCCAGGCTTATTCTGCCAGTAGTTAAGTTCCTAAATGTCCATGTCAGGAGTACGTCTTGTCTTGATAAAAAACTAAACCGAAATAGACTAGCCTGCTTCCGTGGTCTAATATCCGCTTTGTGGTATGGAAACCAATGGAATAACACTATCTGCTGTACTAATACCAACCATTGTATTGCTCTCCAAGGAGGATATAGGTGGCTGGGGTCGGACACCCCTGAAACATTCTTTGTACTTCAAGGTAATACTCTAGATTCTGGTTGTTCTCAGTTGGTAGTGGTGTCTGTGCAGTGTTGATGACTTCTGAACTGATTCTAGTAGCATGTTGTAAACTCTATTCTAACCTTATGTTGGATTCTAGACCACTTCTGGTATTACATGTAGCCAGGGCTTTAACAACCAAGGGAGCAAGGAGGGCATTTACCACCCTCAAATTTTGGTTTAGCAAAGCACTTTTACTACTCAAGCCTAAGTTTTAAGGAACAATTTTAAATCAAATATTCCCGAAAACTTTTGCTTTTCACTAACATTCAAGGGTCTCCAATCTGATTTCGCTTTGCACAAAATTGCTTCTGAGACATCAGCTACTAGGATGCTTCTACATAACCTGCTTAGGTGGTCTTTTGGATCTCTAATGTTGGCTAGTTTGTCCTCTCAACCAAAAATAGTTGTTACAGCTCTGCATGTACCTATAAGTGATTGTGGTCGCTAGTGAGGTAAATCACAAATGAGATTTACATGTTGATTTATATTCCCGTGTTTGCTATGCTCATAGAGGTGTGTCTCGTATAATAGAAATAGCTGCTATCATAGTCTTTGACTAGTACTACATGTATTAACACTAGCAGTCAACCTTTCATCTACTTTTTCTAGAATAGCCTGTAATATGTAGAATACCATAATGGTAGTAGGGGTTGTAACCACTTTGTAACCACTTTTCTCTCCAGTAACTAGTTCACTACTAAACTTATCTCTCTAACCAATTACATTCACATACAACAAGATTTGAATGGTTCTATTTCAGAATTAGGAGTGAATGAGTCATGCTGTGCAGTTTCCTGTCATGCCCAGAGAGAGTGCAAAGTTGCCACCAGCGATGAATGCTCTTCAGCACCAATAGAATGTGCTACAGGTATGTGTAATACTTGTACACTTATTATAGTCAGGGCTCCCCCAAATAATCAATATATCAGTGATGGGAAATAGAACTTTGGCAGTCTTACATTCTATACTAATTCCAATAGTGTTCATAACCCGGGTGACATATAGATGTATATGTGGTTTATTAGCATTCTCCTTTCTTACTGCACCTTCTACAAAGCGAGTCACTACAAAACTGATACATTACACGGACACTTCTCTTAGGGCTGCTTTTGGTTGCAATTTCACATCAGTTGAAAAGTCTTACTGGAATAAACGTATAGATGCATCACATGTAGTATATGATAGTGTCTATGATATTTGTTAATTTTTAATATCGTCTATGCAAAGTGGTTCGCAAGTTTTATTCACAAATTTATTGCATAAAACAGATCACTGTTGGCTCTATGAGTTTTTACTTCAATTATGATCTGCCAATGCATGGTATGAGACAATGATGTGTCATCAATTGAAGACATCAATAGAAGAGACTCTACTTAGTGGCTTTATACTGATATTGGTAGATGTCATTCGTTGCCCTACAATCTACTGTAGGTTTTCCACCTTATAGTTGGCTACATCTCACTTGTACATACTACATGCATGAATGAGATTGCATGAAATTAAATTATTTATCTGTTATGCATGCACACGTTGTGCAGGAGGTAATATTTTCTATGATGCACCAATAATTATATTATATTCACTCTTGAGGTATGAGTCATTCTTTACTACCATAAGATCCTGGCAAGAGGCATCAATTTTACTGCGCATGGGTAGACGGCTGTTTTTATATACCCCTACCCCGCCCAGAGCCTAGTTAAAACAGAAAATTGGCAAATCAAGTGCTTACAGATGATCTTCATTCCGATGCACCTCTTGTCAGGGCTCTAGAGCCTTCGGGTTTTCGAACTTTCAGGTGGAGCTGTCAACCCACCCACTTTCTATTAACTACAAGTTATGAATCTCAGAGTATTTTTAAGTTGCACCCTTTCTAGATAACAATCATATTCATTTAAGTTTTTCTAGAACTTCTTTGAGCGTCTTCTTAGATTTATTACCAGGTTGTGAATTCACTAAACTATTCTGCTGCACAAATTATAATTTAGCTGCCCGAATAATGTTTTACATTTGTAGACTATACACTTAAAGCCTTAGCATGGCCTATCAGGTTTTAGAAATAGCAATAGCAAGTATTTTGAGCTAATTTTCTCAGCTAGCTAACCAGGTTTGCCTAATATCCATTCAACAAGTAGCAGACGTCAAAGTATCAAATTATTTATTGGACTCATGCTCGCCTAACAACAATAACAATATCAGCTGTAATAGGGGGCCGCAAATACTTTATGCACACGAATTTATAGGGCCAGTAATTTACATAAGTGTTCAGTTGAATTGTATCTTCAACCAGTCAGAAAGCTAGAAAGAATGCAGTTTGTACTCTATATCATTGATTATCATGTCCCTACATCACAATGTCAACAGTAAAGTGTAAGCCAATTTGTATAAAATTGGTACCAGATTCCATTCTCCTTCTCTCCATATGTCGTCTGCAGATCCTATGCCTACTATATACATAATGGAAAAAACTTCCTTTTAATTCTCCTTCCAGGCGATACGGTGCAGTTTCTTGTACAACCAGTTTTTGAAGACCTCAGTAAACAGTTCCTATGCCACCTGGAAAGAAGGAAACCCACATCTGTGTTTAGACTGAGCTACCACATTGTGGTACCCACTCCAGATGGGTAAGTTAGCCTAAGACTACAATCTGCAGTATTTCAAACTCCGTGTGCGATATTAGTTATGAGGTGGTATGTTAATTAAGTACATATGCTTCTAACGAAAAACACAAAAAGACTTTTTTTACCAACAATGTGTTTGTGAAAATGTAAGGGCAGCTACAAATAGATGAAATGAAGTTAAAAACTAAAATACTTGATATACATGTGATTATTAGTGATAATAATATACAGTATAGGATTTATTGTCTCAATGCAGCTCCATAATTAATAACAGAGGGCTTCCAACAACCAGAAGGAGAACCAAGTATGGCTAGTAGCACCGCTTCTAGTACATCTAGAGAATCCTGCTTACATAGTTTTACTTTGTAAATTCGGCATATTATTGCGCTATTGCTAACCAAATATTCCACTGTTATGTGAATAGGCTAAGGTACTACTGTTAGCTACGGTACTTCTAGTCTAGACACCCATAGTAGTAATAGAATGACTCCTAGTAGTTAGCCTGAACTCCAACCGCCCTAAGAGCGAAGACCTGTGCAGCACACAATCCTGTTTAGAAATCTTGGAAGCCATACTTCCTGTCAAGTACGATGTAAAAGTACACGACTTACTGTGAATGGGTTTAAAATTGAATCTTATAAGGCAAATACATGTCTGACAGCACTAAACGGCAAAAAGTAACATTTCCAAAAAACCGAGTTGCATGTAGTTATATCCTTATGCATGTATATGTACTATTGTAACATATGCATGTATGTAGCTTATGGTTTGATAGATATTATCTCAACAGCTATTTTTCTTCTGACCTCTAACACTGTAACATTTACCCTTCTATTGCACATGCAGATGGAATTCGTCAAAACGAATTGCTGATCTACGAACTGGAGGGGAATCTCAGGCCACACAGGTCTCCGATTACCTCACCATCAAATACAACAACCACCTGCGTAATTCAGAAGATGGTGACATGTTGCTCAGAGGTAGGCAGGTTGATTGGTTGGTCAGTTGATTGACCATTTAGTTAGTTGACTGGCTGGTCGATTGGCTGGTCAAGTTGGTAGGTTAGTTGGTCAGCTGGTTAGTTGATTTATTGCATACCACATTCTTCACTGCATAGTTTCTGACATTTGATTAGCCTGTTGAATCTACATGCTCTCACTTTTCAGTCGTTATTCTTCATTATAATTGACCCTCTCCATTTGCTTTAGAGGACGCTAAAAACATAAGCAGTTATTAAGTTCTATTAATATAAAATGATTTTTTTCTCTGCCATCTCCAGGAGACTACAATACATGGAGCCGAGAGTATGACTTCACTCTCCTTGACTTCAAGCCTCGTTCTGAATTCAATAAGACGAAGGTAAAGCCTGTAAAGTATGAGACATCCAGGAACCAAGCAACTATTACATCTAGTATTCAGGTAAACACATAGACATGTATGTAGATTGCTGTGGTGTCGCTGACTAGACCATGTATCTGTGGAGTCAGTAATAAATGACTAAATGCTCATTTCAATGTAGGTTTCAGACTTTTCTGCAAAATTTGCATATTATAATTATTTCCCGTTCAATAGTGTGTGGAATAAGTTGAATAAATACATGCACATGTATATTAGGCACTAGATGCATGAAATTTCACATGGGTTTGCCGTCACTAATAAATATCAACTATGGTTACTAGCCTGATGCAGCGGATAAATTCAATATTCAAAGCTTTTTTGTATAATGTCAAGCGTGGCAATGAATTTACGTTTAGTACCACATGTAAAATGCACATATATTGTACTGCCCCGTTGATACAATCAAGTATCATACATTGTACATGCACAGCGTGGATCGAGTACTGTCCAGTCATTGGTTCAGCCAGACATTCTTGCTGATGCCAACTTTCAGGTTTGATCTCTTGTTTACTTTCAATGTTTCTCTTTCACTTTCTCTACGTGTATAATATTGTGCTAGTTAGTACTATTTGATGTATATTTTATTATTTTGCTGATTATAATAATTTAGCAAAAAAATTGCGCTTTTTCCTTACAATGCTACATAAAATATATAATCATTAGCCTAAAACTTTAACTATACAGGCAAAGCAATGTGTAAAAGTTACAAACATAAGTTACAGATTTGGTCCTGTGTGAACAGGACTTTACTATCGGTTCCAACAGTGGTACTTTTAAACTGATTGACCATATTATTATCAGAAATGTTCCCACAATTTAGTTCTGCAGCCATGTGATCATCTACACTAAACTTCAAGTGCCTGCTAACCCTTTTACTGCATACATGTGCATAATTTCATGATAATCCATTCTAACCTTTCCATTACATATCAGTTTGCTCAGTTTATCAATGTAACGTAATTATTTTTGTTTTTCTGAATATTTCATCCAATGTTTTTCGTTATTTGTAGATGTTTGGTGTATAAATAATTTATAATATAGCAGTTCTGCAATGACATTATGCAACATTTGTACAAGTAGATGTCAATATAGCATTGCTGCTAACTGCATAATAGCTGAGAAATCTACAAGTCTATGTAAATAGATGAAGCTGGCACTGAGACAATTTTATTAGTCTCCGCTTTTCAGCTTGGAACAATTTTTACCACGGCTAATAATCTTTTAGTCTTCTTCACTAAACGTAATTTTTGTATCGATCAGCAGGTCACATCTGGCCTGGTGTGTGAATGGCCTGGTGCGTGAATGGCCTGGTTCATGAATGGCCTGGTTTGTGAATGGCCTGGTTCATGGATGGCCTAGTTCATGAATGGCCTGGTTCGTGAATGGCCTGGTTCATGGATGGCCTAGTTCGTGAATGGCCTAGTTTGTGAATGGCCTGGTTCATGAATGGCCTGGTTTGTAAACGGCCTCATAACTGATGTATGAACTATATTTGTTCTGATAATATGCTATAGAATGAAAGACCATTTGAGATCAGTACTTGGAACTTCAACAGCAAACATGGATGTTACGCTGACACTACTAAAATACATGGAAAGCAGCCGATGTACAGTAGTTCCTCGGCACAAAGAGTTCAGGTAGGTGTTATGTAATCCTATACTACTCAAATCTACAAGCTGGTGAATAGATAATAGGAAGAACCATTTCACGTTGAAATTACATACGTTGAAATTACATACGTTGAAATTACATACGTTGAAATTACATACGTTGAAACTACATACGTTGAAACTACATACGTTGAAATTACATACGTTGAAATTACATACGTTGAAATTACATACGTTGAAATTACATACGTTGAAATTACATACGTTGAAATTACATACGTTGAAATTACATACGTTGAAATTACATACGTTGAAATTACATACGTTGAAATTACATACGTTGAAATTACATACGTTGAAATTACATACGTTGAAATTACATACGTTGAAATTACATACGTTGAAATTACATACGTTGAAATTACATACGTTGAAATTACATACGTTGAAATTACATACGTTGAAATTACATACGTTGAAATTACATACGTTGAAATTACATACGTTGAAATTACATACGTTGAAATTACATACGTTGAAATTACATACGTTGAAATTACATACGTTGAAATTACATACGTTGAAATTACATACGTTGAAATTACATACATTTGGACCCTGACTGATCCAGCTAATTTTTTTAGCTTTCTGTCAATTTGCATTTGAGTGACTGTTACTTACATACATAATTAATTAATAAGGAATGAACATTATTTTTTATAATTTTGATGTTTTATGTTTTATCTCATTAGCAAATGTTCGGAGTCTCACAATTTCCTGCAGATGGATTGGGAAACTAATGATAACATTTATTTTCAGGTTTACATGGTTAAAGGAAACAATGGCTTTACTTATGATATTAGCTCACATAATGGTGATCCAGAAATAGATTTCCTAGTACCTGGTGAGTGCAGGAATAGTTGGTGACAGTGTAGATAGAATTTACAGAGCTTACATGCCTTCTGCTTAATTTGTGTATATTAGGATATTTTAAATACAATGCTTCATTAATGGAGATGAATTCCGCATATTGTAGCAGAGAAAGAGAGATGAACAAAGTTTTACAATAAATTCTCTGTTTTCACAACAATCTCATGCTGCTTTAGGAAGGGAAGCTGATTCATCTATATTTTGTTGTATCAGGAAAGGTCAAACCTGACCCGCACATTGTAAATTTTTGTGTTTGCTAAAATAATTTATGATGATACATGTATGTTATATTACTATTCCACCCATCAGCTAATGGTTGATCAGTTAGCATAATACTGTTTTACAGGGAACCAATCAGTGCTCTTCTACTACTTTCCCAACTCTACCCTCAACTATAAGTCTGTATCAGTAAAACTAGTCGACAAGACCGAGCCTTTCTATATTTACTCTATACAAATCTCCGGTCACATGACTTCCTGTAACAGTTACCTCGGCATCAACATTTATGATAAAACAAGTAAGCATCTGTATGTACCATGTTCTCTCTAATTCATTGGCTTCAGAGAGAATATACCAAAACACATGCATGCTGAAGAATGTAGCTCACCTTAAATATTAATTTAAAAAGCTGCCATGTCAATTCCTGTGTATAAATGCTGATGGCTGATAAATAAGTACAGTGGAACTTGCTTAATTCAGCCCCGGATAAGTCAAAAACTTATTTACATGTATGGCTAGTTTATATTTTTGTATGACAACACTGTTTTATCAAACATTCATTCTCATGCGAGTATGTTTTTGCAGCCTTGAAACTGTATATACAAATGTACATGTATTTTGTTATTGTGATTTAGATACTGTGCAAGTTTGTAAGGGTTGTGTGAGTGATTGTGGAATTGTTAATGCTGATCATTAATTATAATGCAACGATTTGTTTTGTAGCTGAATCTACAGTTGCTAGTTATGATACCCTCATTTACTGCTCTAAAGCGAGTAACTCGATGCCCACTTTCCACTTTGATATTAAGATGCCGAATAAAGGGTCAAAGAACAAGCTATTTGCTGTATCTTTGCGAGACTCGCACACCACCGTCTCTTACTATGTCACTACGTACTCCTATAGCTCATCGCTGATGCAGAACAACACTGTTGATCTCTACAACATCTCTGAGTCAACAAATGCCGATCCAACGACATTCTTCGGTATGCTCGCGTGCCTCGCTTTAATTGGTCTAATATTTGGCTGTCTGTACTTCCTCATTTCCTATAAAATAATAACCATAGCAAAGTTCCCCTCATCGACCACAGGATGCAACTATGCCTCTATCCGGCGGAACATCATTATCCTCGTCTATTGCCTGTTTAAGCTAATATACTCGTTGGTATTTTCTCTGACTGTTTTACTGCTATTAGTTAAACTGCTGTGTAGCAAAGACTTAGAGCAGGTCAACGAGATGCCAGCTTATCATATAGAGATAAAGGAATTAGTTCAGCGAAACATTCAGGGTATTACCGATTTCAAACGAGGAGAAATAAAGAGACAATACGAGATGAAAAATGAACGATTGGATGCGTGTGGTGATTACGCACTTCAGAGTGTTCAGGCTATAAAATCGTATGTCTCCCACTATTCTCAAAAGATGAACGACAAGAAAGATGAGATTGAAAACAAGAAATTTGATATTCTGATGTCAGAGATTCAGCAGCACCTGGAAGCTACCAAAGTTTACGTTGATAAGGTATTTTGTACTAATATAATTAATCAATGTTGTCAAATTATTTTAAATGTGGCTCCAGAAAAGCCTGTGAACATTACAAATGTGCATTTTGCATTTGATTGTAGTTATTATTCCTCATATCACCATTTAGGTTTTAAAGAACAGATTTCTGTAGCCTACTATATCAGCAATGGGTATAATCTGAATCATATTATGTACACAGAATGATAGACACAGATAACACTTTTTTTAGAACCAGACAACTTAGTTTCTATGCAAATAATTGTTCGATAACTGTATAAAAGGAAATAATATTTATGTTTAGTCTTCGAAATTGAAGACAGGACGCTTCCAAATCGCAAGACTGATGATACTTAGTTATCGTTGAATGGAGAGCCTTGGGAAAGCCGTTAACTTGTGCAGTACGGAGTCCTTTTTATATTGCAGCACAAGAGGCATGTAGACACACAAATTAGAGACATATTGTCAGACTATAACAGTCTTCTAAAAGAAATGGTGGACAACTCTTGGCTCAACCTTCCATTTCTCAACTATAAGTCTACGGCTGATAGTACTGAACCGAGATATCAGAGAGGTTTGCTGTCAGCAGAATCTGTGAACTTCCTGGCATACCTGGGGGTTGACAGACCTGCTGCTACCCTCAGACAAATTGAGCTGCTAAACCAGTGAGTATGAGGGATGATTGTTAGGTGACGATGCTTTTGGAAGTGGTATGTGTATGTATACATCAAATAGACGTTTTTTTGTAGTATTGAATTGCAGAGATTTTGATAATCACTTTGTTCATTTTGCAAATATTAGTGATAAAAGCAAATTCTGAAGACTGTTGATCAAAGGCCACAGTTTAATATTTAGCCCTTCCATACAGCCTTTAAACAAGGCTTTGATTAGGCCCAGGCCCAATATTACATAACTCAAAGAGAGATTCGGGATTGACCTCTTGCACCTGCCCTAGTCACTACTCCAGCCTTATAGTATGAACCAGAATGGCTACTCGAACCCCATAGTTGACAGCTCATTACAATATAGTCTATTCTTGTTCAAAGAATAGAAGAATTGGTCAGAAAGACAAACTTACATATCCACCCTCCATTTTCTTGTGTTGTGAATTAGATTAAACATAACTCCTAGTGTTTCTATTGGCTATCTATTTATAGACAGCTGGATATAATGTATCAGGGAATGAAGTTTGATATAGACAGGAACCTGGGTCTAGGCATACTTAGAGAACTGGATACGAGTGGACTCTCCACTTTCACTATCAAGAGATATCAAGATAAAATAGAGTAAGTTTATCTTCCTGTTATACTCACCATTCTGATACTATGCTTGCTGTGTAATTAAGGAATTCACATGCTAAAGTTGTGAGCAGTATGTAATAAATTGAACACATATTTGCAAAGCACAAGGTACAAGGTATTTGTTATCATTATTGTCAAGTGAGTAGACATTTAGCAACATCTTGTTGGAGTTGTCATTTCATGCTTCACAAGTGTTACATTATTATGATCATGTGACTAAACATTATTGGACTATGCAGTCTAATTCACATACTGAATAGATGGAGTGTATATATATAGTGCTGTCTAAACCAACGTAAGACTTGAGAATGGTTGCAGGCCGTTATTGACCATGTTATGGCAATAGTCATAACCCATAAGTGTGCATTATTATAAGAAAATATCACAGTATTTAGGCAACATAATCACATGTCTATGTGAATGACTATTTATACGAATTTGAGCCTTCGGTGAGAGCTTATCACTATTCAAAATAAGTTAACAGTATTCGATAGCTCAATTGTGATTGGCTGCCTCTATTTATTTTCAGAGTCCCGGACCCTGCCTTTGCAATCGAGAAAGAGGTCAAGTTCAAAAGCTCAGGGCCAACCACGCTCCTATATATAGTGGTTATAGTCTGTGATGCCTTGCTCTTTATCTACCGTATGTGTAGTCTCAGTCACACTGTCTACAGGTATGTTTAGCTCAAGTCATTCTGCCTGCAGGTAAAGTAAAGTTCAATGATACACATTTCATAGCACTAACATTATTCTCTTACTCTATCGTAATTTACTGCTTTCAACATCAATATGTGCTTCGTTTGGCAAATTGATACATAGAGAAGTGTATTTGCTAAAAATATTATACATGTCTATATGCTATGCATTCGGAAATGAAACTGTTTATATTTATTTTAGTAAAATCCTTTGTACCCATCATGGGTGTAGAAATACATGTAGCTGCTCATGAAAATGTTGACTCTTGCAATTATGTTCTAAACACCTGGTTCTGTTAGCAGGGTCCCATTTGCAAATAGATATTCATAAATATCTATATTATGGAGCAGGTTATGCATTATATATGTATATAGTATCATATCTTCTATTATTTGCTAATAGGCTAAAAAATGGTTTCGCCGAAGAAGTGCAAGAGAGCTCTGACGACAATAAACTGTCATCGAGTGTAAAAAGAGAAAATCTACAGATAGAATTAAGGAATATAAAAAACCAGGTAGGATTACTCCTACAATAGTTACATGTATATGTTACACTCCACATGTACGTGTATAGGATTATGTGTATAATATGAGGTGCACATATGTTATAAAGTAGTGTGCATGTACAAGTATAGGTATAAAATATACATGTGTAGGTATACTTTTGTATACATGTAGGTGAATATGTACATGTACATTATGCAGGTAATGTACATTGTATGTATGCATGATACATTCGCATTTATAACTCAAATTAAAAGCAAGTATGCAATGTATTACTTGATTATTATCCGAGTTTGCACTAGAACTCAATAATGTCTGTCGGTAGATTGTTGGGGAGGAAGAAATGAGCAAGAGTTTACTAGATGAAATGGAGGAGCCAGATGAAAACCTAAATATGAAAAGTGCAGACAACTCCAAACAGCTACAAAAACAAAGAAGTCAATCACAGTCAGAAGGCGGGGTGTCTGCATATTATTCCGATATAGAGCGACAGCCCAGAGCTAAGAACTCTGGTAGTAGGTCTCAATCAGTGAATGACTCGGATATTGAGCAAGTGAGATCGAGTAAGAAGAGATCAGTGGATGAGTCAGAACCTGAACTTCCTCCAATCAGAGGAAGTGAAAGAGGATCGACGAGTAGAGGTACAAGTAGGGCAACTAGTAGAGCAGGAAGCGCAATGTCCGACAAAATTGAGAAACAATGGCCAGGAAGACATGCTTCTCGAGCAGCGAGTGGTGCAGGCTCCGTTTCACATGTGTCTAGGGGAAAAACGCCCTCTGTAGTCAGTGATAAACCAACTAGTTCTGGTTTAACTGAGCACCAAACAACAGTTGAAGATTTTAGTGGGACATCAGAGCATGCACCCTCAACCCATCCGGGTGGATGTGCAGCCAAAAGGCTAAGCAAAATATTACTTAGCAAATATACAACACCCGTAATCCTTTGGTTGGGGAGCCAGGTTTTGGCGATAATAATAATATCTATATTGAACGAGCTGCTTACATATAACAGTATGATACAGCTTACCAACATAGACTCCATGATTTCTCATATCGGAATGTACACGTCTGTTGTGAACTCTTACCTCATTACGCATGCACAACTTATTAGCCAATCAGCACAGGCGACTATGGTAGACGAATTCAATTATCACCTTCATCACATCGCCAAAGTCAAGTCTATTATAGAAACAGATTTGGTAAGTCGATATTGTTTATGAACCTTAATGATCAATTGTGTGCATGAACTAGGTGGCAAATAAAAAGGCATTTGATAGACATGTTCATGTATACCAAACAGTGACACCTCATGTAGCTGTACAATATTACATGTATCAGTGAATATGTTGGTGTCTTAGATAATGTATGTTACTGTACACATTGATTATTACTCGGTTGGTCAAACCTAACAGATACATAGTTACCTGTACAGGTACATAGTTACCTGTACAGGTACATACAGTAGTTACCTGTACAGATACATAGTTACCTGTACAGATACACAGTTACCTGTACAGGTACATAGTTACCTGTACAGGTACATAGTTACCTGTACAGATACATAGTTACCTGTACAGGTACATAGTTACCTGTACAGGTACATAGTTACCTGTACAGGTACATAGTTACCTGTACAGGTACATAGTTACCTGTACAGATACATAGTTACCTGTACAGGTACATAGTTACCTGTACAGGTACATAGTTACCTGTACAGATACACAGTTACCTGTACAGGTACATAGTTACCTGTACAGATACATAGTTACCTGTACAGATACACAGTTACCTGTACAGGTACATAGTTACCTGTACAGATACATAGTTACCTGTACAGGTAACTATCAATGTACCTGTACAGGTACATAGTTACCTGTACAGATACATAGTTACCTGTACAGGTACATAGTTACCTGTACAGATACATAGTTACCTGTACAGGTACATAGTTACCTGTACAGGTAACTATCAATGTACCTGTACAGGTACATAGTTACCTGTACAGATACATAGTTACCTGTACTGGTATATCAACACCTCTCCTTTGTGTGTGTCTTTAAGTGCAAAGGGTCTTGACTGTTAAGCGTTATGTGCACAGTGTATCTGTATGTGCAAGTAAACCTTGAGGTAGTGTGGTGGATTTTGACACTAGCTATGATATTCTACATTTTATAATAATATTATATTACACACATAATTCTGTATGCATATACCTAGTATGCCAATAACCTGTGTCTCCATATTCTACATGTAAATGCATGTGCCAATAATTTGTATCATTATGCTTTTATACTGATACCGGCTTGGAATGTTGTATTAGTCAGCCGGTATCTATTGACCTTTGGTCTTTGCTATGCTATATAAGCAGAGCAGATGTTCTGCTCTGCCTCTTTTGTCACAATAAACAGCACTATACACTTGGACACTTGGCAGGCATTCACTTCACAGATTAATTAGCAGTCAACCGGCATCAAGCTGACACTTGATTGTTTGTGGTTAACATAATACTACATTAGCCGGTACATTGCAGGGCATTAGCCGGTACACAACCGGCTAGCAGGCTAATACTTGGCAGGGAGCCGGCAGGTACAAAGGGACTAGTCAAGCCTGCCTTAAAAGTGGCAAGCTGACTGTACCTTTGTAAGTCGGTATAGCGGTGAAGGTATCCAGGTGGTGCTGCCTTAAAAGTGGCAGCTCACCCGGCATCCTTTACATTGGTGGCAGCAGTGGGATACAGAGAATCCCAATTGCTATACCGACTCAAGGCACACTGAATGGCACAACGCAGGCTGTCTTAAAAGTGACAGCAACGCGGTGTGGCATATAGCGTAGTTCCTGGACACTACTTAGGCTGTCTTAAAAGTGACAGCTGGGTAGGAGGCTCGTACAAGCTGTCTTAAAAGTGACAGTCAAGCGGGTTTGGAACTGAGGACGGGCTCTGTGGGTACAGTGGGCCTATTCAAGGAAGTAATAATAAGGTTACAGCCATAGACAATAAATGGCTAATCGGAGAGCGAGGAGTGCTGACAGAGGAGGTGACCGGCTGGCAGATGTCTTAGAAAGAATATTAGCCGAGCCCAGGCACCCAGCACCAGTCCACCAGTTCAAGGCTCCCCAGTTTGAAGGAAAAGGGGATGTGGAATACTTCATCACTAGGTTTGATGAGGTGACCGAGGCTAATGAATGGGGACCTGCTGCTACACTCTTACATCTCAGAGAGGCCCTAAAGGAAAGTGCCCAGGACTGTGGGAGAGCTGCAGATGTGCAAGCTGTGTACACCGCTCTACGAGCTCAATTTGGACTTTCTCCTAGGGAAGCCAGAACACGGTTGAGCACTCTTCGTAAAGACTATAGAACACCACTACAAGAGCATGCCATGGAAGTGGAGCGGCTGGTTAGTGTAGCATATGGGGAGCTGCCAGATGAGCATCAAGCCCATTTAGCACTAGACACCTTTTGCAGCACTCTGGGTCATGCTGCTCTACAGAGACACCTGTTGGCTGTTCCTACACCTACTCTGGGAGATGCTGTTAGGGCTGGGAATGAGTTTCTACAAGTTCGAACAAGCTATGAGAGAGGGACTGGAGCAGTTGTTCGAAGAGTGGATGACGAGGAAAATGGAGAAGAGGGGGTATCCGGTGCCACCGCGAAGTTGCTAACCACTCTGATGGGGACTATGCAGAGCCTGGTGGAAAAAGTAGAGCAACTGCAACCCAGGTCCAGTGCCCAAGCACCCAGGAGACGAAAAGAGGTTCCGGTTCAGAAGGCAGGTTGTTGGGGATGTGGCAAGGAAGGCCACCTCAGAAGGGACTGCCCTACCAATACTTGGTCCAAGCCCCAAGAAGCTTCTGCTCAGGGAAACGGGCGGAGCCCGCAACAGTAGTGCCTTCTACTGGTTGCATTAGGGCACCTAGACACCAAAAACATAAAGGCAAGACCAAACTAAGCCAGCAGGGAGAGCCGGCTACCCAGACAGCGGAGGGTTGGAGGCATCCTCGACAGACTAGCTCACCACAGGAAGTGGAGACCCCCTCAGGTGCACTGACGAGCAACTACTTCCAACCTCTTATGGTAGAGGATGAAGAACATTATCACCAAGTGCCACACACCCAGGAGCTTCCTGAAAAATGGAAGCCAGCGGTGGGCACACATGGCGGAAGGTCACCATCAAAACAGGCTGTGGTGCCTGCCTTAAAAGTGGCAGGGCACAGTGAGGGGTGTAGAAGGCCGACACCTGCCTTAAAAGCGGCAGGACGGCCTCAAGACGTACTAGGCCACTCCTGTACAGACGAACCGACTTACCTCGGAGACGGGCAACCGTTGGCAGCTAACAGAGTGCCAACTAGGAGTCCCACAGTAGAGGAGTCAGAGGAGACAACAGTACAGGTTTTAAACAAGCCCTATGCAACCAGTTACTTCCTCCCAGGAAGACTGGAGGGTAAGCCAGTGCAGTTTCTGGTGGACACAGGCTGCACGACCAACTTATTATCCAAACAAGTGTTTGACAAGCTTCCAGGTCGGGTGAAAGACAGTCTGGAAGAAAGTGACTCTCACGGTATAATGGCCGATGGTACACAGCTGCCGTTCTATGGTGTGTTGAGGCTGCCACTCAGGATTCGGGACATAAAGACAGAGGAGGTCTTTGCAGTGAGTCGCATCAATGAGGATGCCATATTGGGCATGCCTTTTCTGATGGCGCACAATTGTTCCATGGAGTTCAACCAGCCCATAGTGCAAGTAGACGGAAGAAAGCTGAAGTGTACTGACCGACATGGCCGGCTGCTAATGAGCAGCGTCCAAGTCACAAGAGAGACGGTGATTCCACCCCAGGCTGAGATGGCAGTGCAATGCCGGCTCACCACCAGGAACTATTGTCCGGTTGGACTGATAGAAGGGCAGGCAGGTGGACCGCCCATCGCTACTAGCTTGAACAAGCCCGGGGACCATGGCAAAGTAGTAGCTAGATGTCTGAACTTCACTAGTCAACCTATGATGCTGAAAGCAGGATCGGCCATTGGTACCTTCACAGGAGTGGAGGAGGAGCAAGTAGATGACTCCCAGCCAGTAAGTGACAGTAGTGTGACAGACTTCAAGAACATCCCAGCTGTAGATGGAAAGGTGCCAGAGCACCTTGAGTCGCTGTATGAAACAGCAAAAGGAAACTGCAGTGGACCAGGGCAAGCCTGGAAGTTAGCACGGCTGCTAACTGACTACGGTGCTGTGTTCAGTACCGGGGATGGAGACGTCGGACGAACCACATTGGTGGAGCATAGTATACCGGTGGAGACCGGTACCCGACCCATCCGTCAGCCTCCTCATCGGCTTGGGCCAGAAAAGGAAGCGGAGGCTGAAAGACAAGTACAAGATTTACTTGAGAAGGGATTGATCGAACCTGCTGGAGGTGCCTGGAGCTCCCCGGTAGTCCTAGTGAGGAAGAAAGATGGAAACTGGCGTTTCTGTGTTGACTATAGGAGACTGAATGCCGTTACTGAACAGGATGCCTATCCACTTCCACGGATTGATGACAGCCTGGATGCGCTGTCGGGAAGCAGATATTTCAGCACCCTTGACCTAGTTAGTGGTTATTGGCAAGTCCCGCTAGATGCCGATGCCCAAGAGAAATCTGCCTTTGCCACTCGCTCTGGACTGTGGAAGTGGAAGGTGTTGCCATTTGGGTTGACCTCAGCCCCAGCTACTTTTCAAAGACTCATGGAACGAGTTTTGCATGGGCTGCACTGGAAGAGCTTGTTACTATACCTGGATGACATTATAGTCATAGCTCCGGACTTTGAGACCCACCTTCAACGGCTAGAAGAAGTGTTCAAGCGCCTACAGCAAGCTGGGCTGAAGCTGAAGCCATCCAAGTGTGAGCTACTGCAACCAGAAGTACGATATTTGGGTCATATAGTCAGTGAGAATGGGGTTGCAACCGATCCCGAGAAGGTAGCTGCCGTCCGGGACTGGCCTAGGCCAACTGGAGTCAAAGAATTGCAAGCCTTCCTTGGAACAGTGGGCTATTACAGACAGTATCTCCCCGACTTTGCCACTACAGCTCAACCACTACACAGACTCACCAGCAAAGGGGTAGACTGGACTTGGACTGAACAGGAGCAGATGTCTTTCGAGAAGTTGAAACAGAGGTTGACTTCAGCACCAGTCCTAGGATATCCAGATCCTACTCAGACCTACATCCTGGACACGGATGCCAGTGGAGTTGGAGTGGGTGCTGTCCTGTCCCAGGTATAAAATGGATTGGAGAGAGTCATAGCCTACTATAGCAAAACCCTGGCTCCGCCGGAAAGAAACTATTGTGTAACCAGAAGAGAATTGCTGGCGATTGTGAAGGCAATCAAACACTTTCGCCCATATCTCTATGGTCAGAAGTTCCGGCTACGAACTGATCACGCTTCTCTGCGATGGTTATGTAGACGCAGAGAACCTTCCAACCAGGTTGCCCGCTGGTTGGAAATTCTAGCAGAGTTCCAGTACACTTTAGAGCACAGAGCTGGACCCAAACATGGCAACGCTGATGGACTCAGCAGGCAGGCTTGTGAGAACTGTAGACAATGTGAGCTGATCGAGAGGAGAGATGGCGGACCCACTCGAGAGGAACTCGACAGAGAGGACCTGGAACCTGCCTTAAAAGCGGCAGGGTCCCAACAATCTGTCATATCTGGGTTGGCCTCTGCCTTAAAAGTGGCAGAGGGAGATCCTGACCAGCCAATGTCAAGGTGGGGTTCCACATCATCTTTTGGAGAGATGAAGCACACTGACCATGGGTATCTACCTGCCTTAGAAGAGGCAGAGGAAGTCACTAACCTGTCAGTGAATGCAGACCACTCACCTGATACCGCTGCTAAGATTGTCACCAGGAGTACCCAGTTAGATGCTGAGTTGGTCAAAGAACAGACTACTGGGTCAGGAGCTGTAGCGACTATGTACAGAGCTCTACAAGACAGGTCTGAATTGACAGATGAGCAACTAGAACTTGGAAATGCTGAACTAAAAAGACTACACAGCCAACGAGATTCTTTGAGGATTCGACCTGATGGTGTGTTAGAAGCGAGAGTGGCTCCACAAGGCAAGCCCCGGTGGTGTGCCGTTTGCCCACCAGCGCTCAGGAACAGTGTGATATGGAAGACTCATGCAATGACTCATTCTGGAGTGAACAAGACTCTGTGGCGGCTCCAATTGACATGGTATTGGCCAGGGATGACTACCCACGTCAGAGGCATAGTCAAGAGCTGTGAGGTCTGCCAAGCATCCAAGCATGGTGGAAATAAGGCTCCTGGAGGAAGACGGAGGTTGTATGCTGGCCGCCCATGGCAAAAAGTGGCCGTAGACTTGGTTGGCCCCCTGCCAGAGACATCAAGAGGAAACCGGTGGATCCTGGTTCTGGTTGATCACTTCACAAGGTGGCAGGATGCATTGGCCATTCCTGATGCTACTGCCCCAGTGGTGGCTTCCACACTGGATGAGAGAGTTTTCTGCTATATGGGCTTGCCTGAACAGATCCACACAGACCAAGGGGCTCAGTTTGAGTCTCAGCTAATGACCGAGCTCTGTCAACTTTGGGGGGTGGACAAGACACGTACCACACCATACCACCCAGAAGCCAATGGTATGGTAGAACGCAACAATAGAGGCCTGGGAGACTCACTAAGAGCATTATTGTTGAGGAGAGGACAGGATGAATGGGACATGCTCCTGCCCCAGTTGATGAGAGCCTACCGGGGAACTCCCCACTCCGTCACTGGTGAGACAGCAAATATGTTGATGTTGGGTAGAGAACTACGCTTGCCCGACCAGTTGCAGCACCAACCACCCCCAGAAGACTTCTGCCCTCAGCATGAGTTTGTGGTGTCAATGAGAGAGAGACTGGAACAGGCCCATGAGGCATTAAGGCAGCAGCAAACACAAACTCGACAGGGTGATCAGGAAGAGCCTCCGCTGTTTGCACCAGGGGATTTGGTATGGCTGCAGAACAAAAGAAGACGGCGGGGAGAAAACAGCAAATTGCAACAGAAGTTTGTGGGACCCTACGAGGTGGTGGAAGCCTATAACAACCATACATATAAGATTGAGAGACAAGGGCAATTATCCATACAGAATGAATCTAGACTTAAACTCCACTACCCCTGTCTGGAAGAACTTGGCAAAGCTCCTGCTACTCTGGAGCCACGAAGAAGGCCTAACATGAGAGGCACCCTCCGGCCAAGAAGGGAGGAAGCCAGACCAAGTAACTCAGAATTACTTGTACCCCCAGATATGATACAAAACAGGGAGCCGCATGAGGTTGATACCCCTGCTCCCAATCAGCAGCCAGTAGAAAGAGCTCCACTCACCGAAGTTATACCTGTACCAGGAACAAAGTTATTACCACCCCAACTGGCAGAGATGCCTGAGGAACCCTCGTTGGAGAAACCAGTGGGACCAAGACGGTCAACCCGTCTAGCTGCCAGATGGCCAACTAGATACCAGCCAGAGGAGTATGGTAGCCAACGGGAATGTAGAGTTGAAGGCAGAGGCTGAGTCAGCCTGGCTCAAGGCCCGGGCACAACAAGAAGAGATATTAGTGAGACCCCTGGCCCACTAATGGGAGGGAGTGTGTGGTGGATTTTGACACTAGCTATGATATTCTACATTTTATAATAATATTATATTACACACATAATTCTGTATGCATATACCTAGTATGCCAATAACCTGTGTCTCCATATTCTACATGTAAATGCATGTGCCAATAATTTGTATCATTATGCTTTTATACTGATACCGGCTTGGAATGTTGTATTAGTCAGCCGGTATCTATTGACCTTTGGTCTTTGCTATGCTATATAAGCAGAGCAGATGTTCTGCTCTGCCTCTTTTGTCACAATAAACAGCACTATACACTTGGACACTTGGCAGGCATTCACTTCACAGATTAATTAGCAGTCAACCGGCATCAAGCTGACACTTGATTGTTTGTGGTTAACATAATACTACATTAGCCGGTACATTGCAGGGCATTAGCCGGTACACAACCGGCTAGCAGGCTAATACTTGGCAGGGAGCCGGCAGGTACAAAGGGACTAGTCAAGCCTGCCTTAAAAGTGGCAAGCTGACTGTACCTTTGTAAGTCGGTATAGCGGTGAAGGTATCCAGGTGGTGCTGCCTTAAAAGTGGCAGCTCACCCGGCATCCTTTACAGTAGTAAGAGAAGACAATTCCAACGATTGATCAGTACAAGCTGCCATGAGTAAACAACTTCTATCAACAACTATGTCAGTGACAAATCATGACCTGTATTCTGTATATTACAGAACTGGTCACTCCACGACTACAATAACAAGCTATGTGTTCTTGACAATAAGCTTGTAGAACACTGTACCTTCCACAGACAGCAGCTGAACGTCAGCATCATGCCTTGTCAATCATTCCCAATTGAAGCTATACAGTTCACTGGTAAGCCGCTCTATGCATGGTGCTACTGGTAAAATGCCTCTAATACAGTCTACACTGTAATCCCTTTCTATATATTATATACTAGTCAGCCAAAGTACTATAATAGCATACCATGTAGAATACATATACAATATAAACCGAGATGGCACAGAAGTTTTTCATACCATTATAATTTTACTATAAAATAAATGGAAGCAGATGTTTTGGCCAACTAAAGACAAAGCTATCATCAGAGAAAATAAACCTTTAATCATAAGGAACTCGTGAGTCCTCTATCGAATATTCTGATCTGTTTTTTAAGTATATTTTGGATCTCTATTTAAATAAATTCATTATATTATTTGTATTACAGACAAAGGAGGATTAAATGTGGACATGATATCAACAAGAATACAGGGATTCACCGACTCTATTATATCTCTGATAACCACTTTTATTACGCTGTTGACCTTCTATATTGACGCTGTCGCAATAATACACATCCTCTCACTAGTAATAAACAAAGTACTCCACTACAAGGGATTCATTCACATAATCAAAGTCCAAAGTACAAGGTAACAATATTATACAATGTAACTTGGAAACGTAGAATGTTATTCCTTGTATGTCCAGATCAGATATCTTGGATCTCTACAGAGATAGTATGCTAGGAAATCTCATGAAGATGTGTCAATATTATTATGTTACTTTGGTTGATTTTGCATGTTTATGTAACAAATAATGACTCCTTCAACACTATCTAGCTTCACTCAAATCTGTTTGCAATTTGAATAAGTCGCCCCCTTAGTCCTGTGTAAACATCATACCAAGTGAAATAGCACCAATGGCTTTCAATATTATATGGTCGCCATTTTATGACTGAAGACTTTTACCCTCAGTGCTATTGGCTCTTGCTTACTTGCTAAAATGAACTAATGCCAAGCTGATTGCGACTCATTGTTATCGTTGAATGGAAAAACTTGTTTTGGACGGTGATCTGTTAGTTAACTATGTCTAAACATTATATTGCTTATGGCTGCTCTGCTCATAATCACACATTCTTAACATAGAATTTTCACATGAGGTAGAGGAATTTGAGATAGCCTTGTTTCTTCACCAAATTTTAAACAGAAGAAGTTGTCTTCTCTATATTCTCTGTTAACCCCGAACTCACCTGTTCAATCACAAGAAAGAATCTCAGGGTATCCATATTTCTCCATGGGGATGACTAAATATATACTTGTTCATTTAATTAGAAAAATATGGCGGTTACAATTTAAAATGTTAAAATCGTGGTACAAGATCACATGACCTATAAACTGTTCAAATGTAATATACAATGTAAGTTTGCATTGAGATTTACTTGTATTATATATCTGCAGGCTTCCTGTTCCTACCATAGAGATCAAAGAGAAACAACATCCACCCACTCTCTCCGCCCCATCACTATTAGTTTCTGGTGAATCAGACAGTCAAAATATCAGTGATAATGCTGCAAGTATAGCTATTGGTCAGTCGGGTAGATCTTCACGTCAAGATACTTTAGACTCAGAACACTCCAATTATAATACTCAATCAGCGAGGGTAACAAGTCCCCGTAGTCAAGGAGATGACGAAGATCCTTTGCTAAGTACAATCAAAGCACAGCAAGGTATTCATAGGCAGTTAACTGATGATAATATGTCAGAGACGTCTGCACTATTATCCAATAAAAAAGCTGGTGCACGGGGAGGCAACTCAACAGCAGACCATTCTGAATGTGAGACAGGACTGTAACTATATAATATTATTACTTGATGCGAATAGTTTTCTGATTTGTTGAAATTTTGAGATGTAATTATATGTATATCTGTAGCCAGATTAACATTTTATTTTGTATTATATATTGTTATTTACTATTTTACTATTATTATTGTGCCAATGATCACAATGTTGTCGAAATAATATTCTAAAATTCACATATTCTATTGATGTGCTGGAATCTGTTTTTGTAAATAATGATACTACATGATTGTGCTCCCCAATACATAAGTAGATATTTACAAAATACAATAACATGTTATTTGATTTTTATTTGGTGACTAAAATGTCGTCCCACAATTTTCTCAGTCTCTAACTCTACATGCACATATAAAAATTATTATATACACCTTTTATACGAAAATTATTGAATTAGTATCTTTATGAGGAAGATATTAAATATATATAAAGTCTCAATGATATTATACCAGACTAGTACATATTATAGTAAATTGACATATTATACACATGTTAGAACTAAGACGTGCCCATTGATTTTGGAATGACTTAGTGTGTACATTACTGAAAGTTGAGTGATAAAATGCAAAATAAATACAATTTATAATATTGGAATAGATAAAACTATAACAGAATTTTAACAGTAGTATAAAGGAAAACAAAGAGATGAAAAAGCATACATTTCGGTGAATTATTGTTTAAGTGGGAAGTTCATGCTTAATTTAGCGCTACGCAACTGGTCAATTAAACTCATTTTAGAGGCTTTTTTAGGGCTAGTAGCAGCATGTCTTGGAATGTTGTTGAAAGGCCCTGCAATGTGAACTGGTGGAAGAATGAATTTTCCTGGATTCTTGGTAGTTGGGGCGTATTTGTTAGTGGTGTATGGAGCACTTGTGCTGATTGTAGTAGAACCTGTTGAATAATCACCTGTTGTGGTGCTTACTGTGAAGGAAGAGGTACTGGAGGGATAGTCAGTGGAAGAGCTTGATAATGAAGGTTGTGTAGTCTTGTCATATGTACTAGACGTACTGGTAAATGTAGATGTAGTAGTCGAGTATCCAGCATCATCAGTGGTGGTTTCTGCAGTAGGTGCTTCTGCTGAGGTTGATGCATAGCCAGTTGATGTAGATGGTGATGATTCTGTTGAACTGTATAGGCTTTCAGTGCTTACCGATGTGCCTGTAGAAGTCGTGGATTCGGTTGACGTAGAGTAATAGAGATTGTCAGCGTCATAAGCCTTGCTTGTTTTTGATGCACCTCCTGCTAAGTGCGCTGACGCTGTGGTATAAATTGGTGTAGTGCTTTCTGTTGAACTTGATTCTTCCTCATGGTATGTTGTGGAATAAGATTCTGCTGTGGTACTACTGCTGGTACTAGTACTGGAGACAGAATTTGTTGTGCCATCTTGTTCTGGAAGATAAACTGCACCACGTGGATTTTCCTGACCTCCACTAACAAGGGTGCCTGGAGAAAGCTCTTTGGAAACTGGTTTAGAGCTCCCTATAAGTTCTGCTAGGCCTCTAGGATTATTAGCGTCTGGAGTAAGCTGAGTGCCGTGGGGAAAGAATCTGCCATATAGTGAACCTAGCGGGTTTGAGTTTTCATGTTCGCTATCACCATCGCCTAGGTGTGAGAGTATACCACGTCGATTGTTGTTAGCATCAATAACGGTACCGCTTGGTTCTCCTGCAGATCGAACATCGTTGGCATTATTGCCTACAGTTTCCGTAGATGAAATGTAGCCGGAGGTAGTGCTACTAGTTGTTGTTGAACTAGCATCAGACTCTCTTGAGCCGTCATGATATTCAGTGGTAGTTGGAAGTGTTGACGGAGCCGTCTCCGTCTCACCAGAGGGAGTTGATGATGTTGAGCTCTTTTCATACACAGCTGTACTTGAGGGAGTTGATGTAGATGAAGTTGTACTTTCACCAGCTGCTTCTTCATATGATGGAGCAAGTGTAGAAGTGGATGTCGATGTAGATGAGAACGTTGTACTATCGTCAGATGTCACTGTGCTTGATGCAGCAGAGGTAGAGGTCGATGTACTGCTATACTCTGCAGTAGCCGACTCAGTTGTAGAGGTAGTGGAACTAGTAGAGCTACTACTGCTACTACCTGTTATTGAATCTGGGTTTGATCTTTCACTATCTTTAGTGTCAATCTTTCTTCTGAAAGCTCGAGTTTCTACTAAATCAGCTGAAGGAGGATTCAATGATATTAGTTTTTCTTCGCAAGGCTTAAGCTCTTTAGCATCGTTGCATCTCGCACAGTATATGTTTGCAAAAACTTTCATTGTTTTCCTGTCTTGAACTACCGAAGTCTCTCCAGACAGACATTCGCCATTGAGCTCTACAAATCCATACACAAAAATATGACATTTGTGTATTTCTTCATGTATACATATTATGCAATACTGCCAAAATGACACTTATAGCATATGATTTTGACAGAATTAGGGTATTGAATCCATATTTTGGTGTACATTCGTAAAATTTTTACCCATTGAACAACTACAGGTTTCAACATTTTGAAAATAAGATGTAATAAATATGCACAATGCTGATGTAGAGCATTGTATGTGTAGGAATACATGTAAATTGTAAATACATGATTTATATACATGTATTCATAAACTTACCGCTGTCGGTGTTGGGTGGACACTGTCGTATTAGATGTTCATCGCACACATCATCCACTCCCTTTGAAGAGAACAAGTACCGAGATTCTATTTTGTATCCGAGTGTCAGCACATGGTCTCCGTACTTTAGTCCTTCTTCAGGTGGTATCTGCTTAAGCTTGCATGGTGAGCTACAACCATAAGTGATAACATTGTCACTGTCTTCCTGTACAGTTTCCGTATCAAATACCAGTTTAACTTTGAAGGGCTATTCTCAGTAGAATGGAGTAGAAGTATTCTAGTAATAACAAGTGCGGTAAACCAATCTCTATAAATAAATTAAAGTTGTCCTCTCTCCCTTTTACCACAACAAGAGAGCACAACTTCAATTAAATTAGCGCTGAATTGGTATTCTGTGTTTTGGATACATATCAAGTCTCTTTTATTCCATAGCAAGTTTTGGCTACCTGTAAACTAAACTTCCCACTCTACTATAATTCAGAGCCAGGACTATACGAGTCTTGCCAAAGAAGCATCATCTAATTGCTGGTTTGACTATGCTTTAAGCCAAATATAAAATTAACTCAAGGTAAGCTAGCGTCATTTATTGGCTGTCTGCAGTTTCTTAGAATAGGCATTTTCTTTTACTATCGTAAAGTTGTTAGCAGATGCCAGTAGCCTGTATAAGTCCCCTTTACTCACCCAGGTAGAGATTGGCAGTTGCTATTGGGGATCAGTTCCCACTTTAGCAAGTCACCATTTTTTTCCATTGCACAACGAGCACAGTGCTTGTTTTTGTAAGTCAATTTTGTTCTGACAGATGTCACGTAAGGCAAGGTTCCCTCAAGTACTTCTACTGGGTACTTTGTACTACCTGTCGGTAAACTGTCTGACCCTGCATAAATATTAAAGGTTCTTGTTATACACTGTATCTGTAATAGCAGCAAAGCAGATATTCATAGTTGTAAACTTTTTAGTAGACCTACAATTATGTTAACTACCCAGCCTTACTATACTTAATCATTTCAAATAGTAAAATTTCTGACCTGCAACTGCAGGTGCTTTATGAACATTGGATGCATGCATCTAATGTTCATAAAGCACCTGCAGTTACAGGTCAGAAATTTTGAATATAAACTAGGGCATCTACTAAGCATGCATCTTAAATATCCACTTTGAAGCACTTTCTTTCATGATATCCCTATAAAATTTACGTAATACATACTCAGTTCTTACTCAGATAAACTTTGTATTCTGCACTCAATTTAAATTGAATTGTATGGTTACTGTAGCATAATTATTGATACAGAGCAATTTACACTCTAACAAATATGTACAGTGTATGTACAATGTATGTACAATGTATGTACAATGTATGTACAATGTATGTACAATGTATGTACAATGTATGTACAGTGTATGTACAATGTATGTACAGTTTATGTACAATGTATGTACAGTTTATGTACAGTGTATGTACAATGTATGTACAATGTGTGTACAATGTATGTACAATGTATGTACAATGTATGTACAATGTATGTACAATGTATGTACAATGTATGTACAATGTATGTACAGTGTATGTACAATGTATGTACAGTTTATGTACAATGTATGTACAGTTTATGTACAGTTTATGTACAGTGTATGTACAATGTATGTACAATGTGTGTACAATGTATGTACAATGTATGTACAATGTATGTACAATGTATGTACAATGTATGTACAATGTATGTACAATGTGTGTACAATGTATGTACAATGTATGTACAATGTATGTACAATGCATGTACAATGTATGCACAGTGTATGTCCTGAGTGTATTTATGGAGGCGTGTGATATCACGCTACCGTTAATGTACCATAAAAAGTGTTTCCAGTACAGAAAGGTGTGTGCTCTATTCACAGGATGTGATGAAATCTACTGTTAATCGCTAATTAGATGTGGTTTTAATTACGTATTACATTGTGATTATGTTATAATCTAGTGATATTCATCAGCTGACTAGCTGCCTCTTTAGTTACGAGACATTAGCTTGAGCAGCATGTTAACAGCTTCAACTTCTCAGAATCTGAAGTCATATTAGCCACTGTTTCAGTCTTCATTGAGCTCTGAACATGTTAGATGTGGAAAATGGTATTTCACGACGTAAGTTCACAGATGGGCTTTTACACAATAATTTTCACAGTATTTGAGCCAATTTGTTTATGATGAGATGTGCACTACGTATATTGTATATGTTGTGGTGTTAGTTTTCCATCTTTTTACACAATTTTCAGCACTGCATTTATGCAAAGGTACATCTGGACTGAACTGTATATTCTTATGAACATTTACTACCTCATACTACATGAAATAATGCCTTTAGAAATTGGGTGCATTATTGACTTTTGCATAAACTTATGTCTGCAATTACCATCAAACCATGGGCAAAGTAATGCATGTGAATCAAATGTTTTCTACCAGTGTTCATTTCACGGGAAATCAGATTAACGGGTGGGGAAGGCACCTTCTCCATGATGGAAAAGGGCCCTGGCTTTGACTCCCCAACAGTGTACCCACTAGAGGAAGGACATGCTTATATTAAATCATGAGCAGAATTCTACCAATAATTAATTATTGTAATTAGCTTGCTTTTGTAGAAACAATAATATTGTTAGTTATTCTGTATGACTTGAATGTGAATGATGGAAATCCCTTGGCACTGTACTCTTTACTGGCAAATAAATACCTTGGATTACTGTTTCAGCACATGCTTTGAATATGATTATTTCTAGAACAGATATATTTAGGGCATTGACCCTGAAAACTGACCGGTTGAGCCCCACAAGTCAAGCTATTAACCGGTGTACACTCATAGGTGGTAGAGTCACAGGTGAGTTATTGGTAAGGGATAGAATACGATTACCATAATACCAGTACAAGAGCCAGAACTTTTTACTTGTACATGTACGTATATTGAAGGTAGGCGGTCTATGTACTCTATCAGGTGTTATATTGACACAGCATGTGTTAGCATTACTGAATTGGTATATAGCCAGTTAATATTCTTCAAAAAACCTTTGGACATCTCTAGTGAAACAATTTCAATGAATAGCAGCCTTTCAATATTATATCTACATGTACATGTACATGATTGTATATCATTAAATTTTGGTAAAATTAAAACCCAAATGTTGACCAAATTATTTAACCATGTCTGAATATATTTTCACAAGAACATACTAAAATGTAATTACATTGCGTATTCATAAAAAGCACCTTAATTACGTGCACATTATAATAAACATGCAATGCACTAAAACAGTAGTAGTAATGCACATCACTTAAAGGCTCATGGGTTTTATATTATTGAATTCACACGATATATCAACAGTTCTTGCATGCATTTTTGCCTCTCCTGCCATATGAAATTCAGTACAAATAGGAACAGATATTTTACTTTTTTAACATTTTTAACATGTAAAGTATTTTATGCATATTTGCTTGTGTCTGCTTGTTCCATACATATGCAGTGTGAGGTGTACATACAGTATTACTGTGTTCTACATAAGGTACATATTTATTGTACATACATGCATCTAGTACATGTACATGTCCGTATATATTATGGTATGTCGTCATTATAGCACGGTTCTACACATATATGTTATGTATAAGTGAATCTTTCCTTACCTTCACATCGGTTCTTCAGAGTCAAGCTGGTCTTACTCGGGCATCTGTCCACTACTCTTGCACCAGAACCCGACAGCCAACCAAGACACTTGCTAGCACTCTCAAAGCCAACCTGCCTCATATAAACAATTATGACTTGAAATGCAATAACATAATAACGATACAGTGTAATGGTATACAAAATTATCACTTAGAAATTGACCAATATATAAAAATAACAGAACTGCACAATGTAGATAAATTCCAGCATCCTTTTGAATTGAATACATTTACATGCATTTTGAACTTGTTGTCGAAATGCAGTAATACATCTACGTATATGCACATGTATATTATTACTGCACAACAATACAAATCCTACAAAACAAAACCATCCGAGAATTTTTTTGTTTAGTTGCAATGTTGTTTGAAAACTAGCAGAAGTTGTGTGAATTGCAGAAATCGCTAAAAATCTTCACATTCATGTAGTTTTGGTGTGTTTAAACAAAATACTGCAGAGTCAATCTTTTTGGTAATGCATCAAATTGCTGCCAGTTTCCATGTGCTTACCTTAACATCTATCTTCACAGAATTAGCCTGAGCATCAGAACAGCAGGTACCAAAGTAGATGCAAGTCGGGTGGCAGCTGCACCGTCTCCCAATACTATCAGACTCTTCCAATATTGCAGTCCTCGCACTCTGATCTAGCCCTCTTGCAATGAGTGCTTTATCCATATTCCCCCTTTTGCAGTAGTTGAGGGCTTGGCAAAGAGGGCTATCAGAAATTTCTGCATAGTTTGCAGCGGTGTATCTCTGTACAAAATGTGATTGAATATTACAAAATAATACACATGTAGAGCACAATTGTTAAATAAGAAGAGTAAAATTCGGTAATATAAAATTGAATGGACATAAACTACATGCAATGTTATGATATCCTATACACTTTTACTTGGGCTATGTGTTGACGACATGTGAAGAATGTTTTAATAGCAATACTGATGGTCAGAGAATTATTGTAGCTACAAAAGTATCTTTATTACTTTAGTGAATGAAATAATGTTAGTTACCTACGCCTAAATAAAAAATATAAAAACATGCTGCCCAAAACTAAGAGCTAAATTAACATGTAACATTTGTTAAACTTAAAAATTGATGCCAAAAAGTTTTTTAGATACATTAATAACCATAATCTGTAAAAGTAGACCTTACCAGGAGAATTGCTATTGAAGTCAGGAATAACAACATCTTGCCAGTCAGAACCTAGCAGGTGCTTGCTAATGTAATGACAAGTTGGTTATGGTGCTCATCTCCTCCCTGACCAACACTATATAGCTTCAACAGGGGAGACAGGCACATTGTCACCTACCAGTACCATCAGACATGAATCATGCTAATAACTTCCTTAATTTAGTCAAGGTTCTCCTTCCACCACCCGAGGTTTATGGCTATAGTAACAGGTAGATTATGGTCTATAGGATTAGTTTAGGTTAGTTACCAAGCTTCATTACTTTGTAGATAGTGGTATAAATCATTTACTTAACCAGTAAACCATACTGTACACTACAGTTTCAGGGAAGGGGTCTCTTACAAACACCCAACATGTTGAGCAGATAAATGCCGTTGGATTAGGCTATGGAATGATTTGCAAGTGCAAGACAGTGCATCTATATGCTTGGTAGTAATACAGTGTAGAGTGTAAATGCAATTAGGACATAACAGTCAATAATCGGATTATCTAGGGATTAGAGAAGAGCTGTTCATTACTCTCATATGATGCAACAATGGCCACCCTTATTATCATTAACAGCATTAATGTGATAAAAGATAGGGCATCAGCTGTAACCATGGCAACCCCTAAATATAGTATCAAGAATGTGTTAATGAGTAATCCATTCAATTCATGTATTTATTTCATAATTTCAAATAATGATGTGACGTTTTTGAGCAAAACCAACAAGATAAAGTCTACCATACCTTACACATCTATTCACACATTCTATTTACACATGTTAAAGATCTGTAACTAGCCTCTTCCCTGCATATCCATGCATCACAGTTAAATGGCAAAATTACACAATGATTATACAATTATATTTGTTGCATTGTAGACTTATCAATACTATATTGTTTCAGTTGTAGCATTTACCCACAGCACAATAGGGTTGACTTCTACATGTATGTTCACTGTACATGCATGTTGTGTAAAACTTATGCATGTAGATACATGTACATATTGCTAATGTCTTCATGTAACAAAGTATGTATAATCCACTCATGTATTGACATACGTACAGGATCATACATCATTATGAAGACACAAGCCATACCAATGTATATTACATGACTTGCATATAATAATGTTAAACTTACTTGAACAGTACATATATTGGTTTATGTACAATGTGCAATGTACATTTAAAACTTTAGAACTTGTGTTTAATAAGATACAACAGCTACATTTGTAATTGTATATCACACTCTGTAACAACTTGCGCTACCCTTATCTAGTATTTATATGTACAGCAGTAATGGTAGGCCTATGATGTATCAGTAAGCCTACATGTAGATTTAATAAATAAATTAAATTTCACACTCTGTACAAGAGTAAAAAGTCTAATATGCAAACTTTACCTGCCATGTTCTGGTTGCATTTGTGTAAACTAACAATCGTTCCCTAGTGGGTTAGTGCTGGGTTTCCCACATAATTCCCAGGATGTGCTGATGGCACCAAGATGCTGTGTTAGCAGTTTAGTGAATGCATTCACATTGTATTTATTTCCTACCTAAATGGAGAAACACGGATCTCTCTAGACATTTCTCCTTATTAGGAAGTAAAAGTGAGGTCTTCTACTAAATGGGGCTGCAGATTTTGAATAACTATGAGCAGTTGTTATATTATAAACTTTGAATTATGATAGTTATATCAAAACATGTAAAATATAAATTCTGACATCCAGACATGGTTAGAGATTAGTCAAAATGGTATGCAGTGAATCATTCACCAGATAATCTGATTGTAACTGGTAGTAATAAGACAGTTCTATCAACATGTACTTCTCTGTACTTGGTGAATTCTGAACTACCTGTATATGTGTAATAACCATCAGTACAGTGTATATCCTGTCTGATTTAGAGACTACATATCTCTAGAGCTGAGTGCATTGGTAAAATATAAAAAATTTGTAGCATTGCTTGAATTTTATAGAATGAAATTTAATTTGCTGCATTACATGTATATTTGCTATTCAATAATCTAAAACTGTATATAAATGGGCTGTGACATTACTTGTACATATTTAATTATGTCTGCCAGTCTCTCTTTTTAGTTTTGTTGGGTCTTATGCATAATACACAACAGTGAAAGTATTTGTTTCAGTGTACATGTAAATAGCACAGAACCTGAGTCCAACATCGCAGGAAAAAATCAAAGCTGTTGAATGGTTGGGGTACAGCTATCATACTAGGCAGCCAATAACCAGTGATTGTAGTATTGCTCTGATACACTGTAGTAATACTGTAATGGTTAGGCCGACTCGGTCCCATCCCCTGAGATGGGCCCATCAGACATTGCAAACACTTATTGCATACACTTGCTTGCATTAACTTGTTTCTGTAGTAAACTATCACTTACTTTATATACTTTTACTGTGCATTACTGAGCAATTATGTCCTTTTTATACCTATGTAAAGAGGGCTGCCCTCTCAGAATTATTTGATATTCATTTTGTACATGAATTGGATGGTTTTAAGCATCTTTTTTTGCACCCGACATGTTTCGGGTCAGCCACAAGCTTCCGGCCGCCATCTTGTTGTGCAATTTCTGAACGACACTACGTCGGCCCTTTTACCGGAACTTCTTGTAGTATAATATAATAAACCACATTGTTTTTATGTTCATTGTCTCAGTTGATGCTTGGATCTCAATAAAGGCACAATCTACACTACTTATACAGAGTCTTCATTTCGTAGTATTGGTCGTTCTAGTGGTCAAGGTCCTCGACTTTGCTTCCCGAACTTCCTGCTAGGTCGGAACATACTCTTTTTCAGTATAGCAAACGAGCGTTGACTTGGGACCACATGGGTCGTCTTGAGTAGTCATTGGACTACTAGTATCTGTTGACCTTTCATGTAATGAGAAGACCTAGCACCACTCATAGGTTCTTCATTTTGGACACAGGGTCGTCTTAGGACAACATACAACAATTCCCCCTCCCCCAAAAACATTACAATACAATGCTACATGTATAATTCTGCAGCACTATTGTGATGGTCTGGACAACTCCTAAAGGCCGACCCCGATGGCCGAGCCCGACCACCTAGGAACATTAACATTATGGTGCTGTGTCTAGACTACTTGCTAGAACAGCAGAAACCAGGACTCTAATTCCTATATGGCTCCCTGGATAAACAGTATTCTTAATTACATTATCAGGCCATAAGCCGACCCCGACCCCGACTGTTAGTCTAAGTGTCTATAATTAGTTAAGCATTGTTATTGTATACTTTACTGTACTTTTCCATGACGTATATGTCCGGCTTTTGCTTGTATCCTAGTGTCCTTCAAGAAGGTTAATGCTTATTAATAGACATTGCATCAGACTTGTTTTGATTGTGAAATACTATTCTAGAACCTTCCACCGGAACTTCCCCCGGAAGTTCCAATACTATATAAAGTACACTGTTTTATGTGTTCATTGTCTCAGTCTACACTTGGCTTTCAATAAAGACACATCTATACTTGATACAGGGACTTTCTCTTCCTTTTACTAGGTCATTCGCTTTGCGAACCGCCTACTAGGTTGAATTACTCTCTTTCACTGTGTAGTCTGAAGGTCGGACTTGAGATCAGATGGGTCGTCTTTGGTAGTATTTGGGCTACTGAGACCGCTCGATCTTTCATGTAATGCGAAGTCCTATTACCACTCATAGGCACTTCATTTCTGGGTCGATAGTCGTCCAAGGACGACCGCACCAAATCACAGAAACCATTACACTATTATACTGGTAGTACTTTAATACTCTTATGCATTAATACAGTAATCTGTTAAAAAGTTGTTATGTACTGTAAATTGCAGTTTCTCTCTCAAATGTATGTTATAATGTGGTGGTCCGGACAACTCCAATAACATGTGTACATATCTGTACATAATTGCTCTGCATGTTTGTTTATGTTTATGTTGTAGGCCGAGGGCTGAGTGGACATAATTATATATATTGTTTCGGTTGCATTAATGTATAATTGTTCTAATGCATCAAAATACCTACATTGTCTTTTACACCCAACCTGGGGGGGGGGGGGGGGAGGGGGTGATCTTTTCTATCAGCCCTCAGGTGCTTGTTGTTATGTCCTCGTCATCTCTACCAATGTCTAGTCATACCATTTTTTAATTTTGTTATTTTATTACTTATGTACATTGTAGACCAACCCCTGTTCGGTCCTTCACCAGAAGTAGCCGAAAGTGCTTTTTGCATAAAGGCTGAGACAATTTCCTATGCAGTTCAGTTGTTCCTGAGAGTTCAATAAAGTCACTTCTATAAACTTGTGTACAATGTAGGCTATATACAACTCTGTGCGGTACGTCCTAGTTAGTAGCCACTTAGCCTAGGTTCCTACGAGAACTGACAGCCAGAGTTTCTAGAGTAGTGTCCTACCTATGAACTTGTAACATAACATATAACAGAACCACTTGGACCCATGTGTCACACAAGCAAACAGCAAAAGCACAACTCAGTCTAGTCAGCATCATAATTCACTCAGGACATGTAATAAGAGGGCCAATAAGCTAATACAATGATAAGAATATAGATATACAAGTTCTTACTATCCAGGCCAAACTAGGGGACATACATGCAGGTTAACTAGCAACTGTCCAATCTAGTCAACTTTCTGGTCTCTGGTCTTATGGCTATCCACAGCAGAGAGTGGCTGGGAGCTTGGTAGTTCTTTATCTGAAAGGTTTGACTTTTTAAAACGATTTCCGCTGGTATTACCCAGAAAGCTATTTAATTATGCAACATAACATTTTGTGTCTTAGCGACCTCTTGGACCGACCTGGGTCCCAAATAAAAATCTAAAGATGGTCATCCAGCTTAGGCCCAAACGGCTATTGGCCTGAGAGTTTCCTTGGTCAGAGAAAACCATCCGTTACTCATTGACACACCTGGGTTTTTCGCGAAAATATGAGAATTCTGCTTTCGGCCAAGGCCGATGTATTCGCGACTCTGTGACGGAGAATACAACTTCATGTAATTTAGCAAGTGCCTGAAATCTAGGCCGTGAAGACACTATCTGCAACACCAGAAAAAGCATGCAGCTAGAATCGTTAGAACAGGTTTTCACTACAATAATAATAATAGGGGCTTCAATCTATTTAGTCAAGTCTAGTGCAGCAGTAGTATTAGATTACCAAGCGTAAGGTAATAGAGTTGTGTGCCCTTGCCGCACAGGTCGCGCGCAACAGGCAAAATTCTATTGTAATATTTCGACACGAGTTGTCTTCTCTACCAAAGTTTTTCGCTATAAGAATAATGCACGTTTTAAAACTCGTAGTCGTGTAACCATGTTACAATATGTGATAACGAAAAACTAAGCAATGTGTACAAAGGCTAGACCATAGAGGTAACACCCCAGATAACTCTATGGGCTAGACAAACAATAACATTGTTATTGTCATAGATAACTCTATGATTATTGTACCAGCTAAGATGTGTATTTGAACCATAGAATTCGATGATTTGAACGTATTGGGTATTATAGAGTTCTTAGGTTCAGGAGTGAACAGTTTTTCTCAAAGCTAATGAATATTATATAATTATAATAATCATGCAGAGGGAATGTTTGTTAAAAATAGACGTTTATATTACTCGAATATGTTATTGATTATTTTTAATATCAATAATATCAATATGTGAATAGTATAAATTATTATAGCCTATTTATTATTAATTATATAGAAATAGTAAGGAATAGTTATTATTATTAATTATATTTTTATAATAAAATATTAAAGTTTTTATTACCTTGCTTGAAATTCAAATTGATGGCAATTAATTAAAGTAAAAATCATGATGATGGGCTGATGTGTATATTTATTGTGATGCTCTACAAATTTAATTAAAATAAATACTGAAAATTTAATTTGTGCACTATTATTATATTATTATTTTATGTTAATTATTATTTAATATTTATATCTAGTTTTAAGTTTATAGAAGAAATAGAAATAAATGTGTAGAGGAAGTAGCAGCACTTTCAACAAGGGTTTCTGTTTTAATTTTAAAAAGATCAATGTTATACCCAATTATTGATTAAGCATGACTTCCAGAGTAGCCACATTGTCTCCATGAATGGGTGTGGCTGTCAGTTACTATGAAATAGTAGGGTAGGCAAAGCATATATTTTTTGAGGCCAGATAGTTCTTCTGTCATCAAACCACCAGTAGCTGTTTTTGTTATGTGTTTGCATTCATAAAGTTCAGAGAATGCTGATGATTTAGTAACGGTTTAATGCTCTATATCAAAGGTCCACTTTAAGCATATGATAACATCTACGAGCAAAAATTAAGTACTGTAAATAACATGAATAAAGCAGTGTTTACTATAATACTTATGCAACCAGCATACAATCAACAGTAGCCGGAAACATGCAAACGTATATCTTTTTACATGCCGGCTTTAATTTGCATACAAAGCCTTCAGTATCTTTAGGTCTTGATTTGACTAGGCCTAGCAAATAAGGGTGGAAAGCTTGCTGAAGGCTCTTTGCCAGAAACTACCCATTTAGGATTTGAACCCCATAGCTTCCAGAACAAGAATCATGTGCTCTACCAACACAGCTCTCCTGATACATTCAATTTTAATAATATTTTTATCATTATTCATATTCTTTCTTTGTTATAAGATAAAAAAGTGAAATCATGTGCAACAGCATTCGAGACTGAAGTCTACAAGATTGCAATGGTAATTTTGCAGTAGACCTACCAACTAGTTTGGTAAAATTTTTAATTTCAACTTTCAAGCTGATGTTTACAAGTAGATCATAAAACAGCATTACTAGGGACTAGCATCGTTTTTACACTATTACTATGAGGCTTATAACATGTCCTTATTTTCCGCAAGACTAAGAGCCCAAAGATGCCAAGGAGAAGTATCCGGAAGACTGACCAAAATTGTGCAGGTGATGAGCCATCTGAGCAGCAGAAGAAACCTCTAGCAAAATCCCCTTTGAAAAGAGCAGCTAAATCTGCAACTACTAATATTGCTAGCAGCTGGTCAGAAACAAGATCATCTAGAAAAAGGCTAGCTAGCACACTCACAAACCCTAGCAAGCAATCAAAGAAGGCTCACAGTTCTCGTGACGTTGTGGCAGTTGACAATAGCCCTGAACAGTGCAAAGCAAGCAGCCCGGTCTGTAAATCAAAATCTAAAATTCAATCAAACCCTGGCAATGCTGTGAAGCATCAGAATTGTGGTGAACCTTCCCAAGAAGCACAGGAAAGATCAGCTGATCAACCACTGAAAGCTAACAGGGCCAGAGCTCATCAGACACCGACAATGCAAGGTAACACGTGCAGTATTTGTCAACAGTTAACAATTTTCCCCAAGCCAAGTTGTGACTAAATTGTATTGCATCTAAGAGCACACTGTAATGTACTGTTAGATGCATGGTCAAATATTTCGGCTGCAATTTCAAGTTATTCTAACATTTCATGTATTTGGCTAAGTTATTGTTGCATAATACTTATTCTGATACAATTGGTGAAAATCTAAGCGTTGACCAGTACAACTTTCATACAATTTTTGATACTAAATTTATTAATTGCTACTCAGTTGATAAAGTATTAAACAGCTTGAGGGTAACTAATACGAAAGCGTAGTTTATTTGTATAGCGTAGTTTGAAATTTTTGTCAATTTTGTCCAATCTGGTTGTATACATAGGGTATCATTATGCATGTAGAAACACAAAAAAAGCTCAGTGTACTTTATTAATCTGTATTCTCCGATTCAGGTGATCGCAGTAACACTATCCCGAACAAGAAAATGGCCTTGTCAAACTTCAGAGAAAAATCTGGGTTGATGGTTGCCAACTGTATCCCAAAGTCCATGAAACTAGTGACCCACCAAGGTTTCTCTGAGGACCCATTTACTGCCTGTTATTACAAAGGAACTACATATATAGGACTGGCAAATAAAACTTTGATAACGGTGGATGGAAACTTTAACCGTAGTGACCCTCTTCTTACGTTTGATAACTTTCCATACGCTGTAGTTGTACACAATGATTTAATCTACACCGCTGTCTATGGAGAACCTTGTTACACCTTCCATGTACATGATTTAACAGGAAAACATATCACTAGCTGGAATCACAGTGATTATCGAAGCTACCATAACAACTTTGCCATTGTTGACAATCGAATTGTAATGGCAGATAGAGAGAATCAAGAATTCATTGTTTACTCTTTGACTGGGGAGATAATTAGGCGGTTACCTTGTCCTATATTAGGACGTGCGACTGTAGCAGTTAGTGGTGTAGATGAGTCATCAATTGTCGTGTCCGATCATTATAATTGCCAAGTATTCCGACTGGATGTCATCACAGGAGATCTTATATGGCTCGCTAAGGATATCATATGGGTGGAGAGTTTAACCTACTATCGGGGTAATGTGTTTGCTTTTGTTAATGCCAAAGCGAAAAGGAAGCAGATCTGGGTGTTCGATGCACAGACAGGTAATTTTTGAACTTCCACTATTCACCATTGTTAGACGCTTTATAAGTTTATTTCCATTTAGATAAATCCGCAGTTTACTATTCCAAATACATCCATATATGCATATTGCATGGCGGATCATTGGTGTATACGGTAGACATTGTAAGTACAGTCACTAAAATGTGACTTGGAGAAATATTACTTTGTGATATTCAACAGTATTGATAATTGAAAGTATAATTAACTAATGCCTGTATCAACTTTAGGAAAGAAGTTAAAGGTGTTGAAAGACAGTCTTTTATTAAAGATTTCCTATATCTCGGATATGCACGCTCATGATGATATGCTGGTTATACCAAGATCAATCGAAAGGGATTTAATGCACTATCAGCTCGTATACTGATGTCAGTTAAACCAGACCATGCAACTATCCCCATCTATGGTTTCTCTTTTACACATACAGTGAAACTTGCTTAATTAAAACTTCAAGGGACCGCCATAATTGATTTGAATTAGGCCTGAGTTTGAATTGTAAGATCACTTCACTTAATTAAAATCAGGCTAATAGTTTGAACTAACCAAGTTTTTATATTATCCAGAGGCTTTATTGAGCAAGTTCCACTGTATTATTTATATATATATGGCGACTACTTGTATGTAGGCCGACAGACTCCTTATCTACCCTTACTTACTACTGCAGTTTGTAAAACACTAGCCCTCTACATGCACATATTATTGCATTGACTGTATCTTACGAAATATATATTTTACACCATTGTATTTGTTACACATATCGATTAGACCATTACCAGATGGTTATAATATAAAATAAATATAGAAGTACTCAATGCTATCACCCCCATTACAATTATTGCTGCTACTGCGACTATCTGTGTAATATAGGCATATCATGTGATATAAAACTGTATATTAGACTGCAGTTCATCTTCACAGAAAGGGGGTTGGTTTACTGTAGAGCCTTGCACTAACTAACCACTATTATCATCAATCTTTGGATTTTGTTTGACATCCATGTAAGTTGTGAGTGATGAGAAATGAGGAGAAATTTCCATTTTAGTTAGTGAATCTTCTGGATTCTCTTAAAGTGAAAGTAGCCCCAAAAACTGGGTGGTCTTTGTTGTATTTGTTAGTCATCACCACCATATTAGGTGATGACATTTTGACAATAGCCATCAGGGGCGGATCCAGGGGTGGTGCAAGTGGTGCATTTGCACCACTGGAAATTTCAGCAAAAAAATTTTATTTTTCAATTTTTTTTTACTTATTTTTTGTTTTATTGATTATTTTTGGTAATTATTCAAATGTGTGTGTCAACCTAACACAAAAATATGTTTTTGTAATGCATAGGAGTTCAAAAAGATGATGTGATATGTCATCATATTTCTTGATCCATGTAAATATTCCAACCATTTTTGCCATTTATAAGCCAGAATTGAATGAGCACCATTGTCAAATCTTAGTCACAAGAAACTTTTTACCTATTCTATTTATTTCTAGGCCGGCTCATAGAATAGATAAAAAGATAAATATTTTTATTTACTTTGCATATACAATTATATTGTTCATTGAATAAATATATCATTTATTATCATTTATGTTTTGCTTTAAAACAAAACAATTATAGGTTAGTTACTACTATTCAACCTAACTCAACTTGCCACCAACTCATTTAACTGAATGAACTGAACTGGCTCTTAGCAAAGTGGTACATGGCTCTTAGGTCCTCCTGGAACCACAGATGCCAGGATCTTACTTGGCGGCCGGGGCACTGCCCCGGATCCCGTTGGGGGCTTACAGCGTCCCCCAAACCCCCAGCTGGAAGGGACACTGCAATACAGTGTGATAGGGCACGAAGTGCGCCGCGCATGAAAACTGAAGTTTTACCTTAAGAAATGGCCCAACTATCAATTTTGCACCACCCTTACTCCATTCCTGGATCCGCCACTGGCCATAGCCAATAGCTATAGCCAAGCTTGTACATATATATTATTATTATTCATGATGCCACATGGTCACAATTCATTCCATATTATACTCTGGTCTAATACACAACGCAGTACACTTAAATAAAAGACTCAACAGTCTTCCTGAGTTGTCCTCTCTTGTATGAGTAGAGAAATATAATTAGAAACAATTTATGCTAGATTTAGTTTTTTATTTCTATTCCGGCACTAATATTGTTGTACCACAAGTATGTTATGCGTATTTTGGAAAAATACTGGAAAATAGGCTACTCACTACCTCTATTTACTCATGGGAGTTTTTAGAAATATGAAGAAGTTGTCTTCTCATTGTAGTATACCCTCAAATAAATGAAAAGTTTTCTTGCCAATTGCACTTCCTTGATGTTTGAAATGAAAAAGACAAGTGAATATAATATGTGACTAAATATCAATAATGTTATCAAAAGTGTAGAAGGAATTTATAAACTCTTGATTAATAGAAAAGTTATTGAATCAAAACCTTTCCATGTGCTTTTTTAATAAGGTTAACTGGGTTACTCAGATGACATAGACTGCCTTTGTTTGAGATCAATTTGTGGCAGATGACAATCACCATCTGCTGTTGCACTGGCAGACCTTTTTGAATAGCTCCAGGCAAGTACTATTCAACAAGCTATTCAGCCTTTTGATTGGTTTTGGTCAATTTTGGAAATACTCCTTCTTTAAAATTTGTTCATCTTTTGGTATAATGTTGGGCTTAGACCAGTGTGCAGTGATGGTTGGTGTTTACAGTATAATGTTGGTTCATGTCTATCCAATAGATTAACCGGTAGTTGTTAAAGGACCTAATAAGGACAAAAGCGTTCATGATCTTCCTGGTTGCCCAGGTCGATGTTTGTTGGGTATTTGAGTTTACACTCAACTCAGACTTGAACAGAGAATCTAGTGACTAGGACAATGTTGGTGTAATTGTTATAAGGTTTATGGTCTCTTTGTTTTCCATCAGACCTAAACCTCAAAGATGCCGAAGAAAAATGTTCCAGAGGCTAACCATGGAAGTCGGCAGAGTAACAGAAAAACCAAGTATAAGATTCCAGCAAAAGAAGCAAAATTTCAAGCTGAAAACAGCAAATCACAAATATACTCTGAAAAGGGACTAGCTGGCAGATCTGATAAGAAATGCCAGGTGAGAAAGCCTCGGACTTCCCCTAAAGTCGTGGTGGCTCTTAACAAAGTCAGCAGTGAACCTTATCTCCGTCCTAGTAAATCTAAGAAAGTAGCAACTAGACGTTTCAAACCAAGACAGGGTGAAAGTTGTGGTGAATCTTCACAAGGCGTGCGGGAGTGTTCAGCAGATGAACTGTTGACAGCTGCCGAAAGAAAAAGCGTTTGTAAAACGCCCATAGAGCAAGGTAAGGTGTGACGTTTCAAATTTAGATAAACACTGCAAACTTGTCCAACAAAGGATGGTACGCTTTCTCTGATTCACTTTATCAATTTAATTTTTGATCGTGAGGTCACATTCATTCAGTTATGATTCGCTAAAATTGTGACTAGTTGGCATGGGTCTCTAATACAGTCTTGTAGACTACCAATTTGGCATGCACCTTCAAACCTATTCTCCTTGTTTAATTTTTGCAGCTATTAGAGCATAATTATAAATATGTTATAAGTGGAATGAATGGTCTTTCACTTAATTTCAAGGTTCCAGTGAAACAATTCCAGAATACAACCTGCTTGGTTCGACACCCAGCAGGAAGCCTGACTCCAAGGTGCCCATGTCCATAAAACTAATTAAACGTCTGAGTTTCTCTGAGGACCCACTGACTGCCTGTTACTACAACGGAACTACATATGTTGGATTGGTAAATAAAACTGTTATAGCAATAGATGGAAACTTTAACCGTAGTGACCCTCTCCTTACGTTTGATAACTTTCCATACGCTATAGTTGTACACAATGACTTAATCTATACCGCTGTCTATGGACAACCTTGTTACACCTTCCATGTACATGATTTAACTGGAAAACATATTACTAGCTGGAATCACAGTGATTATCGAAGCTACCGTAACAACTTTGCCATTGTTAACAATCAAATTGTAATGGCAGATAGAGAGAATCAAGAATTCATTGTTTACTCTTTGACTGGGGAGATAATTGGGCGGTTACCTTGTCCTATATTAGGACGTGCGACTGTAGCAGTTAGTGGCGTTGATGAGTCATCAATTGTCGTGTCCGATCGCGGAAATTGTCAAGTATTTCGGCTGAATATCGTCACAGGAGATGTTGTATGGCTCGCTAAGAATATCATATGGGTGGAGAGTTTAACCTACCATCAGAGTAAGGTGTTTGCTTTGGTTGATGCCAAATTAAAGAAGAAGCAGATCTGGGTGTTTGATGCACAGACAGGTAATTTTCAAACTTTACAATGCATCATAGTATTTCTTACTAGGCGTTTTATGGTTCTATTTCTATTTAGAATAATGCTTCAGTTTATTGTTATAAATATATTGGTGCATCATTGGTACAGACATGCTAAGTGCATGTAATCAGAAGTAATTTCATTTTGTTACATTCAACAATATTGATAATTGTATGTATCAACTTTAGGAAAAAAGTTAAAGGTTTTGACGGACAGTCATTTATTAAAGATCTACAATGTCTCGGATATGCACGCTCATGATGATATGCTGGTTATACCAAGATGTACTCAAAGAGATTTGATGTACTATCAGCTCACCTTCTGATGTTAATTTAACCAGAGCATGTGACTATCCTTGCTTGTCATTAGAATTTTCTGGAAGCTGCTTAAAGAAATATTAACTGGATTCACTATACTTTGAATAACAATATGGCATCAATATTTGTATACTGAAACCTGGTTTACAATGCTATATCAATTACTATACCAACTAGATCTTCTATTTGAGTAACAGCTGTCTATATTGGATATGGGATGGTTTATTTTACATCATTGTATTTTTAAACAATGTATTATTTCTTTACTTTTATAATTCTTATCTAACAGTTATGCTACACCATAAAGATACATTTATTTAATGTAATAATATTACACAACTTCTGGTGACTAGAATTGTTCCTGCAACTATTTGTATAACGTCTATTTAGATATATTATTTTGTTATGCACGTACATGTATATTAGACTGCACTCGGCCCTCACAGGAAGGAGGCTGGTTGACCCTTTGACTCTGTGCTAGCTGCCTAGGCCAATTTCTGCAGTCCGATCAGAATATAGTGTTGCCAGTAATGAGAACCGCTGGTTCCATTTTAGTCAATGGATGATCTATAGATTCTCCAGATCTGTTCCATATGGAGCTGTGACTGTATACCACGACAGGTAGTGTTTATAGCACAATCCTTATAACCAAATACTAATATTAAGTTTATATTCATTTGATATTAGGTTAGCACTGCAGTATAAGCAGTAAAACTGGTGGGTAGTTTCCAAAGTGCATTTTAATACCAAAGAAAAATTTTCCAAAGAATGGCCAAGGTTTTCAACGTAGCAAAAAGTGCAAGGTTCCAGTAAATTTTGTGTTTTCTTGCATGCACTGCTTGATAACATAATTATAACATAACACCTACAGTTTATGATGAATAGTTCTCAAAATATATTTCTTATTGTATACAGACCTCCTTGATTGTTTGCATTAAAACAACAGGATATCAATATTAACAAATACATGTACTAGCATAGCAACGCCCATTAACTATTGATGATAATTCAGAGTTGTTCCCTCTCTATTAGAAGAGGACAACTTTGACTAGAAGCTTCATAAGCTTATGGGTATCCATGGGCTGGAGGCTATGTTTATTAAAAAATAATAAAATAATAATAGAACTGTTCAATGAGATTCTCCACAAAAACGATTAGTTAAGACTGACTTGCACTGATATAATCAATGTCTTGGTGTCCCACACGTTGACTAAAAGTTACACAATATCTACAGTGGTACCTTTATCCAAACTAGACTACAAACTTGCAAATGTCACTACAACTACATAGGATTGATTTTATTGGCTACTGCTATTGTTTGAGAGCAGCTGATTGGACTAAATGGATTGACATGAGCCCACATGAGTGCTTCAGAGAGGGACATAACTGATTCTCCATCTTCTAAATGGTAAACTGGACCCTGTAAATAAAGTGGAGTATCCCAGATTCAGTATGACTGTTTAACATTACCACAATGAATTATACACTAGTACTGCATGTTATGACAACTCTAGGTCCTTGGATCCATAGAGCTAGATGAGGACTGTGAGTGCCTAATTTTGCTTCATAGGCGGAGAAAATCTGCTAATTGTGGAGGTGGGCGTTACTACTTGCACCCCATTCTGACTGAATATATTTTAATTCCTCAACCAAAATTAAATATCATAAAGATTATGGCATATAAAGGTTGCCGAAAATCTAAATCTTAAAAATACATTATCCGAAATGGCAGTTTTCTCAATTTTACATATTATGCATCATCTTAGGATTTAGGTTAGTGGTAATATAAAATTCAATAGAGGACAACTCCAAAGGTATCAAATGGGCAGCATAAAGTCATTTCCCCTGTTACAGAAATAAATACTTGTAGGTATGCTGCTATTACGGAATTGATAATGATGAGCCATTAGCATTTACATGTACAGTGTATATATCTTTCCAAACTCTATGCTCGGATCACATAAGTATACACACGCAGCACATAAGTATACACACACAGCACAATAGCATAAGATCTTGGGTAATGTCAATTAAAGCCTAATTGGTTTATAAGTATTTAATACATACCTTGATAAAATTATGTGTAATAATGGATTTCTTGTGTTTATTTGAGTAGCTAGGCAGTGTAGAACCTGGGGTGACTAGCGGCCCATAAAGGGGGTGTGACCGTACTTCCTTAGTTAGCTGGGCCCTAGTATACAATGCCTTCAGTTCTGAAGAATCAACTTCACTGCAAGAGTAGAAAAATGGAATTTAGAAACGCAACCTTCCATTTACTGCATGCATCTTAACTTGGGTAAATTCATTCTAATTACTGGAAATATTTCAATAAAGCCAAATTTCCAAACAGACAATCAGATTGAATTTCTGTACATAAGTTATAACATTACCAACCTGTCACGCCTGTTCCAAGCATATAACTCTTTAGTCATCTGGTTTACACTTAGTGGCAGTGAGGAGCTTCGGTCAGACTTCATTCTGTGGATAGACGACTCCATTAAATGTTTAACTATGGCATCATATCCTTGATATATTGCTCGCAGTGCTCCGATATAGCAACTTATCGTCAGCAGGTCAAATAAAATGCTGCAAAGAAAATATGATACAGTTCACTGTACAGTATAATAGAGTTCAAGAAAATAGCAAGTTTTTAGTACTACTGACAATAAAATAGCATCCAAAAGTTGTTATTTAACTGGAAAAAGGAAGAGGACAACTTCTTAATTGTAATTCAGTGGTTAATATTGTAGGAATGTGACTATAAATAAAGTATGTGTTACTACATATTGCAGGTGTAACACGCTCTATATAGTGATCTTTATTCACAGTGCATAGCAGCTGACTAGTACAGTATCTGTCATACCAACATACATATAACACTGTACAAGATAGACTATCTGTAATTACATGTATGTTTCCATCCATAAGTAGAGATACGACTTACACAGGATGTTTGATAAGAACATGTGATTGGACGGACTGAGTGTACTGTAATATATCTATGAGATCAGGTGTGATAGAGAACGTGGATTCCTTCAGCATATCTACAACATGACGATATAATAATCCTACAGACTACTTCATTGTAGTTAGCCTTAGCAATAAACCTCACACAGTGTTTGGGTGGACCCTTTAACCACCCAAACTCATAATCCAACAGGTTAAAGGTCATGTGTTGACAGTTATTCTATATGTACATGGATGTTATCATAAACATTGCACAAATATCGTATTCACATAACTGTGTGGAGTGAAATAGATACTACTATAAAACTAGCTATGCTACGGAGGTTCATTTATACTTAGGGATCCATGCAGATGTAATACTTTGTATTCAAGTTGTGCTATGATTCGGGTTAAACAAGATTTTGACATAATCACATTACAATATTGCAATTGAGTGTTGCTAAATGCTCACCAATAAGAACTCTCAATGCTAATTCCAAGCCTTCTGATTGGTTACTGGAAAGTAAGTGCAGACGAACTTGTTCTTTAACTGGCAGACTATCAGCAGACGACTTCAAGAGTTGATCACATTCTTTCATAGATGGAATACCAGCCTAAAAGCAACCAATTCATTGAATTAATCAGATCAAATATAGAACATGTGGAACATCCAACTTTCTAAACTTTAGTACAATGTACATGTAGCTTTTAAGAGAGAAAAGAGTACAAAATCAGCTAAAAATTAAAATATTAAAGTCGATGTGCAGATCTAGATAATACAGGTGTACTACAATATATAAACAAGCACACATGTAATTATCACTAGTCATATTAAACACATATTATGTTCCTAAAACATACCGATCTACGAAGCTCGTGCGGACCTTGTACATGGCTGTTCCAAAGGCACAGTTGTGTCAGCAGTGTTTCCTGTTTGGGGATAGATTTTAGTACCTCGTAGGCTAGCATACTAGAAATAATAGTAAGAAAGTACATTGTACTATATTATATAATGCATATTGTATGCTTCTTGTTGCAATGGTAATTATGTATGAAATAAAGTGGCAAAATAACCACTGCATAATAATGAGTTTATAACAAGTTACATGTACATGTTGGCCTAAAACACAGCCACTAGCAGGATTTGCCCTCTCTTAATAATCAGTTGTAAAGAGAGAAGATAACTTCAAATGTATATTAACTAATAACTGACCTCTCTCAAATATACAGTACATGTAGATGAGAGAGTTCATTACTTGTATGTACATACCACCTGTTGCTCCTGTCACATCTGTAGACAAGTATCTTGGCAGCGGCTGCCACAAACTCATGAGGGCATTGGAGAGTACGAGCTAGAGAGAAAGCCAGTTCTGCTGTATGCGATTTGATAAGGGAGGCAACTCCTTCCTATTAACATAAACTAGTCAATTCAATGGTCTACGACTCTACGGCATTACAAATTGCATTTATACTGACATGGACATTGCAGAATGCCAATACAATAAACATATGCAAAGTAACATAAATTATTCTCCAAATCTATACACAAAGCGTGCCATGCGACAAGAGAATTGGAAGTACACCTATTAGACATAGACTACAGAAAGTACAGTCAATACCTGAACCATGTCGGCTGATAGGTATACACAGCAAGCTAAAACAGGATGTCCTTCTGACATATAAAACTCTGATAATCTTTGAACTGTATCCTTTAGAAGCTTCCTGTCAGGGCAGAAGAAGAAAAAGTATATTAGACATAAGTAAACCGATAGACTATGTGCTAAAATTAAGTGAACTTTCTGTACTAAAAAAATGATAACATATTCAATAGTTTTTGTTACTAAATAGCTAGTATATTAAAGTCAGATATCTGTCCTCAATGAAATGAGCTATGAGTTTTCTCCCCTTTCAATAGTAAGAACCTTGATACTTACTGACTGATTAGCATATTGATTGGTTGCCCTATTGACCAACTGATTGGTTACCAAAAATATAGTATCACAAACTGTTAGTAAACGCACTAATATCGGTGTTCTTAATTTGATAATCCTAAAGTGAGACTATATAGAGTTGGGTGTCCGCACTACATTACATTACCTCTTCTCTGTTGACAGTTGCTGCTGGCTGGCATCATCTCCTCCACCATGAGCCGAGTGAGTAGAGGAAATGTCTGTTTGATTGGACTGTGTATTCTCTAAACACACCGCTGCAGCCACAAGGGCATCATGGTGAGCCCCATTAGATGCATGATAATCGACAAGGTTCTCAGGCTGACCCTTAGCTGTTTGGAAGGGTAGAGCATGACTAGGTTCATTAGATATAAGATATGCCGTATATCTACAAATATCAAGTTACGCATCATGAACATCCCTTGAGGAAGAAGATACAGTTTCTAATGACTAGTTTATAGTATTTTTCACCACGCAAAACGGAAGTTATCTTCTCTTTTGATATACATGTCGCCCATTAGTTGAGAGAACTAATGTAATTATATTTTCAGTACATTATAATGAAAATAAACAACACAAGCCACTGAGTACTGGGCTAGATAAAACCGTTTTCTCTCGAGTGTCCAGTGGATAGAAGCACTTGAATATGCACACATATTAACACAAGTATATTAGCACATAATTCTACTGTTTGACTGTTAAAAAGGACAATCAAAGGGTAAAAGACATCTCGCTGTTGCTATTACTTGTTTAATAGAGATTTCCAGAACTTGATAGACACTGCAGGAGCCAGACTAAGTGATTTCTCCCACTACAATATCAACATACAAGTATGACAATCATATAATATATTACAAGGAAATATACGAAGACTTAGAATATCATACACACATCGAGACAATCCAATCTTTTTTGATAAAAGCGACAGTCTTAAAGCAGAGTTACACTTCTATACAATACAGTTTAGTACAACTTTCTAGTTCTGGTGAGACGGATTTACTTTCAGTGCTACGACAATGACATGATACTTGGGGAAGATTGGCATGGCAAACTTTCCCACAATTACATACAAATGTCAAGATTAAATGCGACAATTGTGTTCTCATGACTTGTTGCAAATATCATTGCACTGTATTCCCACAACTATAAACATATAAACAATGTCATAATATGCTGCGATTACACCAGTGATAAAATTTGCCTAAATAATATTGCGAAAAGGTGAAAGCACTACTTGCCTGATTGTTCTCTATCAACAGTAAACAATATTTTTCTAAATTTCCAAGCTTAAGATATAACTCTGCAGCTTGCTGTAGTTTATCCTGCCTTGACGGGGCGCCTATTTGACCCCCTATATAAGTTTGTCTAGCCATATCCAGTTCTATAGCTTCTGCCTAAAATATTATACCTCTGGTGTTAATTATTCTTATATTGATACATGTAGCTGTTGGGTGGCAGAGCATACAACGATTACTTGTACAAGTCATGTAGTCTAATAAATTCCACGCAGACCTCAAGGAGCTGCAGGTGAGTTTGAGAGAACAGCTTGTTCTACTCACTCTCAGAGGGTTGACTATGTATATGACTCCACGCCAATGCTAATAACCATTTTAAACTAGTGAATATGCAGACTAGATGTGATACCAATCAAAAAGGCGTCATGTCATAAACTAACCTACCTGCTTATATCTGGTAAGGTGCTTGATATGGACAATTCCCTTCCCATAATCCTCCGAGAGGGATGTATCAGCTTTACCTTGAACCACCTTGAGCAGATCCAACAGGTTGTCAACTCCCAACATATACTACAACGATACATTGTATATCATTGTTTGACCATCGACAGAGGTCATTATAGGATCTAGATAATTTACTCCATGTAAGCACTATATGCCAATCAACCTCACAGACTGTATACAAAATATGGTCTTTTCTAGTGAGATATGACAAAGCCTCTAATAAAGTGGCGTTAGAGACCTAGTAGTTGGTACAGTCAATCTCCAATACTCCAATTAATGTGAACAAATATTATGCCACAATATAGTTAGCAATCACAGAAAGGGTAGTCACAACTGTACCAGATAGACAACAGTCTATATAATAGCTGTACAGTAATTAGAGAGCATAGAGCCATATTTGTGTGGATTGGTAAAAAATAACCACCTGGAATAGCGTATGGAATTTGTTGATTATTGAATTAGAGTCTGTCAATGTCTTACTCGTCATCTGCTTACATATCTTATCAGACAGTTTCCCGCACAGAAGTGGTATCGAGTCTTCGGCCATTGCGACCTCTACAAGACAATGACTTCTTTCACATGGGTTCCAACAAAATGATGGAACTATTGCTACAATATGAAGATGCAATAATGTGTATAGGTGAGCCATGAGTCATGTTAAATCTCCGCAGAGACATTCCAGCAGTAATGACTTTAAAAAATAGAATAGCAACTATTTCCACTAGTTATATACCCTAAAAGCAGAAGCTTATAGCGGAAGAAAGTTTTGCGAGTTTGCTAATCCTGGAGCATTTTGCGATAGAAATATTTAGCGAGTTTGGCCTATCACGAAATTTGTAAAATCCCAATATATTTCAGTATTAGAAATAAGCTCAGCTAAGCTGTATGTTTACTCAGATTTAAACCCCATTTACATAGTTGTATGGTCTGTTTAAACAATTAACTATTTAAGTCATTTTGAAAGCAGAATTTGATAGCGATGAAAATTATTTGTGAGTTTGTCTCTCGCTAAATTCGAAAAAGTTAAAACTCGCAAAAAGTATCTGCTGCTAGGGTATGTAATTATTATTCACAAATGTTGGAAACAAAAGAGGTCAAAGTCAACAACAAAGTTTGTAAAAACGAAAATGTCAATACAGCCACAAACCTTAAAAGCAAACAGCGATGCAACTCACATAAAAATACCAGAGCTGTTGGCTTTATATTTAGGCAAGTGCAGTACCAAGTCTTGTATTATATAACCCAAGTATACTACAGTTACTTATATTGTCAGCAAGCACAAACACAATCGCTAGAGAGTCGAAGGATCAGCAGTATGGACAAATTTATCTTTAATCGATAAATTTAATAATTATTTATTGTTCTTGATTCATTGTTAAAAGTCTATACCAGCTAACATCTTTCACACGTACTGTTCAAGTACATCGTGTTGCATATTTGTAGACAAGGTAGGAATGTGCTAGTTGTACTTGAGACCAACAGCTCTGCTTGTTAACGTAAGATGGCAGGGTTAGTTCTGTTAGCATTGACTATAACATTACAACATTACTGTTATTATCTCCCCATACCATTACTATTCATTTTAAGGTGAGCCTCTGTAAGTACACATCTATATACATTATATAATTGATTAGCTATGGGTTGAAACGACTTCTATGACGATGAAAGTTTAAAAATAAATAAGGTAATGTAATAAAACTACAATACAAGTAAATATTTGCATGTACCGTGTCCTAGATATCTTGCAATAGGTATTCGTAGGATAAATACAAGGAGAATAACATCAATGGTAACTTTAGCAAACCAAGACGTACTTGTTGACCGACAACATTAGTTGACCTATAATATATTGCAATGATAATGTATGGTAATGATGGTATTGTAACATGTATTTACATGTACACCAGACCATTATATACTCAATAACAGAACTTCTTAGGAAAACGAATTGAAACAAAGTGATAAATGACTTACGTGGAGTAGCAAATACCTTAGTCCAAGGAACTTGGGCTAACACCGATATTGGTAAAGAGGAGACAACTTGATAGGTTGACCACAGTCTAACTGTGGAATCTCTGCTGGAAGAGGCGAGAATGAATGGTCGCTCTTTATGAATGGACAATCCTAAATGTGAAATAGAACTTAATCGGTAAACCTAATGTTTTAGTCTATCATATCCAGACAATGTACTATATACACATATATTTACATGTAGACACTTGGACATAGCTATACGATAAATATTGGTAGTGGCATACCGTACACGTCTCCACTGTGATCGTCAAGTATACATAGCTTAGATCCACTGCGGATATCCCAGAGAACGATAGTATAGTCCCAGGAGCCAGAGTAGAGCAGGTAACAAATCTCGGGACTCCAACATAGACCTCTAACATGTGACTTATGACCTCTAAGTACCTGTGTGCACTTGAGCTCTCCGTAGCTCCATATACGTATAGTCCTAAAAAGAGAGTTCATGTATAATGCCTTATATGACCAAATCCGATGTCCATATAATTACACTTCAAAAAGTTAATAATAATAATTAAAGTTGTCGAACCTTTCTCAACACATAAAATTTTCAAACACTATCCGAGTGAGACAGTGTAAATCTTTGTAAATAACACCATACTCACATTTTTGCATTTAATATTACATATATGTTGTATAGTACACATAGGATTATAGTGCTTAATAACGTTGCATAAAAAGACAAATGAATAATAGCTTTGCTCGTAAAAACTCAGCCTATAAATATTGCCTACACATCTGTACAACTTACGCATCATCACTGCCACTAGCAAGGTACCCGTCCCGTAAAGGTGACCACCTAATATTGAAAGATTTACTGCTATGACCCTGAAATATCTGAACTGGTTGGTGTGCCACATCTTTCTTATTAAGGTCACCACCAACTGGGTGACTGAATAGCCTGACCTTCCCATCTTCTGCTCCAGTGGCAAACAATAGTCTATATGAAAAATGTAAGGAGAGCGAATCAGATACACATCCTAGGCTTTGACAATTATAGTGATATTGTGGAAAACAGTGCCAAAGGAATATACTATGAACTACACAACATCAGATCAGTAAAAGCAATGTGTAGAAATTTTTTATTATAACTAGTAATGAGGTGCGTGTTGCTAATCCTATTGTAACATTATACACATTCCGTACACAGACAACTTTTACATTGTAAACTCTGTAAGCAAAGCTCGGGTAACAACTATCCCTAGATAATGTAATTGTAACGGAATCTACACATTAAAAGTTGTTGTCTATCAGCTAGTAAACATGCAGACTTGATTAGCTGACTGATTTGTTTGATGACCAATTTGCTGGTTGATTGATTGATTGATGATTGACTGACTGACTGACTGACTGACTGATTGATTGACTGACTGATTGATTGATTGATTGATTGATTGATTGATTGATTGATTGATTGATTGACAGAAAGACCGATTGAGTAGTGATACCTACTGGTTAGATGGGGACCATTCACAGCCGTATACTGCAGCTCCTCCGTGATGAAACTTCACTACTTCTGACCCATCAATCTGTCTGGTGATACTAAAATAGGTAAATTCAATAGTGGAGACTTGCACACCTCGGGGATAAACAATACACAACGACATGATAATATACACATCACTGTAGCCATGTATATAAAAATGAGGCAGACCTACAGGACACGCAACATGTGTTCATTGGGTGTGCTCTTTGAATTGTACAAGAAAAGAGACCAAAACAGTTCCCGCGAACCGGATTTGAACCGGTGACCTAAGGATAGCCATATCACAACTACAGTCCTCCGCTCTACCAACTGAGCTATCGCGGGTTACTTATAAACACACTTGAGATAAGACCGCCTAACATTCTTAAATTTATACTAAATGTAAGTTATGTTCCTTTTTAACACCATTTAGCGTTTCTATGCCAACTGAAACTGAATGAGAGAACATGATTGACTGATAATGTTCAATATTATAAACTCCATCACACATCTTATCTATTACCTCTCTACTCTATCTTAATGTCATTTCTATTTGTTTCTACTAGCGAAGGGATAGTGCAGGGATACATTTAGGTGTTACAAACTGTATATACATATAGCTAAATTATCTTCAGCATGTGCAACTGCAACACTATTACATTCCTCGCTCCCCACGCATATGGCAGCCAAACACACCACTTAAAACTATCTAGTACCACCCAGCAGATAATTAAAAAATATCCATTCAATGTCATGATACCACCATGTCTAAAAGAGTTTTCACAATTTTACAGTGCTCGAACTACAGATCTACAAATTGGGGTAAAAATTATAAAAGTCAGATCCCGCGAACCGGATTTGAACCGGTGACCTAAGGATAGCTATGTTACCACTACAGTCCTCCGCTCTACCAACTGAGCTATCGCGGGTCAGTTGATAACAGTTGAATATAACCGCGTTATCAGATATACTTCCTAGTAGGTGAACAGTGATTAAAACTGTATGAAATCACTTCCCCTCAAATCAAGGAAGTTTTGTTTCCACAGCAACCAGTTTACAACACTTACTAAGTGACAGACATCCTTAGGTGCAAATATTTAAAGGTCCACAGCTTGAATACAATATTGGTATGACACCATACTTTTGATTAACTACTGTAGCATGTTATAGTTTTTGACTTATTATCTCACTTGGACGGACCCGGGTCGCAAATGAAAATCACAAGATGGCCGTGCGACCTAGGCCAGAAGGGCAATTGGCCTGATATTTCGCTTGGTCAAGAGTTTATAAATTCATTCTACACTTTTGATAACATGGTACTTAGCCACATATATTCACTTGCCTTTTTTATTTCAAACATCAAGGAAGTGCATCTAGCAAGAAAATTTCTCATTTATTTGAGGGTATACTACAATGAAAAGACAATTTCTTCATGTTTTCTAAAAACTCCCATGAGTGAATAGAGGTAGTGGGTAGCATATTCTCCAGTAATTTTCCAAAATACACATAAGATACTTGTGGTAAAAAAAACAATATTAGTGCCGAAAGAGAAATAAATAACTAAATTTAGCGTAAATGGTTTCCAATTATATTTCTCAGCTCATACAAGATTGGACAACTCAGGAAGACTACCCAGCTTTTGGGGCTACACCCACTTTAAAACTATCTAGTATCACCCATCTGATCATTAAAAAATATCCATTCAATGTCATGATACCAACACTTCTAAAAGAGTTTTCACAATTTCACAGTGCCCAACTATTTAGATCTACAAATTGGGGTAAAATTTATAAAAGTCAGATCCCGCGAACCGGATTTGAACCGGTGACCTAAGGATAGCTATGTTACCACTACAGTCCTCCGCTCTACCAACTGAGCTATCGCGGGTCAGTTGATAACATTTGAACATAACCTGTCTTATCAGATATACTTCCCAGTAGGTGAAATAACTTCCACTCAAATCAAGGAAGTTTTGTTTCCACAGCAACCAGTTTACAACACTTTCTAAGTGACATCATTAGGTGCAAATATTTAAAGGTCCACAGCCTGAATACAATTAATATGCTTGGTATGACACCATAGTTTTGATTGATTAATTACTGTAGAATGTTATATGTTTTGATTTATTATCTCGTTATGATGTATTACAACTAGCAGTCTTTATTATCATTGAATGAATGAAGTCAATTGGCTTTGGGCCAAGTTTCACAGCCAGTCGCTAGCATTGTTACTAGAGAACTTGAAACCCAGGCCAAAAGACAACGCTACCAATTAAATAGGAAACACTTACGCAAATCCATCTGCACCACCTGACAGTATCCTAGTAGAGTCAATATGATTCCAACACACAGCGTATACACAAATGCCCTTGCCATGCTGAAACAGTTATACGAATAATAAAAGTCATATTAACACATGTAACACACCATTCTGACTTATTTTTAGTGAGTGGCTCATCACGAAGTGTGAGAATGAATTGACATGAGTGTTAGAGGTAATACTACATATGTATTGAGATCAAAAGCACATCTAAAATAAATTAACTGAATGTACCTTAAACTACAACACATGAATATTAACAGTGCATCATACAATAAGATCAGTTAAGGATGTACAGGCGGACATAATATTCAAGCAGGTAGTAAATTCTATAGCACATATTATTTTAATCTAACGCATGGTACTGGTTTACCTACAAACTAACTATTTTCTAAAAGAAAGTTACGTCAACTGTAAATGCAACAATAGAAACAACTATCTAGTTTCTTAAAAACATAAACACAAGTATATGTTTATGGCTATAAATTATAACAACGGCTTCAAACATTGAGCATGGTTTAAACAAATAGACCGATACGGTCATGGTCCAAATCACGATAATACATGACATCAACTTCCCTGGAGTTCTCCTCACTTTGTCAGTATATGACCGTGTGTTCCACACCAAATAACCAAAAATGGTAAATAAAATAGACTGAGTACCTCATGGTATCTGTGTGCAATGCGTCCTCTACCTACGTCCCATATGAACACTCCATACTTAGCAGAAGCCACAGCTATACAGTTGAGATTTGAAGGAGACCAGCTTATTTCATATAAAATACCTTCATTACCTGGAGAACTACACTCCTACAAGGACAACCAGCATCGTCATAGCAACAGATACATAGTGTCACCATAGCAACAGTATACATATCCGAGGTCAACAAATTCATTGCTCATTGGTAAACCCTGAGTGATATAGTGCTCCATTGCACCACTGGTTAAACAAATAAAGCACAGAGATAGGAGATAAAATCAGTGATGCAGTTCATTAGAGAAATTAGAACAGACATCAGTTGGTCACAACATTACATTCAGTTTTGGTTGCCATGGAAACACTCAAAACATGGAAAACGGCATCATAAAACTGCTTCATGGTATTCTTACTGCTTTAGATTATCTTTTCAAGGAAGGTAACAGTCAACCCGCGATAGCTCAGTTGGTAGAGCGGAGGACTGTAGTTGTGATATAGCTATCCTTAGGTCACCGGTTCAAATCCGGTTGGCGGGAACTGTTTTACCTTTATCCCACATTTTCACGATTCAAGCCAAAATGTATCAAATTACAATTTTACCCAAGCAAAAATCTAGTAGCAGTAACACATTCACTTGATTAGAGCACTGTGTGTATACTAACAGCAGTCTTTATATGGCAGAGTTACAACATCTTAGATGTAAGCAATAATGCCGCAATTAAAAAAATGTATATCATCGATTTACCAAAAGTTGACTTCATGAAATTTCCAAATTTTAGTAACTTCTTTCCCAACTGGTTATAAGATTCTGCTTGAAAAGTGTTTCTTGCGAACCGGATTTCAACCGTAGTTTTATAACATCCTGCCATACCAGCTGGAGAGGCATGTGGCATTGTGGAACAAACAACTCCTTTGTGTAGCCAATCATGTTGGTTAGTTTTAGCTTCAACCTTCGCACTGCGAGAAAAACTAAAAATGATCCCGCGAACCGGATTTGAACCGGTGACCTAAGGATAGCTATGTTACCACTACAGTCCTCCGCTCTACCAACTGAGCTATCGCAGGTGAGCTGAAATGATACAGCAATAAAAAAGTTATGATAGAGGAAAAAATAAAATGACTTCCAAAAATTTCCTTAATATGTACAGTATACTGGTTTCCATAGCAACAAATTGCTTGCAAAATATACCATTATCCAAGAAGTGTGACTAAACAAAATAATTATTCGCTTCTATAATGTGCTTGGCAAACCAGGAATCCAGATGCAAATGATAAATCACAGGAACAATACAATTATAACTTGTAGGCCTATCTACATGTATTACAATTATGTACAGTATGCTATAATCTTACACCACAATTTATGTACCCGGAGGCCAATAAACATGTATAATGCAAAATCAGGAAACAAAAAACGTTTGGTGTTAAGTGATATTTTTTCCTGTAAGTTTGGTGCTAGAATAAACTATTATAATGAAGTAAACACCATTCTACATGAATACATCTGACTGCTTTAATCCAACACAAGCACGGAATACTTACGAATTTTAGTTCAGGCTTTGACGTGTCCCAGATTTTAACACTGCCATCAAAGCTAGCTGTAGCCAATAGATTTGGAGATGAGGTGCTAAACTTACAATCAAATACCGTCTCTATGTGACCCTACATCACCAATAGCAATCAGCAGGTGAGAGAGTTTTCAGCGTAATATAAAACTACATGTAGCAGCAATAAACCTATTTCATGAATAAATTCTATGTTCTATAGTTTGTATTCTTTATTCTACAAGTTTTATGTTCTAAATGTTCTATATTTTACATACTCTATAGTTTACATATTCCATAGTCTACAACTCTACATATTCCATAGTCTACAGTGTTCTACAGTCTACAACTCTACATATTCTATTGCGTACAAGTATGTAATAATGTTACCTGCTCCCGTAAATAAGCCCATTTTCGTAACTCGAGATCATAAAGTCCTACTCCACCATCCAGGAAGGTGCAGACTAGGTAACTAGGAGGCAGGCTACAAGATTTAGAATTAGAATGCAAACTCATAGCCTCAGTACCAGCGGTTGAGTCTTCACCCAGTTCTACTGTAGCTCCTTTCAACACAACTGTGAATTTCTGTTTCTTCAGCGCCGTTATTGCATGAAAACCTGTAATAGTTGGCGTAGTTGACAATTTCATTCATCATATTTTAATTTGATAAATGACTTTAACAACTATGTACACATTGTGTATGACATATACCCCAGGCACAGAGCACATGACTTGTAGCCAGCCATAGATTAGAAGTTATCTCATCATTTCAAATATAAGAACAACAGTGAGGAAAGCAGATATAATTGATGGTACTTGGATTTTATAGAATGGGGTTAAAACAAACAAAAACACACCATACTCTGATCAACTGAATGTCCTACTGCTACTAAATTTTTGCGTAGATAAAAATATAATTTGATACGTTTTGGCTTGAATCACAAAAAATATGGGATAGAGGTAAAACAGATCCCGCGAACCGGATTTGAACCGGTGACCTAAGGATAGCTATGTTACAACTACAGTCCTCCGCTCTACCAACTGAGCTATCGCGGGTCAGATGTGAGCTGCCTTGAAGAGATAGTCTAATATGACTTTAGACTTTGAGTGTTTCCATGCCAACTGATACTGAAGGCAATAAAATGATTGACTGATAGTACCAGTGAACAATGCTTATAGGTAAACTACATCACACATCTTATCTCTGTATCTTAATGTTTTACATATGGTTTTTCCAGTGAAGGTGTGAAATTCCTAGTCTTATATCCATCCATTTAATATACATTTGTAACTATAAACTCTAATGGGTAGTGAAATTATAACAAGTGCACAGAATAATGTACAATGGATTTAGAAGTAACTGAATAGTTACCATGTTATTTCCACTATTTACAATTATAGTCTGAACTCCGTAGATAGTCGTACATATCACTACAATTATTGTACCTAATGTAAAGTGTAGGAGTTAGCGTCTCCTGTATAATTGTGGTACATAGGGTGGACCTTATAATAGATACCTGTAGGTTTAACCTTGACACTTTCGAGTGGCTCTGCTTTAGAAACATTCCACACTCTGAGTATACCACTCTGTTGATCCCCTGTCACAAATACACCAGATGCATCGGGAACCCAGGCTACAGACTGGATATAGGCTGCCTTAGAAGGTAATATGTACCTCATCAGCACCATCATACTAAAATAATACCAGAATATTAATGGAGTGAGTGCCACAACACGATAAAAATCCACATGTACATTATGAATTATGACATCATTATGATAGCATGGGTTTTATTTGCCAGTGGCAGAAAATTAGTGATTTCGAAGTTGTCTTATTTTAACTTTCAATAGAGTGAGAGACGACAACTCTTTCACATTATATACACCATAAAAATTATCTTTAGATACAATGTACATTGACAGATAGAACCAAGCATACTACATAAGGTCTATGAACTATGTATTAGTATGTATGTCATGGGTTTAAGTTCATCAAATGGAAGCTGGTGGGTTTGGTACCCAGGCTACTACTATGTCCCACATGATTGTACAATAAGATTATAATATTGTATACAGTACGAGTGTCATAAACAAATATCTTAATGTTTATGCTATCCCAATAGTTATAATATCACCTGTTGACATCTATCATAACAAGACGATTCTGGTATCTGGAGACAAGGGCGTAGTCGGTAGAATGAGGATCCCACTGTATGTCAGTAACAGAGGATTCAAAGTCACTATCCGTGTCATCATCTTCATCACGCAGACTAATATTCCTCTGGGCCTTTTTACCTGCATATACATAGTTAATACTACTTGAGAAATACGAAGACAACTCCATAAATAATATGGACTATGAGAAGACAACTCTATAATTATAATATAGGACAAGAGAAGATAACTCTATACATGATATATACTAAGTGAAGATAACTCTATACATACCATAGACTAAGTGGAGAAAACTCTATAAGTGGTCTATACTAAGAGAAGCTAACTCTATACATGATAATACAGAATAAGAGGAGGTAATTCTATACAATTATTATAATGATTAACCAGCTCTCTATAGTTATAGTTATTTTATAGTCGTAGACCTATTTGTATTCGTATAACATTAATTGATATAACTGTGTCAACCGACCTGGGACTAGGAGGGAAACCGTTCCATCAATGTGACCAACCAGAGCCTTGCCTGACGTGTGATGAGAGCAGAACTTAACGATAGTGATCTCAGTCGAGAAGGAAGAGTTGTACTCTCTTGGTGTCGTTACGCTACACCCCTGTTCGTATCTGTAAACAGCATATAATAAATAATTGCCTTATGTTGTCAGAAAGCCGACCAATAAATACAATTAACCAAATATAAAATAGTGAGAGATTGAACAGAAGTTTTTCTCTCTATATTTCTCCATTCTAAACTAGATGGGAGAGAATAACTCCTTATTCTCAGTGCCCATGATAACTAAACACATGGATAGAAAATATCTCAACTGAAAACAAAAAAGGAACAGAAAATTATCACTTCAATAATCTAAAAATTACTTTGTACATGGAGAGTCAAGGTACATTGTATGTTCAACACTTATAACACCTACATCAACGCACCTACAGCTGCTAGAGAGAAAACTTACCTCCAGAAATTAACAGCTACAGATTTCGTAGCAAACACGAGGTAATCAGAGTAAAAGCAACAGCTAACAGGTCTTTCACCAGAATGTCGTACCTAGAAAGACGCATACCGTTTAGGTCAACAAATATGTAGTAACTTATCTTTTGTATTTACTCAACTGAAATATCATTATCTCTCCTTATCTTGCAGTTTAGCAAAATAATAATAAGAGTTTTATTGCATAATTTACCGCTACACACTACTTTAGCAATAATGGCAGTGATTTTATACTACACTACTATTTAGTATTACTTTAATGTCTCTCAAAAAATATTGAACATCTATTCCATCACCGATAGGAGTTATTGCAAATTATTCAATTTTTAATTTGTGAAAGTAAAGCACATGCCATATTATAGAACACGGCTGATTAACAAATTCACAAAACAATTGAATTACTTGAAACTTATCTTGCATGATCAACACAATCAGTGAATCCCAATATCTCAAACAAAGGTCAGAGGGTAATTCTAACGCAGACGGTTAGCTAATCAGCTAAAGAACTGCCAATGGAGTGGGATAGGCTCTCACAACACAAACAAAAATTTCACAAGAGAGGATAACTTCTTATACCTGAGCAATAACTTTCTGTTGGTCTATGTGCCATATGATAACTGCCTTATCACAGCTAGTAGTACATATTAGGTTGGAGTCAGTAGGATGCCAACACATGGATGTGATACCACGCTTGTTCTCAGAGAATATAGAGTGTAATGCGTACTGACCACTTTCATTGTCTTCCTAAGTGAATATGAAATAAATAGTAATATAAGTATAACATAACATTATGGGTATCTTTGAACACTGCATAACATATAACATACAGTATAATGTATATGTATATGTATAATACATCTGTATAATGTGCGGTTTACACTGTATATATGTACATGTACAGCATGCATTGTATCTATAAGTAACCATGCATGTAATATATGGATGTAATATACATTATAATAAGTATGTACAAATCACAATTATACAAAGAAACATAAGGCATGACATGACAAGACATGACAAATTTCCTAACAGGTCAATATAGAAAATAAAATAGCATTTCCTAAACATTAATTTAATTTAAATTAATTAAACATTATTATTTAATTCATGTTTCACAGATTAGAGATACCAGAGAGTCGCTCGCTTACAGATATAGAAAGTGTAGTTAAAGGTCAGGGTATATTAGGAGTTTGACCAAAAGTTGATAGATAGAAAGTCATAGAACAGGTTTTAAAATTTCCTTATATTGTATTAACATGACACTCATTGGGTTAGGTTGATTTAATACCTAGCCAGGTTGTATCTGTAAGAATAAGTACTTATATATCAGAGAAGTTAAATCTATCAATATTCCTGGTTAATTACTTTATAAACAAATGCTACATTTTACCTCACTAGTCAGTAGCTAACAGACTAGTATTACTGACAGACAAAGTAATAAAGTAAATTAGTAGTGAACCGACATTATTATTATGTGCTGCCAGCAGAAACCATGAAAAGTACATTATAATTTACAGTATAATTTATATAATCAATAATACATGTATGAGACTTTGTACAACACTATGTTACTAGAATAATGTTTCATAAATGCATTAGAAATCCGGAGGTCAGTACTGTAATCATGGAGTCTAATAAGACAGATATACATTGCTACTTTCCGTAATCTTATCAAAAACCTATAGAAATAATCTTATGGATCAAATAGGCACCAAAGAGAACAACAATTTACCTCCACGGTGATGGAAACATGGTATATCAATAGTGAAAATATCATCCAAAATATGTTGAACACATGCTTTTTCAACTGCAAAGTATTGGCCATTGATTGGAAAAAGCATATCGGTTCATGAGCAATGCTTCAACAAGAAACACGATGAACTTTCTCTGTTCTTAGCTGATAGAAGGTGCAGTGTGTATACTTAAACATAATCATTTAGTGTGAAACAATTAGAAGGAGTCTTCTCAACAAATTGCTAAGGAAGACTACTTAAAACCTCCAATACATTAGGATTTTTTGCTAAATGATAAGACGAAAAATTGCGAATTTCTGAACTCGCATTATTAAAGCAAGTGTACAGTCATGTTCACCATGTAATAATGTATAAATGTATACACTGCACTCACCTGGAATATATAGACTGAGAGTGTAGCGCAGTAAGCAAAACGTTTTGTTGAAGCACTGGCTACCTGAAAGTTCCACGGCTGACATCCTGCAGAGAGAATTGCCAACTGCACCGGCCGATCCATAAAACCTATTCGTTATAAAATTCGCTTTATGTCATAACATGAAGGTAACTGCAATATGCATTCCTGCATCTAACAGGAGTTCCCAACTTAGTCAATCAGATTAAAAAGAAATTATGATCACATTGTCTACAATGTTCATCAATCTTGGGGATCATGCAATAAGTAGTAAATATATGTCAACCCAAACATAAACACTTAACAAGGGCGGCTATAGGCACCCACGCCACAATCCTAGGCGTGTGTTCAATCAAGTATGCAATACTAGCTGTGCTCTGTAAACTATTAATACTATGCATGTCCAGGCTTCAATTCCTTTTCTATTTACTTGCTCAGGCAGTGCAGTCATTGTATAGTGCTGTAATAGTCATGTTATCTGTGTAGACTGTACCCATGCATGTTCATGTTTCACACTTATCTTGTATTAACTAACTCAGACACGTGAAATCCATGATTTCTTGAAAATAGGCTGGTGTTGAAATTTTTCCTATATCCGCCCCTGTGACTCTTAATCTGTGATGAATGGGTGATTACTTCTTTAATCACATGGTTCAGTCAGCTCATAGATGTCAAATACATGTGGATATGAATAAACTATTTGATAACAATATTGTAGTAAACTGGTTTGGTAGCTAAGTCAGTAACTGAGCTACTGCACATACACCTCTAAGTCTTTCCTAACAGTGAAGTTAAGAGCTGTTTCCAGAAGAGCAGAGTTCAATTATTTACTACACATATATCTCTGTAGTTAACAGTGAGCCGTTCTGATCAGCTCAGTGGGCTATAAGCACCACAGACTGAGATAAGAGTAGCCTTTCCTTGGAGAGGAAATCCTAGCGAGGCAGCGAGAGTGTAGTTGATCCAAATATCAAAACACACCAGCTTATACAGGTGTAAAACAACGGTTCCACAGTTAAATAACAAACCCGGGTTGGGAGCTCGGACAATACCAATTAACAGCTGATGAAAAACTATCCTACAAGATTTAAAACCTGGTTGATCAGTACAAATAGGATATGTTCATTTCAAACTAGGGACTTCATTTTTCTGAACACAATGTCAATACTAGCAATAAAAAGAGGGTACTCACGTGCTGGTTGTATAATGAGATGGATACACACTATATACTCCCATGTACTCTCACTTTAAACACTGCCTAGATCTAATAAGATGTGCAAGCCGACCTCAGTTTACAGGTCAGCCTGTACTAATTGCACTAAATACCAGAACCAGAATAACAGAGTGTAAGTAATCTCACGGAATCTACCATCTACCATGTACTGTACACCAGAGAACTAAACTCCTTTCATTGTGGGTCAGTTTCAGCATAATATCATAGCAGGACATAATAGCCTTACCAGTTTGAGAAAGAACACTGTAACATTAAGATTGTCTTTTACTTGTTAAAATTTGTTTACAGACGAGGCTTAAAGTATTTCAAACCAGATCTAAACAACCTAAGCAAATGTAAGGTGAAAACTCACTGAAGGTTTTATATCAGAAATGCTAGATTCAGGAATTAAATCCACTCTTTGCTCGACCACCGGTGCCACACTGATTCTGAGGCCTGCAACAGTCAAATACCTTTTTAGCTTTATCATGACAATCTGAAGTACCTCGTCCATTAAAGAAATCATATTAAAGGAAATAATTGAATAAATGCTTTAAATGTCGGAACGGTAACTATGCCGAGTAGTGTGGAAGTAAATTACTAAGACTTGCAAACTACTCAACTATCTGCGTAACTCGAACATATTATCTTAGCAAGTAGCTTAGCTAGTCTAATAAACGCTAGTTGATTACTCACTGATAGCTAAGCTGATTCATTCATTAAATTTTACTTTGTCTGCATTCGGTGTTTATAACTACAGTTGGGAATTACGATCAGTGCACAACTCGGGTCGTTAGCTGAAATTGCCTTCACTTCCCCAATCAATGTTAAGGGGTCTAAAGGTTCTAACGAAATTAGAGCTGCGTTTGATCTAATTTTTGCTACATGTAGAACCTTTAGACACCTTAACTAAGACTAGAACTACTCAACCAAAGCCACTAAAACCTTTCGTTAAATTCGAGTAGTCGTACTAATAATAGCAACATCTCTAGCTCTATTTTCTAGTTTAGATCCCTCACTAAAAGAAGTGAAGAGCATCCCAAACACACTCAAAAACTTTAATTGTTTTTAATTTTAAATTTTAATTAAAACTAAAAGCCAGGTTCTTTCTGATAACAGTTGAGTATATTATGATATATGACATGTATGCCAATTTTCTAATTGATAAAGTACCATGCGAATTTCTATATGCAATTGAATGTCGGCACAGTGCACAGTATATCATAATATACAACTTTAAACACGTTTTTACCATTATTACCAATGCTTTGATACCTGTTTGATTACATTGCGCCCATGGTTTCGGGATCAAACTACCATTACGACTCAATAATGATTTGACCAAAGTAAAATGATCCTTTAGCCTAGTTCCTTTGCTGCGCCACAAGCCAATACGTTACAATACATCATTGTTCAGGTTCAAACCGCAATTGGGTCCGATTATCTTGGCCTTATTGTCGGAAATTATCAAATTTCGCGTTTATTTGTATCACGTGATCAATGTTCCACTGTAATAACTTACATATTGATTAAAAAGTTTTAAAAAATTAACAACGTTATTGTAAAATAGTTAGTTGTGTTTTAATAAATACAAAAACGTTATCTTACAAATAACTGCCGCTACCACGTGCAAGAAGCACACAAAAATCAAAAATAAATAGCTATGATATTGTCAGGTGTTTCCTGTTTCTTAGCAACAATGGTCATCATGGCTGCTGATGACAGTTTTTATACTGAACAGTATGAAATTGAGAAAATCAAAGCAGAGATCGCACAAGAAAAGCAGATGAAGTTGGTATTTAGTAAATTTTGTTTCATTTTTGCTTAATTTAGTGTTAGTGATTAATTCTACTCTTAATTCCCAAATATCAGCTGATTGTCACTGTCGGTTGAGTTTGTCAAACGCTAGCACCAGAGTGTCTAGAGAAGAGACCTTTGAATACATATGAAGTCATCGTACGCTCTGGAACACTAAATGTATAAAGGAGTGCCTCATTTGGATAACAGTGTGCGATTTTATTTGGCTACAGGGGGTTACAGCAACCTGCTATTTGTTGGTATTTTTTAGTAGTGTGGTAGTCCACCTTTACAGGATGTTGAACTACCAACTTTTGTTTACAGCTTTACGCCATGTTCTGTTTGCTAGTCCGTGTTTCCTCTGGTGTCTCTAATAGTGTTTGGTAAGAAACTACTATGATATATTTGTGAGGCTGCGTAAACAGATGTCAGCTCATCACAGGCAGCGGATCTAGTAGTCATTGTCATATTTTAGCGGTCTTTGGAGATTTCGTCATAGGCCATTTGTTCACTAAAAGATTAACAGAGTGATACTAAAAATGCATCTACTGGGCTTTAATGCATATACATGTATATATTTGGGCTGGTGTCAACAAGAAGTAACTAAGGGACACGCGACTGAGCATCACATTCAGTGAATTAAAAGACTAAGCGATTTACTTTTGTATTTTCATGTAATCGAAGGTGAGCTCTTCCACTCAGAGCCCAATTCCCATAGCTCATACACATATAAGCTTCTGGTGTTGAAATGTACAACGTACAAAAACTAATGCTGTTTCCTGCAGGGAAATGCTAGAAAAGTCAACCCAAGAAATGAGGCAGACAGTTGATCAATTAGAGAAGAGAATTGACAGTATTGACAGTGAAGGTAGGTCAAAGCTATTGCTTCTAGAATGTTACATTTGTGATAAATAGTAATTTACTGAGACCCACCTTTCGTTTTACGAACTCAATATTCACCCATCTTTGTTAAACAAAGGTAATGAGTGGAAAACACGATATGAAACACAAGAAGAAATCAACTTACAACTTCAAAAACAAATCCTTCTCTTGCAACAAAAGGTCGAAGCAACGAGACAAAGTTTGAACAAATGTAAGTTCATATTTCTGTGCTATATTTAGATCTACATGTTATTATGTTAGTTTTACACGTTAGACCTCTCATCACAACATAACCTAAAGACCATATAAATTATTTCGCATTTCAACTCAAGGCTAAGAATACACAAACATATACAGTTATGGTGTGGTCTACATAATACTGGGAGTATACATGTACATTGTGTAACATACAGGTTTATTTTATTAAATACTAATCGTAATATAAAATGCTAGATGTATTTTATGATTTTAGTCCTTATATTTCGATACTAGTCCTACAGTAGTATCATCGTCAGAGGAAAATAAAATAACATTGTTTTACAGAGAAATTGCTATACTGGGTTAAAGTCTCAAATTCTATAATATTATCACAGTCTATAATATTACACAAAGTCATATACAATGCAACTATCTAATTTATCTGCTCCAGGATCACAGTCTACAATATTACACATACACCGTATACAATCTGTATTTATTTAATTTATCTGCAGTGAGAAGATCTCAACATCCAAGTGATGGTCTGTCACCAGACGACTTTACAACAGAGGTGAGAGAGTCGCTGTCCAGTGGACACATTTGGTCAACTGCATTTGTGCTAATATGTTGTTAGTCTAACAGAGTAGTGTTTATATTTTGATGATATGATGTCTGTGTACTGCACTGTGTAGATGTTACGCATAACCTATTAATTGACCATACAATATAGCAGACTACCAATAATATAGCCCAATTGAATCTTTTTTAGGCCGAAACCCAGTTCTACCAATATACATACATTTATATTTGACACTCAAGCATCGAAAGCCAGTGTCAGTGTTTGGGGAGGGCTTGGAACTTGTGTTGCACTACATAAGTAAATGTATGGTGTTCAATAAGATCTCCTTTTTATGCAGGCAACACCACAAACCGTGCAAAACCTTCGAAAGCAGCAATCTAGCTTAGAAAATCAAATAAGAGATCTAGAATGGAGATTAGACCAGGAGAGCAAGGCATATCACAAGGTAATGTACATAATATACTGTAAAAAATTACACTGTGCCAATTGATACTGGGTATATAATATTTTTGTAATTGGAAAATATAAAATGCGTCTCGTCTTATTATTCATTTTTGTAATTGCTTTGAATCTATCAATGATTAGTCAGCAGTCAATGATTGAAGTGCATGGAGAATAGGAAAAAGTAGAATAATGTGTCATCTAAAGTTTTGTGCAAGTACAGAGAGCAAGTTGACACGTACATTGTACACTAAATACTTGCATGTTAGCATAACATGCCTGTTCAGTGGCGAGCGGATATAGCATGTATAGTATATACACAAATTGCACAGAATACAATAAATACTTTTTACTTTTAGAAGTTATCTTCTTTCTTTGCTTTTGTCATTCAATGCACTTTTATCAATCTACACTCAGGCCAATGATGAAAGGAAGCAGTATATAGTGGAGATAAACACAGCCAACTTTGCCCTAGACAACATGCTAAAGAAATCTAAATCTCAGCAACAGGCTGGCAACACAGCAAACCTTAGGTAAGGACTGGGGGGACAACTCTTGTTGCAGAAGGGGGCAACTATAGTTTCAATGATAATAGGACAGACTTTTACTATCCTAATTATCTTCAGAGCAGCACAACTTCTAAACTCCTTATAGAAAGCATGTTATAAATAAAAGGTATATCTATAATTATAAACATTCTTAAATAGTATCTTCAGAATCTGGGTGGGGTCTACAAGTTGGTACCCAAAATCCTGGGGCATCAACAATACTATGAATACTGTGTATAACAATTATGAGAAAGTATTTCTACTGTCACAGGAATATTCCAGAAGACCAGAGAGTAATTGATCCCCGGAGAGGTCCAATCAAGAAGACTGCTGCTATAAAAACACTGCCCAAACTTGGAGGGGGTAATGAAACAGCCAGGTTCTAACAAAGGTCAGATGTTAGTCAGGGGAAAAGGTGTCATATTACCTGGTAACGGTAAAACATTTCAATACAGTGTCTCCAACTTCTACTAAGTTTTCTAAGCTAGTCCAATTTCTACCTTAGAGATATTATTTAAGGAAATACATGTAGATGCAAGCACTGTAAGGGTTGTCAGAGGTTTACTGCAAAAACAGTTTGGAGAAGAAGTAGGCCTACTTTCTAGTGGATCTGCAATTGCTAGGTAGAGAAAGCTAACATACTATTATTTACACTAGGCTACATAATTATTTTTTTATTACGGCATTTATGCAATGTGTACATAGTTTGGTATTTCACATGCGAGGCCACAGATCGATTTGTTAATTTTATAACATACCCGATATTAATCTGTAACAAACGCTGCTAGTTATCTCTTGCTGGAAGGCCTCTTTACTTGATAGTCTTTTCTGTCTAGTCACTTGCTATCGCATTGCTCTTATATGTGCTTGAACATTTATAGCTTTAATAGGACAAGCACCATTCACGGTCAAGAGTATATACATGTATATTATGTAGTTTTCATTTTTACTGTCTAATTACAGACTTGTAATATTTAATATTAACCTATTATTAATTAATATTCATTTCTGTTAAAACTTGATTTGGCCAGGCTTCCTCAAATACAAAGCTGTATCACATCAAAAGTTAATTTTTATTTTCAGATTAAAATAAAAATACATAAACCCCACAAATTAATTCAATTCTCATGTACAGCAGCTTATTTTTTACAATATAAAATTACAGAATATCATAAAAACTTTGTACAAAATAACCAAAAGTTTCAACTAGTATGATATTTATACAGCCTATCAGTCTAATTTCTCTACCCAGACTTAACCTCAAATCACCATCTACCTCTAGAACCTCCACGACCTCCTCTTGGGGAGAAACCTCCTCTTGGAGAGAAACCTCCTCTTCCACCTCTGGGGCTGAACCCACCTCGACCACCTCTTGGGGAGAAGCCTCCACCTCTACCACCACGTCCTCCTCTACCTCCAGGTCCCCCTAATAAATAAAACACATTATGTACATGATTGGTTGCATGCATATTACAGGCTGCAACATCACAGACAACAGCGATAACTATGTAAAAACACTAATAATCACACCACAAAATATGACGTGCTTTACTCGAAATTAAAAATGGAATGTAACTACTCGATTTTCAAGTTAGAACTTCACCTCCATTCTACCAAAATCCTCATCAATGAACATTTATTTTATATAATACAGTGATGTATACAGTATACAGCCTACTCATCAATCACATATGATTGAGATCGACTCACCTCGGCCCCTTCCTCGTCCACCTCCACCTCTCTTCGGGTTTGTAAACATTTCTAGAGGAAGTGTTTTATGTGGGTCTATGAACAGCTGAAACACCAACACAAAGGTTAGTAATACTGTAATGGCAGATATTTTAGTTCTACAACTGACTACATCATCTGATAGTTTATTCATTCACTCAATAACTCTCAGAATAACATCTTTCTATATGCGTTTATATAATCTAGTTCTCCCAGCCCTATATAGCTAGACTCCCATTCACACCACCCACAACATGAGTACAATCCAGTACTAGGAGCCTTAGTGAAGAAATTCTGGTAGCCTTAGATCTTTATTTGTGATTGTGACAATTAGGTGTGGGGATAATAGTACAAGCAATTTATTGAAGACCTCAATTTGACAGAGAGCCAAGCTACCCAATTTCTTCATTCCTGCATGTTCTAACACACCCATTACAGTGACAGAACGTACATGTACTATTAGAATGGGGGTATTCCTGTCCAATCGCAACCTATGCTCACAAAATAGACTTGATATCCTGTACATCGGAACACACTATTAGATAAGGTAGGAGTAACCTTCCTAAACTATTATATAGTAGTACATACTGTACAAACTACCACAATAAAATGTTATAATATTGACTTTCTCACCTTCTGGAGTTTTTTAAAGGAAGAAGCTTTCATGTTGTCTGCTAGTTTTACACTGAAGTACTGTAATATATTCTAGGTCAAGGATAATAGGCCTACTAGATGATAAAATGCCAAACCATGCTTTAGCCAAAACAGCAGACTGACAACCACCTGTTACAATCTTAGTAATCATTGAGACTCAGATTCAAGCTCATAGGCACCGGAGCAGTCAGTGTAGTATGTATAGTAGAGATCTTCCATTACAGATACAAGTATGTTATCAATCCAAGAGTTTACACAAGATGTACCCCTATTAATACCAGAGTTTGGTTTTGCTGGAGTAGGAGTATAGCCTACACTACGGCAAGATTATAACAAACACAAACAGTACAGTAAGGAAAGGATACAAAATCTGTGATGGGACCCAAAATTTCATCTACTTTTCCAACCAATTGCTTGTTCTCTAGATATATTCCAGCATTAAAGTATGGAACTTTGCCTCCTTGAAACGTACAGTTACATACAAGCTGATCCTCACACGGATGTGACACCTGCCCAACCTCTACAACCACAAACACACGTATCAAGTACAATGTATCTCTATAATGACGTGCACATAAGCAGTTGGTAATCAAACATTGGCACATGGCTTCTACATCACCACAACTCTACATCAAGTATACTCAATGTAACCTAATACTTGCAGATACAACATGTAACTAGATAATAAAGAGCAATGGTAGGTCTACACCGCACACGGCTAGTAGTTGATACAGTTAAAGACAGAAGTGTTACTGTACAATGATAGTGGTTGATACAGCCCAGTAGACATTGGAGGTAAATAGATGCATGAAATAGTGAGTGGTATTCATACCTTGAACATATTCGGGTGGTCCTTCATCTCGTCTGTTGAAACCACCACGCCCACCACCACGTCCACCACCTCGTCCACCGCCTCCTCGGAAGCCACCTCCGCCTCTACCACCTCCACCGCCGCCCCATGAACCGCGTCCCCCTAACATAACCAAATATGCAATAATAATGGCCCTAACATAACCAAATATGCAATAATAATGGACTCCAATAAAGATACAACTTGACTATCACACATCACATACTAGGAAAATAGAGTCCACAAAAGACACTTTTGATACAGAATATTGGGATGAATATCAACGGCATTAACACCAACTTGCTTAATATTGTCAGTAGTGTTAAAAACCAGTCAACTAAATAACAACGATGACAGTCCAGAACACAAAATCTGTAGTTTTGTACTTGCAAGCCTGCATCAGTAGTCATTTACCAAAGAGATTACAACTCCAACACACGTTCAAGACTGAAGTGTATCATAGAATATAGACCTAATACAATATACATGATGTACATGACAAGTTGAAAAGGTAATGTATCCACATCTCGGTGAGTATGAGAGGAGAGAGAGAGAACACCTTCACAATATATCCAGTGGTTAATGAATACACCAACTGAGACAACTTTGGCATAAACTCAATGTAATCAAAACTTACCTCCTCTTTGGAATGACATGACAATTATTTATGATGGCCTTCACAGAAAACACTGGATGAGATCAATAAGTTAACCTAAAACATTAATAATGAGCATTATAATAATGGCCAACAATTCAATGACTAGGGGAAGGGAAAAGTGCTGCATATAACACTAATCACAACCAGCAGCCTGTCAATAAGTTCAGTGACAGGTACCCATAACCTATACAAATAGTTGTGGAGTATTCACTCTGTACAGTCACTTAACAATTTCATAATGGACAATGCTTCATTTCACCAAGTTCTGTTTAACAATAAAGATGATTCTAACCGATGAGTATCTGTCCGTAAACACTGAGAGAAATGCTTGAAATTATTTGGCGTTAGGTAAACAATACTTTCTAACATCATACTACCCAAAAAGATTGAAGGCATTTTACTATCAACCATAGCAGGTACCTATAAATAACCATCAATACCATTTCTAGTAAACCATTTTCATTGAGCAAGAGTAGTGGTAAAAGGCGTGAGAGCGTGAAGACAACTCCAACTAACGTTAAAATACCTGCACTAAGGAGGAGCCAGACGGAAATAAAGCTTATGGTTGGGGTTTGGAGCAAACATGAGTTCGATTTCTAATGTTAGTAACCTTAGTTGGAGTTGTCTTCTTTTTCTCTTACACAATTCATTCTTACGTCACGCTCGTGTCTTTTACCACTACCAACTGAGCAAAGGTTATTGCTAATCTGTTAAAGCTGATAAAGTGTTTTAGGATCACCTTTTGATTAATAAGTCAAAAGAATGATCCTAAAATCCTGTGTATGATCTAGATCACGTTCATGATACAGAGTAAACATGAACTGACGCTGGTTCTATTGACAATCTGTGCTAATCGAACACAAAACATATTATTACAAAGAAGCTGCAAGAATCGTCAATATTAACCAGGAATTCTAGTTCATTCTCATATGAAGCTGCAAAGTAAAGGCTAGACTAATGCATTTTTAGTACTTGGGTAGTATGGGCGGTGTCTGAGCTACAGATATATGCTATTATTCATAGTCTCAAAACATCGACAATTTCTTGTTGTTAGACTACGTGAATAGTGGAAGGAGCATCCTCATCAAATGCGGATGCAGACGCGGAATTTGAATGAGCGATCAAAAGAATTTGGTCCGTTTATGACACAAACATATTGGCCCTTTCTGTAGATTGTCATTGTTGAGTGTTCGTTGCCCAATGTTTATATCCCCGATTCAATTGCTTCTGACTCTAGTACAAATGACGCTAACGAGGAACACTTCATAATTTTTTTTAACAATATTATGATGAATATAATTTAATGTTACATCTACTTGAGATGTAGGCCTAATAATTAGCATAGGCCTACCTTAAGCACAATAATAATAAGTATGATTTTTTCAATTTTTAATAAAAGTTAGTAAAAAATATAATCTAATAACCTACAAGTTACGATAGCATCGTGCCATAGTTAATTAATATGGTAGAAGGACATTTCGAAAATGACAGAAACGGGACGTTCTGAAAACGTTTGTTTAGAAAACACCCATTATGAAACAGTGTAGATTACATTTAGAAGAACACAACTCGCATATAATGAATCATTTTTAGTGCTCTACAAGTTAGTAGTAAAAACAAAAAATATAATATTAGCAGTAAAGATAGGTTGAAAGCTGGGGTTTGGAGTTAAGAGTATTCAAATGGCTGTTTTCCGAACAAACGTTATCGGAACGCCCTGTTTCTATCTGACATTTTTGAACAGTCACATATTCAATTAATAGCAACCATCAAGACAGATTCATTTATATCTAATATTAATCTAAAGCAAATCTAAAATTGAGTAATAAACAGAAGTAAGAATGAAAACGGAAATAAAAATTATAAGACAGACTAGAGCTTCACTCAAACAAAAACTGGTCATGGACACCCTAGCTGACCTGGCTACAGCATTATAATGGGTTACAAGTGTGCGCCAGTATGAATATCACTATGACTATCAATATTAGGCCTTATATATTTTAATCTTTACTTGGGATGTTCGTTTGACAACATGTCATGCATAGATGAATCGTGCAAGAATTTTGGTCAATTAACAGAGCTCCTAAATAGAAAAATGCTATTGAAGAGTTGCTCCTAGTAGTCTATTTGCTAGGTATGAACTGTCCCATTCTGATTCTCCACCTGTCTTGATGAAGACGAAGGAATAGTATAGTAGCCTAATAGTTATTGATTATATTGAATATGAAGACGAGGCCTATACATTGGATTAAACCACTACTGTCGCACCATTCAATATTTTCAAATAATCTTGTTCATCCTTTTTCAGTAAGATTGATGTGTTGTTTGTCTTTGGTAACCTAGCAGCTGGCAAGAAAACCCTATTTTAATATTGGCTGATTTCACCTTCAATCAGCCTATGCTGGGAATTTTGGAAGCACTCAAGCAGTTAATATAAAACTGTGCTACAGAGATAGCCATAGGACTTGCAATGCATAACATTGTTTTTTGTGGGCATGACTCTAACTTACTTATTCATCACTGTGCCCAAGAGTTATTTATAGAATGACAGTTAGTGTTGGCTCAATAAGATTACTGGGCTATTTGATGTTAGTAGCTTACCTATGTACATAAGTTACAAGGATAGACTTAGAACAGGCATAGCCATGGGAACTTAACAGGTCTCAATGCTGAATGGAGGTCATAATAGCCAATATTCAAATGAGTTTATCTTGGCTGCCACTAGGTTTACAAAGACAAACAGCACATCAATCTTCATGAAATAAGATGACCAGTATTCTTTGCAAATATTGAATGGTGAGACAGTAGTGGTTTAATATATATCTAGATTCAATATATATTAATTAATAATTAGCAAAAAGTCTTACTCCTTGATTATGATAAATAGTAAGTGTATTCAATTTTTATTTTATAATCTGGATTATTATAATCATAATGAATTAAACTTGATAATAATTTATAAAATTAAATAATTATTGACTTATTTATTAGAACTCATAAAATCAAAATGGAACACAAATTGTTATTGTAATTGTAATGTTTTTATTTTTTGTGCTTAATTCATTATTAATTGCCAATGATCATGATGACTGTCATTGTTGATCGTGATTCTATTGTAATTGTAATGTAAAATGCTCGGTTTATCTATCCCATGTTAATGTTGAGAATGAGATACATAAAATAAAATAAAAATTATTTTTATTTTATAAATAAATAAACGACATTGAGTGATAAATACTAGCATGTATTAAGTAGCTCTTTAATAAACTTATTAAACTGCACATTCCATCTAATGCTTTCAGGATTTTTACGTGCTAAGTCTGGTAACAACGGGTCAATTAAAACTTAGATTTGCTTTTTCGCCATCAGATTGACAATCATTATTATCATTTGAAGTTCATTCAGCACGTGTATTGCAATGCTGCTTTAGGGCAGAAGGAACGAATACTGCATAGCCTGCAGTTCCTATGCAAAAAGGTCTTTCGTTTCGTATTAGTCTTGCCCGTCTTGGATTATTTGTTGGATTAACGGCTGTACTTCCTTTCTAGCATGAGAATTTTTGCTATTAAAAAATATATATATAAATAATCTTTCTTTATTTTTAGTAAAAAATTCAATAATTACCCCCTCTATTACCTCTGTGTTGATACTCAAGTGTACGCTCTATTCTACGTGGTGTGCATTTTAAATGCATCATCATCATGGTTTAAAACAGTGAGCAAGTTAGGATCTTCAGCATATGTTTTGTTTACATAAAAAAATAAATTATTATCATTATGATAAACCCCATAACTTTTCTTTACTTTAACTTACTTCAACTTAAACTTGTTGTTCCTATTAATTATGAATTATTATTCTATATCTACTGATAAGGTTTTTACTGAAGTAGTGCTATACTAATGCTACACTTGTCTCTCTTTCATTCTCTTTTTAGTGTATGATCTTGCGGAGATTAAATCATCCTACATTGATATTGATTATATGATTATAGACACGAAAAGGCTTTTATTTATCTTGTCTTATCTTGATGTGAGTTCCTAGACCCCTTCTGGGGAAAGGAGGAACTATTAGGTTCACAGGTCTTCTGTTAGTCCGCTATTATCTCTCCAGTGCGGAGCTCTCATGCAGTTTTGATCAGGAAACTGCTTAAAAAAATGTTAGTATGACAGACAACAGAGCTAAAAGATTGTACTTTTCTGGTGTTAATATCATGTGAGACTTTCATTAGTTCAAAAGCAGACACAAGATCAAGAAAAAGAGACTTTAATTATTATAATAATAATAATTATTTTTTATTATAGTTGCAATTTACATCACTACTTATTTATTTGATTTATTGCTATGGATACCTGTCCCAACCTATGACAATGACCATGCACAGTAGTACTGTTGTGTCCTGAGCTGACACTGCCTCCCAAGTAGCTATAGCTCTAAAATAACTTAACATAAGCATAGGCCATATTGAATAATCTGATCTCAAGTGAATGTTTTTTTCGTGCAATCATGAGTTTCCTTTCTGGGTATCACCCTTTATTACATACCCTTTTTGAAAATCTACATGCTACATGTGCCTCATCTACCCAGCCGGACAACAGTAGGCTATATAGTTAGACTTAGACCTACCTCGAAATACTTTTGACACATCAAACATTCAGGAACTTGAAAGTAAGAGGAGTGTCTCAGTTGGCTAAGAGTGTGAATCAGGTGTTTGGCCACAGGGGTTACAGAAACCTGCTGTTTACTCTCTATGTGTGGTTATGTCGGCAGTTGAACCACCACCCTCTGTTTCAGCTGAATAATGTGTTTTGTTCCTGCTTCTTGGTTCCTCTGGTGTCTCTGATGGTCTGCGACAGAAAGCTGCTGTGGTAGCCTTTTGATGCAGCATATTGTACATGATCATGTCGATGATTTTCAAGTTACTGACTCGTATGCTCACTGAATATGAAAGGTTGTAAAGGTAGCCAAAGATTCAATGAAGCTAAAGCCAAACTGAAATGCGACACTCTAGGAGATGCTGAATCGCACTACTCATGAAGATCCCAAACATAACGGAATCACCCCACCCCTTATTTTGTCATAATGATGAAATCATGCAACAGGCTCAAATCACAGTGAAAACTAAAACTTATCCTGAAGGACTTCATTGCTCTATACAAACCTCTTGAACCTATTTTAGTGTAGCTTTTTTGTTTTGCCACAAGCTGTAAGAGACAAACAAGGCCCGATCACTGAGCAATAATTACAACCATGTTGCAAACCTGCATGGACCACGCAACATCACCATACTCAAGCTGAAAGCTGAAATATCTGCATGAAATGTTGCAAACACGTGTTTATAGCTACTGATTGAAAAGTGGCATGCTCTTTTCATCTCCGAGATGATTTTTAACATGATATCAACATTAACATATATTAAGTTGACATAAGTTACAGTGAGTAGCATTATATTTTGTTTTAGTTTAATGTATAATTGTTACTCTTATAGTATTTGTGGTTCTTATGTACGCTGTAGCTCGCCATTTAATCTAATTCTCATCCTGTTTCTACCATATGTGTCTTCCTATCAGCTCAGTTTCCTTCACCGCAGGCTCTGCCCGGCGGTGGAATTCCCAGTATTCTCTTTATCAATACGTCTTAAATTTCAATGTGTTTTATGCTAATTTTGTTTTTAAAGAAAGCAGTGAATGTTCACTTGGAGTGATTTTTGAAAATTGTTTTATTACAGTAGACTGCATAGTAGTGAGACTGTGGGAATGGCCAGTGGTAACTTTAGGAGTCACGCCACCGAGGGTGTCTTACCTCACAATAACCCAGCCAGAGATGTAATTGTTGGACAGCTAAGAGATGCTCTACAAATATGTCAGCACTTTAAAAGTGACCCTGCAAGCACGCTGCCCCCAGTTAAAAGATGTGTATGGTACCTGGAAAAGGTGTTCCATAGTTTAGATAGAGCGCGTAGCCTTGCTAAGTATGCTGATCCAACTCGCCAAGTTCAACCTGTGTTTACTAATGACGGCAGCTTTTTCACAGATAGAGCTCAGCCATCTAACGTGTTTAAAGGTAAGTTGTAATGGGTAGTACTTCAAGTTTTAAATACATGAGTGCTCAATGTTACACGCTGAAAAATGTTGTCTATTCCTATTTCGGAGCTTTAACTAGACCTATATCTTTGCATTAAACAAAGTTGCTGATTGTCATGCGGAGATCTAATAACCTTCTAATCAAATAAATATTCAACTTAAAAGTATTGCTTTAATTTTAACCAAATCCATATTTTGAGTTGAGTAATTGCTGATGTAGTATGTATTGAATCAATCTCATATATTATATTGTAACATAATAGGACCTGTGTTGTATACCATAATACATGTATATTCTATTACATCAATGCACTGTTTAGGTTTAGTGACTTACCTGAGTGGCTTATGCAAAAAGGATGGGGCAGGCTTGGCATATACAACTAAGTTTCTCAACTCCACCTTGCCTTGTATAATTAACCAAGTGTTACTGGTAGACAAGTTTGCACTAGAAGTTCCTAATGACATCAGGTCTTCAAACAACTTAGCTCTTGATAGCAAAGATTTCGCAGGTATGTGCATGATTATTATTAGTCTATTTCTTACATGGGTGTCTTTTGCTGAAAAAAGGTTCAATGTATAGGCCTAATCTCTATAATCTGAATTGTTTAATTTTGTCTAAAACCGTTTATTTTGCTAATCAACTTGATTATAGATGAATATGATTTGAGATTGTCCTTGTTATTCAAGAATATGCCACAAGAAAGTTCCGGGTCATCGGAGTCTTTTTTTCATGAATTATGAATCTCTCTGGAGTATCTAATTTTAATATTTAATTTAATACTTTTGCAGTGTTCTTCATCTATGTCCGAAGGTTTGATGCAGCTGTGGCTTTAGCCTCCATGTTCCTGTGTCTTGTTGGCCCTTTTAATGGGACAAGTGGTTCTTTCCCTCGGGCTGATTATAGGGAGTTCTTTGGATATCTACAGTAAGGATTAGCTTTATTTGTGTATAAACCTTAGCCCTAGTAACATAAAGCTTAGCCTCAGTACCATATAAACCTTAGCCTCAGTAACATGTAGACATCAGCCTTAGTAACATATAAACCTTAGCCTTGGTAATATATCAACCTTAGCCTTAGTGAAATATAGACTTTAGCCTTAGGAGCATGTAGACTTTAGCCCATACATGACTACTCTCCCGGTCTCACCGGGAGGTCCCGTTTTCAGAGCCCATCTCCAGCAAACTCCCAAGCTCCTGCAAGCCCTCCCGGTTTGGGATTTTAGTCAATAATAACTTTTATTTGCTATTTTGGTGACTATTATGGACATATAAGGTGTCTTCGCGACCTGAACTTCAGACTCAGGCCGATTTACAAAAATATTTTCCGGCACACATCCGTCACAGGGTCGCGAACACACCGGCCTGGGCCAAAAGCAAAATCCTCATTTCCGCGCGAAGAAATCAGGTGTGCCGATGAGCTAGGGATGGTTTCGTCCGGCCAAGCAAAATCCTAGGCCAATAGCCCTTCTGGCCTTGGTCCGACGGCCATCTTGTAAATTTTATTTGCGACCCGGGTCCGTCCAAGAGGTCGCGAAGACACCTATAAGCTGACTACCAAGCTAGCAGCTTGTACACTTCATGTTTATATGATATAATTTGCTTTGGAGTAATTTTATTTATTAATGCTATGCAAGTTTAGTCTCTCCAACTATACAAATGAAGAGCTTTTGTTTGTTTTGCAATGGATAGTAAATGGATAGAAGATAGTATATTATGGTCATACACAGTATTAGATAGTAATTAATGTTCCTTCATAAACCACCTCAAAACACAACAGTCACCAGATTGGCTACAAACGGTCAGGAAATGTAATGTACATCTAACTGAGAACTGTGCTTACAGCAGACAGCCCATAAAGTGTGGTGCTCATTGTTAAAAAAAATTTTAGGTATTTTAGCAGTCAAAGAGTCGGCGAGGGTTGTTTCGCACGTGTAAAAATCTCCCTCTTTGATGTCAGCCCAACTTGTCATGTATGCCTTAGCCTTAGTAACATGTAGATCTTAGGCTTAGTGTAACATCAGCCTTCCTGTTTCATTTTCCTGATAGCTTTTGGAGAAAGAAGTAGAATACTTTTCTAACTTTAAGAGTAGACAAATCTATATTCTGCTAATTCACATGCAAAAAGATATTTACCAGAAACGCCCTAAAAACATTACAATGTCATATTCTTTCAAATTTTATCACACAGTCAACCCCATTTACAAAACTTGTTATATTCAGCTGGTCCCTAGAATGATCTGTAGTTTATATGGTTAGAAGCAGAAGGAACCCTATTGGTATATTGGTATACAGTAAGGAGTACATCCCTCAGGGTAACGGTCATGTAACACTTACATGTACACGAGTTGGGTTATAGTCTACATGATTGTGTACCTTCCTCTATTGACAGCTCTGATGCGCAGGTGGCTAAACTGAAGATGATCCTCTACTACTTTGATTCAGTCTCGTGTAACATAGCTAAACCACTGGATGGTAACCTTGCATTTATGAGAGTGGTAAGTCATTCTTAACTATTCTTTTTAATTATGCATGGTCTGTTAGTCTTATGGTCTGTAAGTATTATGGTCTGTATGTATTATGGTCTGTATGTGTTATGGTCTGTATGTATTATGATATGTATGTATTTTGGTCTGTAAGTATTTTGGTCTGTATGTGTTATGGTCTGTTAGTATTATGGTCTGTTAGTATTATGGTCTGTTAGTATTATGGTCTGTTAGTATTATGGTCTGTTAGTATTATGGTCTGTAAGTATTATGGTCTGTATGTATTATGGTCTGTATGTGTTATGGTCTGTATGTATTATGATCTGTATGTATTTTGGTCTGTAAGTATTTTGGTCTGTATGTGTTATGGTCTGTATGTATTATGGTCTGTATATATTTTGGTCTGTAAGTATTTTGGTCTGTATGTGTTATGGTCTGTATGTATTATGGTCTGTATGTATTTTGGTCTGTATGTGTTATGATCTGTATGCATTTTGATCTGCATATAGTATCGTCTGATAGTAATATAGTCTAATTATAATGAACTGATCTGATATCAATGTTCTCTGTTAGTGGTATGGTCTGTCTGTTTATTGTATGGTATGTTAGTTTATTGTAAAGTATGTTAGTAGTTTGGTCTAGTAATGGTCACTTTTTAGTCAGTATGTAAAGCATTAAATGGTCTGGAGTTTATACTTATCCTATAGGTAGGAAAGAATCTCCCTAAAGACTTAGATCAGTGGAAGCGAGACATCAACTGTAAGGCTCTGTGTAAAGTAGAGATCCTGGAGGGGGGAGGTGTAGAGGAGAGAATTGGACAGGTCATAGAAGTAGATTTTGCCAACGCCTACATTGGAGGAGGAACCCTGACTGCTGGTCGGGTTCAGGTATAGAAAGCTAGTCTCATTCTATCATACAATACGCGCTGTTGTCCAGACCTTTTCCTGTCATCTGAGAATATTGAGATTTGATCTGGCCAAGATAAAGACATAAATTTATTTAGCTTATGAGTGTGTTCTTTTTATTTACTTGGTAAGGTACCGCAACACCAGTACTCAATTGCTGTAATGTAGCACTTACTAAAATGCTCAATGCTCTACTGCCATGCACATCGTGCTGCTTACACTGCATTGTGGGTATAGAAATATGCTTAGAATTGGACATTTCTCTGCTCCAAAGTGTAAACACACCTTTAGAATTATTATACGTCAACATAGTATCATCTATTTATATTTATCTGCTATACTTATCCTACTTGTGTGTTCTAGGAGGAGATTAGGTTCTTTACTGCCCCAGAGCTGCAGGTATCCATGTTATTCAACAGCAGGATGGAAGACAATGAAGTCATCGGTATTTCTGGCTTCCAGACATTTAGCAAGTACACTGGGTATTCTAACTCACTGAAGTTCGGTGGGCCAGCCGATCAATGTGACAAGGCTCAGGTGAGATGAATGATGTGTTGTTGTATTTTAACTCTTCGGAGAAAGAGTTTAGCTTACCTGAAACATTCTAGATTCTAGTTTGTGGAACCAATTGAAGTTGTTTTATCATGGTTGTGGAAACCGTAGGAGTTGTTTCATCATAACTGTCGAAACGGTGGGAGTTGTTTTGTCATGATTGTGCAGACATGGGGAGTTGTTTTATCATAATTGTGGAAATGGTGGGAGTTGTTTTATCATGAATGCGTAATTACATTTCTCAGATAAATTGTAATGCTGTAAGAAAATTTTTCAGACTCCCTGATCAGTATTTCATTAAAACAACAAAAATTAACCTTGAACTGGCCTATTTTGATCAAACTATTACTTTTTGCATGTTATAGTTATCACAGCTCAGAATGTACTTGTAAACAATATAATTATGTGACAGCCACAAAACGCACAATCATGTGTAAACAGTTTCTCTCCATATTTATCTGGAATATTGGTTTTAGGTTAATAAAAATGGCGATCTAAACTCTAAACTGACGGCCATTGATGCTACTGCGTACTCTGGTGCTGGAACCAATCAGTATACAGAACCTGGTTTCCTTCGAGACCTCAACAAAGCTTACCTTGGCTTCTGTCAGTTTGATAATGAGGTAAGCTAGTTTACTAATATGTATAAACTCTGCTTATTAACAATTGTTTGCCTGTCACCAGGGCTATCATAGCCTTAGCGACAAGCAAACACTAAATGTCAATCAGATATTGTACATTGTCCGTTAGGCTTTTGAGTATCTATCCAAACTCAGAATTGGACAGGAGATATGAGTCTTTGAGGTTGTTGGTTACTACCATGCATAATATTTACTTTATATAGCAGATAGTCAACTTACTGTTTATGAGTTTCTACGAATATCGCATTATTTGTGTCAGCGCTATACTGATTGAACTCTGTGTAATATGGGAAGATGCAGAAATTATAGTACACGGCATCGATATCATATTCACGATATCTCAGATTAGTCTTGTTTTCTATTATTCTCATGTAATAATTATAACCAGATGAATCGTTTATAATTTGTTCCACCTTTACCTAATGATATGGTGTAAATCAAATGGCTGAGGCTACTATTTGCATATTATAATATGTTACATGGACATTATGGGCGTGCACTGATAGATCTTAATTCTCTTGATCCCATTTATTCTGTCTGTTATATATTATTTGATAGTTCATGTTCTGCCTGCAGTGAACTCTGAATGATATTGTGTCACTTTCAGCACAATTGTTGTAATCGCATGATCTTTCTGGCCGTTTATTCTTTATATATAGAATGTATTCTTTATATATACGGGATGTGTTCTTTATATGTTATGGGATGTATTCTTTATATATGGGACGTATTCTTTATATACGGACGTATTCTTTGATTATCTGGATAGTTTCTGTTGTTGTTGTCGTGGTGTATTGTCTTGTTTGTTGTTGACTTCTCTTTATTGTATTGTTGATTACAACGGTAAACTGTTGACATGAGTGTATTATAGCCCGAGTGCAAAGGCAAAGTGCATCCCCTTGGTGAAAATCCAGTGACACACCCCGCAGCTACAGGTATGTGCATTCTTAGTATTTCCTGTGTAGCATTTTGGTAGTAATTGACTGCTACATTGCTTTCCATATTAACATATTCTCTATGACCAGAATGACTCTAACTCGCAGCTCATTGGGAGAAGCACATGAGCCTATTATTGCGGTTATTACCCATTTCCTGTTTTACAAACAACGAGCCTGTTGATATTGAGGTTGTTTCTGATCTCTTTTTATATGTCATCTTGATCATTAGCGATTCCACTTGGTTTGATTTCAATGTAGATCAACCTACGATACATGATTACGCCAAATCCCTAGCTTGTGCGATAATGGCAGATGTGCGCAGTGAAGTTAAGAAGAAGATACCAGAGTACTTCAGGTTTACATCTTTACGTGACGACACTCTTCTAGAACAATCCAACGAAGGTAAGAGTGACTATTGAAAACTGAGGCTAACTCGAGCAGCTAACCGTGGCTTGGCATCACTTGAATAATATTGATTGGATATATTACAGATTCATGCTGTAGTAACTCCTCATTTGATGACGGCCATCCCGATACATCCAGCTTGAACAATCAATCTGCTCCTATAGAACATAACATTAATAATCTAACGGAGCCTCTTAGTACGTGTCCCAGTGCACAGATTGATAACTGTGTCAAACCGAATTCTATTGATGAGACAATGAGTGGACAGCTACCATGTACTGTGGATGAGTATGCAGACACCATGGCTCTTCAGGTTGTACATGACTCTATGATTAAGTTGCATGCCCGTAAATGGTCTACCGGTGGCTTACCAACACATGTAGAGGAATCAGAGCCTGGTATGTATATTGGAGTTGTCTTCTACTACTATATAAGATATATTAAAGTCATCTCCTCCTGCAAAGTAGAAATGTGTACATGGGAATTGTCTTCTACTGATGTATGTATTTTGAGAGTTATCTTCTACTGCTATGTTTATACAGAACTTACTGATGCAGTATCTCAGAATGACCTAATTTCCAGTCCAGCTGTGCCTAAAGATCACACATCGACGTCTAATATTGAGGTCGATGTGTCTGTGGAAGTATCAGTTGATAGGACAAGTCCAGATACCAGTATAACTGTAGAGGCTTCTGCAACAAGTATTCATAACATAGACATTGACATGGATGCTATATCTAGCAGTAATAGTGCAATAGACATCGAAGCTGACATAGTAGTCTCAGTTGAACAATCCTCACATTCAAATAGCAGAACTGATCAAACCTCCGACACTGCATACTCACGTAGTTCATCAGACAGTACAACAGAGATATCTACTACTGATCACCAAATGTGTACTGGTGCGCCCTCTGGTGCCTCGATCACTGACAGTACGAAAGAGCTGATTGGGCAGTATGCACGTGTAAGTATTCTATCTAAGAAACTTACGCTAATTATTAAAGCATAATGCCAGTACATATGTACCCAGGTAGACTCATATAAATAATGTTTAGTATACAGATACATTGTACATGATATCTTTACAAATATTACTGGAAGTGAGGCCTGAACCATTAACCAACCAATCAAATGACTGAGATTAGCGCTGCTCTCTTATCAATTTTGATTCAAACTACATGTATGAAGGAAGTTTAGCCTTAGCTCTTATAGTGCATTCGTTCAATATATAAAATCAGTCATCTTTGTTTTAGGATCTCAGCACCGAAATACTACGGGAAGCCGAGGTAGAGTTACGAGAGAGAAAGCGATTGTTTATCGAAAATAATGTAACGTCTGCGGAGCTGAATGTCGCGACAAAGATGTCTGAGAAAGTGATGAGTCACTTGATGAGGGAACTGAGGAGTGAAGCCGCTAACAGTATAACAGATATGGAGAAGCTTAGTAAAGTACCAGTAAGTTGTACATGTAAATGCAATATGCTAATGAGAGTAGAGGCTACAATTTAACTACAAACATTTACTATTACTTGTGCCATAAGTTGAATTCTTCCTTAACTTATTGTCTTCTCCGTCAATGTGATACCATGTATTAGCAATGGTATGATAAGATGGTACGGTCTCACCTCGCTACCTGTGATGTGCTTGTAGACCAGGACAGGGGCTCTGGGTATCATTTATACTAGCACAGTGTACATGTATTCTGTCTTACCTTGTCAAATTAACAATACTGATTCATGTGCTCAGATTATGGCTGTGTATAACACCCTAATGTCACATGACTAATTATGTGGATAACCCGCACTACTGGGCCGCCATGTTATTAGTTGAAGCATGAGGCTACGTGTACATCTATCCATAATCAGAACAGTAAGGCAAGATTGCTCCATATTGCTACTGTTGCTGCCAGAATAGATTACATCAAATGAATCTCGTATTAAGTCAGGTGAACACACAGTTCCTCCTCACTTGTCTTGTTGTGTCCGGTTTTGTCCAGTTTTGCCTCACAACTTGTCAAGACAGGTCTAATTTCAGACGTGTTCTGTCTTTTCATGTGTTTCTCCACAGAAATATTTCTGAAATTGCTGTTAAACCACTACTGTCTCACCATTCAATATTTGCAAAGAATACTGGTCATCTTATTTCATGAAGATTGATGTGCTGTTTGTCTTTGTAAACCTAGTGGCAGCCAAGATAAACTCATTTGAATATTGGCTATTATGACCTCCATTCAGCATTGAGACCTGTTAAGTTCCTATGGCTATGCCTGTTCTAAGTCTATACTTGTAACTTATGTACATAGGTAAGCTACTAACATCAAATAGCCCAGTAATCTTATTGAGCCAACACTAACTGTCATTCTATAAATAACTCTTGTGCATAAGTAAGTTAGAGTCATGCCCACAAAAAACAATGCAATGCATTGCAAGTCCTATGGCTATCTCTGTAGCACAGTTTTATATTAACTGCTTGAGTGCTTCCAAAATTCCCAGCATAGGCTGATTGAAGGTGAAATCAGCCAATATTAAAATAAGGTTTTCTTGGCAGCTGCTAGGTTACCAAAGACAAGCAACACATCAATCTTACTGAAAAAGGATGAACAAGATTATTTGAAAATATTGAATGGTGCGACAGTAGTGGTTTAAGTTAATTAGTTGATTACTTATATGTATAATGATATTTTTCTAGATTTGTTCTCTTTCCTGAGTTGTCTTCTCTCTAATAGAAATAGGCAAAGAGAAGACAGCTTTAAAATATGCTAATACTAGTTGCAACTGATTGACGTAATTCTTGTTATTTCAGGAAGTAACCGAGCCCACTGCTTCTTTCTATCTAGAATGTGATGTCATGACTGGGTCAAGGTCACAAACAGGCCGTACTAAACCATCGCCATTACAGAGTCCGTCTCGAAATATCTCTGGTAAACTTCATTTAATGCTAAACTAACAATCCATCTTTTTGCTTAACATAGTGAACTTTGTCCTTTAGTTGCTCTACTATGTAACTAATGATTTCCACCTCATGATGTACATAGTGTTTAGGTATTCAGTTTGCTGAACCTAACTGTTGAGTTGGTAATCATCATCTATACAGTTTTCTCATTAGATAAGGTACTAGGGACTCTGCAGCTTTTTTCACAGAGTAAATGTTTCAGACCTTTGTCACAGTAACTAGATTTCCAAAATTCTAATTCTGCTGAAGAGCATAATTATTAGCGATTTTACAATAACTGTTTGCACAACACTATTTGCTTGTTTAATCAAACCTTGACTTTGGTATGTAACAACAGGTCGTACAGATCACTACCTAACTCGGAGGTCTAGTGTTCCTGTTACTACAAGACGTCAGTCATTGGATGCTATTGGAAGGCGTGGAAGTGAGCCAGCTGTCCTCTTCCGTACCAAGTCACCTTCAAAGGATTCTAGGGGCAAGCCATCGGACTACATTAGAGAAGAGTTTGGTAGGGGTAAATCCGGTAAGACTATACTCTACACATATGCGTGTACATGTATGTTGTATGTAACATACGTAGATCTTGGTACAGTGCGCCCCTACTGCTAAACGCACTGTGACATTGGCTAAGGTCAAACTATATTCAGTCACTCATGGAGGTGTCAACACAGCTTTTGTGGGCATCTTCCTTCCCTTATGGTATTTTGACTCTGACAAAACTGCTTTCATCACAACTCCACCTCCACAACAATCTGGCAATTCATAACCGCAGATAGTCTGTCAACAGCCGGATGGGAAAAGCATTTTTGTTGTCCAACCTGCATTAGCTCTGTTAATAAAGCCGAGGGCGTAGTAATCACATTGCTATCCACAGGTCACCAGTTCAAATCCAATTCAGCATATTATTTCTAGTTTTTTTCCTGGTATGGTGTGACATGTGCTTCTATCTTTTTCTAGTTCACCTAGTTTGAACTTTTTCTCATGCTGAAACATTATCCAGGCTGTTTCACTCTGAACCATTTCTGTGACTGTCATTGTCTACTGTACAATGTAAGTGAAATAGCTGTGAATTCTTTCCTCTGATCTAGGGTTAAGGGAGGGTGGATGTGCCTCTGCTGGTAGAACTGCTGCAGGTAACGATCTATGGGCTCAACTCAATAAACACGCTTCCAGAGAAAGAAGGCACCGCTCGGAAGACTCGGCATCTACTGAACACCCTGCGTATAAGAAACAAGCCAAGTCTGGTTTGTCAGGTGTGTACAGAAGGTTCTCTACTACTAAGTACTTTGATTGCTTAGTTCAGGTTACTCATAGGTAGTGCCATTAGTTCTCAACAAGGAGAGGATAATTCTGGATTTCTAGCAGCTGAGAGCACAGCAAGAGAACTCCTAATAAATGCAATGATGTCACTATGTTATAGATCGGAAGTTATCTCACCTAGCATGTCAGGCTCATTAAGTATGCTACAAGTATATTCATGATTTAGCAGTATTTCTGTCTCATTTCAGAGCACATAGGACAAAACTCACCCTTCATCTGTAAAGAACAATATTGCCGGCCGCTAGGTGTAGACTGCGAGACAGTCCTGGGACCTGCCACAAGTTCCTCACTTGGCTTCTCTAACAGTCCTCAAAGCAGTCAAACCCCTGATAACTTGAACTCTAGACTAAACACCCAAGAGAATTCTAGTGGGGCTCCAACGACCACCCCACCTACTTCACCCTCACATTACCAATATCTAACCCTATTTAGTGAAGTGTTAGCAGAGAATGTCCTCCACAATGCGATGAGGACCTTAGGAAGGAAATCCAATTCATTAGCAGAAAGAATTGATAGAAAGAAGGAAAAGGAAACAATCACAGCATATTCTGTAGGTTGAATTTATGATGATGCTACTAAACTCACACCCAGATTAAATTATCTAAATATTTTCAAACTTACTATTAGTGTGAATTACCTACAGTGTGTATATTGAAGAACTGCTGTTGTCATCATTAATTATATTTGAAGAAAAATTCTGTAGTTATCTTGTCTACTCGCCACCTTATATTGTATTACTGTTTCATCCATTGTAAAAGTTATACCATGAGGGTTCAGCATCACTTTCCTTGACCTCTCATCAACTCGCCAATGAATATGAGCTATGGTAGTACTCACCTCACTTCACCTTACTTTACCTGCTATTCCTGTACTATTCAACCCATCTAAATATATGATGTAATATTTTAGTATACGTCTACCAAACCATCTGCCATCTACTACATTCACGCTCTATTACCAACATCTGTAAAACCATTGATACTCCGGTGGCTCATACTACCAGTACCAATGATGTATATCCATCAACTTTCAGTGCTTGGAATGATGTGCCGACCTGTGCAATGACCTCTTCAATGATCTCTACCAAACTATACTGATTCTCTCATTTCCATTCAGTTCTTTGCTCTGTAGTTCTCTAGTTCTGTTGGTTTGGTCATCGGGTTTGGGTTGCCTCAGATTTCTTCCTGTTTGGTCTCTGCCGGTTGGTTTGGATTCTCTTCTATTCATTTATGCTTGAAGCTGGTAAAGCGATTCTATGTTTAATATACGGTTTGCTATACTTTGTATTACTTAACAATATCCTGTAATCATCTCATTGACAGCAAACAATGTATAACAGACCGATCGCTACCGGCAACTGGGGTTGTGGAGCATTTGGAGGTGACGCTCAACTCAAGGCTTTACTGCAATGGATTGCTGCATCACATGCTCATTGCCCTAAAATTGTTTACTACACATTCGGCCACAAAGATCTTTCAGCTGGCAAGGTCAGTCAGCTTCATGTGCTGGTTATAATGTACTATATACTCACAAACATGTTATGAGTAATGTCACACTTAAGAAACAGCTGCTTAGAAAACGCACAGTCTGCAGTATATGAACACACTACTTGATCTGTGCTATGATTAAACATTATCTTCTTTGATGCATGAAAGCACGGTACTCTCACAAAAGCGAATTGTTTTGTCTAATAGGTTGTCATATTTATGCCTTTGAAGATATTATGAAATAAAGCTATTGTGATTTCTAGGCTCAAACTGTCTTCTTCATTGGCCGTCTAATTAAAAGACATGCTCTACTACATTTCTATGCATATCAGTGTTTCTCATGTGAGACTCGACTTCACCAACCTTTTATTATTTGTTTCAGTTTCAAGCAATTGTCGATGGATTTGGATCGTATCCAGCAGACGAGCTACTCGACATTATCCGTGCATACTTTGAGGATAGACGTATGGGCTATATTCGTTCTACTCATACCATATTTGACTACGTTATAGATATTATGAAAGAATATTAAAAAGAACAGGAAATGAATTACTCATCTAGTCACTCGAGGCAACTGAATCTGAATTCACTTTTGCTTACTATTAATATAACATTATCAAAGAATAATATTTTGTGTCGTCTACTTTTTGGATTATATTTTTGATGCAAAACGTATGATTTTCGCTCATTGTTTTGAATAAAATAATATGATAACATGACAATAATGTTGTTTTCGTTATTTTTCCTTTTACCTTTTACCTGGTAATTTGAAGCGTAATACATTGTACTTTGTGTTTATTCCCATGTACCTCTGATGTTTAGCAAAAGAGTGATTCTCACATTGTATTTATGTAAAATTCTGTCGCAGTGAACTATTTCTCCTGTTATGGGTTGATGATACCTGAATTCTTTTGCTACCTTTAGACAAGGGATAAATAGAGACAAGAGCAACCAGTGTTGGCCTTTCTTAGAGCTTCATAATCAATTTAAAATTCATTAGTAGGTTGATTCAAGGAAGGAAATTGCTCAGAATTAAATGTCACAATGACTGACTGAGTATTGAACTTACAACCTACATGTATATTTTGTAGATTGGGCTGCTTTGACCCCACTCATTATGCTATGCAGCCACTCTTTCTGCTCCTAGAGACATGATCTAGGTGTTTATATATATAGTGAACATGAATACATGTGCGGTTCCAAACTATCTTTGTTCAAAGCCTTGTCACAGTTTTTTAGTTGTCAACTCTGTAACAACTTTGTGGTATAAATAGAGCATTTAAAGCCTATCTTAGTTTACTCTTCTATATTTAGATAGGTCTATTGCCTTTGCCGGCACAAAATTATCAAAGAAATTCCCAGTACTCAGTTATGGTCTTCTGATAATTCAACAATAAGTGAATGCCCCTTTTTAGATTGTCAACTCCGTAACACCGAAAATATAAACTTTGTACAACTTTGGTTTTTATCCATGTTCCTTTTTAACATAGGGCTTACATCATGGTAACTTAACCGAGGGCTTACATCATGGTAACTTAACCGAGGGCTTACATCATGGTAACTTAACCGAGGGCTTACATCATGGTAACTTAACCGAGGGCTTACATCATGGTAACTTAACCGAGGGCTTACATCATGGTAACTTAACCGAGGGCTTACATCATGGTAACTTAACCGAGGGCTTACATCATGGTAACTTAACAGAGGGCTTGCATCATGGTAACTTTTTTACTTTTCACGTACAGTTGAAATGAACAAAATTGGTGTACAGTCATTGTTTGTCCACTCCGTTATATGTCTACTGTCCACAGCTTCAAATGGTTTTGCTTAACTTACTAGTAGTTTATAGATAGATAGTGAATATAATTTGTTTTTTCTTGCATTGTTTTTCTTACATTACTTGCATTATACCTGCTTGCACCCATTGTCTATGTAGTTGAATGTTACCTGTACACTTCTTATATGCATTACTGAGCTATTATACCCTTTTTATACCCATGTAAAGAGGCCCGACCTCTCAGAAATACTTGATATTGATTTTGCATATGATCTAAATGATTTTAAGCATCTTTTGTCAAACCCGATCTATTTTGGGTCACAGCCATCGGGCTTCCGGCCACCATATTGTTGCGCAATTTTCGGACAACCCTACGTCGTCTTTTTACGACGCTACGTTGGCCTTTTTACCGAAACTTCCTCCGGAAGTTCTATTACTATATTATAAAGGGCATTGTTTTTCCAATTGTTATCTCAGTTCATGCTTGGATCTCGATAAAGACACATCTATACGTACATTGTACATTATATGTAGAGACTTTCACTTCGTAGATAGGTCATTCTAGTCGTTAAGGTCTTCGACCTTGCAACCCGATCTCCCTACTAGGTCAGATCACTCTTTTTCTCAGTTTAGCAAACAAGAATTGACTCGGGATCATATGGGTCGTCTTGGTAGTTATTTGACTACACTAGTCTCTGTTAATCTTTCATGTAATGAGAAGGCCTAGCACCACTCATAGGCACTTCATTTTGGACTCGGGAGTCGTGTCAGGACGACAGTACCAAAACCCAAAAAGCATTACAATGCCATGTTACAGAGTTGACGTCATTCTGTGTTAGGGATTGGACATTTTGTCTATAATTGTTTATACATAATCTCAACTCTGTAACAGTAATTAGTGAAGCAATTATTAATAATTAAGCTCTGCTGTTGCTTTCTTGGTGTTGCTGACCTCATGTTCTCCACATATGCAAATTTTGAACAAAATCAGGGAACAAAAATTAAATTGGATGTTGAAATCCAATTTTATATTATACAATGTAAAAAAGTTGAGAATCACTCAAAAACTAGATTTGATGAGATACCTTCCGTTATATCATGCTTGTATTATGGCTTTTTATAGCTTGGTTATATAGCTTGCTGTATGTAGGCTATGCCTTCTGTCTAATAAATCAGTCATGTACACGAATACAACACTTTCATGACAGTCAATAGACAATACATTAAACAACATTTAATTGTTTTACATTCATTTCTAGGTAGCTAAGCTATGTGTGCGCAGCGCTCTATTTTCTCAGTATTATTATTGTTGGCATAGCCTTTGTTTCTCTTTGTGATCACCTCTCTTCTTCATCTCATCCAATATTCTTTGGTGATCTACAAATCATTTTGGAGCTTTTCTGTAGGCCGAACCAAGGTTGAATAACTGAGATTTTGCTTTGAAATTACAGTGTAATTTTCCTTTTCCATGCAATTACAACATAAGTAGTATCATAGTGTGATTACAATGATTAGTTGGTATTATAATTATTAATTATCATATTTTTATATCTGTGAGTCCAAACCTAAATGTCGGAATGAAGCCATTTGCATAGTTATATATTATGTTATTCAAATTTCAAGACAACTAACCAAAGACTTTGAAAGGTAAAACTTTGGCCTAAAAACTGTTGTAACACAGAAATATTAACAAAATATGTACGACACTTGTGCAGTGAATGTTCTTTACTCTACTATTATATTAGAATTATTATTGCGACTGTGTATAGCACTTACTAAGAACTCCTGTTCTGTATTTTAGTCGACAGTATCATCATCACAAATGGCAAATGTAGGCGTAGAGAGAGATGCCATTGATGGTTTGCTGCCTTGCAGAAATCCAGCCAAATCCGCTATTTGCGAGCAGTTACGAGATGCTTTAGGGATCTGTTATCACTACCTGAGCGGGGCTCAAAAAGGGCCGACTCGGGTACTTAGTGCTGCAGATAAGTGTATCTGGTATCTGGAGAAAGTGTTTTATAGTTTAGATATCGCTCGTAGTCTCGCTAAGTATGCAGATGTAGGCCGTCAGCATAAACCTGTGCTTAAAGCAGAGAATTTTAATGTAACTCGAGGTTTACCATCTCCAGTGTTTGAAGGTAAGTTAACTCTATGTACAATATATAATACCCATAATACAGGTATGATTAAGCACTTGATGAGTTAAATGGATGAGAGAGAGAAATTGGTAATGGATTGTGCAATAATGGTTCATTGTAATACAAGTAGTAGAAACACAGCTTTGGGTTAGTCTTATCTTAATGCTAATATAGTGTATTCTCAAACAGGTGTGATGGTTTTCATATAAAACATGGTTCCTTAGTTTGAAGCTATTTATTCTAGCTAGGTCTTTGAACTAGAGCTGCATTTTTTAAAACCACCTGCCATCCTATTGAGAATCTTGTACAATGTACATGTATGTGTAACTTACTGTACTTAGGGCCCCATGATTGAGAAAAAAATTTTGCTTTGAGACAAATAGCTTAGAAATGATGGTTCATGGCTTACTTGTCAGGTTCAGCTTTCATAACGAGGCAAAGCTCCTCTTTTAGGGCACCACCTCAGAAAATGATTGAACTGGTCGGGTATAGATAGCACTTTGTGTTGCGCCATTTTTTATGAAATTATTAATTAGTTGGTGCGGTGTAAGTATAAACTGAATTTTCATCGCTAAAACTTAATTGTCAAGTGGTAGGCGAGTATATCATACATGACAACTACTCTCCCGTCTCACCGGGACCCTCCCTTTTTCAGAACCCATCTTCTGCAAAGTTAGTTGGTCGGTCGGTTGGTTGGGTGGTTGGTTAGTAGCTGGCTAAAACAAAATCCATCATTTTGAATATTGTTTAAAGGGCTACAGAAATGATAATATTTTGTTTGGTATAGCTAAACTTTTAGCCCTGAGGCTGCTATATTCAATTTATTAAAACTCTGAAAATAATTTGGGCTGGGATATGCCAGCATATAAAATTATCATGAAAAGTGGGTTCTGGAAAAGGAAGTCCCAAGTTACAGGGGTGTTGTCCACACCCTGTATGACTGTGAAGGCCCATAGCTTGGCTCTCTAATTATAGCCCTGTGTTGGGGAGTTACCAGGTGCCCCATACTTACACTACAATCTCACAGCTATGAGCTTTCTGTAATTATTTGGCTTATGTAATCCTATGGTTTCCTCAATAATATGACCAGCCATTGAATGATACGGTATAATCAAGGACTATTACAGCAAGAAAAGGAAGCTGTGAGTGAGGATATTGAGACAAAAATCCTATAGTTCCTCACCAAAGCTTGTTGAGGGCTAATGACTATGTTGTAGCAATATAATACAAGCAGATAGTGTTACATGTAGTATAATACATGTATACATGCAAAATAATTTTGATATTTAAATTACAAGTGGCAATATAATATGCATGTGATAATTGTTATATAGACCTACATGTACATCCAGACCTGTTTGAGATTATAAATGTGTTCAAACATGTTACTTATTAATACAAATCATGTACATGTAGGTATAGATATACAGTAGTACTTGCATGAAAATATAGAGTAGATACTATATATACACTTTGTAGTATATACTAGATAGACTATAATATGTTATATTACACTGAATTATAAACACAGTATATAAATTGTACATATAGTATAACTACATGTATATATGGTAAAAACTTGCATTATGGTCTAATACAGTATCAGTATGTAGGGCCTACATGTATTACAAGGTGCATGCATTGTATTACTGTATATTAAAATGTACTGCACTCTAATACAAATAAATATTTCATTGGAGAGATGGGAAGTAATGCAACAGTTATTCAAGCCAATTGAGAGTGGTGTAAGTGTGGCATACATCATTTGGGGCCACATGCTGTAGTAAGCAAATGCACATAAAACAAGAAAACATGGCAGAACTGAGGTACTCTGTTGTAACGAGCAAAATTTTACCAAATACACAGTGATTAACTAGATCCAAGTTACTGTTTGAAGCCTAGACTTGGAATAGAATTAAATGAGGATATTGGGTACTGCTGGCATTAATTCCCACCCAGAGTGCAATTTACCTATGCTTGAATTTCAGCTAAATTAACCACGGCTAGACTTTGTTATGTAACAACTCCCATTTTGTTTCCACAGTTACAGAGTAAACAAAATTTTCATCCTTTGTAATTCAATATGGCAGAATGAGGGCTTGCAGTGTTTTCCATTTGCAGAAAACAGACAAACTGACGACATTATATGAATTTTTGCTGCATATATTGAAAAATAATAACCTATATAACATAATTGCTGCATGAAAAGGCATGATTTCAGTAGTACTTTAAAACATATTACATGCTCCTATTATTATACTAGCAAAGTATTAATGTACAATCATGTAGAACAGTATTAAAGTAAATTCCATAATTATGTTTAGGCTTGGTTAGCCATCTGACAAAGCACTGCAGAATGGATGAAGCAGGTTTGGACTATGCACAAAACTTTCTACGTGTAACCTTGCCTTCGATGATTAGACACGCACTAATCCAGCAGCAGATAGATCCTGGCCTGCCTCAAGATATCAAAAGCGGTGGAGAAGTGGTTAGGGATGCAACCAACCAATTTGATAGTAAGAGAGACTTCAACAATATAGCCTAATGTATCAACCACAAATGTATCAAGACAACCATATTGCAAAGAGAGTAAAAGAGAAGTGGGATCACTCTGGCCGAAAACCGTTTCCCTCCCGCCTCTAAACACGGATTAAGTAAGGGGTTGTGCTACCTTGTGTACAAATCCATTGTGATAATTGGCGTTCTGCGGACTAATAAGACGCACTCCTTTACAACGGGCTCGTATAAACCCTCTGTTTATATTAACGAGATGTCGATACAGCATCCTAAATTTAACAATCGTAAAGGTGCGATTCTCGTCGAACAGCTGTCCAAAATACCAGTAGGCAAACGGCGGGAAAGTGAATCGCAGAACGTTGGTACCACCAAATTGGCCGTATTTGGCGAGACAAGGTATTATCACTGAGTGATTCCTTTTTCCTTTTACTCTCTTTGAATATTGTACACAATGGAGAGGCATTTGTTTTTTGACCAAAATGAAAATTGTTCCATTTTTTATATATGTGTAAGACTGCAGATTTTTCACTTCTATCGTAGTATGATTGAGGTAAATTGAATCCTGTAAAGAAAAATCAAGTTTCTGCTAAGGCATGGTAGGGTATGGATGGAAATTCTCTAAAATGTGTGTGAAACTTAATTAAACGTTTATTCGCAGTTTATCGTGTTTACTTAAGAAGAGGTTACGCGCCGTCTGTGTTGGCATCCATGTTTTTATGCCTGGTGAGTGGATACCTACCAAGTAATGATTATCCAAGAGCTGACTTTCGCGATTTCTTCAACAGTCTAGAGTAAGCATACCCTATATAATATTGTAATAGTTTTTGGGGATTGTGATGTCGTCCTAAGACGACCCCTTGTCCAAAATGAAGAACCTATGAGTGGTGCTAGGTCTTCTCATTGCATGAAAGATCAACAGGTACTAGTAGTCCAATGACTACTCAAGACGACCCATGTGGTCCCGAGTCAATGCTTGTTTACTATACTGAGAAAGAGTATGTTCCGCCCTCTTTACATGGGTATATAAAGAACATAATTGCTCAGTAATGCACATTTTAAGTATATAAGTGACAGTTTACTACACAGACAAGTTAACACAGGCAGATGCAATGCAATGAATGTATATAACCAGTGTCATGTAGTCGGGAGGGTGAGTTAGAGTCGCATTTACCATTACAACATGAGACCGGGAACAACATTTGCTGCTCAATCAAGAATATCAACAAACAAAAATTTTTATCTCTTACGGCATGAGAAAATGATCGACAAGCCCGTCTGTGAGAACCATGGTCTAAATTCAACATATCAATCAAAAAATATGTTACTTTTATCGGTTTATTCTGGCGCTGCTGTGCCTTTTAGTCATCCTATTTAATGAACTTGCGTAAATTTACATGTCTATATGAGTACTTGGGACTATTTCTTGGCTCTGACATCCAAGAAGGGAAGGGGTAGAGAAGGGGAGCTCACCTACTCCACCAGGTCTACATAATGTTACCAAGTTCTTCTTCACCACCACCACCGCACCACCATCGCCACCATCGCCGCCACCGCCATTGTATAACTATACACTGTAAATACACTCATTTGTGTTTTGTAGTTATAAGTCACAAGTTGCAAAACTTCAGATGATGATATTATATTTTGACTCGGTAGCGAAAAATCACTCGAAGGAACTTCTGCCTGGACTGGTAACATTTTCAAGAATAGTAAGTTTTCACTGCACTGATACTCATAACGCAGGTACATGTATATAATAATTTGCATACCTGGTACAAAGTCGCTGAAATAACTGATTCACTGTGAACATGCTCATGCACTCGTGTTGACATAGCTGTTCGTTTTCATGTCTGACATTTAACTTTTGGCATTACATTATTATGTATGTTGTGTGGGTAGCGATAGCTACTCTGTAAACCTGCTAGTACCATCCATGGATGTAGTGTCACGGATTAACAGCATATATCCTTACTTATGCACTAAATTTTATGAAGGGGGTTTAATCTGAAAGTGCTAACTACTGAGTGATCTGGAGAATTCAAGAATAGCGACATATTATATACATTTACATGGTGTTCGTGTTTGAAGTTACCAACAAATTGGTTGGCGTTCTAGTTTAGGTGACATGTAATTTTGTAGTTCTATTACCTCCAACTCTGTAGTTTCCATGATCTCTAATTCTGGAGTTCCATGACTTCCAACTCAGTAGTTCTCATAACCTCCAACTGACTGGTTCATACTATCCAGCTCTCAAGTTTACAATAATGTAACCATGTAACTACAATGTGGTAAGCACATGTGGCTTGTCTTTCCCTTGCTAGGATGGCACAAGAGCAGTTCCTACTGACTTGAACATGTGGCAACGGGGTTTTAACAGAAGTAATTTTTGTGACATGGAGATTTCACAAACTGGATGTATAGAAGATAAAATCGGACAAGCGGTCGAAGTGGATTTCGCTAATCGGCACATAGGAGGATCTACCCTTCAAGACGGCTGTGTGCAGGTCTGTACCGTAAACTGCTTACCATCGAAACAGGCTGTGGGCAGGTCTGCTCAGTAGACTGTCTATTATTGATATAGGTTGTAGGCAAGTCTGTTTTATGACGAACTTGTATTTGTTTTGGCTTTCTACTTTTTTTTGTTGCAACTTCATTGTATATGAAAAAGCATCAACTGTCTTGAATGATTAGGCCCAAGGCTATAATTATATACATGTAGCATATTAAGTTAAAGAATATGTTTTATGCCATACCAACATAATAATTACGTTACGTCTGAACTAAATTTTTTCCAAAGTAAATTAACTATACTATCTGTGAATTTTTCAACTACTTCCTTGACTTACAGTGTATGCACTCTTTCTGTATAGTATCAGGACTAAGGACAATCCTTCACTCAGAATTGAGAGATAGTATGATTGTTATTGTTAGATAGGCAGCATGTCGCTGCTTTCCTAAATGCGTACAAGTTTTTTCAATCCTTGTTTACTAACTTTAGGAGGAGATTAGATTCTGTGCTGCCCCTGAACTGATGATTTCTATGTTATTCAACAAAGTCATGTCTAACACTGAAGCCATAGGGGTCGCTGGCTATCAGTCATACAGTAGGTATACCGGATATGCAAAGTCACTCAGATATGTTGGACCATGCAGTGATCAAGAGAAAGCTCAGGTTAGTTGGGGATTGGCCCCGTTTCTCAAGATATAAGACATCTTTCTTGTTAGATCTTTTCAAGTGAGTTTTGTGTTTTCCTTTTAAATGGTCTACTTATTTCATGGAAAAGTACTGGATTTCTCTATTAGAAAGTATCAATATTCAAAAAGAGTAAGCAATACCTGATCAGAAATTATTGCAGATCGTGGCAGTAGGTCAACTGCTAGATCTCTAGTGTATAATACTGTAAGCTACTTATGAGTGGTTCAGATGCTCAAAATAGCATACATAAATAATTTAAACAATAGTCATTGTGGATATGGACATTGATGTACGTCATTGTTATTGTGATATACATTATTATGTTAGGCTATTGATGGTGGTGATTTTAACTCTAAGTTGACCGCCATTGATGCTCAGAATTATAACGATGCAGAGGAGGAGCAGTACAGAGAAGTCTACTTATTGCGGGACCTCAACAAGGCTTATCTCGGGTTCATTCAAGTTAACGATGTAAATGAGACAACTTGTCAATCCACAGCATTTGTTATACACGCATCATGCTTTCGACCCGTAGCATGTATGTACGACATGCTGTGGGCCGTGAGTATGTGTGTATAGTATTGTAATTGAGCATTAAATTGTGATCCTCATAGTTTTGATTAGATAAGTTATATTCTTCTGAAAGAAAAGCAATCGTCATTTTGAAAAACCCAGTTTCACAAACGTGTATTGATATCAACAACGATATTGTAGATATACGTGCAATATTAAATATTTTTCTTGTGTTTATCAGGAGTTTAACCGTGTACATGCAGTGTTGCTGTTTGAATAATAGTGATTACTCGCTTTTATTAATAGAATGGAGGAGAAAATAGACCAATTGCTACAGGTAATTGGGGTTGTGGAGTGTTTAAAGGAGACCTCCAGCTGAAGTTCTTACTCCAGTGGCTTGCTGCTACACATGCGGACTGCCCAAAGCTTGTGTATTATACATTCAACCACATTCTGCTTCCCGTTAACCAGGTAAGTGGGTTTGTGAGAATAAGCAGGGGTGGCATAGTGGTAAGGGCAGAATAAGTAGGGGTGGCATAGTGGTAAGGGCAGAATAAGTAGGGGTGGCATAGTGGTAAGGGCAGAATAAGTAGGGGTGGCATAGTGGTAAGGGCAGAATAAGTAGGGGTGACATAGTGGTAAGGGCAGAATAAGTAGGGGTGGCATAGTGGTAAGGGCAGTGAATATCCAACCACATTATCTGTTGTTCGATTAACAAGAATGTGCAGAGCTCATTGCCCACCTACTGAGCAACCTTTCTAGCACAAAGAAAGGGTGCCTCCCCCTTCCCATATCCCTAAATAGTAATGTTAGCCAACTGCATTAGTTTAGTACAGCTTTTGATTGTATGTACTAATTCACATTTCTGCCATGCATGACCAAATTCGCAATTCACTAATATGCCAGCTGGTAAACTAAATTCACATGTTTATGGGCTACTCTACAAGACAGTGTCAATTGTTTACCTATTGTACCTTGACTGCATAAAGCCATAAAATGGATGGACATTTTTGTGAAAAGTAACTAAAATCATGTAGCTGTCTTAGAATTACCTGTGAGGTACATGATTGTAGTCTTCTTATTATTTGTTCAAGAAGTATTTTTACTCTTTGATATGTTTAACAAGAAAGGAATTTGTTGAATAATTTGTTTATTGCACTCACTTTAATACAAATTATTTGACATGTACATGTACATGTACATTACAACGCTACATGTGTGTAGTTGTGCCCGAAAATGTAAAACAGTCTAAATTATAAAACCATCAGTTTACACATGGTGCAATTTAGCATCAGCATAGAGGTTAATTATCGCTGACACAAACTTCGGAGCACTCTGTTACTCTTTTTCAATCTCTCTTTTACATGTACTTCACCATGAAATTTTTTCCAAGTCAAATTTGGGTTAAATAATATGCTCTAAAATGGCCACTATAAAGGGGTATTTAGAAATGCAAAAGAGAAGAAGAAAACGATAGTTTTTTCCTAATAATGACGGAATAATATGATGACAGAGTATTATCTTATCTATTGTAGTTGGAGCAAATAGTGGGAATATATCAACAGAAACAGCCAGCTGAGCTTCTTGATAAGATCCGGTTTTATTGTCGCTTGAGATTGGCTAAAAAGTTGAAAGGTCCAATCACCATCTTTCAACACCTTCTGCAAGGAGATGGAAATTAAAAGACTTTTTCAACCATCAGAAGATTCAATGCTGATTGTTAGTATAAAAATATAAATATAGCCACAACTTTCATCAATGTAATGCCTTAATGAACAAGAACAATCCTCTGAGAGATGAATCTAGATCTGGATTGCCCAAAACCTTTGGTAGAAGGACTATGTTTTAGCCATAATACTAATGGAAGCCCCATAATTATGCTGTATTATAAATTGCTGCACAGAATAACTTGTAGTATACTAAACGCTGCAAGGATCCTGCCAGTTCTTGTTTACCTATTAGCTAAATATTACACAAAATTCATTATAATATACAAAACAGCAGACTAAGTTGAGATACATTACAATTTATACTCCAAGAAAGGATGAAGTCACAAAATCACAATAACAAGAATTTGTTGAGAGTGGCAGCTATGCTGTCTAATATACTTAAAATCATTTTATATTATCTTGTTGGTAAACATACAAACTGAAGAGAGGGTATTACAGGTTTTATCAGCAGAAATTCCTAGTGGTCATAGAGTTTACTTACATGTGAATGCTTTGATAAATGACCATACAAAGGAATGGTAGTCAGTATTTTGTAGACTGAGATCTCTGTATACCACAATCTCTTTCTACCAAGATCCAATGCTAATAGTTATTTATATCAGCTGCTGTCCAGCCCGTCTCTCACAGGTCCCTATGTCTCTCACAGGTCCCTATGTCTCTCACAGGTCCCTATGTCTCTCACAGGTCCCTATGTCTCTCACAGGTCCCTATGTCTCTCACAGGTCCCTATGTCTCTCACAGGTCCCTATGTCTCTCACAGGTCCCTATGTCTCTCACAGGTCCCTATGTCTCTCACAGGTCCCTATGTCTCTCACAGGTCCCTATGTCTCTCACAGGTCCCTATGTCTCTCACAGGTCCCTATGTCTCTCACAGGTCCCTATGTTGTAAGAACGTCATATTTAAAGAAGTAATGTAGGGAGTTCTAGTATAATATAGAGGAGATGTATTTTGTTGATTTTACAACTTGTTTATTGAAAGCTGATTAAAGTTCAACCCTGGGGGAGCTAACTGGTTCCTAATGTACCCCTTTGACTGGTTCAACCCAGGCAATGGTTCTGGTTCAACCTATAAAGTTGATCCTGTGCTGTATATGATTGGTCAGGTGTGTTAGTTAGCCTCTACATGTATTTAGTCTATCAGCCTATGTTCATTAACTAGTAGAAGACAACTTCTCATTATTACCAGTATCTTATTATGTCTCTGCCCACGTATATACACCTACACCATTATGATAAATAACTAAATATTATTATACTACATAATCATGAAATTGATGTATTTTTCTATGTTGTACAGTCATGTAATTAGCATACTATAATATTACAATTAAACTTATTGTGTTATGCATACGTGTACATACATTGTAATACTTTGAATAAATAAATTTATTCAACGTTATAATTCAATTATGCACTTTATGTGGAGTAAATGCTACATCAATATAAATATTGGACCTCACAGGTATGATATCAAGAAAAATATAAATTTTAGAAAGTGAGGTATAAATATATTATATGATTATAATAATCTAGAACAGTGTAAAGTCAACCTATGGTTTATATAGCAGTCCTGAAATCCTCATGGTAGTAGTTGATGGCTGTAAGTTGTGGCATCCTGTCCAGAACTCTTCTTATAAGACTGTCATCTACCTGGAAGATATAAACAGATAGGATTGAGAGACTTGATGAAAAGTGAAGGGCAGGACTTTGCTTATCAGCCTCCAGTCTATACTGCAGTTTTCTGTTATGGTTCTTTTTTTGTTAATCTATAATTCCATGTATTCTACCCTTACACATCTTCGAGGATAATTTCTGTGTGTTTTCCAGATTTTAGAGAAATACACAGGGAATCATTATTTCAATCTGAGATTTAGCCCTTGCTTTGCTTATGAGCTCATATTATGCTAACATAGCACTGTTATCAGGCCCAAAATTTAACAATGCTTACTAGTAACTAGTATTAATTTATACAACATGTCTATGTAGCAGACATAATATATAAAAAATAAACAAGAATGAAATAGAACGTCATGACATAATAGGTAACTTACTCTGTTACATTGTACAAGATTTAGGAATGTCAACTTTGGCAACATTCCAGGAAGCAGATCAAAGCTGTGTCCATTGATGAGCTCCAGACCCAGCAGGTCCAAGTATTCCAAATTTCTAAAATAAGTATTAAATAGAGGTGCAGCCATTATATGTGTTAGCTGACCAATTCAAGACTGTTTTCTAGCCTGATTTGTTAGTCTAACCACCACTGCACACGTGGGGATATTAGTGGCTGTTCTAGATGAAACATCATTGAAGTAGGCCTATTATAGTCGTAAAAACTAAACTTTAAGGTGATATTATTGGCTGAACGACGGTACATGTGGTAAGGGGTGGTAAATACATCGCAAGTTTTCCATTAAAAGTGTGAAAGTATCTCTCCTATGAAATGGAGAGGAGACTTACGAGCAGCTTCGCACTATGACATCCACACCTGAATCAGTGATATTCCAGCACCAACCCAAGATTAGTCTAACAAGTCTTGGACATCTAAAATAATGTTAGTAGTGTAATGCTAACAAAGTCCTATGTTTTATGATGTATGTGTAACTGTTGTTTACAGATTATCGTAGAACCGTTAGACACAAAACCTGGTACAATGTAGTACAGCGTTGCTAACCAAATATCAGCAGAGACGCAAACCTTTCAACGAATATTATTACATGTACACGACTACAAATTACTCTCTTCTGACAAAGTTTTCATTATTGGAAAAAATACACTAAGTGCAAATTATCTGGCATTACATGTATATTCGCTGACCTGTGACATAACGCTTCGACGACACTATCTATAACATCTGTGCACTCGGAGAGGTCAAGGTGACGAAGGTGTTGCATCGATTCATTAAACTGAAACAGCTTGCAAAATGACTCGGTATCTAGTATTGGGCTTTTCCTTATTTGGAGGTGGCATAGCCACTGCGTCTTCTGCAAACAACAGGAGGTCAAATCAGCAAAAGGATGGTGAAAAAGAGCTAGTTTTAAGTTCATGATGTCCATGTTCTTTGTGACCTTTTGGATTGCCCGAAGCCCAGATAAAATTTCTAAGATGCCGAAGAGTGCTACTGACCAAAGGTAAACCATCTCCAACTTATCGACACACTCTACCAGGACGTCTTCGAAGATAAGATCAGATGGATACCAGACACTTGCACTATTTTAGAAATGGGTAGGGAAATTCATATCATAATTGAACTGACCCTAAAATATACACCTCAAAGACACATAACACCATTAGATCATATGAGTTATATTTGGTGAGCTGGAATAAACCAATCTCACCAGTAAGTGCTCGATTGAGGTAGAAGTGAGATACTCAGCGAATGACACGGTAAGAAGAGCAAGGTTGGCACACGCTGTCGCAGCTTCTATGGACCTGTCGGTACTCTCTGCTCCATCTATACTTAGTGTGACCAGAGTCTGCACGTGCTTGTGACACAGAGGCACCACTGACCTAGAAAAAAAAAATTAGGTCAAATATACCAATGACTACTTGTATATTATGATGTCTAAAGTGAATAAATCGAGACATGTACTGACAAAGGTTATATTTTGATAATATTTCATACTACTTGAACTTAATGCTCATTCAGATTGTGTTGCCAATTGTGGTAAATTATACCATTGTATACCACGGTAGATACGAGAGAAATTTAATCAGTATATACACATACTAGTCTATACAAGTTTTCTCACACATACACATACATGTATAGTTGAAAAGTAATAAACTGTGCCTACATGTCAGAAAGAAATGAGTTTCCATCTATATTCACATTGACTAGACCAGACAGGTTCTCTGACAGGTACACAATATCCTCATCCACAAGCACCTGACAGTAACTAATATTCACAGAGACCAATTTCTAAAATACAACACAAGTCATGTTAGAAGCACACGTTTAAAAAACTACCATAGCAAGCTCTCTCTGGAGAAAACAACCCATTAGATTCACAAGTGAACTAACACAATTATCACGTAAAGTGGAACAACATTGACATAAATATGAATCATTTTAATAAGTAAAGTCCAGCCATTTATACTTTTTACTGATCTACAGGCTTTATTCACAGCCCTCGACCCAAACGATTTTGGTTTGTAGGACTGAAAAATTTGGGCCATCATTATGCCATAGACTAGATTACCTGCAGCAGGCATAATGTTCTGATCCAATCAGAGGTGACGGTGTCACATCCCTCAAAATTAGCATAGGAAATGTTGGGGCATCTTGAGACTAGAGTTTTGAGCATCGGCTCAGTCATACTGCAGAAGCCAAAGTTGACCGTGGTCAGCTGAGGGCAATAGAGCGTGAACACCGACAGAGATTCTTTACGTAAGTTATGTCCCCCTGCATATAGATATTAATCTAGTAGATAAGATAACTCCAATTCCGCATTCTTTAGGCTGAGCAAACAAACATGTACACACATCATAGCGTTCTACTAACATGTACACAGTATACGGTATACATCCATGCACTTTGAGATATGCTGAATTATAAAATAGACATTCATATTTTATGCGATATACATGTATGTGTAGATGATCATTTTCTATCCTTGATAAAATTAATAGAAAATTGTTGGCTTGAGAAAAAGCTGATGTTAAATTTAGATAGGCTCAAAATGGAGTTCTTATTTGGCTATTTCCACCACTTTCAAGTCGAAGAAGAACCCAAAAACAAACCTCTGATAGAAAGACTTTTCAGCTGAGGAGCCCTCTTTACCATGTAGCACAGCCAATGTGGATCCAACGCAGCGTCTGTAGCGATATATAGATGCTGCCAGAGTGATGGGTCAGCTGCCAGGATATACCATCTTTTGGACACAAGTGAGAGCACCAAAAGGTTCTCCATTATTGGTATATAAGAGAGAATCCTCAGCAGTATCTCTGTAATAAAATCAATGAGTGGTTACTATACCTTGGGGATAACAAGTCACTCACATTTCCATTTCTCTAAGGTCTAAAAGGATTGAATTGAATTTCAGTAACACCAATAGCATAATGTTTTAGTAACCAAGACGACCACTATACTATAGACCGAGTATTCTACCATCTGGAAGATCAGATATAGAGGGTGTCCGGTCTTGCTCTTCGCTTTCTATAGACTCACACTCCAACTCATTCTGCAGGTCGTTAGTCCACTTTGCTATCCTGTTGCTACAAAACAGCATTATTTTACCAGCATGGTAGCGTGCCTCATAAATGAGACTTTATACGTAAGTAGAACACAGGTCCTAGGTCCTGGTTCTGACGCTATACAATCTAGCCACACATTACCATTTTGTTAGACTGGGGTCCAATGCATTTAGTACTCATGAAGCACTCTTACCAAAACACTGTGTTGGTACCGGTTATGAATTCAATAATCTGCTGTTCTAATACAACTTCATTATTTAGCTGTGGTTCTTGCTGATAGTTTTCAAGTTCAGGGTACATCTGAAATCTCTCCTCACCAGCATCACCATAGGGCACAGATTGCAACTACAGAAGACAAAGACAACTAGATAGTGCAATGCATTTATATTTGAGAGCGCATTTTTGAGAAGCATATATACCATGTGGTTATTATTCAGATGTGGCAGATAAAAACTCGGAGCAATAAAAGTTCACAACAAAAAAAATCCAACGCACTCAATGGAACATAAATTTAAATTAAGGAGCCTCAATTCCTAGCATTTATTGAAATGCTATTACTATTGTAGCAATAAAAAGAGTAGCATTACTTTAGCTCATGCTACATGTGATTGTTTTCTAATAATATACATGTAAGCATGCATGGCTAGTGTATTGTTGACTGGCAAACTAAATTATTATTATTTTATGTTTAAAGTTAACAACAAGCCAGAGTATTGCAGTACGAGTTTGAACCTAGCACTTCAAACATCATCGACAAGCTACAGCAGCAATGACTATACAATGAAATATAGAACACCTGCATGCATTTGTTCATATACATGTACAACAATGTATTTATCTGAAAAGCTGCCTGATTAAATCTTTAAATACTCATAAAATAGACGACGAGACACCAACCATTAGATCTTGTAATCTTTGCTCCTCCATCTGTATGTCTGCCTCAAGCAGTGACTTCTCTAGCATACATTGTGCAAGGTTAGCGCTAAGGCTAGACAACTCCTCATCCAGGGGATTGAGTATATCAGAGAAGGAGGCATCAATGATGTCTTCAACAGCACCCAGACTTGGATCTGAGCCAACAAATATATGGCAATCTATTACAATATAGTCACCAGTTGGGGGTTGAATAATAAAGGCCAATTTTTTTCAGTACTAATTGGATTATAAGATTACTACAGCATAGCATGGTCGAGCCCATTGCCTAGATACCTAGCTGAGATGCTTGGTTTGGAAATATTGGTCGACATAAAAAAAGAGTGGAACGTTACAACCTAGTTGCAAACTTACAGATTAAAAGTTAATCTGATATTTTGTTGAAACAAACTGAGAAATTAACAGGGCGCAAAGAGTACCTGCATTGCTTGTCCTCAGACTAACAACGTTATGCTCTGTGTCTTCATCCGGACTGACATCTTTATCTGCAATACCTTCTACCCTATTTGATATGCTAATGCCTGCAACACCCAAAATGCCCGGGTCTTGTGATTCATCATTGCCGAGCTGTTCATCAACACATTGAATGAGCTGAAGTGCGTCTTTTAAGATGATATCAGTACCATTTGATCCAGTATTATCTGGGACTGTATTTGCATGTATTGTAATGTCTTGTGTGACGTTGGAATATGAATTCTCTGGTAAATCAGATCCAGTTGCATCTGTAGTATCTGCCGGAGAGTGTGGCTTGACAGAATTGTCACTAGGAGAGGGCGGAGTAATGATATCAACACCACTTAGTTCTAAGGGCAGAAAAGGTACATTAGGTGAAAGTATAGATGTCCAGCCATCAACTAACAGTTGATGGTGCCCTTCAGGCGGAGTGCCTAAGAATGTATCAACATCATCTACGTCTGTGTTGCGGCCAAATTCTCTTTCATAAGATGCAAGGATTTCCCATGCTCGACTGCTTCCTCCCTCAGCCATTGCTTGGTAACTTATAAACAATGTGAAGATTACAAGGTCACAAGATTGCCGTCTGAAATAGAATATAATTAGTTGCCAATGCAATTAATTAAGAGATGCACAAATGAAGTCTGTATGTTGAATAAATATGATGCAGTAGCGCTATATTAAAATATCAGCTTATTGACTAATTGGCTTGTTTCTAATTTCACACGGATTATACCCACTTGTATTTGCAGTGTGCATATGCATACAGGTAAAACCAAGCTACACAGAGGAAGATGCAATTTTGCAAGCTACGACAGTTTTGCCTGGTAAATGAAACAGCAAAGACTCCACCAGGAGGCTGCTCGCTGCTGCATCTTGTATAATATCAACGCAATGTTACCTAGCATTAGCATAGAGTACACATTGGCATTACAGCATGAATTCACACTTGTAAAACATAACATTAAACCACTACTGTCTCACCATTCAATATTTGCAAAGAATACTGGTCATCTTATTTCATGAAGATTGATGTGCTGTTTGTCTTTGTAAACCTAGTGGCAGCCAAGATAAACTCATTTGAATATTGGCTATTATGACCTCCATTGAGCATTGAGACCTGTTAAGTTCCTATGGCTATGCCTGTTCTAAGTCTATACTTGTAACTTATGTACATAGGTAAGCTACTAACATCAAATAGCCCAGTAATCTTATTGAGCCAACACTAACTGTCATTCTATAAATAACTCTTGTGCACAGTGATGAATAAGTAAGTTAGGGTCATGCCCACAAAAAACAATGCAATGCATTGCAAGTCCTATGGCTATCTCTGTAGCACAGTTTTATATTAACTGCTTGAGTGCTTCCAAAATTCCCAGCATAGGCTGATTGAAGGTGAAATCAGCCAATATTAAAATAGGGTTTTCTTGGCAGCTGCTAGGTTACCAAAGACAAACAGCACATCAATCTTACTGAAAAAGGATGAACAAGATTATTTGAAAATATTGAATGGTGCGACAGTAGTGGTTTAAACTAAAAATCAAATCGACAAATGAATTGAAGTAAAACTATTGAAATTTATAAAAAAAATTGAAACAGGCAGTGAATATCTGATCAAAGGTACCTGACTGCATAAAAGACTGCAATAAAAATAGCAGCAATAAAGCATGAGAGTGTTGTTTTTCTTTTCATAGAGAATTGAGTATCAATTCTGTATGCAGACCATAGAGCTAGGTATTCCTAGCTCTATGATGCAGACTCACAAAAAAGAATTAGTTTGTGTCGTTGACCTTGACTTTCTGGTAGCTAAGGTAAAAGCCAATTGTAGGCCATGTACCAACTCTAACATTTAGTAGATGTCATTCTAGGGCCAATTGGTTAGTCTGATTGCCGCTCTAACCAATGTATTAGCCGATGTAGTATCATCCCTTAGAACGGCTGTAGTTTCATATTCTATTGAATTTAGTGGGTCCGACTCATAATAACCGCAAACAGTTGGCCAGGTTTTAAGAGGTCAAGGATACTCCTGCCTTTGAAAATGCAATTTATTTCACATAATTAATTAGTAATTACCTTGTACTACACTGTACTACTCACGGAGTTCGTTTATAAAATAAAAGAGTATTCTTACATATGCAGAGGAGTAAATTGAGCCGTCCAAGCTAATTATTTTATTCAATCGAATATATTGTTTTATTTCTTCATTCCGTATTTGCAGTTAGGTTAATTACTCTCTCTCACAGTGACAGTCACTGTGGAAAGGGAAAATCATAAAATCAAAATGTATTATTAAACTAAATTATTATTTTAAACTATATTTTTTTATGTTATCATTTATTTATATAGAAGAGTATACACTATTGACTATAGTATAATAATTATACTATAGTCAATAGTGTATTGTCGGGATTTAAAATAAGAAAATTTAAAATATATATAGAATTTATGGATTTTATGTTTGTATATATATAATATATATAATAGGGTAATATATTTTGGTTAAAATGTATGTTTTTTTTGTTTGGGTTTTGGATTTTGTATATAGTACAGGTAAATGAATTTTACGCCGTCTATTGTGACGGAAGATAATATATAGATTAGGAACAACAACTGCCCAATAATATGAATTTATATTTTGGCAGTATTACAATTCGACAATATAGTACTTGTGGTTTAGTAAGGAGAAGATAACTCGAATCGCAACTAATTTAGGTGCTCAAATGTGCATTATTGACGTCATGAATCGAAACCTCAAGAGAAGATAACCTCCAGTATTAAAATAAATTGGACATGCACATTTGAATTCAATGAAGTTTACCCAAGTACTTAATTTCAACAATGTTGTTCAATTAATCATGTGTTCAAGTATGTGGTTCTATTTTTGTCTTTTGCAATGACAATGGTAATGGTAACAGTTTTAGCACTCTGGACAATATACCCGACAAAAGATTATGATCAAATATTTCAGGAGACAAAACTGGCTCCCTCTACTCGACAAAGATTGGAGTTGTATAAAGATAGTTCACAAGTCTATTTCATTCATAAAGAGAGTTATACAATCAGATTAGAAAATTACATTAATCGTTAAAATAACAGTTTTCATGAAAATACAAAATATCCAGCGATCCTGTGGGTTTACACTGTTGTATCTAACAAACTTACGTATTTAAGTGCTTGATAGTGGTATGGCTGTTGATGTCCTGAACTTACTCCTGAGTTGTATATAATTATGATTGTCCAAATAATTTACCAATGTGGTCTCCGTTATCTTATACAAGAAATCAGCTTTATATATCGAGTTGAAAATATAATAAGACAGAATATTCCAATAAAATGCAACACTGCGGAACCCTGTCCGCCTAACACAAAATAATTAACGCGTCTCCTTGCGCCTCTCCTGGGCGAATAAAAAGGAGGATGCTACCTCTTGAGTGATTAAAATATACTACTCTCGCAAATGATTAAAATATACTACTTTAATTGTAAAGATTGTCCAGTATTTATGGGAAATAATTCTGCAACCTCATTGGTCGTGACGTCAAGAATAATATAGGTTGGAAGCCAATAGCGTGGTAGTGAGCTTTTTTTGTATGAATCATAGTTGTTAATTGATGACAGCAGCAGCTGAATTAGGAGTTGTTGAAGAATCGTTCAGTATTATAGGCCTTGACTGTAATGTGTTGTGACCATGTACACTGGATACTGTATGTGTGCGTGTAGGTGTTTCATGATACTAGCCTCAGGTTCTAAGATAGCCAGTAATCCTCCAATCTAAAATGTACAAACTAATATTAGATCATGCATTATATTAGTCTATCTGACAGGGCTGTTTGAAATTGTCTTCTCCCAATTATCTGTTGGTACAGGTAGTTATAAATTATATAATCCCCAAAGTGTCGATTACTGTTTACATGGACATTCTGTACATTGTACATTCACGTGATATGTTAAGACAATGGCAACATCAACCACTTGATCATGCAAATTATTACATGGGGGGGGGGGGGGGGCAAAGATGTATACAGTGTATGTAATAATTTAATTAAGTGTGTATACATGATTGAATTTCACATTAGATTCACAGCCCAGTCAAATAGACATTTCCAATACAGTCATAGAGAAGGAAATAAACTTGTTTTACCATTGAATAGCATAAAATGCATTAGGTGCTAAATATTTAAGCATAAGCGTATTTATAATACTATATAGTCTACAAATGCAATGCGTTTTTCCAGTTGTAGTAAATCAAGCAGTTGATACTAACTGACCATGTACAATGTAGACAGCATCTATTAAATAATGATATAAAAACTGGAGTGATACACTTTACCTCAATGGCATCAATTCTAGCTTACTATTGTCTTCAATTCTGAAATGTCACTCTTCATTTCTGTCAAACAACTCAAATGACATAAACATGTATTATAAATTCTTTTGATCAAAGAAATAGAATTCCAAACGAGATATTTATTAAATTAGCTCCTGTCTTGTTACAAAGAGCAATCTTCATAAGATAGCAAACGAAACATTAATGATGTCAACTCCTGGCTTCCATTCTATCTCATATGTATACTAGGCAACCTGTCAGACTAGTGTAATATATCAATATGTACAATACAATAATATTCACTATCAACCCGTTCTGCAGTTGAATTCATGTTCCCAATGATCTAAATTAAACTTTTCCTTTTATTTAATTTCTTGTCCTTACAAATACAACCCGTTCTGCAGGAAATTGGTCCCCAATTTCTAAACAGCATGCCACCAAGTCAAAATGTATACCAGTAATAAACTATACCATTAAATCATTTCAAAATATATCACTAAAGCATAAGCAGTACTATCTATAGATATAGCTGTTATTTGTGACACAAACAGTTCCACTATAGCATGATTATGAATTATTATGACATTATAGATGCAAGAAAACTTTCCTTTTGCCAAATAAACTGAACTATAGTGGCTAATCATGAAGCCAAAATGTGCTGTTGTTCATCATTTATAATTATTAATGGAAGCAAGTATTATTTATGTAGTTTAATAATGTATTCAAAATTGGTAATTACTCAAATTATTTCCTGTTTAATTTGCTAAGTGTTGTAATTATTAAACCTAACCTATTGCATGGAATCCTATTGTCAAGAGGTATTAATTATAGTAAAATTGCTTAAGTTCTATTTTTAATTTGTAGCTAGAGCAAGGTAATAATAATCATTAGTTAGACTTGAAATCAACAGTCAATGCACCTCAAGCAGAATCTGGGCAAAACTACGACAACAAAATAATCATGACAAGTACAGCGTCAACTATTACAACTCAATTAATTAGGTAGTTCGAATTATCTATCAAGTAAATTAGTTTGGAATTGTTTCCACTTATTTAGTAGTGGATACAAATATAATATTATTACAATCAGCACAGCTATGATACCAATAATATGGGGCACACGACATGGCCCCCAAGATCACACAAACACAGTACACACCAAGCGAGAATGCCAACATGAAATTCAAATCAATGTGCCACAACAAACGCAAAGCAACATGGCCACAAACAAAGTAAACATACCAGCCCAGGTGACAATAACAACAGTGCTGCAGCATTACAATATTAATGTTCATAGGATCCTTCCATGATATTAATTGTCAATATTAGTGTGTCCATATTATGTCGTACTTCCATGTGTGAAATATTTATACAGGAAATAGCAATGGAGCTAGGCTCAGAGTAGAAGAGCTCACTTTCTACAGACAGATTATTGTAACATAACCTTCTATACCTCAGTATATCAGATTAATATCACCTGCCACCCTTATTTATTGCTATATTAGAGTCGATACTGTGTTGCTAATTAATGTTAGTGGCAATGTTGTCCACGTACCTTGATAACCTTTCTAAACTTTCTTGGTCCATATATTCAATGACAGCAGGTAGCTGGAACGGAATAAATGTTAGCTGACTGGCAATAGTTTCTTTATAGTTGCAGCTTCCGGTCGTGTAGTGTGTGGGATGTAGATATGTAGCAGGAAATGGGCAAATGTTAATCAGTAGCCAATGTTCTTTGCAGTTGAATGTGTCAATGGTGTGATGAGTTGGTAATGGGGTTGACGAAGTTGAAATACAATTATGGTAACATCTTGATCTAGGAAGTGTTAGTCTTTGGTGTTGGCTTGTCAGTATCTTGACGTGTTGGTACACACAGCTTTGTAGATATGTAGATATGTAGCTATACTTGATAGAAGGTCAATAGTGATGAATATAGTCACTGTCCTTGGGTATTTACATGTGCACATAGCAGTAGGCAGTAGAATGTCTTCAGATTTAATGTATGTCTACAAAACTTAGCAGTTGTTGATGTTACTGTGTTGATTCATTGCAATAACTACATGCACTGCAAGTCAATAATCATTCCGCCAATATGTCACCTGAATGAAACCAAGCAACATGCGGCCATAACACAAATCATCAAACCACACGACGACAAACAAACGTAGTACGGCAGCGCCAAGCATGACCATAGCGAACATGAACTGAGCCCGTAACAATGGTACTCAATGCAATGCCAATGTTTGAATTTTGAACCGAATGTTGGTAGAATGATGATACCAGTAGTAAATAGATAACTAGAACCGTAGGTAAGAAGAATGACACTGAAACAAACGCTGCCACTGAATCATGACCAATAGATGGTACCATAGAATTACGCACAATCGACCGAGGTGCATCAACCATAAATTCATCAAGCTGTAAAATAAATTGATTTATGTCAGTTATGCTAAATTCAGTATTAATGGTGCAGTGTTAAAATTCAAGCCACTAATATTATTGTAATTTTAAAGTATACTACAAATGATGAGCTGTGGTTGAAGTTATAATAACTAGAATTAATTGTAGTAGTATCAGCAGTGGAACTGTTAGGTCACAATAATATATTACGCATATATGTGCATGTTTGCAATAACTGTATAAAATAATTATGTATTAAATATAGTGAGGTTGAATATAATGTAGATTAATAAATGTAGATTATTTATACTTACCTGGTTAGAAGACTAGGTGGGCCAATCAGATCTTTCCAGGTAGTTGTAGACATATCATGTGAGGAATTACATAGACAATTGTGTCTCGTTATTGCACAAGACTGGTCATGTAATTGTATCCTGGCATGTGGTCGGTCAGGTGGATGATCCAGGTTGATGATGGCATCACCGGAGCCTGTGTGGTTCGCGTTTCCTGCTCTTGTAATGGTGCCCAGTTCAATGATCTGTAGTTGTGTTCTCTTGACTTTCTTCCTTTTAGCCTTCTTTGGCTTCTTTTCTTTACATTTCCTTCCAAATTTGCAACAGATGTTGATGTATGTGCCTTGATCATTCTTGAAGGGAAGTAGATGTGACTGGGAAACTGGCGTTTTCTTCCATTTGCAGTACAATTTCGGTGTAGTTGGGTGAAGGATGGAGCTGACTCCATCTTGTTCCTGGAGTTGGGTTCGATCTATATCTCCTTCATTCATCATTTCCTGGTTGAAGCTGGTTGAATGATCAGAATCTTCCTGATTGTGTAGCCTTTTGTCTCTAAAAGGGTGGAGCAATGTTCCGATCTCAGTCTCTCTTCTAGTACATAGGTTCACTTTTCCCTCAAGGTGTAGAGCTTGCGCTCTGTATAATTCTAACGTCATTTCCTGCATGTTGTCATCTGGTTGAGAGTATTCAGTCATTTTGGGAAACCTCAATATGAGTGCAGGTTGTGATTGATGGCTGTCGGTGGTGGTGCATATCATAGGTGTGGTCGGATATGTGCAGGTTTCGGGAATCCCGCTTGTTGCAACTATAGTTAGTGCAGTGATGATGGGTATCCAGTACAAGATGGTAGAAGTGCAGCAGCAGTGATGTAAGTGCTTCTGTGATGTATTTGTTGTATCAGGTTTATTTGGTTCAGGTGGTCGTGAAGGTGTTGGTAAAACATCTTCGTATGAAGGTTGTGTGGCAGCTGGTTCAGGGTCCTCTGCCCTTGTTGTTGATCTCCTGTATGAGTCTGGAATGAATGTTGTTCTTCTATTGAAGTTGGGTTTGTTACTCTGTCTACGATTGGGTGAAATAATTGCAGGAGGCATGGATGACTCGATTATGGCAGTGTCGTTTTTGAGCACTGTGGCTACAGTTGTATTGACATCTACTGTAAAGTGTCTCTTGTGAGTTGGTATGCTGGGGTTGATGTCGGATTGGGTATCCGTAGCTGAACAGTTTTGGTCAGTAGAGCCTATTTCTTGGATTTCTTCTGCTGTAGATGTAAGCTCATTAGGTGGCTGCACCTGGGGTGTAATGTTTTGTTCACAAATGAGTTGAGCGATATGTTCTCCTTTCTTGACCTTGTAATTTTCTGCTCCAAGATTTGCCAGTGTGACCTTGATGGTTCCTCTATAGTCCTGGTCTATGACTTCTCCGATGCACATTATGGAGTGTATTCTTGCTAGTGGGAAGTGTGATGCTATTCTGCCATAGAAACCTGTTGGTAGTTCAATGGCTTCTCCTAGGTCAATGGTAGTTGTCTTCCCTTTGTTGAGTTGTATATCAATGGGGCTATAAAGGTCATAGCCTGCAGGTTCTGTTGTAGCTCTTTTGGGAAGTATAGCGTGGGTTGAGATAGGTTTGCATTTGAGAGTCAGTTCCTCTGTGATTGGTTGGATGGACTCCCCTGGGGTGAGAGTGTTAATGGTTGGGTGCTGGTGTGTTGTGGAGGGCTCCTCCATGGTGAATAATTCTGCGATGGAGAAGTCAGGTTCACTGAATACATCATAGGAGTAGTCATATCCTTCCTCTTCGAAATTTCTAGCCACTGCTCCATCCTCAGAATGCAGGGTCACTTCCTCCTCATTCTCTGACCGTAAGAGCACCTTTTCTTCATGTTTTGTTACACTATGTACTATATTGTCTTTGGTGATATAGCCTAGTGTTGCGCCATAAGTATTTGATGAGGGTGTGTATATTGTTTGACTGTCGATGTCCGTATATCTATCAAGCTGTGTAGTTTGGCTCCTGCAGTCGTAGCGGTGATGTCCATATCTATTGCAGTTGGTGCAGTATTGTTGGTCTCTCATGCTATATTTTGGGGCACGGTGTTGTTGGTTCTGCTGAAAGTCTTGTTGGAACCTATCTTCTGGTGATTGTGGTGGTTGATAGTTGTTTGTCTGTCGACGGTTTTGCGGCCTGTAGGAGTTGGGTTTTCTCCAGTCATTTTGCTGGTACCGATTATATGAAGAGGGTTGCTGCTGGGGGCTGTATGGTGTAGATGGAGGATATCTTTCCTGTGATGGTGGATGGTATTCAATAGCACGTGGATTGGCTTGTGATGGTTGGGAGTATCGGTTATTCTGGCTCTCCTGGTATGAGCTCTGTGGGTAATTCATCCCTTGATAGTATGAATTGAACCCACGCCATTCCTCTGGGTTTGGATCCTCGAATCTAACTTGTCGATGTTGTCTGTTTTGACGGTTCTGTCGTGGAGGATAGAATTGTCTATTGGCTCTTCCTGGATCTCTCCTCATGTTGTCATTTCTCCATCGATGTCTAGCTACTTCATTGGCATAGCTAGCTCTTTCTTTCTCCCTCAGTTCCAGTGATTTAAGACTCTCCTTGAGGGCCTCTATTTCTTGATCCCGCTTGTCCTGGTCGACAATGTTGATTTGACGTACTATGGGCTCATTTGCTGCGTCTTGTAGGAGGATGTGGTTCATGTGTTCGTAACGCTGTGCTAGCTTGAAGGCGTCATCTGACGTTCTGATGGTGTTGTTATTCATGATCCCCTTCTTGTAGGCGATAGGTAGACCCTTGACAAACTGTCCCAGAATTACTTGATCTCTGGCGTAGTCGTCGATAGTCGGATATGCCCTCTTAGCCATGGAGCATATTGCAGAGTAGTATTTCCCGACAGATTCAGATTCTTGTTTTGTCCTGGTTGTAAGGTCGAAACTAGATGAAACGCCTCCAATAGCATCAAAGTCTTTGCTTAGTTCAGTTGTCAGTCTGTAGAAGTCATCTACCAGGTTTGGATACTTCTTTATAGCCTTCAGGTAGGCTATTTTGGCTCCATCCTTTAGGTATAGCACCAGAATCTTAGACCAAGAGTCTTCTGGGATGGATAGAGCGCGCGCATGTAGGATGAAGTTTTCTTGGAACTCTGCCCATGTGACGTCATCAAGTGGTCCATTTGAGAACTTCTCTATTTCAGGTAGCTTGCTGGTGACGGCTATGATGCGTTGTTGTGGTGTAGGTGTGTTTGGAGATGTTGTTGCAGTCGGTGAATGTAGAGTCGTATCATATCTACGTTTTACTTGTCGTGGTGACATGTTGTGTTTATGTTGTGTTGTACGTGTAGACATGTTGTGTCTGTGTTGTGTTGTAGGTTCGAATCTAGAGCGAGCTGACAGAACTCCCTGTTGCCTGGTGGTTGTTGGCAATTCATCAAGATGGCCCATAAGTTTCTCTTCTTCATCGCACGACCCTTCCTCACAGCTATACGGGTCTTCTTGGAGTTGTCTCCTCTTGCATGGCTGGGCCAACATGTGGCTAAATTCATCCTGGAAATCTGGTAATGGTTGGAACCTTGTTTCAAATGTTGCCTTCTCATGTTTCCTTCGTGGTATCTTCCGTGTCTCGAATGCAGGTTCATCTTCACCAATATTTTGTGGGCTAGATGTATGTGACCTATTGTACAGATAGGAAGAGTGTCGATGTGAGGTGATGTCCTCATCCTCATTGCTGTCACTTTCAGTATATAGTTGGGATGCGTGTGGTCGATAGAGTGTTGGATTCCGACGTTTCTTTCTACGTTGAGGTGAATCTGAGGTTTTGTATTCATCTACAGTAAAGAACTGTTCTTCACCAGTATTGAATCCTGTAGGTGAGTGAGAGCGGAAGTGTTCATCGTCCAAGTATGGAGATGTTGATGAATATGGACGTCTAATCTCCTTGGGTCGTACAGATGTGTCAATGGGGAGTGTTGGAGATGTCATGGTGGCTGGTAATGTTGTTGGTGGGTCTCCTTTATAGGCTAGTGGATGTGTAGCTACTTCGCCAGCCAGATCCTGGAAGTTAGAAGAGTGACTAGCACGTTGATTCACAAGCTCTGCTACACGTGCAGCTCTCGATGTAGGTGCAGTTGTAGTTGGTGTTGTGTCGTAATTTTTCTTGGGAATCCCAACTATTTGTCGGAAGACGTTCTTAGCACGTTGTTTCGTAGACATAGTTGTTGTTGAGCTAAAATGGTGCTACTCAACAAACATACATGTATGCAGACAAGAATAAATGAACAATGCAGTTTATAGGTATATGTGTGCAATATAAATCAATCTAGTGTTATACTTCTTTAGATAAACTACTGGTTATGGCAACAACAATGGCAACTATATATAATATATATATAATACAATATATATGACAGTGTGATATGAGCAGTTGTAGTGGTTCACCTGTTGATGGGCTAATATTTTATTTGTTATAAACTAATTACATGTACACAGGTGACATTTATACGTGTGACAGGCAATGCGATGAATGAATTATCTGATATGCAATGTACATACAATGAACAGTTAATTAATACAAGCAACAAGCGATACAGTAGATGGATAATATGATATGCAATGTATACAATGAACAGTCAGTTGATGCAAGTAACAGGCAATGCAATATATGAACAATATGACATGCAATTTTGATACAATGTAGTGAAAGATTTATTTGGTACGAATAGCAAGTAATATAATATTAAATGGGTTCAGCATTTGATGTGGTATCTCGGGGATATACTTGAGTATCGACTGAAGTGCGTAGCAGAATAATAATAGTATAGTAACAGTAATATAGTATAATATTTTACAGGTACTCTCGTACGTCAATGAGATTAGGGTCTACAAGTAATGTTGTCAAGTCAACAAGTAAAGTATGTAGCGTATATGATAGCGTATATATATATATAGCGTGTATGTAGATTAGTGTATGTGGTAATATTTTACATGTACATGTGTGTTATAACTAAATCAGTAAGGGGTACAATAATACCGAATAGGCTACACCTCTAAATTAGAGTATTGAATAGTAATGTTATATAGTAGTAAGGTTATGAACTATGTAGTACTTGATGGTTAATTACAAGTATTAGTTATATTTATGTGTATTAAGCCTATTGCTAATAATTCAATTGATACAGCCAGACTATGATAATTTAAATGAGTGTACTAAGTCAACAGTGATCAGATTTCAAACTGTTGTGCTAGAATATTGTGGATAGCAATAAAGACTCAATATATGGTGGGCAGTATCGCAACAGTAGCACAATGGTGTGATATAACAATTCGATTTGGAACCAAGATAGAAGTTCTTAACAATATTTTAGTTCATTATATAGTACTATAATAGCTTGAAGTATTGTTCAATTTTGATATATTAATACCTCAATCACAAATTGATATTGAATTGACATAGAATATTTTGCAGGTTGCACACAACAATCGACTAAAATGAATTGTACTGTGCAGCAGGATTAGAATATAACAGCTAATATTACAATATGAATATGGGTATGTTTATAGCAGAATATTACAACCTAATTATTATTACAATATTAACAATATGAGTTGAGCTGACAAAGTAATAATACTAACTTCGTCAGACAATGTATATGTATGACACAAGAATGGATATATAGATATATTACATATATTATCAGCACATATGGATTAAAGTAAGCAAGCTATAATAAATACGCAAGTAAGTAGACCCAACAGTGCCCACAGAGTTCTAAGGTTTGAAGCTCCAGTTTTGTCGGGATTTAAAATAAGAATTTTAAAATATATATAGAATTTATGGATTTTATGTTTGTATATATATAATATATATAATAGGGTAATATATTTTGGTTAAAATGTATGTTTTTTTTGTTTGGGTTTTGGATTTTGTATATAGTACAGGTAAATGAATTTTACGCCGTCTATTGTGACGGAAGATAATATATAGATTAGGAACAACAACTGCCCAATAATATGAATTTATATTTTGGCAGTATTACAATTCGACAATATAGTACTTGTGGTTTAGTAAGGAGAAGATAACTCGAATCGCAACTAATTTAGGTGCTCAAATGTGCATTATTGACGTCATGAATCGAAACCTCAAGAGAAGATAACCTCCAGTATTAAAATAAATTGGACATGCACATTTGAATTCAATGAAGTTTACCCAAGTACTTAATTTCAACAATGTTGTTCAATTAATCATGTGTTCAAGTATGTGGTTCTATTTTTGTCTTTTGCAATGACAATGGTAATGGTAACAGTTTTAGCACTCTGGACAATATACCCGACAAAAGATTATGATCAAATATTTCAGGAGACAAAACTGGCTCCCTCTACTCGACAAAGATTGGAGTTGTATAAAGATAGTTCACAAGTCTATTTCATTCATAAAGAGAGTTATACAATCAGATTAGAAAATTACATTAATCGTTAAAATAACAGTTTTCATGAAAATACAAAATATCCAGCGATCCTGTGGGTTTACACTGTTGTATCTAACAAACTTACGTATTTAAGTGCTTGATAGTGGTATGGCTGTTGATGTCCTGAACTTACTCCTGAGTTGTATATAATTATGATTGTCCAAATAATTTACCAATGTGGTCTCCGTTATCTTATACAAGAAATCAGCTTTATATATCGAGTTGAAAATATAATAAGACAGAATATTCCAATAAAATGCAACACTGCGGAACCCTGTCCGCCTAACACAAAATAATTAACGCGTCTCCTTGCGCCTCTCCTGGGCGAATAAAAAGGAGGATGCTACCTCTTGAGTGATTAAAATATACTACTCTCGCAAATGATTAAAATATACTACTTTAATTGTAAAGATTGTCCAGTATTTATGGGAAATAATTCTGCAACCTCATTGGTCGTGACGTCAAGAATAATATAGGTTGGAAGCCAATAGCGTGGTAGTGAGCTTTTTTTGTATGAATCATAGTTGTTAATTGATGACAGCAGCAGCTGAATTAGGAGTTGTTGAAGAATCGTTCAGTATTATAGGCCTTGACTGTAATGTGTTGTGACCATGTACACTGGATACTGTATGTGTGCGTGTAGGTGTTTCATGATACTAGCCTCAGGTTCTAAGATAGCCAGTAATCCTCCAATCTAAAATGTACAAACTAATATTAGATCATGCATTATATTAGTCTATCTGACAGGGCTGTTTGAAATTGTCTTCTCCCAATTATCTGTTGGTACAGGTAGTTATAAATTATATAATCCCCAAAGTGTCGATTACTGTTTACATGGACATTCTGTACATTGTACATTCACGTGATATGTTAAGACAATGGCAACATCAACCACTTGATCATGCAAATTATTACATGGGGGGGGGGGGGGGGGGGGGGGCAAAGATGTATACAGTGTATGTAATAATTTAATTAAGTGTGTATACATGATTGAATTTCACATTAGATTCACAGCCCAGTCAAATAGACATTTCCAATACAGTCATAGAGAAGGAAATAAACTTGTTTTACCATTGAATAGCATAAAATGCATTAGGTGCTAAATATTTAAGCATAAGCGTATTTATAATACTATATAGTCTACAAATGCAATGCGTTTTTCCAGTTGTAGTAAATCAAGCAGTTGATACTAACTGACCATGTACAATGTAGACAGCATCTATTAAATAATGATATAAAAACTGGAGTGATACACTTTACCTCAATGGCATCAATTCTAGCTTACTATTGTCTTCAATTCTGAAATGTCACTCTTCATTTCTGTCAAACAACTCAAATGACATAAACATGTATTATAAATTCTTTTGATCAAAGAAATAGAATTCCAAACGAGATATTTATTAAATTAGCTCCTGTCTTGTTACAAAGAGCAATCTTCATAAGATAGCAAACGAAACATTAATGATGTCAACTCCTGGCTTCCATTCTATCTCATATGTATACTAGGCAACCTGTCAGACTAGTGTAATATATCAATATGTACAATACAATAATATTCACTATCAACCCGTTCTGCAGTTGAATTCATGTTCCCAATGATCTAAATTAAACTTTTCCTTTTATTTAATTTCTTGTCCTTACAGTATACTATTCTATATAAATAAATGATAAAATAAAAAAAAATAGTTTAAAATTTATAGTTGTTAATAGCCTTATGCGTTATAGGGCCTAATAAATTAATTAATTAATTAAAATGAAAATAAATAAAAAAATTGTGCTATGCCGGAAATCTACATATTCTTTCTTCTAAGTAAATTAGTAGGCCCTAATGCTTAAGCGGGCATTTGAGGAGTTTTAATGCCTCCTAAATCCGGCTGTTTAGCTCAAGTGCAGCGTACCATCAATTGGGAGTGCACTCATTTCCATTGGTTCACTTCTAACACTGGTTGGCGCATGTAAAATTCTGACATGGTAATAATATTAAAATAACTATAATATTCATTTATTGCATGGTTTATTAACATAGTGATAGTATGAATAAATAAATTAAAACCGTGATTACAACTTTGAGTTTTATGCAGTAGCCTATAGTAAAAAAAACTTAGCGATTTTACTTCCCGCTATTAATCCCAGGTAAGAAATCAAAGATCTAAAGAGATCTGCATTTTTTCTAATTTGGGGTTGAGAAGGCACTTCACCAATGGCGAAGCTACTGAAGTAGCACAGGAGCATTAAAGGTTGGATGCCCTTCCTGACACCACCAATGACCCTTATGGGAGTTGAACCTGGGACTCCCAGATGAAAGTCGAGAGGCCTTACCACTAGGCCACAGCAGCAGTAGCCTAATAGTAATCTTTAGGTAATATAAAGCAACTCACTTGACTTTATATTGCCTAACATAATAAGCAATTTATTTAAGACATAAGCTGCAGTTATTTCTTCTGTGCTTTTGTAAATTTAGAAGTTCATATGTGAAAAGGATTTTGATAAGTGAAATCAAGGATTAATAGGTGAAGTTAACACATCGGCTTAATTTTGTAATTTTTTGTATTTTTGTTCCTACAGTGCATTTATCCATTCTATTGGACCTCGGGAGTGGAATCTTATATGTGTGACAGGAACTAGGCTTTGAGTGGAAGAGCTCACCTTCCCCTACAAAAGTGTGTAGGACTTGAACCTGTGACCCTAAGCTGTACTAAACCATCGTGCCATCCAAACTTTTTATGCAAACCTGTCAGATATTCAAATACAACAATGTCGGCCTATAGTATTATTTTAATACCTAAGCAGTGGTAGCGATAATAATAGCCAGAAATATGTCATTCTAAACTATGATTATGGTATAACATGACATGATCATAGAAATAAATGATCTACAAATAAACATGTTGTGAATTTGGCGTTTGTGCACAACTGCCCAGGAATCTTTGCCCAGTAGCATTAGTAGTTTGTTTCAAGTTGTTTTTGTCACTACCTTTGTAGGTTGCTTGGGGCATAATGGACGTGTTGACCATATTACTCCTCTTACTCTCTATACAATCCGTGTCAACGTGTTCTTTTGAGCAAGATGGGAAAAATGTCACAGCGACGTGTTATAGGGAGATGCTCGATGAGATACCTGATGATGTGTTGGATTTGACGACCCATATTCAGTTTGGTAGTAACCGAATCAGTAATATATCTTTTGGAATGCTCGAAAGATTCTTTAATCTAAAGGTAGGTACAATGTACTTTAAAGTATAGTGTAGTACCCTGATCACTGGCAGATGATAAAAACACAGACTCCTAAAAGAACATAGACCACCCTAAAAGAACATATGCTATTCTAAAAAAACCAGCATCCCCAAGTAGCGAAATTGTTTTGCAGTCTTCTACATGTAATACTAAAGCAGTTTCAATGAATGAATAAATATGTCCATGGCAAAATGCTTGAGAATTCACTTGCCTATTAGAAGTAAGCTTAACTAATATGCTTATTTATTCTGATTTAAGCCACATTTACATCCAACATGAACCTCGTATTGACTTCTACGCATGTGCAGCAGCGCCCCCCCACCCCTCCCCCCCCCGCCAATCCCAAATAGAGTGGGAGCACAGCCATAATGTTCCATACAATTATTATTAATTATTTAATCTTGTGTTATTCAGGTTTTAAACTTGTCTCACAATTACATTTCGGAGAGCTCATTCAAAGCCGATTTGTTCACTAATATAAGGTCGCTGTCAGTACTTGACCTCCAAAGAAACAGGTAAGAACTACCTTATTCATATCATACATTTTCAGCTTCTTATCTGTAAGACTTCATGTATCATAGATTTGTATTATGATAATAGTATACATGTAGGTATATAATGACTGTGTGTAGCGATATACAATACCATATTGTAGTCTTTTTATGATGTATTATTTAGTAAACCTGTCTTATCTGATTACAAGATTAATATTCTTAATAATATTTTACTACTGTTTTACTGCTATATGACATCAAAAACAAGCCTGAGTTCATGCTTTTATATACTTAGAATGAGATACGTAGTGTAGCCACCCTCATTTTTCCAATACTGGGCCACAAGATGTATTGATGTTTACTTAGTAGTTTGATATTTGTATTATAGCCTGTTAACTGGCCAGCTTATCTCTACTTTGATTGATCTGTTAGTCAGTGAATCAGTGAATACCTACTCTGTTGTGAGGATGATGCACGCTATTCTATGTTTGAGCATAGTACTATCAAAGCAACTTTTGCCTGAGTGGCAAATAGACCACAGGACTCAAGCTCGTTCAAAAATAAAGCTATTTTTATTCTCTGCTAACTACTTTTAGCCGGAAAAAGAATTGATTATGCCATCTGTATGAGATGTATGGTTGGGCCTATCTAGTCCTGAATTTCCAATATTTTCCATAATTGTAGGATACGTCAGTTGACCTCCCCCTTCATACGAAATGCTCAGCTTACAGTTCTCAGGCTAGATTCAAATGACTTTATACACATACCCGCAGGTAAAGGTCTAGTCTATGTTATATACTTTCACGTTCTACTGTCCTCGTTTACTTTGAATTAACCCATGTCTATATAATTATTGCAACCACCACGCTTTCTGGTTTGTGGAAACTAGTAGGGAACTTGAAATCAACAAATTAGCCCTAATCTAGTTATTTATTAATATACAGTTTAAAAACGGATCTGGAAATGCACAGTATGTTGTATATACCCTCCAGCATTGATCAAGCCTCAAAACAGACTAGATATACCCCTGTGAGGCCCCCATACACCTGTCTAATGAATAGTTGAAGTGAATTTCCTGTTTTAAGTGGATGTGTGTTCTGTTGAACAGTTGAAAGAAAGAATAAATGGTTGGTTTTGAGTGTCCTTTGTTTGTATATTCTAAACTTGATAGGTTATGATGGATATAAATTGGCTCTATTGAAATGTGATAATTATTGGGTTTAATGATGTATTATATTATTTGTTTACTATTTTGTATTTGAAACCTATCCTAACAGTTGACATAGTATTCGTATAATTGTTAAGTGAGTTAGCTATTCAGAAAAGATATTAATATTTTATTCGAAAATATTGAGCTGCACTTATCTCAAATTTTGATTTAATTTTTTACTCCCGGTAATAGCTTTAACAATAGAGTATGGTGTCACCTCTAACCAATTCAGACATTTTAAACAAGTTCAACTATTTTATTTATTGGCCAGAAGGGAGTTTTAGTTTGGAATTAGAGAATTACTTCGCGATTTGAAGTCGTCATGATTTATTATGTCAGCTAGCAGGTTTGTTGTAAAGTGTTTGGAAGTTGTTCAACTAATGTCAAGTTTGAGGAGGTTGAACGATTGTTTTGGTCTGTAGAGTTTACTTTATTTTCTGAAAGGAATGAGATGGAATAATAAGGATTAGACGTTAGTAGTTTTACTAATCCAAGTTTCTTATTAATTCTCAAAACAAATATTTGGTATTCAGGCGTTTGTATATGGGTAATGTTATTAGTAGCTAGTAGAGGGTAAGTTATGTAAACTAGTTCATAGGGAGACTAGTGAAGTCTTCAACACAGCTATGGAGGTGTTACACCTACACTCTTGTAACCTATATTCTTATGCTTTACACGCATGCATGAACACATTATAATTATCTACTCAAGCTAAATCTTTCATTGTAGATTTTCTGGTGAATCTGCCAAGGTTGTCTGAACTCAGCTTCTCCAACTGTAAGATACAGACAATATCTGGTCAAGCGTTTAGATCTATAGGTAGGTGCTAGCTAGATCATCGGTTCGCATGTATAGACAGTGGGTTTGGGTTATAGACTCTCAAACCATGGGCGGGTAAAAGCAGGATTCATAGGGATGCCGTTCTTCCGAAATATCAGTGTCATACATTAATTTGCTGATTTCCTCCACCATAAGCAAGCTTCACCATTATGGTCCATTTTTGATCATGAGTATATTATATTTTTTATTCTGGGTAGGCTACCTGTTGGATATTATGTAGCCTACCAACACCATAGTAAATAGAGGACTGCTGCAATGGACTATTAACAACAGCTAAATAGCATTAACATACCTTACAACATAAAGTGTATGTTTTACTTACTGGAATATCTTGTGAACTAGATCACCAAGAATTACGTTAATCCATATTTAATTGCCTGATGTTAGTGCAACCTCAACCCTGCCGTGTCTTGATCAAGCTATACTGTATCAAGACATAATATTAGTAGCTCATGTGCATATTGTCACAAATGTATCTGCATAGGTACATCTCCAGCACACCATTAGGCCTATTTTCTTATGAATTGAGAAATTATATGAAAAACAAATATTGGAAGGTCCATGGTTTCCCTAAAGATGGTTTTATATTATTTTATTTCTATATCAAAGACATTAAATGTCTGGTGACCGAACCCATAATTGTCAACGATTTCTTTCAAGCTTTCTTGATGCCCCAGTTTCTCTGCATTAAAGTTGGAGGTGCTCTTCACTATTATATTAGCCTACACCAAAATTTGTAAGAGAACACCAGGTGTTTTTATTGGTTCATAAATGAAAAATTCGGAGATAAAGGCTCCAAAGTTTGTCAAATGCCTCTTGAATTGAATGTATCCTACACATATATGTATGTATGTACATGTATGTACTTCCTATTACACCTACTTCATTGATGATATACGATGCATCCAGCTGCTTGTTGTTACAGGAGCACATCTGCGGACACTAGATCTATCTGGCAACCAACTGGTAACCATGAGCTCAGACCTGCAAGAAGATATTTTTTCGAACTCTTTGCAAGCCGTCAAACTACATAATAACTTCTGGAACTGTGACTGTGAACTAAAGTGAGTGTTATTACTCGTACTCTGGGTCACTGGTACTCTGAGTCATTGGTACTCTGAGTCACTGGTACTCTGAGTCACTGGTACTCTGAGTCACTGGTACTCTGGGTCACTGGTACTCTGACTCACTGGTACTATGGGTCACTGGTACTCTGACTCATTGGTACTCTGACTCATTGGTACTCTGACTCATTGGTACTATGGCCCATTGATAGATGCTGCTGTGACTCATTGAGTCAATGATTGATTGACTAACTGACTGTCAGGTTAGAAGAAAAATGTTTGGAGTTATATGGACTCCAAGACAGTAACTTTCGCGGGTTACAATCGTGTGATATTTTAGAATCTGTAGACTTATGTGTGTTTTAGATGGCTAAAAGAAGGGATAGAGGTGACAAAACCTTCCTGGTTTTTTAAAGGCTACTCTCTTAGACCGCAGTGTGAGAATCCAATGTCTCTCAAGCACAAATCCTGGTTCTCTGTTAGATCTGAACAGTTTGGCTGTGCTCCACAGCTGGTTAATCCACCGCCCAGACTCCCTCCAACGATATGTAAGTCTATCAGATGGTGGTGCACACCAGTCATATGTTGCATAGATACATGTAGACATGAATGTCTACTTATTTACTCGGCTTCGGTTGGTTTCTGCAAGATCAGATGTTCTAAGTAATAGGCTAAGCTGCGATTCTTCTAGCAAACAAAAGCTTATCAAAAACAGAAATTTGCCATTTTTCATGTTTGTTTGACTGGTGGATGTTGCTGTTTATAGCCTACAGGAGCTTCAGTCTCGGTGAAGACGTTACGCTAACGTGCTTGGTTCACACTAAAACTATCCCTCATATGGTGCAGTGGCTACAAGATGATGTCACTACAGACTATAAAGCCCGTCTGGTCACTAGCCAACAGTTTAATGGGACATTGCTCAACACCACCCTTACTATAAGGGACATATCCAGCAAAGATTACGGGCTATATAAATGTGATGTGAACACAACTTTTGGGTGAGTACCGTATTGTATTTTAATAGGTTGTGGGTCAGTCATGTTGCAGCACAGGCTGTTGCTGATGGCTCATATGTAAATGTACACGTATGGCCTTCACCTTCAATGCAGCTCACCATGCAACATATACATACAGTATCTCTCCAGCCAATGACAAATCAGTTCAGAGAATAACAAGTAGTATTTGTGATTAAGAACTCATTTGTCCTATAGACCTACATGGAAAATATAGTTGAAATACGTTTATATCAAAGTTCGTTTTAAAGCAGTAACGGGACCAACCAACTGATGGTGCATTTCACGTTGTATTAGTTCATTATAAGTTATGTTATAAATGCAATCGATGCTGAACAATAAGTAATATATGAAATAATTGTTTTTGGTTACCAAAGAAATTGTAGGACTATTTTTTGAGTTATGCTCTCTTTTATGTCTTTCACACAAGAAAAGACAACTCTAATTTGCATGTTTTTATGTTGTAATTACCATTTTACTATAACACATGTACATACATGTATGTATACAGATTGTCATTTTGATACCCTGATTTACAATTTGTTTGAAGTGAAATAGATGGCCTTGTGGTAAAGAAACTAGTTGTTCTTCATTGGCATTGACCTTGGTCCACAAGTTCTGTCCTTGTAGAGTTACTTGAACCCTGTTCCGGTTGTTATTCTAACCTTGAAATCTATATGTCTACTTTGGTAAAATGGGTAGTTATACTTATCAAAACATTATTTTTGGTACATTTGATGTTTTATTCTTATTCAAAATAATTGGGTTGGTGTACTTTGTAATTGCAGGTTTTTGAGACAAATATGCAATTTAACCGGACCAGACGAGACGGGTCAGGCTGCAAGGGGACTTCAAACGAACGCTGGTGTGATTGTGGCGATAGTGATAGTATGTGTTATAATAACAGTAATACTGGCTCTCATTGTAACATTCTATGTGAAGAAACACGTAGCCCACCAGGGGAGGCTGTACATGGGCGGATCTTCAAGTCGGGTAAGCCTTCCTCATCATTTCTTATCTTTTAGTCCTTAAATTTCTTTACGGAATTGCTGTTACTTGGTGATGTGGTGCCATGCAAAAGAATTGATATGTACATCAATCAAACCTTTTTTCATATTTAGTATGTATTACTCTCTGGTAGTCTCAAGACTGGTTTTATCTCCTATATAACTTATAGTTCATGCTGTGTCTTACCAGGATGCAAGTCATAAGTCAGATATAGAGCTTTCTGGAAACTCTGCCAGTGAGTTTGTAGAAGGGGACGTTACCATTACCACCCCTCTTACAATGTCAGCTGCAGCTATGGAACGGGATCCAGCACAGCAACCTGACGTCATCAAGTTGTATGCTGAGGTAGGATCGCACTCATACCTACATGTATCTTTAGGTGTTTGATTGTTGTTTTCTGTTAATCTTTCCCATCCATCATAAATAGAGATGATGCTCTCACTCACAGGAGCAACTATATTATTGTTTCAGTATGACAATCACAATGATCATAGTCGTGTTTTAGAGTATTAATTGTAAGAAAACTGGGTTAAAATTAAGCTATAAATAACAGCCATTAATACTGTTGATTTTAAATTTTTTTAGGTCTGTAATGATAAGATGAAAATTTGAACTGCTTATAGGTTGTGCTGAATACAAATTAAAGTACTTTTAAAAATGATCATTTTGACATGGTGTTATGTACCCAGTAAGCATGATATCCAACTCGACTTGCTTGGATATGGCTAATGACACACTTGCATTTTGGTATTGCTTTTAGTTTAATGCGACTTACATTAGAGTTCCACTTTATTACCCTTGCTGTCTCACAAGCTAAGAATGTAACACCAATATCCTTTCATATGTGATCTTTAATTATGTTGGATATTATCGCATCAACACATGCATGCTGTCGGAGAAGACAGATTTGATAATGAAGTACATGTACAGTCATGTAGTATCTGTTATGATGTATCTTAGCATAGTGTTCGATGATATTACAGGATGAATTAGACTCTATACCTGCTGACATGGAGTACCCTGCAGATGATGCCGGCTGTGCAGAGTATAATCAGTACCTAGAAGCTGTTTCATCAGCCAATCATAGTCCTGCTTTCATTGATGCGGCCAATCAGCATTTACCTGCATATGTTGACCCAAATCACACAGCACCCTATGTGATAGACACTAATTTGATGAGAACTGCTTCTCCAGCCCTTTCAAATCATGACCACCCATTAGCCAGTAGCGGTGCTCCTCTTATCAACAGGCCCAATCACATTGCTCCTTACATGGAAGGTCACACCAGCTCCAGTGAGTCTGGTGATTCAATAACCGACCCAGTAATAATAAGTAGGATGAGCACAACACCCAGTGGTTCACCTTTGACCTTCATTAAAGAGGAACCAGACGAAGAAGAGATGAGTTCAGATCTGTTATGATTCCTTTAGATCCACTATCATTGTAAATATAGTGAACATTTTACTGACTCTAATGACTGACTATCTTTGTATGCTCTTCATCTAATGCTCAATGGTAGGAGGTGTAGTTTGGACAATACGGTGTTTATAATAAGTATGTAGACATTTTAGTCCCAACTTTTTTAACATCCTTTAGTCATCGAAGCTTTAGCAATGGCACATTTGAGTCGTAGCACTCTTCTATATCCATGTATTTTAATCAAACAGGCCAAATTAATTTTTACAAACTTTTTAGTCATTTTCTTAAACTTTTTATATTCCACTTGTACTTTACATTCCTTTTGTTTCACATACTTATTGGATTATCTTCACATTTTACATGTATATCTTGGAGTAGCAAAATACAGTGGCATATTGTATCCGTTGCATAATGGTACAATAGTTACTTTGCAAATACCGCTGTAGAAGTATGATTTGGAATCCTAAGCAACAGATAAGCACCTACTGCTTCAGAAATGGTTATTGTAGCTAAAATTTAATATTGTGCAACAAAGTACAGTACTAGTATTCATGGCAAATGGTATACAGAGATGATGTAATCATTCATATAGCCTGTTGCCCTCGTAAGGTATCTTTAGTACTGGATGTATGCACCAAACACCATGGAGTCAACAAGTTCTGCAGCTCCTGGGGGGCTTTTGCTTATTAACCGGAGTTGGACTCTCATAGTTTCTGTTCGAAAATATTTTAGATACCATTATCAGTTGACAAGTTCGGCATATTATCGGTCTTTTACGACGGTATCTGTGCCAACAATTACGTGCTAATGACTTAACGTACTTACCCAATAATATCAAAGTTGCCCGCAACTCCAAACTCTTGAACGGGTTTATGTGAATGCACACTATAATAATGCATTTTATTCTTAAGGATCTAATGCTATGGCGGTAGTTTTCGCACGCGTAGTGAAAAGTAATGTAAACAATGTGAATCTTCCGTTTCTTCATTCACGTTGATATCCTGATTCTGATTAGGGCCTTTTACTGACTTTAATACTGGTTCTCCTAGAACTTTCTAACTTGTAGGTGACCAAGACGATTGTTCTTGTCTGGCAAGCGCATCATGGTAATTATTCCATAGAAAACTTTCATACAGATATACAAACAATAAGAATTAGTTTATAATATTAATATAATTTATAACTAATAATAAATCACAAATGATAATGAAATATAATTATTATATTTTAATATCATTTATTATTAGTTATAAATTATATTATAATTATTTAAATATTTTCTGAATTGAATTTTCCCACTGAGAGCTGAGACCCTCGGAAGAGGTAAAAGCGTGGGAATTCTATGACTAGAAATACATAGTTATAATAATAATAATATAATTAATTAAATTTTATTATATGTTATAATTATACAATTGTATTGTTATTATGTTGATATTTTATAAAAATTAGATTAAATATTATTTTATAATTATTTATAGCCAGTATTTAGGGCCTATACTCCATGTTTATAATAATGATGATATGATAATAATAACCATGAGACAATGAAAGTATCTGCCAGCAAATTCAATCTCATCTTGCATCAGTGATCACTGATCAGAACTATAACCGGATGGATCAAACCAGTTCTGAGCCTATCACCACAAATCAATTTGACTATTCAGCCTTGCTGTAAGAACTGTTTTTGCAGGTTTCCTCATAAAGTATTCAAAACCCCGAGAGAGAAAATTGCCTGATTTTACAATAAACATTGAATAGGCCTATATAGTTTTGATTGCCTCCCTTTTGACTTTTGCATACTCAGAAGCTTAAGAAATTTTTTTATATCAGCATTGCAAACAAAATTAAAGTTAATTATAACTGAGCTAACAATTTATCTCTATTCAATCAGTCACTCTAAATGATTCCGATTACATTATAAAGTTAATCCAGTATCACCTGACTAGTCACATCTAATGCTGCATGCTGGTGAATATTTGAGATTAATTTAAGCAATCTATTATCAACATTAAATAGTGAAATGTATGCTTATACAATGTATTGTATGTAGCATGACTAAACTCTGGCCGATTGGCATTAAGTGTAGGTTATATATGTGAGCAATGATAGCCTACATACTCTATCAATTGCTATAGGGCTGCTGTATGCTTTACAGGGATGTATTTGTTACAATACTGTACAAACTGCAACTAGAATGAACATAAATGGTATAAAGTAAAACTCAAAATAATATATACAACATGTAGGTCCTAAAACTACATTTAGGACCTACATGTAGAGAAACTCAAAAGTCTAGGTATAATGATATTATGTATATAAGCCTACATAATTTAACGATGGGTGCAAGATGCGGTGGTGACTGCCATACAGGACGCAGCACAAATATTTGTTCTTGTTTTTAAACACTTCAACCAGAACTGCATGTATATTCAAATAGCTTTGCAATAATACATTAAGACTATGCTTTACAATAATGCACATATATGCTACACCTGCAGTATATAACTAGTATAAAGCTCTAGCAAAAATAGACTTGACTCTTACAAAACCAAAAAATCATTATTTTACTTATGCTAGTTTAGTGTAGGACAGTAAAAAATGTACATGTAAATGGATCGTTATAAATTTGGTATAAATCTACATGTCATAATAACAAAAATAATACTAATTATCAAGTATTTCTGAGTTGTTACTGTACATGCTAGACTACATGTCAACTAACATACTAGTATAGACTTTTTATGCTCGGCCCATTTGACAATTTGGAACATATGAAAGCTTTACCTTCATTAGACTCATCGTAATTATAAGCCTACCATCATCAGTCAATCATCAATAAGCTGTGATTAGATAACTTGATTAGCAGCAGGAGAAATTAAATTAGGCTATTGGTGATGTAATAGGTGTGGCATTAGCTCATCAGGTGGTGCATCTTTCAATTTACTACCTCAGTAAGTGGATACTTGGTTTATCTGTCAGACATTTTAAGCTTTCACGTTAGCCTGTGCACACTTTACAGTAAAGGCACAAAGTTGAGATAATTAACACATTTTGTAAATACTAGCATTTCCCATCTCGTACCGCACTTCTCAGTAACGGAGTAACTTTAAGGTAGCAGAGCGTCATCAGACTCTGAATAATAACAGTGTTTCCCAGAATTGGTATCTAGCCCTGGGGGGTGACTGTATATGTATTTTACTATTATTGATTGTATACAGAGACAGCTAGCTACCTGCTTCCAAAACATACATAGAGCTTTCTTTGTCTGCTTCTGGGAGGCAATTGGTAGAAATGTCGCTCAGAAAATGCATTCACTCAAATGCCAAGAAAAGCGCAGACAACAATTTAGCCTACTATATTTGCTATAGCATACATGATCGAGTGGATATATGTTATACAATGTCTATAATATATAATTAAGCTGTGTGATCTTTATCATAATTTACATAGGCAGACCTATTATAGGCCCTACATGTATAATGCACTGCTTATTGGCATACTGATGTTGTTGACTGACTGCAAAATCTACCTATTTAGTGGCCTTATCACTTATCAATGTAAATATAACCCTACAGGCCTGATATTTTACTATCCTTTGATAATGGACATGTTTAGGAGCAAAATAACATTTCACATGTCTATGCACATGTATGAAGTGGCAGATAGTTACAATTACAGTTATATTATGCTTGGTATAGACTTTAGACTATAGTTAATACAACATGATACATGTGGTTAATAGACTGGAAAGTGCATCACATTGTCTTTTAGCAAAGGCCGTGGAAGATGCTCCAAAATATAACACAATGAATAGTATATTATTCAATGACTTTGTACTATATTATACTATTATGCAATACCTTTGTATAATATGTTACATGATTTGAAATTCCACTCAATCTAATAGACAATGATGACTCTAATTGCAATTATGTTACTGTCTGGATATATGGAGCAGTAGCCTAGATACAAATCTTATAGCCTATATTCCTCCCAATCTAACACTCTCTAAGGGTATAATTATGGGTGGCATTCAGAACCTAGTCTACTCTCTACATCATTAGGTAAATGTGTCACACAGCTGTTTCACCTTTATCTAAGCCCCAACTTTGCACAAATAAATACAGCATACTCATAGTATATTACTAATACTACAGTCTACACTCTACACTATAGCCAGTAGGGCTAAATGGTAACTACTATTATTTTAGTGAAGTAACTCTGTTACCCAGAACATGTAACGTGTTATAGTTACAAACGTCAATGATTTATAATGTATCTCTCAGCAATGGAGGCTGAAGGAGATAACCAGATGGACACTCTCTATCTGGTTTTCTCCTTCTGCTCCTATCTGTTCCATAGACAAACACATGTAGCCATAATACCTACGCACCTATTAATCTACAAACTGCAGTACGTGCCATACTTTCGTCTTGACATGAATATTTTCTTATTTTTGTATAATAATTAATGAGGTATTTATCATAGTCATTAGCTATATATTATTAATACTATCTTGTAGAATTATTTCACCCGAAGAGTACGTAGTGAGATGTCTGAGAGGTCTATGTAGAGATTCGTCACCTGAACCAACCACACTACCATCTGTGTCAGCAGATCTTCCAGAGTATTAGGTAGGTCTGTGGAAGAGTTGGTGTCTGGTAGGCTACATAGTAGATCTCTGGTAGCATAGTCAAACCCACCAAAATAGGTAGACGTGCACGTCAACCAACAAAACCTAGGCTAGTAGATGAATACTCAATGGCCAATACGTATATACACGCAAACTATTGCTAAAAATACATTATACAACACAAACTGTATGGAACCCTTATTACTAGAGCCTGGGATATCACTTATTTATAAGGTCATCCTAATTTTTATAATAGGAGAAAAGCCTGGCTGGACATGTACCTACAGACTACATTATAGACATAACTACCATCTCTCTGGGAAATATGATATTACACAGCATAATATACTACCTTGTACATTATATTCAAGTCTAGGATATAATCCATAATGATATAAACAATCCACTCCGTTGGCACCTTTTGTTTTCATTAATTAATATTGAAGTGGTGTTACTTATAATTATCTAGACAAGCTTTTCACTTATAATAGGCTCTATCTAATGTGGTACATTGTAATTACTAAAGTTACTTGGTATTACATAACATCACTATATCAACTCTGTATTCTTAGAGGGGTAACATTGAGGTCTGCAAAGTAACTGCAAAGATGAGTGAAATATGGTGGAGATCAGTGGCCTTGCTGTCGGTTCTGCTGTGTGCAGCTTCTGGTTTGGTTGATGAAAATGGAACTAGTTACAGTAATCTTACAACTGGTAAGGGCACTAATCCCTTTTATTATTATCATAATTAATTAATCCGCAAATCCTGTGGTTTAATCTATAGACCTAATAGATTTATAACTTAACTTATGGTACTATTATTAGTATTCAGATTGAGCAGTATAAATGGATACCTGGACCTGTAATAAGAACTGGTAGTATCTAGACCCTGAAAGTACATAGTCACACATTATTTGGTGTTAAGGGGTAAGGTGTAGCGAGGCTATGAAGTTACATGTAGGTTTTAATAGATAGAATTCAGGCTAAGGACGAATACAACGCAATATAGGGGGCACTGAAGAAAATTATTGTAGTTCCATTCAAATAAAGCCAATGTATGTATGAAATTTATTCCGGACACCTTTCATGAGGCAGCTTTGAATGATTAAATTCCTGAAGTCCACTAAGTACAACACATGCTTGTTCATACTATTCCTCAGCTAGTAAATGTTGATAGAATAAGTTATATCCTTGTTCAGCTCACTACAATCTGTAGATATTGTTTTGAAATCAGTAATCATGATATTGCACTGAGCTGCTAATGGATCACATTATATAACCAGGAAAAGTATGTAATATGTGCTCAATACTCTACAATATACACCCTACAGTCTATTATAATAGTGGTACTAATTATTTTTTATGCATGGATAAAATCAAATATTGTTTGTTGTTGTGCATTGAACTGTACAGTGTTGTTATCTCTTGTTATTTTGTTCACTCTGGTCAGTTGGAAGCTTCCAATCTGTTGATTAGTCATGGTCACTCACTCGGTCTCTCAGTCTGTAAATCCTTGGTCCTCAGTCTGACTTACTCTAACTCATTTATCCTCAGGCTACACTAACTGGAAGTATAATCTTCACCAGGAGAAGATAATTGCTAAATCTTTATCATACTGCTGGTAAAACAAATATGGTCCGAGTATATGAGTGTTGAAAAGATTCATCTAATATTATATGCATACCAGATTAGCATTTTGTGGTCTCAAAAAGGAATTATTATGCAATGATGGAATATGTTGTACTTTTAAAGTGCCTCAAATATATGTAGGCCTACATGTAGCCAGGAAATGCGTGTCATGTGGTGTACATTGCCAACTCTAAAAGAACCTACATGTAAAGTGCTAGTATAAAGCTTTTAAAGTGCAAGAATGCTCAGCGGTGGAGAAGTAGGCCTACCACATGCTATGGTGACATTTTTGTTCATTGAATGATTTATGTTTTCTGCAGGCAAATAATTCAAGTATAGATAGTGTTCTGACATTGTGCATGCCTCTGCTTGGTTCTTGGTCTTCGTTTTAAAATAAAGAAGCGGTGTGTGTTTACTTACATATAAACGCCTACACAGGTCTAGCTACATATTCATATACCATTCTATAAACTCGTATCGGCCTATGCCTACACATTCATTTATTCTTACACTGTACGTTCATCTATACTTACACTGTACATTCATATACACTTACACTGTACCTTTATCTATACTTACACTGTACACTCATATACACACCTCTACACCTTGACTTATACCTCCTTCTTCCCTCACCTCTCTACTCACAGCACCTAAACAAGTAATGCGACTTCAAGATCATGCTGTAGAGAAGACGACTGACGCTGCAGAAGAACACAGAGGTCATCTACCTTGTGAGCTGACAGTTGCTGGCTTCCATTGGGCTACAGTACAGCATCACATGATCATTGCAACTTTCCTCTTCTTCTCAGCCATTACTAAGATATGTAAGTATAAAGTTGTATCTGGGACTACACATATGTATGTACATGTTCATGTATCTATACGTATGTATGTACATGTCCATGTATCTAGGGCTACACGTATGTATGCACATGTCCATGTATCTAGGGCTACACGTATATATGTACATGTTCATGTATCTACACGTATGTATGTACATGTCCATGTATCTAGGGCTACACATATGTATGTACATGTCCATGTATCTAGGGCTACACATATGTATGTACATATGCACAACATATTGTTGTACCTAGGGCTACATGCACGCATGTTTATGTCCATGTATTTAGGGCTAAACGTACACGTGTATATGTCCACGTACACTGTATCTAGGGCTACATTTGTACATGTTTATGTACGTGTAAAGCCTATGTTCCTCTTCATGCTAATAAGTTCTGCTTACATGAAAGGTCTAATAAGTGATTTATTAAACCTGATTTTGAAGAAATACATGGCCATTGCCCTTTTACCAACTGATTAAACATACATGTACATAATATATACAATGTTAATCATTAATATTATATTATGATATTGTGATTTATTATTTTATAGGTTTCCATCATGCTGGATATCTGGTTACCAAAATTCCAGAATCATGGTAAGTTTGAGCTTAGTCAATATTTACCCTTCAGTAACTGCTGTCCACTACATGTACAGTAACTGTTGTCCACTACATGTACAGTAACTGTTGTCCACTACCTGTACAGTAACTGTTGTCCACTACCTGTATAGTAACTGTTGTCCACTACCTGTATAGTAACTGTTGTCCACTACCTGTATAGTAACTGTTGTCCACTACCTGTATAGTAACTGTTGTCCACTACCTGTACAGTAACTACAATTACAATCATGTTCTGTTGTGTTTTGTAGCCTGCTGATCGTGCTTGGAACAATAGCTGGTACGATATTCACGTAAGTAAACAGACTTTCGACATGAACAGACTCATACATGTAGGTGATACTATCTATTTCAGTATATTTAAATCCAAGGTGATACGCTGATGTGAATTATTGTTTATTGCCATATTGACATACTTACATCATAGGTTTAGTCATCCGCTATTCTCAGTCATGTCCAATGACTAGCCATTTTCAACTCAGTCTAGTAGTGTGATATTGTCTTCATCTTCTAAAATCTCTGCTTATGACATGGTAATGAACTGCAAGCATGGAGATTATAGTTGTTTATTTTGCTTATTTCACTGCTATTCTCACAGATCTAATGCACCATGGTAATTCCCTAGTATTGTGTGGTATAACTTCCATCTCATCATACGTTTTGAAGGTGTAATACTATGTATTCTATAGAATCTACGCTGTGTGCGTTGTAGCTCATATACTTCTTACATGTAGGAAGATAGACGTGTAATTAATATACAAACAACAATAAGAGAGTAGTTGTCTTACCTTAACACACACATATATATACATGTACATGACTGTGTGCACTATACATCATGTACTGTAGATTCTCTACAGATCCCGAGTCATTCCCTTCAGACTTAAAGACGTTGCGTCCAGAGATGTTCTTTCTGGTTCTGCTACCTCCGTAAGTGTTACAATTGGTTGTTTGTACTGGTAGTTTTTTGATGCTGGAGATAGCAATGTGTACTCACAGGTGTTGCAGTTTGTCAGATTACACAGCATAACCCTGCTATGTATTTATTATACCTACTCAATGCTTACTTATATTTTATATGATGAGAATAATATGCAAGGTTGCTATTGCTCAGTTAATTTCCACGTGGGTTTACATAGTGTATCTCATTTTCACGTGGGCACACATAGTGTATCTCATTTCCATGTGGGTACACATAGTGTTTCTCATTTTTACGTGCAACTGAGTCTCTTTGATCACTCAATTTATATGCTGCCATATTTTACATGCTGCCGTAGTCTCTATGAACGCTGTAGACCACAGCATCATGTTAATCTAGTAGATGGTATCTTCATGCTTGTATGCTTGCTGTATTTGTAGAATAGTTCTAGAAGCTTCTTATAGTTTACATAACAGAGTCTTCTTTGATAACATCGGCTCTATCCTTACATTCGCTGTCATTGTAAGTTATCTCCCTTGTTAAAATTATTGTCACATTTGAAACAGAATTTTGAATTAGTTCATTGGTAACAAGGTTATCTGAAGTTCATTCAGATGTTACTAGAATCCTTACGAGTATGACATATCAAATTTTACCAAATATATTAAATTTTTCTATTATACTTGTAGGGTACCATAGTGAGCTGCTTTTTTATTGGTGAGTATTGTTTTACTGCCTGGTAGACAGTCTTGAGTTTTGAAATTGATAATGAAATATATTTTGTTTTGTTAATATAAATACTAATGATTAGTATATAGATTCAAGATAATAAAGTATACTTTGCTCTATGTTCTTCATTGATTCGTAATGGCAATGTGTCCTTCCTACCTGCAGGTCCTATTTTATATGGTCTGTCATATGCTGGAGCGCTACCTGGTGGTGATAAGGTCTCATTTATACACTGTATGCTGTTTGCATCTATCATAGTAGCAGTGGACCCAGTAGCTGTAAGTATACACTTGTACAGTCACAGTAACTAATTGGTACAATCTAACCGTCATCTTTTTGAGTGCAATAATTTCAATGCTGGTAGTTGGTTAAAATGCAAGCAAGTTTTCAATCTTTATACATTGTTCTATACCTGGTTGGTCTGACCGCAGAGTACTGGGTATTGACACGTTCTAGTTTCTAATAGCATTATTGTTGTATGGGTACAGTTACAACATGTACGTGTACTATACTGTGTCACTAACTGGAGAATGTTTGGATTCAATATAGTACCTTAGCACTGGTTGAAGAGTATTGTAATAGTTATATGCATACAATAAGTACAAATATAATAATGTGCTTAATATTTGATGGATAACTTTGCGATTTTTTTACAGGTTTTGGCAATATTCCAAGAAGTTGGAGTAAATACTGTTTTATATTTCCTAGTATTTGGGGAGTCATTGCTCAATGGTAAATGTTACACACCATTTCTATGTAGTCTTTGTAACATCAGATAATTTTGTAACCTGTATGTTATTATATGTACACATCGCATTCTTCCTGTGTTGCTACCCAAAACCCTTTTCCATCGGAGTTACAATGTAATATTTAATTGACAAGGCAAACCTAAATCAAGAGAAGACAACCCTGTGCCATTTTCCATTTCTGTTTTATGACCAAAAGTCTTTATTTATTGCTGAAATATTCTGGTTAAATAAGGTTATTATCCAACTTGATTTGTTTTTAATTCCTGTTTTAATTATTTCTACATGTATTTTGCATGCTTATTCAAGTCTCCATATACTTGCGTCTGGTAAGTGTTCATATGAATGTTGTAACTACCTGAGTGGATTGAAACTTGTAAATTGTGTGCTTGACATATTACATGTATATTAAAACTGTGTTTGTATGTGTTAATTTGTGTCGTATGTGATAGACTTTGAACCTTATTTCAGATGCTGTAACCTTGGTGCTATACAATACAGTTGAGGGTATCAACTGCTATTTAGAGGAGGGGATAGAGGTCACGCCTGTTACTTATGTTATTGCTGTATTGAAGTTCTTTGCTACAAGTCTGGGTGGTGTTGTAATTGGCATTATATATGGCACCTTAACGTCCTTGTTAACTAAATACACAGTTGAGACCAGAGGTAAGTTTATATCATCAGTGCCTGTGACAGATGGTTGCAAGTGCTACTTCAACCTGGACATCCATAGTGACAGCTTTAGCAAAGTGCTCTGCTTGGTGTTAACTATCGTAATTTCAAAATCATCAGGTGTTAATAGGCATTGTACGGAGGGATATTTAGGCCAAGCACCTGTTCATATACAAACAGCTTTGTATGTGGCACTGATCATTGTATATATTTTTATATATAGTTTGAAGGGTTATAACTTGGGCGCATTGTTCTTCTGGTTATAATGAGTTATCTAATTAAATGCATGTTCTTCAGTACGGCTACTGGAGTTTTATTTTTATCCATGAAACATATGAAACAGAGTGAAACCAAATTTTATCACTATATTAGTTTCAACTTTTAACTGCACTCATCATATAAAATACTCTATTAATTTATTTATATTTTTCTCTGCCAAGCATTGAGCTCGCTTTAGCAGAATACAAGAGCTTAATTTAGATAAGATATAGTTGAACATTGTACACATGGGAGAGCAACTCTAGTTGTATCATTCCTAATTTTCTGAGTGGTTTGTTCACCCATTGTGGTGTAGATATGTTCGCAGTGGTTTATTCATCCATTCTAATGTAGATATTTGTGAACTTTTACAGTTGTTGAACCATTGGTCCTCTTCTCCATGGCTTACCTTTCCTATGTCTCTTCTGAGCTCTTCCAGTTCTCTGGGATTGTCGGGTAAGTTTAGACATCATGGTAACATACTCAACATGTTACCTCACATAATAGAAATACTTAATAATATTAAGTCAGATTATCATAATTATACTGTATGTGTATACACTAAGCAGTCTTATTACTAACTCACCAAACTATAGTGAAGTGCAAATATAAAGTTTTTGCTACAGTACTGGTTTGATACCTTCTATCAACTATGAGAGGTTGATGGTGGCCTACACAATTTTAAACAGAACTATTTGCCCTGTAGAATGTATCATATTATTTCAAGTACAATTTATTTATCGGTAATAATGTTATGTACATGTATATGATAATTTACCTAGCTTGTGCCAGTTATGAACAATCAACAGACGTCTGCTTTAGTGTTGTGCTGTAGTTGTGGATTCTTGTACTTTTTAGGATCACAGTCTGTGGTCTTGTCCAAGCTCAATATGCATTCCACAACATATCACACAAGTCGTATGTGACAGTGAAATACTTTACAAAAATGGCTAGGTAAGTGTACACTATTGTCATAATAATATAGAAATGAGCATTAAAATTAATATATTTTAGTATATTTCCTTGTATCCCAATATTTTTGTTGGTTTATTGTGCAGCATATTTATTAAATAAATGGCCAAACTTGTGTATCTCTTGGTGGTCTCTCAGTTTAATTACACTTCTGTGTCTATGACACCCATCTAACACAGTAGTTATCTTTCCTTGTAGTATGTGTAAGAGCTATCTTCACTGTAAAATTAGTGGTAATCTGCTTTTTACTGTAGCTCAGCTGCCGATTCTATTATATTTCTTTACCTCGGGCTAAATCTGGTAAGGCTGGACCACGAATGGCACTCAGGCTTCATCATAGCTACAGTTCTCCTTACTCTGCTCGGCAGATTTATAGGTGAAGGTTAAACGTCATAATAAGATACCTGCAAGTTTAGCTCTTGAATTGAATATTTTTTATGATATTGTTCTATTCATTTTATGACTAGATATTTTCATATATGCGGTAACATAACCAATATCTATATAGCTTATCGCATGGGTTTGTTTTTGTTTGCTTGTAGTTATTTATGGACTCAGTGTGCTGGTGAACAAAAAGCGACTAAGAAATATTACTAAACGTGAACAGTTCATTATGGTGAGTTTAGGGATGCTTACATGTGTATAGTTATCACATTTACCATAATTATAATGTTTTTACGATTTATAAAGTTTATGGTTTTCCCGTGACAAACTAGGAGTTGTCTCATCCAGCACAGTATTTGTTGTTATCGCAATAGCGTAAACAATATTGCTTCTAATGCCAGTGTTGATACTACCCATATTGATACTTGTATTGGTCAAGCCATTGTCCGAAATTATTAATCAGTACATGCGGTTCTCTATTTCTGTCTGTGTTGCAGGCATATGGTGGTTTGAGAGGGGCGGTAGCGTTCTCCTTGGTATCCCTGCTCGCAGATAAGCTGGACAAGAAAATTCAAAGCATGTTTATGACAACCACACTGGTGGTGATTATATTTACTGTATTTATACAGGTAAGTGGATGATTTCGTGTTATGATCACTTTATGCCAGGCAAGACTGGCATTTGCTGTACTAATACTATTATTCTACTATAAATATATGCGTGTGCAATGTATATCCAATTTAACAGATCTTGTTGCAGGGTTGTTTACACTTGGTATGCTAGAGTTGTCCTCTCTTTTTGAAATGTATGCCGTAGAGTTCTTATAAACTGACTGTAAGCCTTAGCTTTTAAACATTGACTGGCAGAGTGATTGTAGTCCTGATGCTGTGACTTTAGCCTTATATTCCATAACAATTTTGTGCACTTCTTTAGGGTGGGACTATCAAACCATTGGTATCTCTACTCGATATTAGGACCAAAGACAAAGAAGATGAGATACTACTATTTCAAGAACTCAATGCTAATGTTACTGACCATGTAATGGCTGGTATTGAAGAGATCGTTGGAGCTAGAGGACAATTCTTTTTCTATGTGAGTGTCATCTTTGCTTGAATTGTTTAGGTCTAAGTTTCTGTATAAATTAGTTATTACGCAACGTTCTTGAGGGTTTGTCCAATATAATACCGCAATTATACAACATTTGTGTTTATTACTTAATGTACTGCATGTTTTTTAGTGCAGCTTTAAACACGCTTCCAATATTTTGCCACACAAATAAGCTACTAAACCATTAGTAATTTGGAGTATGTACGTGTATGTTTGAATCTATTGCTATTTCAGGACTGGTTTGTTAATTTAGATGACAAATATATAAAACATAAACTGCAGAGGAATCCACTTCGAAAAGACGAGAAGATAATGAAGATTTATGAGAAGATAGCTCTAAAGTAAATGTCTAAAAATAGATAGTAGCTCTCAAGTGTCTGAAATAGATAATAATGTTGTATTGGTAAAGTAAGATATTGATAGATTGCATATATTGCATGTATATTATATAGAATATATATCACTGCATACACTTATGACTACATACATCAGAATATGTAAGTGAAAATGACCTATTACTGTGGACAAATGCAGGTTACATATTAGTATATCTGGAGGAGTGTGACAAGAAATAAGGGCTAACGTTTATATAACGCAATAGAATTTTCTGTTAAAAAGATTCTACTGATTTCGAAGATCCAGTGACATTATTTATTGTGTTGGGTGACATATTAACCAATGACTGGCATAGTGACCGAGGGCTGACTTAGTAAATGAGGACTGGCATAGTAACTGAGGGCTGGCTTAGTAAATGAGGACTGACTTGGTAACCGAGGACTGACTTAGTAACCAAGGACTGACTTAGTAAACATTATATTTTGTAGACAGCATTTTGCTAACCTACGAGGAGCTGAGATCGCTGAGAATTTTATGAAGCAGTCAATGAGTGAAGATCTGTGAGTTATAGTATAATAATTGAGGTCTATAAGTATATAACAACATCCAAATTATCTGACCATTTCAACAGTTTCTATCCTCATTGTTGTTGACTGTCGGTTTCCTGACGTTTTATCATTCGTGACAATGTGAGAAGTTCTGGTATTAGTATTGTGTAATGGTAATTGTTTGGTTTCCTTGTCTAGGTTATATAAGATAGACAGTGTTCCATCTCTACACCCTGCCGTATCTGAGGTGTACGGCCCTTCAAGGATAGGACGCCCCTCCTTACTTAGCCAGCTCACTAGATATGGCAATGTGGAAGAACCTGAACAGATTGATGACATAGCTTACATCACTCCAGAAATGCTTGATGGTGAATATTACTCTGGTCTAGTACCTGCATACCTTTATTATACCCATGTACCTGTATACCTTTATTATACCCATGTACCTGTATACCTAGTGTACAAGTATATACATATACTGCATGTGTGTCCTATACCTACATACTGGTATACAATATGTACATTTACATTCACCTCTATTATGTACATGTAAATATTTAGATCTAAAAGTAAGTGCATATTATACATGTACGTCTACACCGAGGTTTATACACATGTATATACCAGTCATAACTTGCTGTTGGTCAGAAATAATAGAAGTATTTGATATGATTATAATGCACCCATATAATATATTATGATATGGTTATGTATATAGATGAAGAGGTGACAGCGTTACAGCAAAGGCGAATGTCACGGCAGCAGACGGTTCTGGATAATGACTTGAAGAATCCCCAACAACTCAGACTGCTGCTCACGAAACCTGGCTCATCAGTACGTATGGTGTACCGTAATAATAACATAACTATGTAATAGTGTGTACCTTAACAATAATATAACTATGTAATAGTGTGCACCATAACAATAATGCAACTATGTACTAGTGTGTACCCCAACAATAATGTAACTATATAATAGTGTGTACCTTGGCAGTGCTGTCTATCGCTGTCTATTGCTATTGCTAGTTTGAAATATAAACAAACTTGATACCTTGAACTAGGTCGTGTTTGAAAATATAATTGCTGGTAGTGAAGTCTTGTACTTGTAATATCAAATAGATGGAGACGAGAGAATTACACATGCACAATGATATGGATGATAGATCTAACCTTATGTACCTCCTCCAAGAGAAGAACAAAAGACTGGAGAGATTCAAGAGAAGTGTGAGCAATGTAGGTACAGATAACTCCTCTATGCAACTACCGACCACTGGAATGGCTACTATACCTGAAGGTAGGATTAAGAATTATGTCCTCATAATGGTGAAATTCCATGATGAATGATTTTAAATTAATTCTTTAAAGCCTCATAGACTGTAGACTTAATGCTATAACATTTTTGAAATTTGGCGAAATTGCAAAATATTTAGTGTTAAATTCGCGATGCTGTATTTACTATATTATGTGTTAGAGGATGCTAAGGCTAACACAGCTATGCCTTTGTTGCGGGCTCGTCGTCCAGGTAAGCTGCATTGAGACATGCTATTAATAGAGGCACATGTAGTCATATAGTGTGTTGATGTGCTAGATAGCTAAGATGGCTCAACTCTAACCTAACTCAACATAGCCTAGGCAGACTGTCAACCTTTATATCCTGATTGCATATATAACTGTCAACACAAGTGACAACCAAGGTGTGGGAATATGATACTCATGCTCAGCTCATATAATACCTAATCTGTATAATTATATATCTATGCTCACTGCTCCAGCTGCTATTGAAGGACTGACTGTGTTCTGTCTAGATCTCTGGTGCATCTGTTTGGCGTAAATTTTTTTTTAAATATGTAGTTTTATAATTTTGAAACTCTAGTGAAAAAGAATATGCATGAGTCAGTGTTGTATGCATGCCAGCAGAGCATGGGCACATGAGCTATTAATAATAATTAGAAGTTGTTGTCTCTCATTTTGGAAGAAGACAACTTCAAATTCTGATCAACAACTTTGAGTGCCTTTGGCTAATCAACTAGTATTTTTTACTGCATCAGAAATAGCCAAATGCAGTACATGTGGGTATCTACAGTGTAGATTTCTAAGTTGTTATACTGCTCTAGTCTTTACTGCAGTAGAGGATTGTTTATTTTCTACTATTCGATCAAGTCATTTCTCTTCGATAATAATTTGTGATCCAAGATGATGAATTGTCTAATTATTTGATTACTGTTTTATTAGGTTTGTTCCCTGGACATGGATCACAGATAGTGAGGAAAGCAACTGTTGCAGGGCAGGTAAGGATCCACCCCACTTTTAACGAAATACTCATGTAAAATGTCTCACTGCTATCCAGTGGCTGGTTAGAATGTTGATGTACCTCTTATTATGGGTTATCTTCTCAGTGTCATATCTACATGTATGTGTGGATGTCTGCATTACGAATATTTATGTTTTGAGAAAGTTTTTTTATAATTGCTATCAAATGGTGGCGGTCAAACTAAATGTGCATAAAACCATGTTATTCCCGCTAGCGCTACCATAATCTAGTTGCTACAAATATAGATGGGAAGGCTACCCTTTGTTATTATAATTTCTACAGGCGGTCATGAAAGTGGCTAGTATTAAGCACACTTCGGTCATCACTGCTAATTTCCCGAACAATCCCATTAGACGCCGTAGAGTCGTAAGGAATATTTCACTGTCGAAACATTAAAACTTGTACTTCTGTCTTATTATCACCACGTCATGTCTTTAGTTCTGACTGTAAACTCTTAATAATTTTTGTCTACCATTTCATGTCTCCATAGATTCTCAGATTACTGTAAATTATGAAATATTATGTAAAACTGACTATCTGGTGAGAGGTAAGACTATTTGGTGAAAGGGCCATCCATGTTGTTCTAGGAACAAAAACTAAGTCAGAAATCAAGGAGAGCCATGTTTAGCAGCCGGCCATCAAATGCTAGCAATATGTATGGTAAACTAACAGGTGGCTCATTCACAGATGAATATAATGTTGGTGGTGGTGGGGGAGCCAAGGCTAAGGTAACACTCTCTATCCAAGCCTCGCCTAGCTCTCGAGTTAGATCATATAACTGTAGACAGAGGTCATACAATATTGTAGAACTACATTATAAAACTGTGCAATGGGGGACTAAGCTGAATGTTGTGGGCTTCTCTGTTATTTTATGTTCCTTTTTTGCATGCACATAATATACAGTCATTTACTTTCTCTTCATATTTCCGTTATTCGCTGTTTTGTCCCATGTGTGGTGAAGGGGATTAATGATACCTGGTGCATTTACCTAACACATGCATACATGTACATTATTATAATTATCTTATAGAAACTTTTAGTTTGGTGTATGAAGCTTTTATGCGTGACCTAAGCACTAGGTATAGACATGTACTACCTAGTAGTAATTCATCGTATGCTACTTCCAAAAATGGTAAAATGTTTTGTTTTTTTGAGGTTTTCCTAAACTATGAACTAATGAAAACTTTTGCATAAAAATTAGATGTAGGACGAGAGTTTCATTATATTTTAGGATACAGAGAAGCAAAGACGGTTGAAGAATCTACATAGCATGAAGTCTCTCAGTGACACTGAATCTAAAACTATAGTACCTGCTGTTTCGTCATCCAATCGCTCCACTGATCGAGCTAAACAGGTGAAAGACAAGAACAACTCTTCAGTAGACGGGGCTGGAGCGGACACTGGAGACGGGAACGACAGCGTCTTCTACCGCCACAAGACTGAAGAGGTTGATTTGCAGCATTCAGTCAGAAAACGGGACACTATAGACAATGTGTTAGAGACACTGCAGAAAACCAGCGAGAGAGATGTGGAATTAGGGGAGGCTGTTGACGCACCCTTAGCACGAAGTAGTCAAGGCTCTAGTCCATTCTCTCCTCTTCCTACGGTGGTAGAACAATCAGACGCAGAAAGCAAATCTACATGTAAGTCGAGTGAAGCTTCTCTAGTAAGACAACCAGCAGTGAGTCAGTCTGAATATGAAGAATCAGACCATGACTCAGAAGATAATGACTCAGCAGATACCATGTTACTGACTGACAGGAAAGGTGACATGCCCACCCCTGACCAATTGTGATCACATAATCTAGCTGTGCAATCAATTAACTCACGCAATACACACTAGGCAAGGTCATGATGTGTTTCCTTTAATTACATTTTATTTTGTTTGTATTTATTTCCTAACATATTAGTCTCAGAATAATATTCTTTTCTCTTTCTGCAATATTCCAAATATTATTTTTACATGAATCTAGTACAGCAATTGCATTCTTGTCACCATAATATCGTAGCAACCACTTCCTCTTGACTTATGTTTCTTAACTTTGATTTTTTAGCTAGTATATTCACTGTGATCATTGTTTTCAATTGCATTGCTTTATTTCATTAGTTTTTATTGACCAGATGAGAGAATTAGATTCTCTCAGCTTAGATAGACACATGACTATCCTAATTATGAGATGCTAATCACAACATATTTATTTATTAAATTCATTAAGGATATTCTTTTGCACAAAATCTGTAAAATAGAATACATTTTGGATTAAATGTGATGATAATCTGCATGATTACTTACTACTAAATAGACAAATAAAATATATATTTTTGTAACACAAAATGCAGTACTTAGTAGATTGAAGTATAATCTACTTGGTTGTTACTACTGTGATAGAAGTTGTCTTTTCTCTCTCAACCGGGAGGCAACTCCAACCCAATAATATGAATATTTATAGGTAGTAAACCATATGCTACCATAAAAACATCACAGTAATTTTCACAATAACAACATACGATATATCCTAAATTAAATTTGGTCATAAGATACGAAAGCAGATAAAGCCTACAAAATGTGCATGTAAACGTTAAAGATGACAAGAAGTGGGTTACAGCATACTCCAGGTATTGCCATACTGTTACATCAGAGAAACCCTTTGCTGAATGCTGGCAAGAAGTTCATTCATATTGGTCGTTTTTTTACCACTAGTCTTGCCGGTAAATCTCTCGTAGCTAAAAGTATATCAAATTGGGAGTTCTAGAGTCAGAAAAATAATGTGCTACCTACTCGGAATTATCCTGCATTCAGTTCAGGGTAATTTGTGCACAAAAACAGAAAACTATTTGCTTTTTACCCAACTTTCAAGGTAAGCCGAGTCTAAATTTCTATCACTAAACGCTTTAGTAAAGTTTTATAGTCTTTAGCATAATTTAGTCCAAACTGAAGGCAAGGCAACTACAATGTACCAAAACAATCATCCAGTGAACTTTGTGCGTTTTCTACATACATTGTGCTATTGCATCTCAGAGTTTTTTAGATATTTCATGCTTGAATTAGTATTTGCTATGAAGTGGAGTTTGCCACTATTACCAGTACAAATATATATATTCTGGAAGCAACTACAAACATAGAGCTACAATTACAATCAGCAACTTACATCATTTGGTATTTCTCCCTTTCATCCTCGGATACAGAGGGCTTCAGGTTAGCTAAAGCTATCTCCAGATGCGTCTTGCTAATCTTCACCGTAGTGGTAGAATTAGTCGACTCTTGTCTAGTAACACTCAGCTTTCTTTTCATATCGGATGGCTTATAATAGCGATCACTCAACTTTCGTATCTACAATAGTTTTATTAAAGGGAAATTACACGTTGTAGTAAAAGTAGTACAAGCTCGGATATGTAATGCTATTTCAGAAGGGTACAATTGTATCCTAGAAGCTAGGTGTCATATTACCCTAGACTTAGAAAATATTTGCATAGCCTACTCCAGTTTAGTAATAGTACTTTAGAGAGCATGTAGAATACTAAAGGTGAAATTCAAAAACTGATTGGACAAGAGAATACAACCCCGAAATAAATATAATTGGGAAGATAGCAGTGTGTAGATACTGATGTGTGGTGGTAATATGCTGGTAACGTTTATTAGCATTAGGTCATACCTTTTTGAAGCTGTGAGAATGTGGGGTGATAGTCTCTATGCCTCCACCATTAGCTGGCTTATAGATACCTCTGACTGTATCCATATCACTGTCTTCCATCTCAGTCTCAGAGCTTTCCTCTAGCAAGGAAGAGCAAACATTTACAGAGAAGGACTAGCCTGTGATTTGTCGTAAACTAAGAAATATCTACTAATCGAGATCTTAACCCCTCCCCCACTGGAATATAAACTAGGTCTACACACCTACAATGTACAACTAAGTGCTTGTACATCTTTCCTATCGGTAGTTATGAGTACGCTACAGAAATACACCATTCAAACACGATATATCAACAATATCTGCAGATTAACGCAATCGTATGCATGATATTACCTTCGGGTTCTGCAGATTTACTCATCACATCATGGACAGCTTCTAACTGTGCGTTAACCAACAATGATTTGATGTCTGCACCAGTGCAGTTTTCACATCTGTCTGTGATGCTCTGTAATTCCTTCACAGTGACCTCTTCGTCTGGAAGGAATAATTATTATTGTTAATGTAACCATAACACACATCTCTTCATTTGTAATAAAACATATTTGTAAATCTAAATCCAGACTTTGGAGTCTAAAAAGTTCTAAGAGTTTAATTTAGATATACACTTCTTGTTAAGGAATTATCCAGAGAGCCCTTACAGCCACACACATTGTACATTAAAAACTAGAGAACAACTGTTTCTTTGTGCACCATAAATTAGCTGTCAGCATAAAAGCCACGAGAACATCTCTTAGACTTTAAGGTAGGCTCCGATCACTATGACCTTGTATGCTGTAGTCTCTAACAGGTCAGGTAACCAACAAGTAAATAAGATGGAGATATTACGTGCCCAATTCAATTTAATCAGCAACTAAGTTTGCTAAAGTTTGCTGTAATATGACTCATACGAGGAATCAATGACTCACCAAGTGCCATGTTCCTAGACAGAGCTTGTATGATCTCTAGCCTGTCTTCTGCTGAAGGTATATCACAGCTGAGAGACTTGTCCAACCTGCCGGGACGCAGCAATGCCGGATCTATGAGGTCTGGTCTGCTAGTAGCAGCTAGCACATACACACCTGGAAATAGTACAAGTATTATCATGTCACACAATGAGTGCAGTTACTCCCAGTACAGTTACAGTGACTAGTACCACTACATGTACTAGTACTACAACTACCCTTACTATTACCTTCATTATCTACTAGCATTATCTATCAGCACAATGACCTCTATGGTTATCACTCGCCTACCTTCTAATGCTTCTACACCATCCAGCTGTGTAAGTAACTGATTCACGACTCGATCAGTCACTCCTGTACTGTCATGTCCTCTTTTTGGAGCCAGCGACTCAAACTCATCAAAGAATAGTATGCAAGGTCTAACACTCTGAGCTCTATAATGTGTTCATATATAGTGTATATGTACATTGAGTTAGATATCATTGATCGTATGAATATGGACAGTGGAAGTGAAGATGAGACTTCTAATATTTATATCATGTCCCTCTGGCTCTACCTACCCCAAAGGCGACGACTATAGAGTTGGCCTCTATTTGTTACTGTCATCAATTGTTAGTACTATTTAATAACAGAGAGAGGACAAATCCACAGTTCCCACCATAGCTGTAGGTGAGAGTGGGACAACTCCCCCCAGTATTTGTGGTATAAAATGGTTCATGAATACATGTTTGTATCAGCGCTCTTTCGATCAAATACAATATTTTGTCTAAGAACCAGTGATTTTAAAGAATTTCCACATACATACGTACTATTCACTCTTATGAATTGTTTTCTTGCATAACACTGAAAAGGTAATATTGATTTACTTAGTATTGCATTATAATAATCATAATATTGTATAGTGAGAGCTATGTCACTTTCATTGTGCCCAATACACCATTTAACCCGAAGAATAATACACGGAGACGAACATTGTGGGCTAACCAAGTACACAAGAGCATTAGAAATCTTACTAATTCAGTCAGATATCCTGATCGGGCACAAGAGATATAAATATGTCATGTGGAGTAACAAACACCCTGGAGTAAATACTAAACTCACCTTGTAAATGTATCGCGGACACCCTGCTCACTTGCTCCAATATACTTATTGAGTAACTCGGGTCCTTTTATACTGATAAAGTTAAGACCCATTTCCTTGGCAACAACCGCAGCAATCAGCGTCTTTCCTGTTCCAGGAGCACCGTATAGCAGCACACCAGACTGCAACCTGATTGGACACTGATCGTAGAGCTTCCTGTACTATAAACATAATATAAATCTGTTGTACAATCACTGAGAATGAGCTCAATGTTTGTGCCTTCAAAGAGGTATGCATGCTAATAGATGTGACATGATTATTTGATTGGCTGCTATCTTCATATACCAATCTAGAGTATTTCCCCAGATCATCACAGAAACACTGTAATATCTACTGTAATCCATACCTTAGTAGGCCACTCCAGCATTCTACACAGCTGATCTTTGATATTGTGCAGACCACCCACATCCTTCCAAGTGTTCTCCCCAGGTGAATGCAATGTGACACCTCTCAGACTGGCTGGGGTGAACCCTTGCAGAGCACTATCAAAATCCTCCAGAGTCAAAGTCTCTACAGGTTGTTCTATAAATCGCCAGAACAAAAGTAATTGCTGTGCTGATGAGTCTATCAAGGGGAATTCTTACTATTGCAATGTACTATAAATGCAGTGGACATACATGTACATTCATAGCATAGTATGTGTATATGAGATAGGAGGTTCTTGTACTGCAAGATTATGTCATCCAAATGTGAAGATAAAGAAGTTAAAGGAGCAAATTTCTATGTAGACTTAGAGACCTGATGTTCTGATAGCATGGGCGTGTGAAGCCCTCCTCACTAGAGATACCAGATCCTGAGCTACATAGCCCTCCAGTTTGTCACAGAGAGACAAAAGGTTCACATCAGGTGGATAGTTTGTTACTCCATTGCTTTCCATTACAGACTTGAGCATGTCACGCCTTGTGCTCTGCAATGTACGACATACAAGTGAAGTAACACAGCATGCACTCCGATACATAATTAAACCCATGTGCATGCATGTAAAAATGTGCATATGTGCGCAGACACAACTATGTGTAAGGTTAGGTGGGCGTGCGCAACATGCGTCACCATTAATCACACAAACAGAAAATAAAACCAAACTGTAGTTGCTCTACAGTGTAGTTGAACTAAAATACAATGCCGGTATGTAACAGGAAGTACCCAATAAAAACATAGAATATACAGGGTAAGAACAATCTATCATAACCAGTGTTCCAATAAAGAAAGACCATAAACTAAATAGACTGTGTTGCTATGGTTCAATGATTGACAACAATGATTACAATAGGAAGCTGTCAAAGCATCAACCTCTTCAGTAATCCAGGATAATGGAACTTCAGCTATTGATATTGTAGGGATCTAGCCAGACATACCTGAGTCAGGCTGGGAATCTCTGCAATCAGATGAAACAAATGTACACCGTGTGTTGGAGTTAGCTTCTCATGAAGGGTACTTCTGCTTATACTGGTTGCTATGACAACAATCCTGTTCCCGTTCTCCTTGTTTGATCGCCACATTTCATCTAGTTTATCTTTTAAAACTAATAAAACATATAAAATTAGCATCAGTTAAAATGTATTACAATAACATAAAAACGAGGAGACAATTCATACACAATAGAGCTAGAAACTGACAAAAAGCATGTACTAGATATACTCCAAAAAACTGAGGTAAGAGTTAGTATAAGAGTAAATGTCCCATTTTACCTACCAAACACATTCCCCATGATATGCTATTTCCTATCATCAAATAACGACCGCACAATCAACAAAACCATTTTCTAACCACGGTGTCACCTAAATTCTTAGTCCCTCTTCGTTGTTAATTTCTTGTTCACTTTCATCCCAAGGTTACGTTAGAATGCTGCAATCTCCATCAATAAATCATACCTCCTTGGGCACTATGTGTATATCTCCTAAGGCTAATAATACACCAAACACGGAATGTGAAGTTCTATACCTTCAGCCACCTTCATGCTGTACACAGTATCTGGACTGGACTCCTCCTCAGGGCCAGAGGGCGCTTTACACAGACTGTCAAGGTCTTCTATGAATAGAATACTCGGCTGTCTCCACCGACATTCACCGATGGCCTTGTCAACCTCTTTTCTGATCCCATCGGCTCTCTTGCCTAGAAAATGATACAACTAAAGTGTAGACCATTCCACTGGGTAGAAGGTTGAATATTAGTTGAAGCTTCCCACTGACTACCGTCTCAACCAAATCATTTGAAAAGGTACATCTCGGTTGCATGCGCTGTAGTAGCTACATCCGTTGACCTACATATGCATATACATGTATACTGACCTATATTATGTTGCTTCTACTTACCAATTCCATGTTATCACAGCAACAACAGTTATTTTATTCAAATGTCAGAAGAAAACTTAAGCAATCCAAACACGCTGAAAAGCACTAATATATACATTTCCAGCGAACGCTCATTTACATTGTAGGTTAACTAAGCTGAATAACACAATATTTACAACATCGTCATTCACACTGTACCTTTAAGCTGTTTACTGTCGAGTTTATGAGTATAGCAGCGTTGCTGCTTGTACATCTCAGATATGATGTAGCTGGCTAGAGTTGTCTTCCCAGAGCCTCGAGATCCGTTAATGAGAAGACCTCCGTAAGTACCAGAATGCAAGCTGGCTTTCACAAAGCTGAGACAAGACTCGTACAGCTCAGGGCATCCCCTGGAAATATAACAATACGGCATGGTCTGCGTGTTGACATATGACAATACGACATGGTCTGTGTGTTGACATATGACAATACGACATGGTCTGCGTGTTGACATATGACAATACGACATGGTCTGCGTGTTGACATATGACAATACGACATGGTCTGTGTGTTGACATATGACAATACGACATGGTCTGCGTGTTGACATATGACAATACGACATGGTCTGCGTGTTGACATATGACAATACGACATGGTCTGTGTGTTGACATATGACAATACGACATGGTCTGCGTGTTGACATATGACATTACGGCATGGTCTGCGTGTTGACATATATGACATTACAACATGGTCTGCGCGTTGACATATGTCAAAACACCATCATGTGTGTATTCACATAATTATAATAATACGACATCGTCTGTGTACTGGCATGTGAACACATATACTCGTATTTGTGCGATTTGACTATCATGATCAGTTCTACATTACATGTACTATAACAGTGAATGTTAAAAAGTAGACGCCCATTTTATGTTTCTATAAACTGGGAATAATAGTATTACTATTAAAATCCATGAAATTATTTCTATGGGACTACAGTCAAAACAGTAAATGGATTTTATATATAATCAATCAATTAAGTGTTTTCAAATGAAACAGTTTACAAATTGACACCTTAAAACATTATTGAGGGCGTCATACTGCATTCTAAAAGAGAAGAATTTACTTTCTATCATCAAATTCAACTGTATGCTAGTAGAACGTAATGCAATGACGTTCTCTGTCAATTACAATACAGATGGGAGAGGACAACTTCAGATTACAACCAGTAGCTTATCTGTATTAACTCACGTAGGTGTGACATGACTGTATTTATCAACAGCAGATATGGTTGATGGTATTATAGCTTGCTTGTTACATCGTTCAGTGACCTCATGGTTGACCTTGACCTTGATGTGTGGGAGTCTATCTGCAGTGAGGAGATAGTGAGGTGTCCTCTCCGAGTCGTTGGGACTGGTAACACCATCCACCATCAAAAGGAAGTTACCTCGGGAATCTAAAGTAATCCATAAAACACAACATACATAGCACGCGTACAGATGTACAATAGTATACAAAGCACATTGTACAGTTGTACTACAACATACTTAACACATGTAAACAGGTGTACCTTAGTATATATAGCACACATCTCCAGGTAAGCATGGTACATACCAGAAGTACATTGTATAAAAGCTCTCACTGACCTGGAGTAGTGTTCATGTTTATAATGGAGCTCTTGTTAACAACAAAAGGATAACCACTTGCCTCCCTTCCGTCAGCCACGTACTTCCAAAATGAAGATATGATTTCATTCTCATTCACAGGAGTGGTACCTTCACCTGACTAATAAATATGATGAGCTAAAAGTTAATTTTATTTAAAGCAGTGAGCACACTAGCCTTGGATCCAAGACTCATATAAAAAAATTAGGAACACTTGTAAAATGTACCATCTAATTTTTTTCAACTCAACAATCATTTTTCTGCCAAACAAATGCAAATTTTACCTACATGTAAAATACATGATTGTATCGTCATAAAATTCCAACACTATTTTACAAAAGATTATAATTACAAGAGGAATATTACAAAACATAAACTACTTGTTCACTTGAGCTCCTATTAACCAACCAAGTAGTTACTAATCTTTGAAAGCTAAACCTTACCAACTAATACAACATTAAGTTATGCTTTTATTCAAGGTCTTTCCCAATATATTCATCTTATTTGGATGCAGAGATAGCAATCATTATGCCAGAAAAAGAACAGCGAGATTACATGGCACAGAAGCACATTGCAAGAAACCGTGAACCTCCTGGTTGAAAGCCACACCACACCACTATGCCACACCTACCGATTCTGCCTTTTCACTTGATAAATATGTAAACAGACTGATCCATCAGATCTTCATGTACACGTACTTACCAAACCCTGCCTGGACTGAAGAGTCTACCAGAACTACCTACCAGACTCTGTGTGGACTGAAGAGTTATCGTCTTGATCGTCGGCATCGGAGACTCTACCTTCTCGAGCTTCACTTTACAAGTTATTGTTAGATTATTCAGTTTGCAGAACATTTCATCTAGTAGGATACGACCAGAAGCTACGGGAGGTGCACCTTCTGTTCCTTCTACTATCACACAGACTGTACCCAGAAATCTGTCAATCTAAAGCAAGGTAAAACAACATGAAACCATCTTGCAGTTTCTCTGTGCTACAGGCACGGTTGCAAACACTCTCCTGGGATTTGGATCGGAGTTTAAAAAGTCCACCGTTTGAACCAACAGCTTTGCTATTACATGTAATAAACATTGCATAGACACAAGAGTTTACCTTTACAAATAATGTGAATATTCATGCACTAACAAATCTAAACATAAGGTACAAGCAAAAAGGTAAACAAATGTGAACTACATGTAAATCACCTTAGGGTCCAGGGGAGTACCAGCCTTTCTCTGCTTAGCCTCGTCTGCATCTATCTCACAAGGCGACATGAGAAGGGTGAGGTCTGCTATGAAGGGCCCAGACGTGGCCTCAGGCACCATGTCTTTGCTGATGATACATACTGAGGGGTAGCTACTACACCAACCTGTATATAACAGTAATCACAGTTTCTACTGAACTCCCTTATCCGAGTTCAACAAAATGTATATACCGATTGGTCAACCTGCTAATAAACTGGAAACACAGATTTGACATTGGAATTGTATTATCTCCATTACTTTCATTTTCTCCGCATATACAGGAAGGAGAATGGAATGCAGCTGCATTGTGGGAAGGAATATAGACATGGAGTTGGTTTGTAGCAAGGAATTGTGAGAATCACTTTACTTTTAAAAGAGTGAAACAAAGCTTCATTCATCATCTGTTGAGAGCATATAGAACGGTGAAACAATATATTACATGCACTGAAGTAGGTATGAGATGAAAGAGAAGATTTTGGTAGCAGCCCCACGAACCTTGCAACTCATGGGTGCGCATTGTCTCCACCCTCAAGATGATAGGAGTTTTTGAATAGAACTGAGGCCACTGTTTCACTTCTGGAAATTCAATTGATGGCAATCTTTCTGGTTCACCACTGGCATTCCCTGCCCCGGAATGCCACTGCATGGGGGTCGGCACTTCAGGAGACAGATATGAGAAGACTTTGTCAAGAAATGATCCACCTTCTTTCTTGTTCATTGGTTTCTAAAACAGCATAGCGATACTGTGTAGCAGTTTCGACACGCATCTAACAGAATACCCAAGTTAACATGCAGCAGAGCAGGATTACAGAATTGAAATACGAGTGCATCACGTTACCTTAGCAACCGGTGGGAGGGGTTGTTGATATGCGGAGCTTAGTGCACGCCTTCTTTCCTGTACAGATAGATGTACCTCGGTACCCTGATGTAGCATGGCGTACTTCGGTAACTTTGATGAATCAGATGTGATAGCACCTGAAATCAGTTTGCATTTGTTAGATATATAGGCTCTATGGCAGGGGTTCCCAACCTGGGGTACATGTACTCCTGGGGGTACATTTTAGAAATCTATGGGGTACAAAACAAGTTATCAACTTAATACCTTTTAGACAGTGATTTTCTGTTAGAGACTATCAATTATGAATTATCATTGTCTATTACTGAACTGAACATCAAATGGCTCGCTGATGCAAATGAAGTTGGGCTAAACCGGTGTGAAAACCATAAAACACTACAATCTATGAAAGTTACATTACATAGTTATCATTAAATAATTAATAAATAAAATTTTTTGCCATACTGCATTTATTTACTTGTTTAGCTGACACATTTAGATTATGCACACATGTAATATTAATCGAATTACACCAAATATATCCTTGGTTAAACACTGTTTTACAAGGGGTACGTTGTTCGCTACAAAGGGGTACGTTCTTTGCTACATGACTGCTAAGCGGTACTTAAGTTAAAAAAGGTTGGGAACCCCTGCTCTATGGTATATAAAGGCCTACAATCTAATAGATATGTACCTTAAAATTTATAGCTTTTTTATGATAAAGTTACAATAGATTAAACCCTTAAACAAAGCCGATGAGGTATTTCTTACGATTTTAAGGTGAATAGTTCCAGAATTGACATTACATAAGAATAAAATATTTAAGAAAAATTGAAGGATCTTATTCTATGCTAACATAACACCTGGACAAGAACATAATAATATTATATACCAATATACAATTATAATAACAATGTAATAGTGTATCGACCCATGAAGGAATAGCACTAGATATTTAGTTGACTTACCACATTTTCCAAAGACAACAATTTTTCCCAAAACAAACACAGGAATTGTCTGCCCATCCCACACCATTCTCACCTGCGAGAGTAAGGAATCCCTCACTTCATTGGCATGTAACTCCTGACAAAGCAAACACAGAAACGTAATATTATATGAGAAATAGAATTATTAAAGATGTAAACACCATGCATTACGCATTAGACATATTCGAATATTACACTTGCTCACGAGATAAATAGCAATGTATCCAACAATAACAACTGACTTCATTCACTATTAAATACAGCTGTTAATATTTATTATAACCAAGGGAATTTCCCTTCAGAACAAGCATTTGCCACCCTTGAATGTTCATGTTAGATTCTGCATACTGCTATTAATAGTATTGTAGACCATCACTGGTAAATTATGGCTGACGCAGTACACAATGATATATGATGTCATCATATGCATTGTAGTATTATTATGCCAACAGCACACAGCGCTATGTTATGATGTCTTCATATCTAGTGTAGTTTAGTAATGATGTCATAAGCTGACTTACCAAAATCTCAGAATCATCAACAGAAAGAGGCTCCAGTACAACACTTCTACATGACGGTACGCCTTCTATGACCTCAACGTATACCTACAAATCACATTGTACACATGCATATAACTATCACATACCTCAAACAGTGTGTATGTATCATATAGCTCGCATGTAGCAGTTTCCATTTAAAGGAAAGTTATTTAGAGGTATCATATACTCATGTACACTTATCATATGATAATGTTATTATAGACAGACTAGAAATAGCATGTTAGCATAATCCTGTATGATCATACAACATAAAACTACACTGTATATTCAAAACTCTTTAGCTATTAGCTACAGTAAAAATGACAGTCAACCTGAATAACTAGTCATGAAAGTGGCTGCACGTGAATTTAGAAAAAATTCCTGTAAATTAATATGATATAAGATAATTCCATTCTGCTGAGTCTCAGTTAAGATTTGAAGAAATTCTATCTTCTAGCTTGGCCATGGCCTATGTAGTGTTAACAAAACAAGATGGTTGACTAGTAGTTTCATTTCAAGGTATGCCAACAAAAACTAAACAGTGAATACTGGGTCAGTGAATGACTACACTGTAACACATACTGCAGTTTCCTTATACTACATGTATAATCACAAAAATATTCAACGCTTTTTCTTTCTGCCAAAACCTGCATTTAATTGTACAAGGAAATAAATGCCAGTGTGGAGGTACAAAGAAACACAGTGAACAAGGTAGCCATACCTCCACGGATAGCAAAGCATTAGATTATATTAATGTAAAACATTGCTGATCATACACTGAATGAACAATAACATGTACTCCTTGCCCTAAATCTAAGGCTACAACTCAAGAACTAAACTATCATGGTTGTTGGATGGAGCTACTGGACATACCTTGCTACCTTGTTGGAGGCCAAGGGATTGGTTTGCAAACAGACCAGATATGGAGAGGATGTCTCCCTGACCAGATCTAGCATCACACACATCATCAGCTGACAAATAAAAAGGGCCACCACCTCCAGTGGTGGTTGTCACCTTTACACATACCTACAATATGATGTTTACATGTATTACTAGTTTATAATACTACTTTCCAAACCTTCAGGTCAGAATGATGGCCAGCTACTTCACTGCTATCTGCTATGTTGGCTATGTACAAAAAACTGACTACAGATTTACAGATTTATTTTGTGACCACTGTTGAGATGCATAAAATGCATGCTATAAAACAGTTGGTTGCTCCTTGGTATGATAATTAATAATAGATTATTGAAAAATGCTTAATCCAGACATTTTACACAAATTTTTATTATGTAGGATTAATGCAAAAAGAAATTTCAAAAATTCCAGTTATAAGATAAATACTTTGCAACCAGATTTTCCTTTGCAAACTGTTATTTCAAACAGCCATCGTTCTTATGTATCTTACAATATCACATTATACATTATATAATACTTACAGGATTTCCTCCACGTCGGTTTTTGACTTTCTTATATATTGCGTGACTGGTGATGGTGCAGAAACAGTCCTTGTTTCTCCGTTGGAAGGAGACTGTTAGCAAATAATGACTCATCGCTTTTCTCAACAGACTGTACAGCAGTAGTATCAAACTTACTAAAATAAATATCCTAATGATACACAAATAATGCAGAGAAGACGACACCTCTACTCAGCATGGTGTATAAAATTCCTACAATGGCTATAAACACCACTTATTTGATTACAACACATACAGGTATTTGCTCAGTATATTAAACTCAAAACCTATAAATACCACGAAATTGAAACTCGCCTACAGCTGTAGTTAGCAACAATATTATAACACCTACATGCGCAGAATACAGACAGCCAAGTGCACCAGATCATGCTGTTACAAACAATGACATCTCAATGAGCTGCCAACTGCAATACAAAGTGAAACTGGATGGGAAAACCTAACTAATATTACTTGGAAACATAACGCAAGAAGAGAAACTGATAACAGTCAAAATGAAACTGACTGTTGTTATAGCATATTATGTATTATAGTCCATTTATGTTACAGAAATGAAACTGAATGTAGTCTAAACTGAAACTGCTGTCAAAAATCAGAATTTGACAAAAGGTTTGTACTGGCACTCTAACCTATACATTTGCACACTGTGTTACCTACATGTATTATTTCTATCATCAGTAGTTATTTATTGGGCAATACGTATATCTTTAAACAATATTGATTAGATCTAGCATGGTTTGTCATGTTTGATGTTTGATACATAAATATTATAATATCCTTATCAGCCATGGTGAATGTGAAACAGTAGCTGCCAAGGCATCATCAGTTCAAGACTCCTAAACCATTACTATCTCATTAATAAGATATTTTTAAGATATTCCCTAGGAAATCTGCCCAATTTTACAAAAAAAACTCGAGCCTACAACTATATTGTCCATGCAATCCTTTTGGTTGAATAGTAAGAGGAACCTAATTTTACAATTATAGGCACAGAAATATGTTGATAATTTAGGTAGCTATATTAAGCACGAATATAAACTGCAACCTGTCATATACTCAGTTCAAATCATTTTATTCATTTGTGTGGCGTTGTTACACCTTGGCCAAAGTGTGACAACTCCACACAAAGGATCAACATGTACAATGTATGTATATACTTGATCATCAACTGTTGGTATTCTACATTCTATAACCTTTCCCACTACTCCAATGTCTTCTTACATTGTCACTACCATATCAGGATTTAATGACGAAATTTCCCCAAACTTGCCCCGATTCGAGATGAGACTGGGTTTTAGGATTGAAGTGATTTTTTCTTAAAATTTTGCCAAATGTTTATAATACATTTTAATGTTTCAATTGCTAGTGCTACTGTAGAAATTTTTCTAGTTCATATACTTTGTATCATATCATTATGCACTTCAGTAAAAGATGAGCAGAAGATTAGCGGTATTTAATAGCATAATATTATTTAATAGCATTTAATATATACATAGTATGCACATGTACAAGGTGTACAATGTAACCACAGAGTGTGACTGACAACTAGTAAGGAGTTATGTTTCCATTATTGAAATGATACCATGAATAGACAACTTTAACTATGGATTGCTAAGACATCACATTGCGTTATGGGAGAGTTGACAGTTGATTAAAAATACGTTACTAGTTCTGTTAGTAGGCTATTTGTATTTCTATTAGTAGCTTTGTATGTATGTAGTAATGGACCAGTAGTTGTAGGTAGTGTGACAAAGTAATTTAAATTACAACTTTTATTTCATAGGTTTATTGCTGATTAGCAGTGAATTATATCAGGGCCGTAACTTTAGGGGCGGCAGAGCGGCATGGCCGCCCCTAAATTTCAAAAAGAAGTGGGCCAAAAATGGTGTTTTTGATTTCAGGGGCATCAACTCTACGGCGGCCATAGAGTTATCTTCTCCTATGACTGCGGCAAAGAGTTTTCCTTACTACGCATTTCGAAGGATGTAGTATAGAATAGAGTTTATGCGACACGCTACTTTCTCTACAACCCAATCAAATTATCGGATTGCTAGAAATAGCCAATCAGTATCAACAATCAGGGCAATTAGCCCTAGGCTTGTAGCTACTGATAATTGCAATTGAATACATAAAATATAAACCTAAGCCGGCTGTAGGAACTGCACAAATCTCAGACTACACAACTTGGAATTTTCCGAAGAGACTGAATAAGGCACAACTTTTCAAGTTTTACTTACTTCTTTACAACCTCAACCCATGGCCTCCAATAGAAAGATGAACATTATATAGGCTTCCAAGTTGATTGATAGTATGTGAGCAGAGCTCATTGTTAGATTTTGTGGTTATATGAGTGATATTTTAATATTAATAAAAATAATATTCAAGTCATTTAATAATATAATAAAATTAATATAAATAACAATTAATTCTATTTTCATTCTAATTCTTGTCAGTGTTAGTGTAGGAAAATATATTTTTGAAAATGAGAACACAAGACCTTTAGGGGTTAGTATTACCAGACTTACTCTTTTATTTCTTGTTTCCTTATTGAATTGTTGTTATTTTGTTTCATGATAGTTATAGTAGCCTGGTCAGTAGTTTAAGTGGACTAGTCTGTACTAGTAATGTCAGATATAGTGTGCTGAAGGTGGCCTATTTGAAATGATGATCATAATATAGGTATAATTTCTAGTTAATCTTTAGTAGTGAGGAATGATGATTTAGAAGATCATCATCATAATATAAGACAATCAGTTTAGCCTATATTTTTTATTGTGCTCAGACTTATTCTATATATGTTTATGAAAAGCTCGGTTTAGTGTTATCCAAATGTATCACAGCATAAAAAAATGTATGTTGTTCTAGTTTTTGCTACTTTGATGGCAATAGTACTACTAACACACATAATATCCAATTATTTTGAGCAGTAATTTTACACCATAAGGGTCCCAAAATTGCATATCTGGGTAGTACTTTTCCAATTTTCTTCCGGGGGAGACTCCCGAACCCCCCTTGCGGGAGGGCGCTGCGCCCCTCCCGTACCCACCTCGCTCTCGCGCTCGGACGGGCCGTTGGCCTGCATCAACACCCGCCTTCTAGCCGCCCCAAAAATTTTTCAAAAGTTACGCCCCTGATATTAGAATTATTAATCGATTATAAATAAAAATCATAATGTGCTATTGTTTTCCGGTCTTGGACACTAATTGCCATCATAACTAAGATACATACTGTAGGTGTATTTTAACATTAACTAAAATGAGGTTAGTTTACTAATTCTAATAATGTTGCATACAAACAGTTACAGAAAGGCGTATATATGAGTTGTCTACTCATGTGCGCTGGCGGTAGGAGAATATGACTTCTGACCACATTCACTGGCACAGCATGTTAGATGTAGTGTGATTGGTTAAATAAACTGGACAGTGCAGTGTATAATAGACATTACAGAGAGTAGACTGAGAGGGTAGTGAGAGCGTAGACTGAGAGTGTAATGCCAAGTGAGAATGAAAAGTTAAGTGACATCACCATAATAGACTGTAGACATACACTGTAGATATGTATAGGCTACACAGTGACAAGAGCAGACAATGGCATACACGCCATATATACAACAGTACATACTATTCAAATATATAAGCTTCTGGAAAATGATAAAATAAACTATAAAACCGAAAACAAAAAGAAGCTAATAAAACACTCAAACTAAACTACAACAGTGTGCAGCGTAGGTGTACATAATTATGCTACCAAGTAACTCATATTAATGCATACTAAGGAGCAAGGAGTTATGGAGAACAGCTACATTCTAGACTGCTGAAACAGAATCTATGCCACACAGCTTATGACATTGGAGATCAACGTGCTGACACTGACAGCCAGACCTATAGACAGCATACTACCACTACAGACTGCGTGAAGATCGTGAGTCGAAGTACTTTCACTAGTTATTTTTACTCCAATTAAACGTTATAACGGATAATTTTCATAATCCCAAAACCCCTACATTAAGTTATAAAAATGACGTACAATTAGTGAATTACATGTAAAGACCAGATGATATTTCCTTTAATCTCATCTTTTCTTGGTTAAATTCTTAAATCCCAGGTTAGGGGAAACGAGGAACTATCAGAATTGCAGGTCTTTTTTTGTTAGTCTGATACAACTCAATCAAATATTTATACTAATAATAACTGCAATAGAATAGCAACCATATATTCAACAGGGATATAGATTTAGATTAAAAAATGTCTTTATCTATTTTCTTAGTAACTTTCTTTTAATCAACGTGTATTAAACAAAACTGCATTTTACATATTATAATAACAACATCATATTTTATTACTTTAGCATTACTACTTCATCATATATGCATTGTTACAAATCAACGTCTTCAAATAATCATAATGATAATTTATTTGTAGCACACTAATTTTATTTGCCAATTGCAGTTTCGCTTTAAAAGCCGGAAATTGCGTCTATTTTTAATTAACAGTGGACTGGTCGTTTTTATACTGGTAGCTTTCATTCATACAAAGATACGGTTAAACATACTATCTTTATTCGATACATAATACTACACGCAATCCTACATTTCGAGTTGTCTGCCCACTAACATTAGTGACCTTATTGAACAGATAACTCTCAAAATTTAACCACCAATATTGTAAGAAGAAAATAAACTTTTGCATTACTTTGGTTGTGTTACTGATTACTGTATTCTATGTGGACATTTAAAAATCTTTTGAACTGCATAAGTAACATCCTTACTATAAATAGTATCAAATCTTCACACCAATGTTTACAAAGACTACACCAAGAACACTACTTTAATACATGTACAATGTAACAAATATATATAATGCTAGAAGAGTTCACTTTAACATTCTAAGACCACAGGCACCATATCATTACAGTCATGCTAAAGTTCTATTTTTTTCATTAATATCAAAATATCAAATATTAAAATTCATTAATATAATTTCCTTGCATGCTAGAATGCATGGATTTAACTAAAGGCTCTATCTCTCCACATCATCATATTATCATAGTCTTATCATATCATAATACACATGTACTATGTTGTAATCTCATAATACATCAATTATAAAATTTTATCATTGGTGCTAATAATAGTGTCACTAAGTTACCCAAAATTTGAAGAAACAGCTTTAAAAATGTTAAAATTCAAGCACCTGTTCTGAAGTAGAATAATATAATCATTCTGTAATTTCTTCTATGAGATGCTACATATCTGACTGCTAACCCTTATCTTTTTAAATGGAACCAACTCTTCACCCAACTCATCTGCTAAACGTTTTTGTTTCTCTCCTACATTTCTGTCACTTGTAGCTGGTAAATGGCAGAGTTTCCAGTCTGAACTTTTTGATTGTTCCCCTTTAGCCATTGAGACCGAAGGCCGCTTCACCAGTCGTTTAGAAAATGCACGAGTCATTAATACTACAGGAGACAATGGACGCTCCTCTGGCGGCTCCCAAAGAGAGGCTTGCCACATCTCATCAATGGTGGGATGCTCGGGTATAAATTCTCTCGTTATTTTAACGTTTGCAAGATATGTCTACAATAGAAGCTAGTTCAATGAACATGACCAAAACTCAATGCTGTAAAATACTAAAAAGTTTTCATTATAATTGTATTTTAATTTAAGTTATTTTTATAGCAAGTGTTGTACACTGGAGGTGCCATCAACAATTTTTACAATTGAAACCCAACAGGAAACTTCTGTGTTCTATTGCATTAAGACCTTGATAATGTACATGTTTGAAGTTTTGTATTTTGCTTGCATCTGTATGTACATCGCACAACACATCATTATGTTTAGCCTTCTCAAAATTAAATGTAAATGATTTTCACATGTATACAGTACATGTATATGTATATTGTCGTCCAGTGGCAGTTATAGCAAGCAATAGAATATAATTAGAACTAGTTTACAAGAATACCATTGAATATGTTTTGGATGATACATACCCAGCCACCTCCCATTCTGTCGATCCATTCATGGACTCCGTGCTCAGAAAAGAACTCTATAGAATAATCAGCTAACGGTTCTATCAAATCAGGACATTCTGAGATAGAAATCTGGTTTGCAAATGTTTGAATAATAGCAAGCATCTGAAATATAGAAATATACCAGCTATGTACAAGTAATTCCACAAAATACAACTGCACAGCCGGCTATATGTACATGTGCAGGTAACTCTACAGAGTTTTAACTAGATGAACCTGGTGAGAAATTTTTTGAGACTGTTGTCAAATTAGCTGTGCTATGTAACCATATTTAACACAGTTTTAGCACATTATAGCATAATTATACATGTATATTCCATACCACACTACCTAATAAATTTACTTTTTTATATCTTTTGAAAGCACATTTTAGTTGAGAGGCTAGCTATACAGTCATGTACTATGCATAGTCAACCATTATTATAGTCCACCATTGTAGCATCAGAGCAGGAATTAAATACTAAATACATGATAAGAAGCATTTATATGTAGAGTTTGGGGTAAGAGCAGACAACTTGCAAAATGAAGAGAAGACAACTCTCCTTTTTTGAACATTTGAATAGTGTCGTTTCTTATCGCGTATTTAGAGAATGTTAATCCCTCATCAGCTGCTAGCATTCTAAGTCATAGTTTGAAAAGAATCTAGTGGCAAACAACTAAGATACAATGAGTTGTATGTAGATGTTAGTAAATAATTACTTGCCAATAAAACCTTTTGCCAATTCAGCTCTTTAGATGTATTTGCAGACAGAAGTGCTCTAAAGATGGTCAGTCGTGCTTTTGCCTGGTCATCAACAAAACTGAAGAATAGAAATTCTTCGTTGAGTTTGCTGTAGAATTCTGATTTACTCAAATCTAACTTCTGACTGGCTTCTGTCGATAAAGCAATATACAAGTACATGCATCAAGTATCACACGTGGTTGTCTTTCTGTATATAGTACTATAATCTATACTTACAGTATATTTGCCTATGTTACGTAGATACCACTAACAAATTAAATGAGCTGATAATAATTTGTAGAGCGTCAAAATGTTGTATGGTAGAGATTACCTATCGTAGTATTTCTGATAATTTAATATGCCTCAGTAGAAATTTGGTGATTAATAAAGCCTTAAAATATTTTTACTCAAAATGCATCCGGCAGTCTAAACATTACCGAACTAAGTGTACATAGAGATATAAAATTATAACTCACTGATTCTTTTCATGGCAAGATGCATGGATTGCGTAATCATATGCACTTCCTGTTGTTCTTTTAATGGAACTCCCGCATCAAGACCACACACCGCCTTAGTAAACCTTCCAGGCGCAGTCAGCATATCATCATTCATGAGGCTGTAAACACTAATATATTTATATTGTATCAGTTGTGCATGATCATCACTCCATGGCGTTCCTACGCTAAATAGCCTTAGATCTAAAGTATATACACGCGCAAAGTCTATGCACTGTATCAGACTGTATATGGAAGGCATCATTTGAATTCTTTTTTGCATAATCAAGTTGTAAAACAGAATATTTGACGTTTGATGACTTTGTAAGCTGAGGAGATATGCGAGAATGGTCTTCTCTTGTTGGATTACGCTGTAGATATATAAATTCAGACTTTGGATCTCACAATTGCCTATATTATGTCGAATTGAGTAGATCAAGTTCCTTAAAATTAAAACTGAGCGACATTAATAGTACATTGTACAATCATATAGCTAGCATAGGAAGGTGAATCAATGAAAAATGAAGCACATGATACATATACATAGAAAATAACAATTTGACCATAGAATATAATTTGAATTTACTAGAAATTACCAGAAATTACTAGAACATACTAGAAACTTACTAGAATTTACTAGAAATTTACTAGAAATAGGGTTGTTTGCAACATTATAGGAAGCAATCGCACCCTGCTGGCCAGAGCTCTAAATATTCATGTGGGAGATTCGAACCTATAAAGGTCATTAGTGTGTGTTAGGAAGGTGGAAGGGCATCCAACCCATCATGTGCAAATGACCTTAAAATGACCTTACTTATTATATTCACTTGCCCTTCACTGATGATGTCGACTATCACGGCTACAGTTTCATAAAACTTCCCTTCGCCAGCAAATTTGGTTTCCCCGGACGATGAGTCGGATTCTTCAGATTCTGAACTGGACTTCCTAGGTGTACTGGCCCGGCTGGTTGGACTTGGTGGGCGAGCTGGTCGAACTGGATGTTCTCCCTCGACATATTTGTAGCTACACTCTCCCCTTTCAGCTATTCTCTGTGGTGCCAAAAAATTGAAATTTTGAAGACATACAAAATGGCTAAGTTGATCAAACTTCATTCAAACACAACGACTCGTACTATAAATTTCTAGAAAATACAACATTTATGGATTGAGTTTTAAAAAATCTGAAGGATTTTTTATTGGGATGAATTCTATGCTTCAAGACATTCTATAGTTGTACGCAGATCTGATTAAAGTGGCTTACAATAATATGTAAAGCCTTCTTCAGACTGATGTGTGTAAATTTATCAGAAAGGTGTACAAGTATATGGCAGAAACAGGAAACTCTAGAATTGAGTAATATTGATACTGCATAGCAACATTCTCCATGGTTATCTTTCTTTTATTGTCTTTGCAACCTACATCGAAATTTCAGGCACAGGCCGACTTGCTGAGGATTTTTCTGGCCCAGTTCCATCACAGGATTGTGAATACACCGGCCTGGGCCAAAAGCAAAATCTTCATTTTCATGCAAAAAACCCAGGTGCTCCAATGAGCTAAAGATGGTTTTCTCCGACCAAGCAAAATCTCAGGTCAATAGCCCTTTGGGATTTCTATTTGCTACCTTGGTCGGTCTAAAAAGTGGCAAAGATACTATTTGTGTGCGGCCTTAGCATATGTTCCTACTACTCAGTTGAAACCTTTGTAATATCTGAAATCTCTAAGATTATTATTAATATAATACTTACATCCCTTTCACGATTTCGAAAATGTTCTAGGGCGTTGATGATCCGCTCATATTCTTCAGGATTGTTTTCTTGTTCTTGTGGGAGATAGTCGGCTTCCTGCTCTTGCTGTCGAGGGTTGTTTGCTGGCTCTTGTTGTCGGAAATCATCTTCCGGCACCCATGAATCTGCAAATTTTCTCTCCTCTTCTGTCAGCAGTTTCGGTATCATGGACTCGGCAATAGGCAGGTTTACTAAATGCTCCTTTAATACCAATATGCATTAAAGATGTAACGTATTACACTGTGCAATATATACATGTAGACCGTGCCCATAAACTGGACCAGGACAGGATGTGTTCTCAAGAAGACAGCTTTCATAAAGTTTGCATTAGCAAAGCTATGCTACACGCTCAATATTATTAGTGCAGTGATAGATATACAACATACATGTACATGTAATATGCAGTGTATAACATGTATTTCCATAATATTAAATATGAAATTTCCTCATAGCCATAGCTTGAAGGTCGATCTCTAAATTATTTAGTTGCTTATAAGTTTATGTGAAACAGAACGTTGTAAAGTTAAAGCGTTTGTCAAACACCTATAAGTTTTATAATTATTAGGAGCAGGTGCTCTTAATGCATTATTGCGCAAACTGTAAATAAGAATTTATATACAATCACCAGTTTGAAATAATACTTGCTATTTAATGCATGCCTTACCCATCCTGATCCTTTAGTAGTTATCCAATCATGCACACCGTGCTCGAAAAAGAATTCCAAACTGTAGGAGGCTAGAAGATGCATCGCCCGAGCTGTTACTATATTGTGTGATGCTGTAAAAGCTATCCAATTTATCATTGTCAGCATCTGAAGCATAGCAAATATCATCTCAGATTTTTAATAAATTACGATGTATTCTGTTGGTAGCTGCAGTCCAGTGCAGTGCAGTCTTAATAGGATTGACTGGCGCTGACTGGCGCTGACTGCCGCTAAAGGTCCAGTTAAAACACAAATGGATCTAATCAGCTATTAGATCAGTCTCATAACATATTCAAAATCTTACAAGTTCACATGACTGCAAAGCAGGAAGCTAAAGCTGTCTGAAGAACCATCAGGCAGAATAAAAAAAACCAATTGATAAGAAGGGGTTCGCCATTTTTTGTCCTTATACAATGTATATAAAATTTATGATGTTTTTATGCCATGATATTTTATACTTTTACTGGATACATAATCTACGTTTTTTATTTATTTGTGTTTTATCTAAACACTGAGAGTTTGCAAAAAGATGATGCTATTCATTATTCCCCGGTTTACCATTTGCATGTCAACCAGAGGGCTCTAGAATACAAATATTTATTAATGTTTGGGGTGTACTCCGTGTTCAACTAGTTGGAAGTAAACAATCTTACAACCAATTAGATTTGACGTACCATTAAAACCTTTGTCCAATTAAGAGAGCTAGCTTCTCCTCTAACATTTACAAACTCCCTGAACAGAGTAAGCCGTCCTACTTCTTCATCAGATGTGGAGAGGAGATACTTCAAAGACATCTCCTTCATGTAGCTCGCATATAGTTTCCGTTTGTTAGCAGTTATATCTGTAAGTACAACACGCCACAGGTGTGATACCAGAGGTGTGATACCAGAGGTGTGATACCAGAGGTGTGATACCAGAGGTGTGATACCAGAGGTGTGATACCAGAGGTGTGATACCAGAGGTGTGATACCAGAGGTGTGATACCAGAGGTGTGATACCAGAGGTGTGATACCAGAGGTGTGATACCAGAGGTGTGATACCAGAAGTGTGATACCAGAGGTGTGATACCAGAGGTGTGATACCAGAAGCGTGAAGTACATGTATATAGCATACTATCTCAGATCTATTTATCAGTGCGGAGTCTTTGGCTTCGTCACTCGTGCAACATTCTAGTGAGCACGCTTGCCAAGTAGTGTCCAGATTTTGTCAGGACATCCCCTGGTTTTTGTGACTGTCCCTACTAATTTTCCAGCTGTCCTGATTTTTTATCTATGGTGGAAATGTTACCAAACCTCACAAAACACAAGATACAGCTTAAGATAAGCCATTTACATTGAAGAAAACATCTTACGAAACTACTAAATAGTGCTAAATGGATAATTTGATACTCTTAGTGACAAGGTGACAAGTTCTATTTAAATAATGTACATCCAAACTATGGCGAGGGATTCCGGTTCTTGTCCAGGGATTTTGAGCTAAAAAGTCCAGATTTTTTGCTCTTGCTCCTTGGTAAGTATGCTAGTGAGTAGTATAATGTACTGTTAGGTGCAGTACTGGAGAAACTTGGATAGCTTTAGTTCCTTGTTTGTGGTCGGGGTTTGGGGTAAGGGCGGTCAACCAGCAAAATATAGAGAAGACAACTTCTCCTGCTTAATTTTTGGCGAAGAACACAGACTATCTCAAATTTCTCCACTTCTGCACCTAACTCGGAATTTTTAGGATGTGTGGATACACTGTGCATAAAAATTTGGAGAGAAAAGTTTTGCTTTCTAGTAAATGCAATCCGCTATTACTACAAGTCAGAAACAATTATCATTAATGGCCACCATTCGAACATATATTGTAATGTATAGTTAATGCAGACATTTGATGAGCCTGCTTGATCATACACGTAGGGATATGCCGTGGTAGATGCTCAGGCTGTGGTAGATACTCACGCTGTGGTAGATGCTCACGCTGTGGTAGATGTACACGCTGTAGTAAAAGCACATGTATGTATTGGTGTAGAAGTACTCACACTTAGTAAACGTTTGCAAGTATAACCGATATTCAATGCTATAGCTTACATGGTGATATATTTACAAATGCTAGATTATTTTCCTAATAATTTGTTCATCAGCATATTATATATTTTCAAATGTACATTGTACATTGTTATTGTAGTTATAAAAACGTTATTGACAGCAGCACTACATACAATGTACAGTGGAACTAGCTAATGACAATATTGTTTTACCATCATATAAAATTTTGTACGTACAGCTTTTTTCGATCCGTAACAGTGCCTTGAGCACAGCTTCCTCAATGTTCTCTATTTTCTTCTCTGCTGATCTTGGAAAAGAAGGCTCAAACTCAACCAAGCCGTCCAAGAATGTGTAGCGATCTTCTTCTGATAAATTATCATTATAGTCAATTCTGAATAAAATGACAACGAATACGTAAATCCGTCTTTGACTTGACTCGCCTCCAAAAATTTACTTGTTGACTTGAACTCTGACTTAGACCGAGCTCTGCTTGTCACCTATTTAGGTCACTGTTTGCAATTAATTTAATTGAATTTATCGTAGGCATAACACACTAAAATGTACATAATTGTGTAACAAAGACATTATTACATGACATAATCATTATATATCCTGAAAACAATTTAGAATTGTCCTCTCTGAATTAAATAGATTCATCAGAGGACAACTTCGAACTATCAAATTCAATGAGGGGCAATGAATATGATTGCTTTGCTTACCCACAAAAGATCACATGACAGATCACCTGGGCAGTTTCATAAGCATTATATTCTTCTTTCTCCAAGGCAGCCGACATTCTACTGTTACTAGGTTTCTAGAAAATAGCTCTCTTGATTTTAAAATCTTTCTTTCCCTCTAAAATCCTAGAAAAAGCCACAATTGGCGAATTCAGAAATCAAATTTAATGGTGAAGACTAAAAACAGCAAGAAGTGACTAATAATAATTAATAATGTTGTCTGATATTTCACAGCGGCATACGGCTGTGATTGGCTAGCTCAGAGCTGTGAGTAAACATATTAAAAACAACAATTTATCCAGTCTGGTCACTTTATCGGTCACTTTATATTCAGTTGGTTAATGTACAGTATATACACCATCACTACACAGAGTATGCGTTGGCCCCAACGGTCACAGCTTCCTTGGTCTGTTACCAGCAGCTAGTCTGATGGTATAAATCACATTGCCAGTCAATTGTAACTTCAAGTCAGTGTAGCATAATGATTTCAGTAGGGTAGCAGCTTGCCAATAGCGTATTTTAAATAGTGTTTGGGAAATACATGTACATGTATTTGTCTGGATAGGAAATAATTTACACTGAAAAACTGACCTGAGCAAACAAACATATAATAGTAGGATGTAAGAGAAGAGCAAAACGGTGGACAAGAACCAGCGAAAACACTGACAGAAAATCACTGCCTTGTAGAGAATTTTATGGGCAGTAAGGGTAGCATATAGCGTCCCGCTATTCATGATAATTATTAATAGAAAAGAGCTAAGCAACTAGCTACTACACTGGAGTACACACATACAAAGTATCCATAACAATTATATAATATTATGCTAACTTGATAATACCATATAACATTGTAGTTAATATTACTTTATTATTGATAATTTCATGCAAGGAATTATTGTTAAATCAATATCTTACCCTGTATGGTATTTCTCATTTTCTTCTCTAAAATCTTATTATACTAATTAGAGTAGACTGGTATCACTGAGCCTCAGCCAGCAATGGAGTATTGTGAAGTCATAGCTTTCTATGACATACATATAAAAGCCATTTAGATAATGGCTTATGCCATGACTGCTTGACCAATGGTTATCCAGACATATAGCTTGGTATATCATGTACCCCCCTCCCCCCACTGTAGTTAGGTGTAATACAACACATTTTCACATAGCCTTAGTTCTTTGTGTTTGGGGCAAATTTATTTGGGGGTGACACCAATTATTTATTATAAAGAAGATAACCTTTTCATTAGGAATTTTACAAAGAGCACTCAGGTTCTGCTACCATCATATAAAATTACACCTACATATACATGTACTTGATTTGTATAAAATTCATCTAAAAATTCTTATTAGTGTAGCAGTTTTTCAATCAAATGCAGTAGGAGTTGATTAGGGGGAAGTTAAGATACCCACCCTCTTCTTAGCACTACAGAGCACACTTTTGCATAAGAGGTGCACATATAAATGTATAATAAACAGAATTGTCATCTCTTTATTGAAGGCAAAGAAGAGACAGAACTTTCAGAACAGAATGTGCATTAAGGTTAGCTGCTAATCTTTAAAATTCAGAAGTACACAATGAAATGAATGGTTGCAATAAAACAGTTAGTGGGACCCACCCTCTGAACCTCTGTCTGTTCCATTGCACATATGGAGGTACCATAAATGTACATGTAGTAGAGATAAAATACAAATCTTTTTGGTTTCTTGACACTTTGATACACTATTTCTACACTTTTATATGCTAGTTATACACTTCAACACACTAGTTCTACACTTTGATACACTATTTCTACACTTTTATATGCTAGTTTTACACTTCAACACACTGGTTCTCCACTTTGATACACTAGTTCCACCTTCTCTAGACATCAGCTCACTATCACAATTGTGTCATTAATACTACCAATTTTTTTATTCAAATACAAATACATAAAAGTTCTAGATGGCCATTTCAATTACAATTAGTCCAGTAGTAAAGCATTATAACACTAGTACTTTATCTTATAAGAGTGTACATATCTGGCTGCTAATTCGTATCTCTTTACATGATGCTAGATCCGCTGTGTCCATGTCTTCCTCCGGACGTTTCTGTTTCTGTTTCTGTTTCTGTTTCTGTTTCTCTTTTGCATTTGTGAAAAAACTGAACTTCCCGCTTGACGCCTTTGATTTTTCTCCCTTGGCCTTTGATACTGAAGGATTTTTCATTGGCCGTTTAGATTGTGCACGACTCTCTACAGGGGAGCCAGGGTCATCCGGCTTCCAATTAGAGGCAAACTTCATCTCTTTTCGACCCGGAAGTATAGGTATGAACTCTTCTGTTATTTTCACAGTTGTAAGATATTTCTACAATAACATCAAAATGAAGATGCAATGGATAAAAATCTTTTACAAAATGTTTTGGGTTTACAGGAAATCTAATTTACATCAATGTCAGTAGAGCTTCATTGGCAGCATATGGCACATGTACACAGTGTTGATTCTATGAGTGCTGCTACCTACGTACATGTATATCAATAAAAGTACCAACGTGTACAATCATCTAATTGAATAAGATTTCCATAAAATTTAGAGAAATCTTATTAAACCAAATCATTGAGTGATTCAAAATAAAAGTTATACATGTAGTACATTTTAATGATTCACTTCATGTGATACAATAAGATATGATAATAGAACTTCCAAACATAGAAAGGAAAGGTACTACTAGAATGATGTAATATATTGTTACATTATTGGTGTTACTTACCCAGCCACCTCCTGCCACATCAATCCATTCATGGACTCCATGAACACAAAAGAAATCTATACAGAAATCAGCGAGAGATTGTACTACGTCTGCAGGTTGATCAATCGAAATCTGAAGTGTCAGTTTTTGAATAATGGCAAGCATCTAAAATTTACAAATAAAAAAAATAAATAAACAAAATATTTTGTGCCAAATTAGTAAATTTGAAGATTTACATGCAACAACGATATGTACCAGTGGAACAATTGTATGCACTTGGTAAACATAGATAAAGACGGCCAGATAGAGGCAGTGATTGCCATAGCTTAGCACTAAATTCTTAAACATACAATGTTACCCAAGTTGTGAAACTCTCACTTTTGCAATAAAATTTTCCATAATTTTACAAAATCAAGTTATAAAATGGCTGTCGAGGAGTACTCAGGAGTAGGTTTACTGCTTTGTTATTTGTTATTTTGTTACTGTCGAGCCACTTGGCCATCCTATTTAACGGACCTCAGATGTTCGAAACTTGTATGAGCGACAGAAGCTGGGCTCCAAGTGGAAGAGCTCACCTTCCACAACAGGAGTGCATGGTCAGTGACCACTACATCAACTTGCCACCCCAATGTAGTCACATACTTCGCCAGAATCTGGCTTCTCTTTGCGAATCAGGGCAGAAGAGGATCTTTAGTGTGCGTTTTTTTGATGTAGACACTACATGGGGCCTCCTGTATTTTTTGTTTGCCTTGATCTGAACAGGCGCAGCTAGGGTGAAAGGCTCGCTGAAGGCCTTTGCCAGAAATGACACAGCTGGGGGTTTGAACTCACAACCTCTCGGTTTGTGTGCATGTGTGCCACCAAATGTGCCACCCTGACACCCTTTTACATAACATCAATAAAAGTTGAAGATTATATAAGCCTGCTGAACTTTAATAATACTTACCAGAAAAACTTTTTCCCAACTCAATGTTCCAGATGTATGTGCTGAAATCAAAGCTCTAAAGACAGACAGTCTGGGCTTTGCTGGATCATCAATGTTACTTTGAAACTCGGTACTCAACTTTTTGTAGAAATCCAAAACGGCAGGAATAAATGTATCGTTGGCACCTGTTAAAATAATAAACGTAATCAGCATTACCTCATCACGTGTGTAGTTTATAATCTACCTGTGCATCTGCCATTTGTGTTCATTAAATACCAAATCCGCCAAGAACTCATAAAATTACAGTAGAGAGCAATAACATAGCAAACTATTAGGCTGAATTTTTACATCAAACTTATAAATATCTGATTGTAATTCACATTGTGTTTCTACTCTAGCCAGAACTGTTATTGCACTGACCAAAATCTGTTACTTAGCTACATTGAAGAAGTGATATCAACATACAGACTCGGTGCAAGGCATTATGTATGCAGCCTAAAATCTGCTCCATCTCTGGCTTCTCGCTTGTTGGAAGGTCTGTATTCATGTTTTGCAATGAATCAAGAAATTTCTCATGAGTCAATGACTGTATGTTATGCATAAGTGTGCGAAGACTATAAAATAAGAAATATAAGTTATACATGACATTGCAGAGTTGGGTTATAACTACACCAGGAGTTGTTTATCGAGTAGAGGCTACAGTGTAATAGAGTCGAGATCACAAAGTGTGAAATTTGTACAAAACTAGGTTTATGCTGGTTCACACTGAACTTAGTATTTGAAACTGTTTACTGTTATTAATAATATACATAGATTTCTTAGATTATGAATCTGCTGTATGAAAGATATGATCATGCATTCTCATGCATGCAACATCAGCAGTCCATCCATATCTATGACGGTCACGGCCTGCGAAATAGAGTGGTGCTCATGCAGGCTGGTTTGAGCCCCGCCTCTATAGTCTACATCTTTGTTGTGGGTGAAGTTTTCCCGCACGCTGGACCATGCATGAAGGTCATCCTTTCTCCACAGCGCATGTCTTGCTGTTTTAGCTGGGCTATAAGAACATTAGACTAGTGTCTACCTGGTAGGCCTCATGTCCCCTCTTCAGCGGCTCTGGCCGTATGTTGTCCGCCTGCACAGTCGCTACCCTGTTGGACACATCAACATTCACACTTACCATGCCATCATCACTTCAACTATCACTGTTGTGGTTCGATAAAACTTTTCTTCCCCAAGAGGTTTTGTCTCCTTACGAGGAGGAGGAGGAGGAGGAGACAGTGAATCCGAAGAGGGTGGACGAACTGGGGGGACCAGTCGTTTCTTCGGATCATACTTGTAGCTACATCCTGCTCGTTCTGGACCACTCTCACTCTTCGGTCGCTAAAAGCATAAATGGTGTTATCTCAATCAAACCAGAGAAACATGGCAGATAATTTCTTTGGCTGGTTAAGGTAGAGCTACATGAGAGGCCGTGAGCTTCGGTAGAGTAACTTCGTCGTTTGTTGGCATGGCTCTAAATAGGCGACGCGTAGTACCAGTCCACCAGTGACCTGGATTAATATTCAGCCTATAAGCAAAGCTGATTCTAAATTAATTATACATGCATAATGGAAGTCGTTTTATCTAATATTAACCAATCACAGCAGCGCTCTGTAACACTGTCGACCAAAAAGACCAACATGTTGGTCTTTGCATAGCCAAACAAACGGCACACCGATTTGCACTAGAATGAGGATACGAAGGCCGAAAAAGAACAATTGATCTCTTGTGTAGCCTAGCCTTTACCTGACTAAGATGGCAGAGTTTCCTTGATTAAATGATGGTAATAAAAGTCTATTAACTTTGGCAGCATTTTGAAGCCTGTGTAAGAAAAGTCAGTAGGAATATTAAACTATGTGTATAAATATAATATTTGAACACCTGAAACGCTGATAGAAATTCCCTCAGTGTGTTATACTAACTGGCATTCACTGCAAATAGTAAAAAAAGTAATGTGCATGTACCTACATTTCTGGCATATTCTCTAAACACTGCATCGATACTGGAGAGTCTTTCTCGAGGCCTAAAATCATCTTCAGGTACCCATGATTCGGAAAATTGCTTCTCTTCAAGTGTTGGCAGCCTTGGGTTTATAAACTGGGCGAATGGTATGTCTATCAGATATTCCTTCAATATCAGTATGACTACTTTGTAATTTATATGAATGTTAGTTTAAACCTAGGCAAGCATGTGGTATGTTTATTACATCGCCTGCGTCAAGCGTCAGTACAAGTAAACAAGCTAGCTAGTAAATGTGTTGTCGCTGTCACATGAGCATTGGTTATATGGTAAAAAGTTGCACACTTCAGATTTATACAAAGCTGAACAAAAACCAGTAAATTATGGAATAAGACCGGCTTCAGTAGGAAAACAAAGATGGTGGTAAGGTAGGTCGAGAAATTCAGGTGATATTATCACTTACCCAGCCTGAACCTTGATTAGAAACCCAGTTATGGACACCGTGCACTGTGAAGAATTCCAAACTGTGGGAAGCCAATAAAGCCACTGCCTGGATGTCTCTTTCATTAGAGATCCGATAAGCTGCTGTTTGAATCATCGCTAACATCTGAAAGTAAAAGAGACCATCTAAGTTCTGGATTGTGGTTGTGGGTGCATCACAGAGCTAGACAACATCACTTGTATCCGGAAATTACATAAATTAGGCTATTACTATAAAGTGGCCATCTATCCCTGCAACAGTTTTTTGACCAAATTAGTCAAAGCTCTCAACATGATGTTCGGCACGGCAAAGAGTTGAATTCTATTACTGTGTTACAGTCAGTGGTGAAGACAGATCACTCATGAGTGATCAGTATTGTGGAACTAATAATTATTTTACCTCTTTATCTGGACAAAAGTCAATTATGCTCAACTTTCTATAGATATTATTTTCCGAGTTAGGTGCTGAAGTGGAGAAATTTGAGATAGCCTTTGTTCTTCGCCAAAAATGAAGCAGGAGAAGTTGTCTTCTCTAGATTCTGCTGGTTGACCGTCCTTACCCCAAACCCCAACCACAAACAAGGAACTAAGGCTATCCAAATTTCTTCACTACTGCACCTAGCAGTATTTTCCATGATGCGCTGTATTTGGTAGGTATTTACAAACATTGCATCAGTATAATACAACTGTTTCATTGAAATATTCTCAGTTAATCTACAGTATAGCATCAGAAACTGTATAAATCAAGGTTTTCGATAGTCAAGGTAGTCAGCCTGTATTTCATCCATTGAAATTTATTCAGAAAACAGCTGATCATTTACCATTCCACCATTGCACCATTCCTGTCAGTAAAAATGATCACTTCCACAATACTACATGCACTTAACAGTTTTATAAGTTTGAATTCTTGCTAGGCAGCTACAGGTTTGAGTCACAAGTTTAAAGGGTGCATAGTATCCGGATCAGCCTTAATCACAAATCCTAAGATGGCTACTCGACCTAAGTTAAGCAGACTGGCGACCTGAAATATTGCATGGTTGGAGGAAGCCATCCCTAACTTATTGGCCCACCTTAGTTTTTCACACAATTTCGCAGCGTGTTCGCGACACCAATGCAGGAAGTAGGTCAGAACTTTCTTGAGCAAGTTGCTTTGTGCATGAGACTAACCGTTAAAACTTTGGTCCAGTTGAGGGAACTAGTTCCTCTTGCAGATACAAATGCTCTAAATAAGACCATGCGTGCTTCCTCTTCGTCAGGAATATTGTAGTAATAATCAAACCCAATGTCATCGATATAGTCTGAGCTGACTATTTCTCTCTTCTCATCTGTGACTGCAAATAAGACGCTACATGTACTAAAAGAGTCATTTTAATAACATAGTTTTAGTGTAATTTACTATTATTTCTGAGAAAAAATAATTATGATCAGTTTGCGGAATGTAGCCCACAGCCCGCATCAATCCAACATTGGTCCATAATTTCCTGCGTAATATGTGTGTTTTATGTGGGTTCTAATATTAAAAACTATGACAATTTGAACATTTTGCAAATCACGCCGATTTGTTACCTAAAACAGTGTAAATTCACATTCAGCATGAAGAACTATAATCTAGCATATTAGGGATTTTCTCCCTACATGTGATTCAAGTTATGCTATGCAGAGCTGTCAATCTATGCATGTACTCGTATATACAGATGACAAGTAGCATTCAGTGCTCTTAGATGTTTTCCAACAAATATAGGACAACATTGTTTTTCCATTGTCACATGTGCTTTGCCTAAAACATAATCACAAGTTCATTAGAATGATAAGATTGCTAGAGAGTAGGTAACCAATAGCATTAATATACTATGGCTAGCACATACACATCTCTTTAACAATAGCAGTAATATACTATGGCTAGCACATACATTATCTATTTAACAATAGCATTAATATACTATGGCTAGCACATACATATCTATTTAACAATAGCATTAATATACTATGGCTAGCACATACATATCTATTTAACAATAGCATTAATATACTATGGCTAGCACATACATATCTATTTAACAATAGCATTAATATACTATGGCTAGCACATACATATCTCTTAAACAATAGCATTAATATACTATGGCTAGCACATGCACATCTATTTAACAATAGCATTAATATACTATGGCTAGCACATACACATCTACTCAACAATAGCAGTAATATACTATGGCTAGCACATACATATCTATTTAACAATAGCATTAATATACTATGGCTAGCACATACACATCTATTTAACAATAGCATTAATATACTATGGCTAGCACATACATATCTATTTAACAATAGCATTAATATACTATGGCTAGCACATACACATCTCTTTAACAATAGCATTAATATACTATGGTTAGCACATATACATCTATTTAACAATAGCATTAATATACTATGGCTAGCACATACATATCTATTTAACAATAGCAGTAATATACTACTATGGTTAGCACGTACATATCTCTTTAATGGTTAGCACATACATATCTATTTAACAATAGCATTAATATACTATGGCTAGCACATACATATCTATTTAACAATAGCATTAATATACTATGGTTAGCACATACATATCTCTTAAACAATAGCATTAATATACTATGGCTAGCACATACATATCTATTTAACAATAGCATTAATATACTATGGCTAGCACATGCACATCTATTTAACAATAGCATTAATATACTATGGCTAGCACATACACATCCACTCAACAATAGCAGTAATATACTATGGCTAGCACATACATATCTATTTAACAATAGCATTAATATACTATGGCTAGCACGTACATATCTCTTTAATGGTTAGCACATACATATGTCTTGTAGAGCTGTCATTACAGTTATGCAAATCCTATCCATCCTCTTCTTTTCTGTAGCTGGCATCATAGGTATAAAATCAGATAGCTCTCTCTCATACTTCTTGCTCTCTTTTGAGGATACCTTGCGATTAGCAGTAATTCTGGAAGAGCAACAGTAAATAGTAAGTAGGGTAGTAAGAATAAATCTGCTAAATATTGTAGTGAACTGTATTTAGAATAATGTGGCACCTTCAAGCAATACCAATACAAATATCAATATCTATTATACCAATACCAAAGAATAACAATACCAATACGTGTTACTCTTGGCCAATACCTTGTAATGATGATCTAGACAAACAACACTAGTTTCTACCTCACATATTACCTTATACATTTACATGTGCATGGACTTCACATACATGGATTGCAACATATACGAGTACAACTACATGTACACATCTGTGAATTATATGATTATATATACACATGTATTACACACCCATGGGTTATACATTATATACACACATTATGTTATATAAACACACATACCCATTGGTTATATTATTTATACACATTATATACCCGTTGGTTATATATACACAATATATTACATACCCACTGAATATCACCTGGATGACAACAATTGGTGTCTCGTAGGTATTATCTTCCTCTGGCTGATTTGAAGCCATCACTGCAGTCTGTTAGGTACAGGCTTTTCTCTCTCAGGCTATATTGTCTTTGTTTCTGCAGGGTATATTTCTGCTCCTACAATGTATAATTTAAAAAAAATGTTTTAATTTATTTACAACTCTTCAGAACGCTGGCTATCCAATTCTCCCCAAAGTCCAGGAGATCATCATATGACTAAATAAAGATTTTGGTTTTACTTGTTATTGAATGCATTTCAGCACCTTCAGAATCCAATTTCTGTACATTACATGTATTAATAAATCTCCTGAATGTGTTGTACAGTATTGTGATACTGTAGATTGTCTTTATTGCATAATGGACAGTATAAAGTACATGCACAGGTGTAAATTAACAATATACAACATGCAGCTTACGACAAGCAGGTAAGAACTTGAGACTAAAATTACACTCTAGTAAGGAACAAGATCATTCTTCGTGTTGTGGTTGAGGTTTGGGGTAAGGACGGACTATTTATGACATTAACAGGAGATAAATTCTTTATGTAGCACACTCGGTACATGACTTCCCTATGTGATAGATCTTCTCACAGATCCGCTACTGTTTCTGGCTCTTTACTGGCATTATCTGAAATTTTTTGCAGGAGATGTAATAATTAATAATAATTTTATTTATTTTTTATTTAAATTATATTTATGTAATGGAACAATGTACAGTACGGTCAATGTTGACATCTGCCAGTGAATTAATTAAATGGTATAGGGACAACTCTAAACACAAAATACAACCATGACATAGAATATTGTTGTGGTTGTACCCCAAACGGCCCAATGTTTGTGCACAAGCCCCGACAACTTATCAAGAAATGTAGAACGGCTGCCTAGCCTCAGCAGTCCATGTGCCTAAATGGCTCCAAGGGTGTAGTTATGCCTAACTAGCTATTGCACCAGCACAGCTCCAGAAAAGTAAGTATAAGCTATAGTATAGGTAAATGATCCTCACTACTTGAAATTATAGTAATGACTGCACTGCTTAACAGTATTCTAATCTCTTTTATAGGAAAAGAGAACAAAGAAGGACGTTCAGTTACTTCCGGCGGGCTCCAGACGACTACTACTATCCCGTTCAAGAAATGGACAACCCATGCTAAGAGCCATCCTCCATGATAACATTATATGTATAAAGAGCATTACTACAAATTTTTATTATACAATACAGACGCTAATAATATAAAACGGCCTTATGATATAATATAAAAAAGTGGCGACCTTGAGGGTCGTCGAGCACACAAACTAACTGGGGGTCGTCCAGTACAATATGTTAAATTACAGCTACAGCAAGGGCTATGTACTGAAATGCTGGTACTGGGTTTGTCTGACACACTGTTTAGTCTAATCTGCCTGGTCAGAATATTATGATTTTAGAAATTACGGAGCAAAACGCACACGCAGCTTAATGATTAAATTTTCTGTAGCCACAGAGCATGCATGTCGTTGAATGACTCGTTAGCAAACCAAGCAATATAATTAATATAAAATGGAATTCCCAATAACTAAGAGAGTGAGTTCTGATTTTCATTAATACATGTATAACTTGAGGTTGTCTCATAGTTGTAAGATATGGTATAGCAAATATTATGATACATCAACACAGTAATTACTAATTAGGAAGAACTTAAACTGTAAATACTAATGCTACATTCACACTGCCGTTTATACCAACTACTAGCCGCGAGGGGCCAACACTAACCACAACTACATTATATATTGACATGCTCCAGTGAGCGGTAGGGGTCAACGAGTTCAACATGCTGAACTTTAAACCCCGCCGCTAACTAACACGTGCCAGCTATAGTATAGAAAATTTAACCACATTGTGGTTAGCGTTGGCCGCTCGCCGCTAGTTGTTGGTATAAACGGCAGTGTGAATGTTACATAACTATGAATCTACATGACTTGTAATGACAAAATGATATTCACGATCATAAATGGACTACATGAATCTAGTAGTCTTATTCATGCTATCTTATCTATTTCATGGAAAATATTAAAATATAATATATGCAAGTTGAAGCTGAATAATGTCACGATTGTTTAATAATCTCACCTAACATTAAATTAATATCTTACCTTTTCTATATTGTTTTATTTTTTCTCTAAAGTCTTATAAGAGCAATAATTTGTACTAAACTTGTGCCACAGTATGTTACCTCCCAATGTCATAATGACATCATTAATCCAAAGCTTTTCAGACATGCAAGTAAAAAGCCATTAAGTGAGGCTTACTTCATAGCTGTTTGGTTATTTAGATGGTATCAATTTTGCGCTGTGTAGCATACCCTTTATGCTAGCCTGATGATGTCATAAGGTGTGGTTAATCTATTTTATTATTAAACCAATATCTTACCCTGTATGGTATTTCTCATCTTCTTCTCTAAAATCTTGTTATAATAATTAGAGTAGACTGGTATCACTGAACCTCAGCCAGTAATGGAGTATTGTGAAGTCATAGCTTTCTATGACATACAGTACGTATAAAAGCCATGTTTTCACAAATGGTCTTCTGGTTTGGGGCAAATTTAGGAAGTGGCGGCATATATATTATGGGGAAGACAACTTCTTCATCAGGAATTTTTAAATCGCACTCACATTTTGCTACCATCATATAAAATTGCACCTAGTTCATTTTGTATAAAATCTATTTACACGGTCCTATTGTAGTGTTCCAGCATCCGTATCCAGTCTCTCCTGGATAGCTACACACTTAACTAACTCTGATTACACTATTATTATGCATGGCCTACTATACATGCTTACTACCTATACTTATTGTATAGTTATTATTCTTATCAACTACTGCTTAGCTAGTGCACATTGTATTGTTATTAACCAATCAGGTCCCTTGCCTTCATCTGTAGCTAATCATACTACTAGATTGCGCAAGTACATTCCTTACCTGATTATAGTCAAGTCTTTTTACCTGTTATACAGTCATGGCCGATGTCACAGATCATGCTCACAATTACATATTATCTTTTTCCTCTTATTGTAAGCACTTTTTGTGCTTGGCCGACCCTTTTGGTGGTCGGACCTTGGACATTTTCAGCCATGTTGTTATGCAATTTCCAAGGACGATACCTTATTGTACCGCCCGATACCATATCGGCCCTTTGAGCCGGAAGTTCATTTAGTATAAAAGCTCACACATTTTGCTGTTCAAATCAGTTGTTGATTGCGCTCTAATAAAGCAACATCTCCTAACTCAACCTACAGAGTCTTACTCTTGAAGGCAGGCAGCTCCAGTCTTGGTCCTTGGACCTTCAGCGCCCAAGCTCATCCTCATACTCGTTTAAGTCTCTTTCTACACTCCTTGCTGAGTATAAACCATCGGACCTTAGCCGATCCCGGATTCTTTAAGTAATCTACCATCAGGTCTACGTCCCTTCATCAACACAGACACTCTCTACACTCCTTCGGAGTATAAACTATAGGACCTACGTCGACTCTTGACTCTTTAATGAGTCTAAGCATCGGCCTACGTCCTCTCCAATAACTACAAGAGCTTAACTTACATGTAACTGTTCACTCCTTATATAATGTGTGGAAGTATGCCCACTACCACTACCAAGCACTTCCCACACCCGTGCTAACATTGGCACTCTCTGCCACTCGTGTGACAATCGTACACTGAAACATTACACTATTTGTACCAAATGTACATGTAGGTAGCAGTTCTCCTTGCCCAAGTAGGGGTGGTGAAGGGAACAGTAAAATAAAATACCTATCCTCTTCTTAGCTGTATAGCATAGTTTTTGTGAGACACAGAGCTATATCTTCCAAGACTATCAAGTCTAGAAGGGAAAAACTTGACTTTTGATTGAAAACTTGTAGGAGAGATTGATTTTGAACCTATAAATGCATCCCGTATGCTCAGTAGTATATTATAGTATTGTCATCGCTATATTGTAGGCAAAGAAGAGAGAGGGCAACTTTGAAACATTTCTTATTTCGTCTAATGAAATACTGAATGTGCATTTATGGTTAGCTGCTAGTCTTTAAAGTTCTGAGATACACAATCCATAAGTAGCAAAGGAGCAATTTGTTGAATGGGTGCAATAAAACAGTTAGTTGAACCCGCACTCTAATAATAGAGAGTTTAGTCTGAACCTCAGTCTATTCCATTGCACACATAGAGGTACCATAAATGTACAGTAGTAGAGATAAAATAGAATACAAGTATTTTAGCAGTTGCCAAGTTGATGAATATAACTAATACAAAACTTTAGTACACCTTGCTTGGAGCTTTAGAACACTTAGTTTCACACTTTAGATCACCTAGTTCTACACTTTAGATCACCTAGTTCTACACTTTAGATCACCTAGTTCTACACTTTAGATCACCTAGTTCTACACTTTAACACACTTTCCAGTTCTACACTTTTATACACTAATTCTACCTTCTCCAGACATCAGCACACTATCACAATTGTATTATTAACACTATCAATTTTTTTAACACTATTTTTTAAGACTATTTCTAAAATTCAAAACACTATTTCTACACTTTAATACACTATTTCTACACTTTAATACACTATTTCTACACTTTAATACACTATTTCTACACTTTAATACACTAGTTCTCTTGATATCAGCATACTATCACGATTGCATCATTGATGAATAAAAGTTCTAGATGGCAGTCAAGTATAGCAGTCCTTTATCTCATTAGAGTGTGTATATCTGGCTGTCAACTCTTATATTTTAAATGGTGCTAGATCCCCTGTGTCCATATCTTCCTCCGGACGGTTTCTCTTCTGTACTTGTGAAGAAACTGAGCTTCCCGCTTGACGCCTTCGATTTTTCTCCCTTGGCCTTTGATACTGAAGGATTTTTCATTGGCCGTTTAGATTGTGCACGACTCTCTACAGGGGAGCCAGGGTCCTCCGGCTTCCAATTAGAGGCAAACTTCATCTCTTTTTTACCCGGAAGTATAGGTATGAAATCTTCTGTTATTTTCTCAGTTGTAAGATATTTCTACAATAACACAAACTGAAGATGCAATGGATGAACGTTTTTAACAAAATTCCTTGAGTTTACATCAATGTCAGTACAGTTTCATTGGCAGCATATGGCACACGCACATGTGCCGATTCCATGACTGCTTTTTCCGCTACTTATATCAATAAAAGCACCAACGTGTACAAACATCTAATTGAATGAGAAGGATAAGTATAACAATACTGAGAGCAACAGTAAAAGAAATTATACTGAACGCTAGACTGGTGCAATTGCATAATATCATGGATCTTGTTTTTGCACATATACAGGTATATTTGCTTTCCTTAAATTTCCTTTAATGATTCACTTGATGTGATAATTTATTGTTACATTTTATTGGTGTTACATACCCAGCCACCACCGACTGTATCGACCCATTCATGAACTCCATGAACACAAAAGAACTCTATACAGAACTCAGCGAGAGATTGTACTATGTCTGCAGGTTGATCAATAGAAATATGGAGTGTCAGTTTCTGAATAATGGCAAGCATCTAAAATTTACAAATAAATAAATGAATAAAATATTTGGTGCCAAATTAATAAATTTGAAGATTCAACAATTGGAACAATTGGATGCGCTTGGCATACATGGATAAAGATGACCCGATAGAGATAGTGATTGCCGTAGCTTAGCATTAGCAAATTTCGTGAATGCTCTACATGGTTCTACCTAGACATATTCACAGGTACTTCACATGTCTGCTCTGTCTAAACATTTTTGAGTCAATTTGTATTCATTTATTCCTTGCAAAGCAATTCTCATTTTTGCAATAAAATTTCCATCAGTTTACAAAATCAAGTTATAAAATGGTTGTTGTGGAATACTTAAGAGTAAGCCTACTACTTACATGTACATAACATCAATAAAAGTTAAAGATTAATAAAGCCTGCTGAACTTTAATAATACTTGACTTGCCAGAACAACTTTTTCCCAACTCAATGTGCCAGATGTATGTGCTGAAATCAAAGCTCTAAAGACAAACAGTCTTGCCTTTGTTTGATCATTCCTGTTACTTTGAAATTTGGTACTCAAGTTGTTGTAGAAGTCGAAAACAGCCGGAGTAAATGTATCGCTGCCATCTATTAAAATAATAATGTTAATCAGCATTACCTCACCACATGTATAATTTATGATCTACCTGTACAGTTGCCATACTTTCTCATCACATCGTAGAATTTGAATTTTATGATCATTAAACACCAAATCAGGCAAGAACTCATAAAGCTACAGTACAGAACAATAATATAGCAAACCAGAATGCTGAATTTTTACATCAAAATTATGAATATCTGATTGTAATTTACATTGTGTTTCCACTCTGGTCACAACTGTCATTGCACTGACCAAAATCTGTTACTTAGCTACATTGAAAAAATGATATCAACATACTGACTCTGCGCAAGACACCATCTATGCAGCCTACTATCTGATGTATTTCTGACTTCTCGCTTGTCGGAAGTTCTGTATTGATGTTTTCCAGTGAATTGAGAAACTTGTTATGACTCAATGACCGTAGGCAATCCATAAGTCTGCGAAGACTATAAAAAAGAAATAAAATATAAGTTATACATGATGTTACAGAATTGGGTTATAACTATGCCAGGAGTTGTTTATCAAGCAGAGGCTAGTAGAGTCTAGATCACAAAGTGTGAAATTTGTACAAAAATAGGTTTCTACTGGTTCACACTGAACTTAGTATTTGAAACTGCTTACTGTTATTAATAATATACATAGATTTCTTAGATTATGAATCTGCTGTATGAAAGATATGATCATGCATTCTCATGCATGCAACATTAGCAGTTCATCCGTATTGAGTGGTGCCCATGCAGACTGGTTTGAGCATCGCCCCTCTAGTCTAAATTTTGGTTGCGGGTGAACCTTTCCCGCACGCTGGACCAAGCACAGAGGTCCTCCTCTCTCCACAGCACATATCTTGCTGCCTTGGCTGGGATATAAGAGCATTAGACTAGTGTCTACCTAGTAAGCCTCTGTTCCCTTTTTTTGTGCTCTGGCAGCATGTTGTCCGGCTGCACAGTCGCTACCCTGTTGGACACAACAACATTCACACTTACCATGCCATCATCACTTCAACTATCACTGTTGTAGTTCGATAAAACTTTTCTTCCCCACAAAAAACGGGAGGATTTTTCATTAGTTGTTTAGACTGCGAAGAACTTTTTGCAGGGGAGCCAGTCACATCTGGATTCCACTTGGAGGCAAACTTCATCTCTTTTCGACCCGGAAGTATAGGTTTGAACTTTTCTGCTACGTTTACAGTTGTAAGATATTTCTACAATAACATCAAACTAATGAACTTTTTTTAAAAACATGTTCTTAGGTTACAGCAAACCTACTTTACATCAATGTCAGTAGAGCTTCATTGGCAGTATATGGCACATGCACATCGTGTAGATTCCATGAGTGCTGCTACTCACATCAATAAAAGGACCAACGTGTACAATCATCTAATTGGATAAGATTTCCTTAAAACTTAGGGAAGTCTTATTCAACTGAATCATTTAATGTTTCAAAATAAAAGTTATACATGTGGTACATTCACTACTTTAATGAGTCACTTGATGTGATACAATAAGATATGATAATAGAATTTCCAAACACGGGAAGGAAAACTGCTACTAGAGCATTGTGGAGAATCAGCATGGACTATAATCTTGTGCATACATGCGTTGACATTGTTCCCATATTTACTCTATTACCATGCATTGTCATTGTCTTACCTTATACTCTTGTACAGGCATGGACATTACTCTACTATTATTATAATCAACTGCTTATGCACAGTGTTCTTTGTATTATTGTTACTATTAACCAATCAGGTTATCACATTTAAGCATGGTTTAACATTACTATGTATGCAATTATCTATTTAGCCTGATCATATCTTCTAAGTCTTTTTACTGTACACTTTTTGGGCCGTTGTCTTGGAACATGGCCATATTAATATACTATCCACTTCAGACTATTGCAAGCACTTTTTGTGCAAGGCCCACCCTTTTGGTGGCCGACGTCGGGCGGAACTACTCCATGTTGTTGCGCAAGTTCCAGCCCGATACCTTATCGTACTAGCCCGATACCTTATCGTACTAGCCCGATACCTTATCGTACTAGCCCGATACCTTATCGTACTAGCCCGATACCTTATCGTACTAGCCCGATACCTTATCGTACTAGCCCGATACCTTATCGTACTAGCCCGATACCTTATCGCACTAGCCCGAGACCTTATCGTACTAGCCCGAGACCTTATCGTACTAGCCCGAGACCTTATCGTACTAGCCCGATACCTTATCGTACCTTTTCTCAGGAAGTGTATTTAGTATAAAAGCCAGCACATTTTCTGTATCGAATCAGTTGTTGATTGCACTCTAATAAAGCATCATCTCCTAACTCAACCTAGAAGCTTACTCTTGCAGGCGGGTAGCTTCACCCACAGGTCTTCTTAGACCTAAGCGGCTCAAGCTCACTCCATACTCGTATAAGCATCTCTTTCTACACTCCTTGTGAGTCTACATCTTCGGGCTTTAGTCGATCCCGGATTCTTTATGAATCTAGCGTCGGGCCTAAGCTCCTAGATTACTACTACTTCTTTCTACACTCCTTTGGAGTATAAATCTACAGACCTACGTCGACCCTGGACTTTTTCATGAGTCTCAGCCTCGGCCTTACGTCATTATCAACAAAACTAGAGCATTAACTAACTGTTCACTCTTTATATAATGTGTGGAAGGTAACTTGGTCGTTCTCTACCAACCTCCAAGCACCCGTGCCATATCAGCACTTGTATGTAACACAGCTCAAAACATTACAATAATGTAATATATTGTTGCATGCTGTAAATCTTTGGTGCTACATACCCAGCCACCACCAAATTTTTCGATCCATTCATGGACTCCATGAACACGAAAGAACTCTATACAGAAATCAGCGAGAGATCGTACTATGCCTGCAGGTTGATCAATCGAAATCTGAAATGTCAGTTTCTGAATAATGGCAAGCATCTAAAATTTACAAATAAATAAATAAATAAATAAATTTTTGGTGCTAAAATAATAAGTTTGAAGATTCAACAACGATGTGTACTCGTGGAACAAGGAGTAAGAAGAGACTTTACTCTTTTACTTTTACCCATTTACTCTTTACTCTTACCCCTTTTACTCCTTGCCGTGGAACAATTGGATGCGCTTGGCATACATGGATAAAGATAACTCGATAGAGATAGTGATTGCCGTAGCTTAGCACTAAATTTTTAAACAAACAGTGTTAACAAATTGTGAGAATTCTATACATGGCTAAAAGTAGCTACAAATTGATCATGAAATAAAGTATTACAGTATTTATCTTCAACACAGGAAAGCTATTACTAATCTGTGCGCTTGAGCTACAATTATAGTAGTAAATTAAGCCACTTTAGTAGATTCCTAACAAATAATATAAGACACAAGCTTCTTACAGGAAGCTATTTAGGCTAGACCAAAGACCATATAATTATAGTGTTGCCAGGAAACCAAGTCACCAGCAAGAAGCCAAGAAGAAAAATGAAAAGACAACTCTTATAGGCTAAGAGGCAAGACTTAGCCTGCAGTTTCTGTTGATCAAATACCGAATAAAGTAATGTAACCCTACAGGAAGCAGAGTGAGTTACACTCCATACATATAATTCTGTTGCACACACTGATATAATGTGCATTATTGTAATATAAATAACTATAAAACGATAATATAATTTAAAACATATTAACATAAAAAATATTTTATTTACTTTATGGGGCAGCGAATATTCATGTAACGGGAACATGTTGATTCAAAGTGTACATAGATTTGTTTCATTTAATGCAAAATTCAGCATATAGCTTGGGCAGACATCTTGTTGCACAATTTCCGGACGATGCTACGTCGCCCTTTTGATAATACATACTCTTTTCTCAAGAATAATCTAAGCATTGACTCGGTACCTATGGGTCGTCTTCAATAAGTTACTATAACTACAAGTACTGTTCACTTTCTATGGAATAAGGAAGGTTTAGCACTACTCATAGGCTCTTCCCACACTCGTGCTAGTACCAGTACCAGTACCAGTACCAGTACCAGTGTGCACCCTTCTGGGGTAGCACACTGGTACTGGTACAGTAATATGGTTGTTGAGGGATACTCAAGAGTAGGCTTACTGCTTACATAGTATCAATAAAAGTTAAAGATTAATAAAGCCTGCTGAACTTTAATAATACTTGCCAGAAAAACTTTTGCCCAACTCAATGTGCCAGATGTATGTGCTGAAATCAAAGCTCTAAAGACAAACAGTCTTGCCTTTGTTTGATCATTCCTGTTCCTTTGAAACTTGGTACCCAAGTTTGTGTAGAATTCCAAAACGGCCGGAATAAATGTGTCGCTGGCATCTATTAAAATAATAAAGTTAATCAGAATTACCTTATCACGTGTATAATTTATGATTTGCATGTACATTTACCATACTTTCTCATCACACCGTAAAATTTGAAGTTTATGGTCATTAAATACCAAATCAGGCAAAAACTCGTAAAATTACAGTACAGAACAATAATATAGCAAACCAGAATGCTGAATTTTTACATTAAAATTATGAATATCTGATTGTAATTTACATTGTGTTTCCACTCTGGTCACAACTGTCATTGCACTGACCAAAATCTGCTACTTAGCTACATTGAAAAAGTGATATCAACATACTGACTCTGCGCAAAGAACTATGTATGCACCCTACAATCTGATCCATTTCTGACTTCTCGCTTGTTGGAAGTTCTGTATTGATGTTTTCCAGTGAAGTGAGAAATTTGTTATGGCGAAATGACTGTAGGCAATCCATAAGTCTGTGAAAACTATAAAATAAGAAATAAAATACAAGTTATACATAATGTTACAGAATTGGGTTATAACAACACCAGGAGTTGTTTATCGAGTAGAGGTTAATAGAGTCGAGATCACAAAGTGTGAAATTTGTACAAAATCAGGTTTCGGCTATAGGAACATTAGACTAGAGTGTCTACCTGGTAGGCCTCCGTTCCCTTCTTCAGTGCTCTGGCAGCATGTTGTCCGGCTGCGCAGTCGTAACCCTGTTGGACACAACAACATTCATACTTACCATGCCATCATCACTTCAACTATCACTGTTGTGGTTCGATAAAACTTTTCTTCCCCAAGAGATTTTGTCTCCTTACGAGAAGGAGGATGAGGAGACAGTGAATCCGGAGTGGGTGGACGAACTGGGGGGACCGGTCGTTTCTTCAGATCATACTTGTAGCTACATCCTGCTCGTTCTGGACCACTCTCACTGCTCGGTCGCTAAAAGCATAAATGGTGTTATCTGAGCCAAACCAGAGAAACATGGCAGATAATTTCTTTGGCTGGTTAAGGTAGAGCTACATGAGAGGCTGAGAGCTTCATTGTTCGTTGGCATGGCTCCTTAGGCAATGTGTAGTACAAGTCCACCAGTGGCCTAGATTGATATTCAACCAATAACCAAAGCTTCTTCTGAATAAATTATATACTATACATGTAATTGGAGCCATTGTAGCTAATATTAACCAATCACAGCAGCGCTCCGTAACATGTTGGACTTTGCATATTGAAACAAAAGAACAATCTGCCTCCAGTGTAGCCGAGCCTTTACCTGACTAAGATGGCAGAGTTCCCTTGATTAAATGATGGTAATAAAGTCTATCAACTTTGGCAACATTTTAAGCCTGTGTAAGAAAAGTCAGTAAGAATATTAAACTATGTGCAAATATAATATTTGAACACCTGAATGCTGATGGAAATTCCCTCAGTGTGTTATACTATCTGGCGTTCACTGCAAATAGTAAAAAAAGTAATGGGCATGTACTTACAATTCTAACATATTCTCTAAACGCTGTATTGACACTGGGGAGCCTTTCTCGAGGAATAAAATCGTCTTCTGGTACCCATGATTTCGAAAATTGCCTCTCTTCAAGTGTTGGCAGCCTTGGGTTTATGCACATAGCGAAAGGTAAGTCTATCAAGTACTCCTTCAATATCAGCATGACTCCACTTTGTAACTGATATATATGTTAGTTCTACTGTAGGTAAGCATGCAGTCTGTTTATTGCATCGCTTGTGTTAGTATGTAGGCCTATATGTAGGTGAACAGGTCAGCTGTAAATTTGCTGTAGCTGTCACATGAGCATTGGTTGTATTACAAAAAGTTGCAGATTTATACAAAGCTGAACAAAGACCAGTAAATTATAAAAAAAGACTGTTTTCAGTAGGAAAAATACAAATGGTGGCAAGGTTGTCATAGAAACTCAGATGATGTTATTATTAATTGCTTCTTACCCAGCCTGAACCTTGATTAGAAATCCAGTTATGGACACCGTGCTCTGTAAAGAATTCCAGACTGTGGGAAGCCAATACAGCCACTGCCTGGATGTTTCTTACTCCAGAGATGCGATAAGCTACTGCTTGAATAATTGCTAACATCTGAAAGTAAAAGAGACCATCTTCATTCTGGAACATGGTTGTGGGTGCATCACAGAGTCAGACAACATCATTTCTATCCGGAAATTACATAAATTAGGCTATTACTATAAAATGACCATTTATCCCCGTAACAGTTTTTAGACCGAATTAGTCAAAGCCCTCAACATGATGTTCGGCAAAGAGTTGAATTCTATTACTGTGTTACAGTCAGTGGTGAAGACAGATCACTCATGAATTATCAGTATTGTGGAATTCTAAACATTCTCTAGTCTTCACTTTTGCCAGCTATAAAAATAGCTGTATATATTAATGATTTTACCTCTTTAGTTGGACAAAAGTCAATTATGTTCAACTTTCTAAAGATATTATTTTTCATAATATTAGGTAGTATATTTAGTATAATATTCTTTCTTCATTAAATTTTTACAATACCATGTATATGTAGCATAGGATCAGGATAATTGTGAACCAAGAATGTCGCCTGTCAGCCTGTATTTTCTTCATTGAAATTTATTCAGGAGACAGTTGATTATTTACTGATTGGCACCATTTCGGCCAGTGAGTAGTATAGTCAGTGCAGATATCTACAGACATGCACTGACTCTACTACTCCTATGCAGGAAGTGGGTCAGAGAATTGCTGAGCAAGTTGTTTTGTGCTTGAAATTTCAGTGTCAAAGACACCAACAGATCAGACTAACCGTTAAAACCTTGGCCCAGTTGAGGGAACTAGTTCCTCGTGCAGATACAAATGCTCTAAATAAGATCATGCGTGCTTCCTCTTCTTCAAGAACTTTGTAGTAATACTCAAACCCAATGTCATCTAGATATTTTGAACTAACTATCTCTCGCTTCTCATCTGTGACTGCAAACAAGATACTACATGTACTAAAAGAGTCATTTAAATAACATAGTTTTAGCATCATTAACTATTTTTTCTGAGACGAAATAATTATTATCAGTTTGAGAAATGTAGCCCACAATTCACATTGATCTAACATTGGTCCATAATTTCCTGCAATGTGCTTTATGTGGGTCCTAATATTAAAAAATATAACAATTTGAATATGATGCAAATCGCTTTTTTTGTCACTTAAAACAGTGTATATGTACATTCAGAATAAGGAACTATAATACAGCATTTCACAGGGTCTGTGTAGATTATTTAGGGACTTTTTGTCTACACCCGAATCAACCCCCACTTATGCTATGCAGAGCTGCCAATCCATTGTACATGTACTCGTATATACAGATGACAAGTAGCATTCAGTGCTCTTAGGTGTTTTCCAACAAATATAGGACAACATAGGTTTTCCATTGTCACATGTACTCTGCCTAAAACATAATCACACACTTATTCGGTAATATTGCTAGAGAATAGGTAACCAATAGCATTAATATACTATGGCTAGCACATACATATCTCTTTAACAATAGCATTAATATGCTATGGCAAGCACATACACATCTCCTCAACAATATAGCATTAATATACTATCGGTTAGCACATATACATCTCTTCAACAATATAGCATTAATATACTATGGTTAGCACATACACATCTCCTCAACAGTATAGCATTAATATACTATGGTTAGCACATACACATCTCTTTAACAATAGCATTAATATACTATGGCTAGCACATACATATCTCCTCAACAATATAGCATTAATATACTATGGCTAGCACATACATATCTCTTCAACAATATAGCATTAATATACTATGGCTAGCACATACACATCTCCTCAACAGTCTAGCATTAATATACTATGGTTAGCACATACACATCTCCTCAACAATAGCATTAATATACTATGGTTAGCACATACACATCTCTTCAACAATAGCATTAATATACTATGGCTAGCACATACACATCTCTTCAACAATATAGCATTAATATACTATGGCTAGCACATACACATCTCCTCAACAATAGCATTAATATACTATGGTTAGCACATACACATCTCTTCAACAATAGCATTAATATACTATGGCTAGCACATACATATCTCTTCAACAATATAGCATTAATATACTATGGCTAGCACATACATATCTATTTAACAATAGCAATAATATACAAAATTTAGCACGTACACATCTCTTGTAGAGCTTCTGTTACAGCTGTACAAATCTTGTCTATCCTCTCCTTTTCTGTAACTGTCGTTATAGGTATAAAATCAAATAGCTTTTTCTTGTACGTCTTTCTCTCGTTAAAAGATAGCTTTTCATTAGAAATAATTCTGGAGGAGCAACAATAAGCAGAAGTAGGCTAAAATATTGGACTAGCAAGACTAGATCTACACTCACGCCAGTTTCTATCTCACTTAATTATGTATATATTAGTAATAAAGCACTAGATTGTAAGCTGAAACAAGTGCTATTACTCCCTACATAATATACATGTAGTACATGAATTTCATACCCATAGACTATACTGTATATGTATATAATACATGTACATATTATATTACGTACACATGGGCTATATAATATAATTATGCATTATAATACATACCCATGGGTTATGCAATGTATATTACATTCCCATGGATTATATAATATACACATTATATTGCATACCCATGGGTTATATTACATGCATATATATGTATATAATACACATTATATTACATACCCATGGGTTATATAATATACACATTATAATACATACCTATGGGTTATGCAATGTATATTATACACATTATATTAGATTCCCATGGGTTATATATAATATACACATTATATTGCATACCCATGGGTTATATTACATGCATATATATGTATATAATACACATTATATTACATACCCATGGGTTATATAATATACACATTATAATACATACCTATGGGTTATGCAATGTATATTATACACATTATATTAGATTCCCATGGGTTATATATAATATACACATTATATTGCATACCCATGGGTTATATTACATGCATATATTTATACACATTATATTACATACCCATGGGTTATGTAATATACACACTATATTACATACCCATTAAATATCACCTGAATGACAACAACCGTTGTCTCGCAGGTGTCCTCGCAGGTGTCGTCTTCCTCTGACTGATTTGAAGCCATCACTGCAGTCTGCAGGGTACAGCTTTTCTCCCCCAGGATATATAGACTTTGTTTCTGCAGGGTATATTTCTACTTCTATATCTAAAAAATAGCGTAATTTATCTACAATCCTTCTGGACGCTGGCTACGTAATCAAGTTAAGGTTTTCCTCTAGCTCTAGGAAATCACAATCTAACTAGATGTTTTACTTGCCATTGAATGCATTTCAGCACCTTCAGTGTCTAATTTCTGTATATTAGATGTACTAATACATCTCATAAATGTACTGTATGGTATTATAATATCTTTATTACTTTATGAACAGCATATAAATGAATAATATACATGTAGATTATGAGAAATGGTTTATATTTGGTAGTAACACTATACTTTCTTTATGGGCATACTCCAGTAAGGAACAAGATCATTCTATATATTGTGGTTGAGGTTTGGGGTAAGGGGGGACAATTATGAAATAAAAAGAAGGCAACTACTCAATGTATATTACGGACTCCTACATTATTTCTCTATAAGAAGGATCTTATCACGAGACCAATGTACAGTTCGGGGTTTGAGGTTTGGGAAACACGAAATACAAACGTTACATAAAAGTTTGTCTTGCAAACTGTTTAGTCTAATCTTTCTTGTCTGGAAAGATACACAGAGCTTAATAATTACTGTGCATGTCGCTGAATGAATTGTTAGCAAACCAAATATAGTCGATATAAAATGGAATTCCCAATAACTAGCGAGTGAGTTATGGGTTTTCATGTAACTCAAGGTTGTCTCGTAGTTATAGCTGTAAGATTTGGTATAGCAAATATAATACATTATCATAATAAATAGTTAGGAAGAACTTAAATACTAACTATAAATCTATATGACTTGTCATGACTTAAAAAATTATTCATGATCATAAATGGACTATATGAATCTAGTAGGCTATTTTATCTGTTTCATGGAAAATATTGAAATATAATATATGCAAGTTGAAGCTGAATAATGTCATGATTGTTTAATAATCTCACCTAACATTAAATTAATATCTTACCTTTTCTATATTGTTTTATCTTCTTCTCTAAAGTCTGAATTGCAGTCAATAATTTATACTAAACATGTGTCATGGAATGTTACCTACCAGAATGTCATAATGGCATCAGTAATCCAAGGCTTTTTAGACATACAAGTAGAAAGCCATTAGGTGAGGCTTCTTTCATAGCTGTTTGGACAAATGGTCATTCAGAGCTACAAGAAGTAAATATTGTATAAAGCTTTATAAGTTGCTGATAGTAAAATTACCAGTTGTTCTGATGTTGACTGAGCTGGGGGTCAGGTGTCGCCCCCATCACCATATTTGCAATGTAGCATAGTTTCTATGAGTCTTTGGAGTTACAATTTGTATGTATATGTATACGCATGTCAACGACAGAAAGTAGATCTTACAGAGTTGTACACCCTCTACTATGAACAAAGAAGAGAGAGGACAACTTTTAAATAGTTCTAGCCTCTCATCCGATAATACACAACTAGTATGTTCTATTCATATTCTCTACCTATTCATGGTTAGTTTAGTTTGTGGTCAAAGTACACAATATTCCTATCAGCTGATAACTAATGAGACTGATAATACGTAGATTGATTCAAAGAGACTCTAGTACTGTGCTAGTACTACTACAATGCAGAGTGCACTAGTTAGCTACGACTGCATGATTGCACTACAAAATATGAATTGCCACTAACAGAAGAGGAGGCTATAGTTTGATAGTTTGATTGGAATTACCAGGACTGTTACCATCTCTGTATACAAACACATAGGTCTGGTCTGTGGTACATCTTTATACATTGTACATAGCCATGCTGTCCCTAGTAAGCGGGATACTTGCTGTCGTATACATTATTCTATCCTGGATATGGGTGGTGTTTAAGATATTTATCCCAGCCTTTGTTCTCTGGTACATCTATTGGAAGAGTACGAGGCGTAGGCAGCTGATAGATCGAATTCCTGGGTTTAAAGACTGGCCACTATTAGGAGATGTACTGTTCTTTGAAACAGACCCTGCAGGTATACATTTACTAGCTTATACATGTATGTACTTTAGTGAATGAACCTGCAATGTTAAATTACATAGTGCATTATTGTTTCGCTATGTTACTTGCAACCATTATAGTATTGTGCATGTTTATGTTGTGCATGTAGCCCTATATTCAGTATAATGCTGTAAACATAAATGTAGTTATACATGTACATATACCTAATAACTTGTGTTGGCAGTGACATCTGGTTTCAGTTTCTAACCGACATTTTCAAAACAGTACATATTTACTGCTAGTGAGAGATGTTACATAGTCTTTGCTACTATTATTATGTCATTGGCATGGTAATATTAGGCCATAGATACGGAGAGTAACTCAACACAGAACCTTGGCTATGTCAGATGCATATTAGATATTTGGTCCTACCCGCAGTGATGGTGATACCTTGGTTCATTTTGCAGCATTTATCCAGCAGTTACTGAGACTGGCTGATACCAATAGATCTCTAAAGATATTTAAGCTGAAGTTTCTAGAATTATCACAGGTTATGGTGTTTTCTTCTGAAGATATCGAGAAACTCCTCAGCAGTCGAATAAATATTGACAAATCTCCAGAATACAGTGTGGTTCACCGGTGGCTTGGATTTGGTTTGCTTACAAGGTAGGTCACCATTTTGATTTTGCATTATTCATATTTATTTTATGCCTTTTATATTTTTATGCAATTCTAGGTGTGTTTGCATTTGCACAATAATGTTCTGTGAACCCAAGTAAGTATTGTGTATTATGTTTTGGTGACAGCAAATTCTAGCATCAAAATTAAAGTATATTTATGCTCATAAGTAACCCGTATAACCTCATAATATTATTAGTTTTGGAAATGGACAGTTCAACTCACATTTGAGAAAGATGTTATTATTTAAAGATCATTTGAATTGAATTCAACACCAAACTTCTTTCTGATTAAAAATATTTTTGTGCAAATTTACACGTATTTTATTTAGCGTTTCTCCATGGAGGTTTTGTAGACCCGTTACAAATTTTAGTAATATGAAGCTAATTACTATAATATTATACTGCACACAGCTCTGGAGCAAAATGGAAGAGCAGACGGAAAATAATCACACCAAGTTTTCACTTCTCTATTCTGAAGGAATATCTGGTGTTAATCAACAGCCATGCAGGAGAGTTGAAAGAGAAGCTCCTTCGAGATGCTGCTGATACAGGAAAGCCATACGATATCTATGAAGACGTGACATTGAATACTTTAGATATAATATGTGGTAAGATATATAGAGTACATGCCAGAGAATTGACGTCTTGTATTGGCCTTCATAGGTTTACCCTCATTGTAAGCCTATATGGTTTACGATAACACTACAGAAGTATTTTCACCAACTCACTAGTGTGTTTGGTAAACAACACAGACTTCAATAATACATGCAGTACATGTATTAGGTTTTTCTTTGGCACATTAGGCGTATTTGGATATTGCACCGTGCAAGCTTATAAATAGCAATCTGCGGCAATAACAATATATTTTATTCAATAATATAGCGCTAGCTATAACGCAAGGCAAGGCGTGCCTGGCAATAATAATATAAAGTATATTCACTTAGCGAGGGGATTTCCCTTCAGAGCAAGCACTAGTCATGCCTGAACGCTCAAGTTGTATTCGGATAGTCAGACCAGTGCTATATGAACCAGTACAGTTTACGAATATGCCTATTGTGTTCATGTAGCAGATATTAATTTATTTATTGTTCAAATAATTGTTTGAAAACAGTAGTATACTGTTAGTGAAAAAGTATACAATATAATGTAGGTCTGCATTATCTGCAACATCAGTTGTACACACCTGCTGAATCTACTGCATTTCACAAGAAACTGGTCCCGTCTACTCTCTGAACCTCTCATTATTTACTAGAGGAATTTGACATCTATACACTCTGCCTGTTCTCCTCACAGACACAGCTATGGGTGTAACTGTGGATGCGCTAAACGGTGGACAGTCCGACTATGTCGAAGCTCTTCAGCTCATTAAAGATGAAACGATAGAGAGAGCTAAGAATCCACTTATACTACCCGACATCACTTTCAACTTGACCGCTGCCGGTAGAAGAACTAACCACGCTATTGATGTTGCACACAGGTTCACCATGCAGGTTCAAAGTGAATGCTATGTTTTATAATATGCAATACTGAGTCATGGGTGATTGCAATGTGACTTCATTAGCGCTGTGACTAACCCCCGTTTCTTAATTTGCCCAAGTCACTACTGCAATTTTCAAATTTAACAACTCAAACTAGCTCATCACTCTTGATGGGCTTGTGCCATTGCATCCAAAACTTGTGCTCTATAAAGTTATTGGCCAAATTCTAGACTTTAGATTCATTGGGTCAACATGATGTATACATACACTGTAGTTTGCAAAAACAGTAAATACATGTAGTATAGCTAAATTTATACTTGTATGGTTAGAGATACTACTAGTACTATGATGGTGTTAGTAGCAGAGTTAGGTGCAAAAGTGGAGAAATTTGAGATAGCCTTTGTTCTTCGCCAAAACTGAAGCAGGAGAAGTTGTCTTCTCTATATTTTGCTGGTTGACCGCCCTTACCCCAAACCCCAACCACAAACAAGGAACTAAGACTATCTAAATTTCTCCACTACTGCACCTAATTGTAGTAGCATTGGTTGCTAATTGATGTATGTTTTCTGCACTGAACAGAACATTTGCATATGATTGTGTGTGAACAAAATATACTTTAATTGTAACAAATCATTTCCAGCTTGAGACTTGATTAAACATAAAGTTGTGGGAGGAGTTATTGTTGTATAGCTTTAATCAAATAGTTATTAATGGTGCAGTTGGTAAGACAAATTTATATTCCGTAATTCTGCCTAGGTAATCAAGGAAAGACGGGAGGCCAAGAAAGCAGCAGAAAATTCTTATGAAAGTAGCAGAAAACACAAACCATTTCTAGATCTCCTGATAGACTCCAAGGATGAAGACGGTCAGCCTCTTACTGACTTAGATATCAGAGAGGAAGTCGACACTTTTATGTTTGAGGTAAAAAAGTAAAGTGGATTCACCCGTATTTGTTCAAACATACTGCTCACTGCTGTATGCATGTAGGAGGTGTTGGCTAACATGTTTTGCATCACTTCTAGACCAGGAAAAATCATTTTACTTCCTGTTGGAAGTAAATGCATTGGCAAATAAAAAGGCTGTAGTTATGGCAGTGATAGCTGACCTGTCTTTGATGACAACACATAATGCATTTTATTCTAATGAGTGCGATTAATTACTTTAAGGGTCACGATACGACATCCACAGCTATCGGGTTTGCTATCCACTTGCTAGGGGCCAATGTTAAGGTGCAGAGGAGATGTCAGGAGGAAATAGATGTAGTCATGGGTAGGTAAAAATAAAACAAGTTCTTGAAGTAAACAAGAGATGTGGAGATGGAAACGAGGAGTGAGATACAAGAGATGGTTTATCCAATCTAGTTAGGGTATAATAGTTTCAGTTGACATTGAGTTGTCTGCCCTGTGGTGAACTTATCTAAACTTGACAATCTGCTTGCAAAGCTGTACCATATAATGTATTCAACACTTCAATAGGTATAAAAACTCTATATCACTATCGTGAGCACATGTTTATGTGCATAGGATGGTTATGCATTGCAGCAAACCCTAACAGCGAGATGACGGCAGCCGACTTATCTAAGATGACCTATTTAGAATGTTGTATTAAAGAAACTCTTCGACTTTTCCCACCAGCAGCATTCTTTGGGAGAACCCTTGCAGAAGACACAGAGCTAGGTGAGGCCACCATGTTTAATGCTGCCATAATGTCATGTGAATTATTGTAGTCTGACATCTTTAGTGATTAGTCCGCTTTGAACACCAGTAATTCTGCTTAGTTGGGAGCCTGAAATCTACTTTCTAAAGGGTCAAAGCTTTGCTATAGACATTTACCATGCACTATTATTAACTAGTCAACGTGTGTATGCAGTGATAGAATCGTATAGTAATGAGAGAACACTAGAACACTGGATTTTATACCTATGTATTTGAGTCTAGAAGCTACCTTTACTAGATTTTTGACATCTCAGTACGCAGCTATGTAGAATCGTCTGGTTCAATGTGTTTTCGCTATATTATCCAAGCTCTTGATTGGACTATTTACTGTAGCATGTCAAAATAGTGAAGCAGCATTCTTATTGGCTAAAGATGCTCATAGAAGCTATCATCTGGGACAGAACTATACTTGTAGCTTATACAAAGTAGCTTGTGTCCTTTAATATGTTTCAGCTGGTTATATGGTCCCCAAAGGAGTATCAGTGTCAGCGTTTACCATGGGACTGCACAGAGATCCCCAAGTATTCCCAGACCCAGAGACATTTGCTCCAGACCGGTTTACAACAGAGAACTGTATTAACAGGAGTCCCTTTGCTTATGTACCGTTCAGCGCTGGTCCTCGTAACTGCATAGGTAAAGTAAACAAAACCACAGCAAAACCAAAATAGGTGACTTTTATGAGATGTAACGTACATAGTAATATTGTCTGTTTACTTCTTCACCTCATTATTTCATTCCAAACAAAAATTGTTTGGTTGGAAAAAAGGCAAAACGTGGTCTAGAGAGAGGTAGGTCTTCCATGTTGTATAATTCGTAATATCACTTCCCTTGTACAGGAAAAAAATTTGCTAAGAATGTCGGTGATGAACCAAAACCAATAAACAAGATCATTGTTATAGTTGATAAGAAAGAATATTGTCATTGCATTTTAACATTGACAATTTCAGGACAGAAGTTTGCCATGATGGAGATGAAGGTTCTACTTGCAACTCTACTACATTCGTTCAGCATAGAATCTACACAAACTAGAGAGGAGCTTGGAGTACGCCCCGCACTTGTTTTACAACCATCTCATGGAATAATGGTAAAGCTGACTAGCAGATTTTAGGTGCAGTTGAGATTTTAATAATTTCAAAACTGAGTGCATTATTTTCAGCAATTTTTAAATCGAGTAAATCATAGCATGAACTGTAATTGTTCGACTAAGAGTACATTGTAACATACAGCTAGGTAAGGGTAAGTTATGCCTAGAGCTGCATAATATTACATACATTACTGCCATTTATCTCCAGATTGTCAATGCTAACTGTGTTTCCTAAAGCAGCATTAATACCTGTTGACCATTAAGTACATGTCGTAGACCATATAAAACAGCTGCACAAATTAAGGAGATGTTTGTTATCTTTTGATTTGAAGAGACAACTCAATCCCTAAAGTAAGTTTTGCTGCACCACACGGTGATTTGCAAACACCATGAGTCATCAATTCACTTTGTCTGTGAGCTGGAGCATAGTCTGAGACAAGATTAGTGACGAACTCTTAATTGAAAAAAATCAAACAAAACACATCCCTTTCTCATAGCTCACATTGTTAATCAATAAGTTAATAGGCCTACATGAACAAGTCAGTTATAATTGTCACATCATATGGTCAACTGAGCAAGTTTTCACTGTAATATTGTACATTTTATTTTACTTTACTTAAAAAAGTAGATAACATGCTAGTAGAGGTTTACTTGAGAGGCTATTCCCATGATGACTAGTTTATAGACCTCTAAAGGCTATTCCCATGATGACTAGTTTATAGACTTCTAATTCAAATGGAGCTGTTTAAGCTTCTTTGCTGCTGGCTGGGATTTGCTACTCTTAGAAAGAGAACAATGTGGAATGTGTGCGAGTCTTTTAGCCTCAGTTCTGGTTTTTGGTGAAGGTGGGGTGGGAGCTTTATGGAAACGTTCTGCCACCCAGTCAAAAGCAATCGCCTTCGACTGCTCTGTTGGTACGCTAGGTATGAGATGTGCCAGCATGCATGGGTCACTCACTGTCTCCTAGTTAAGGGTAAAACACAGATATACATGAATGTACATTTATATAAATGTAAATATACTATCAAATACATGTAGATATTTATATTAATGTATAGAATTAAATCTACTAGTATATCTACATGTACATGTCATTTATGGGTATACACAATCATGTAATGTGTTGGCACGCGTTTTGTCAAGGGTTACAATGCTTAGCTTCTTCTCCTTAGGTGTTTCTCCTCCAGTTTTTTAAGGTTACAGTTGGTGTCATGGTGACAGACAGTATGTAGTTTGGAACTCTAGTTGAGCCAATCTCTGGAGATGGTAGTAACACACACACTTTTATATAGTATCATGATTGTATGCATATTATACTATAATACATACATGTATATGATCGTATTACAATAATGATTTCATATACATGTATGTACTATATTATGAATATGTTACATAATGTTATATAATATATACACCAATTATATGCTACAAGTAGCACAATATTTAAAGGGATAAGTTTAGCCTAGGTTCCTTACCCAGCCCCTTTTATTCACAAACTCATAGATTCCTTCTGTACCAAAATACTCAATAGTCCACTCTACCAGCTTTGCCAGTCCCTTGGCATTATCCAACCGTATCATTAAGTTAGCAGTCTCCAACACTATAGTCAGCATCTTCAAATAATAGCAATGTAGCAATATAATAGCATAGTAATATAGTAATATAATAGCATAGTAATATTAGTAATATAATAGCATAGTAATATAGTAATATAATAGCATAGTAATATAATAACATAGTAATATTAGTAATATAATAACATAGTAATATTAGTAATATAATAGCATAGTAATATAATAGCATAGTAATATAGTAATATATTATAGTAGTCATGTCAGTAATTCAGCATAATAACGAGAAAAAGATTATATCGGTTCACTTGAGATATTAGCAAAGTGAACATGATTATAGTAATATTTTTATACATGTACATGTATATCACATGCATTTATATTGTACTCCGTACCAAGACATCTGCAAGGAATAGGAAAAAATATATTATTTGAAAGTTGATGAAAGTATCAAAAATAATTTTATGTAAAATTCTTGTGCAGTGCTGTACTTCATAAAAAATACTTTGGTATTATCCAAAAAGAAGGAATTATTTATGTAAGAAAGTTTGCTCTTTATAAATATCTAAATATTTCACCATCTAGTTAGAAATAGCTATGTTCTGCTCAAACAAGTAAATTTTACATTGAGTGTCTTAGAAGAAGAGTTTGATCGCTATGGAAATCATCAGCGAATTTGCCAAGTCTAGGTAAATTTGGGAGAGGTGAACACACAAACAGTATCTGCTTTTAATGTACATGTACCGTAACACGTGCACATAGTTTATTAAAGAAAATAGTCAAAAGTCTAAAACTTACAAGAACTACTCCACTCCAGGTTACTTTTTTGGCATCGATCTCTCGGAACTTCCAAAACAAATTCATCTTCCTCATTTCCTCATCGTCCATGCCTATGAGCTCACTCATGGCTTCGTCTATGTAACCAGTTATTAAAACTTCTGACGTCCTATCCCAATCTGTAAAATGACTCGTATAGATCATGACTTATCAAGGTGCACCTGCATATAAACTATGACTCATCAACGTATTGCCTGCATATGGACCACAATACTTTACAAAACCTGCAAGCAACGCAAGTGAGAGCCAGTTTGTACAGATATCTCTGACATCTCTATCAATAATATTATATTTCTAAGAGCCTTTGCATTTGTTTGGAGTCCAAAGGTTGTATTGCTCATACTTCAGCTCTGTTTCTAGATTCTTAGTACAGGTAAGACCGTTCACAAATAGAACTGGTATCACATGTGTAGGTTTACATGTGTCGCATTTGTACCTGTCCATGCGTCACATGTGTACGTGTGTTAATACATGTGTCGCATGTGTCATATGTATACGTGTGTACACGTGTCACATTTGTACATGTATGTAATAGTTCCGACTTACATAGCTTCTCAAACAACTCCAGTATTCTCATCGCATTTCCCCGGACATGCTCCCAATCAGACAGCTGTAGTTCTACAGGTATCTCCCTAAGATGATCTATAAACTTAGGGTCACCTAAGCACTGGCTCAGAATCCTATAAGTGAACACCAGCGAGTGTAGATACCCAGTCATGCAGACTTACGCTTTAGCAACAAATGATTACACATACACGTGCATTGTCAGAAGCATTACAGACTTTGCATCATACTTTAGTTGTGCTATGGAGTTTTAATAATGTTTGAATTCGGCCATTACTACAACTGTAGTAAGATAAAATAAATCACAATCAGCTGGTAGCCTCTAAATCCTTCGATTTTCTAAATCTAGAGATCTTTGCTTCTGCTCACTCAAAAGGTAGCAGGTCGAAGTTTTTGTGGCAACCATAAAAATTGTAGGCCTACTTTGGGTGCAAGTGTACTTATTTTTCGTTTTTATGTGAAAGTGGAGTTTATATACATGTAGCTTATAAACGTATAATTCTTGCTGATTTTACTGTAACATATATGAACTCTGTCTACTTCCTCCTGCGTGTACGCTGTAAGGCCAAACATACATGTGCATACATACAATGTACATGCGTATGCGCATCCGAGATTAAATATAATTTTTAAACCTACGCTTGCTCAACCAGAGATATGATAGTTCCAGCCATCTCATAATAAGCAGGATCAGTTCTTGTAGTACTACACGGCCTCTTGGGAGTTTTATCTGGAGAGGAGACGGGTGAAAGTGGTTTCTGGCGTGGTATTCTACCGTGTCTGCTGTGACTTCCACAACGACCCTCTAGCGTTCCAATCCGCTCTTGGTCCGGTACTGGCAATATCTCACCCTGGAGTCATATTTAATTATTTGATGATGAAATGGTCCTCTATTCAAGCACCAGGAACATACTAAAGTGTTTTTTACGAACTTTAGTGACACTAATAATGAAAATAAAATTACTGCAGGATGGTATTAGAGGTATGTTCTTCTGCACCGGAACATTATAGACTTAGAAAATAAAAAATGATTTTATCGAAATCCAAACCAATGATGTTTACACTCTAACTGCCTAATAGCTCATCTATCATGTAAGCTCAATCTTGCATGTATTCATTTGAAATTTTTGTCAATTATTGCCTGCACAAGGTTTTAAATTTTCACTTTGCCTAAATGATAAAAATTGATGACAATGGTGCACCACGGGCAAAAATCTGTGTAGCTGTTGCATTCTATGCTTATGTCTATTTCTGTGTTTACGGGAGTGTAACAACCTACCCATCCACGGGAATTCTTAATCCACATGGAAACACGGTTAGCCTCCAAAGCACCCAGTGTATTCTCTAGGATCCCTTCAACTATGTCTATAGCCTTGTTTTGGATGCAGTATAGGATGAGCTTGTATGACAGAAGGAATACCTGTAGGAAATACAACAATACTAAACAGAGGGGGTCTGAAGTTCAGAATTATTTTTCTATTTTTGTGGCCCCAGCGACCTACCTTGTCAAACACACTCATAGAGTTATCTCTATGAACACACCTATTTTCATCTAAACAATATTATTCGTTCCTGGTAGGTAGAGCTGCGAGAATACGATCTGGTTTGGAATCACAGCTAAAAGGATACTTCTGCCATAACGCAAGCAGTAGTGAAAAGCATAGCATACTGGCAGTAATGAAATGCAATGAAGCAACACGCTGACATATTTAGGGTTTAGTACAGGGATCGTACACGGGTGAATATAAAAGATACATTTTTCCAACTGAATACTCTTCAAGTCAAACAGAGTTTTAATTAGATATGAATCTGTCATATCCATGCAATTAACAAAGCTGTAAACTGGTCTCTAGGTCCTAGTGAAGAGTAAATTTGCTGTAATATTTTGTCCATTACTAATGCAAGAGAGTGCTGAACGCAATGCAAAGTTGTCCTCTCCCAATCTATCTCATCTCAGGTAAATTGAGAGAGGACAACTTTTAATCACAACCAATCACATAGCAATGCTCGTAGTATGTTGGGCTTCTATGCAACATAAATAGGTCTCAGCTAAACTACACACACATCAGTTGTGCACATACAAGTATGAAGAGAATATACACGTACATGTACATTGTAGTTAGATATAAATGATCTGATATCAACATAAGAATTAGGTTCAATTAATTTAGCTCCTATACTTATGATGCATTTGTCTCAAAGCAATAACATCTTACCCCAACTATTCTTTGCCAACTAATAATATATCTTCGGTCTGTTGTGCCTGCAGCATGGTGAATGAACATCTCTCTAACTGCCTCGTCTATTAGGCAGCTTGTGTACCTAGATTGAAGAACCTTGTTTTTGTCTACCAAGCGTCTAAAAGCCTGCTGATAGTTCTGCTTGTCTTCTTCATCAAACATGGCTTCAGCTGCAAACAACATAGTCTCAGTTCAACCGAATCTATGTTATACATTTGTGAGACAATGATTATTATTATTTCCCTAAAACCAAATGTTACGAAGAGGTAGCTAGTAGTTAAAGGGTCCACCACCAACTATCTGAAAAGTTTTGCTTCAAACAAGTAGATCTACTCAAAATAGCTTAGAGACACTGTCTTGAATATTTTAGAGCTGATGTGATATTTCCGTGTATTCTATGTGGAAATCACACAAATTTAGTACACTAATTTTTAACCACACCTACGAAACATAAAAATCTTGGTTTATGAATACAACCATCTACTGTACATGCAGGCTGACCTATGCAAATCTAGCAGTACCTATTGGGATAATGCAGTGTAATAATATGTACTGTAAAAAATACAGTGTATAGTTGTTGTTGTGGACTTTCCCTGTGAGCAATCTGGTTTTGAACCGCTAACCTCTGGCACTTTGCCTAGCATGTGTTCGAAGCCACTACCATCATGGCCACCTCACCAACCACAAAAACTGAAGTTTCGACGAACGCACGTATAGCTGCAATTAGCTCACACACGCGGCTGGACAGCTCCACCACAATATTAATATGACAAATATGTACACGTGATTACACTTTAGTATGCTTGCTACCTTCGGAAAGAATTTCTTTCAAAAACCACACACACATAGACATAATTCACATGTATATGCACATGTATGTGCTGTAGATGTTCTTACATTACGCATTACACGTTGCAGCCATGTAGGCCTACACAGATACCAATCTGCAAATTTCTGAAAGGGAAGTCTGATAATTTAGCTTTATAACAGGCTCACCATAGCATGCTGTCACTTTTAACACTCTTACACTACAAAACAGCAATCAGCAATCAGTCATCAAGTGGCACATCTTGAAAACTCACCGTAAGGGTTGATAGCTCTAGCAATGTCAGCGCATGCCGTCCCATAGGCACCGGGTGCTCTATAGCCATCAACTGCATCCATGGCCTCGGCAACATTTGCTCTCTGAAAGTTTGTCCTTGAGGCATCTCTCCTGTACTGGTCTAAGCTACAAACGGGGCATAGTAATACAGCATATACATGTGAATAGAAGGAGTTATCTTCTCCTATAATGAGGATGTATCATTTTAGTTGGCATGGGATGTAAGTATGTATGCATTACATAACATGGTATATGGATGTACATGTACAATGTGCATGTAAGTATGTAATGTTACTGAGTTGTCCTCACATGTACATCGGATGTATTGTGGTAAATCAGCCTCCGTGGTGATAGTCTCCCTTGGTTAACCACACTCTGACTATATATTTACTCTTATACATGCATTAACATTGCCTTACTATATAATCTTATGCATGCATGGACATTACTATTATTATAACCAACTGCTTATGCATAGTGTGCTTTGTATTATTATCCTTAACCAATCAGGTTATTGTATTTTACGCATGGTTTAACTCTACTATGTATGCAATTATCTATTTAGCCTGATTATATCTTCTAAGTCTTTTACCTGTACACTTTTCGGGGCCGATGTCTCTAAACATGGCCATATTTATATATTATCCATACTGGACTATTGTAAGCACTTTTTGTGCAAGGCCGACCCTTTTGGTGGCCGACGTCGGGCGGAACTACGCCATGTCGTTGTGTAAGTTTCGGCCCGATACCTTATCGTACCTTTTTCCGGAAGTGTTATTAGTATAAAAGCCAGCACATTTTCTGTATCAAATCAGTTGTTGATTGCGCTCTAATAAAGCAACATCTCCTAACTCAACCTAGAGTCTTACTCTTGCAGGCAGGTAGCTCCACCCACAGGTCTTCTTAGACCTAAGCGGCTGAGCTCATCCTCATACTCGTTTAAGCACTTTTTCTACACTCCTTGTGAGTTCTACATCATCAGACTTTAGTCGATCTCGGATTCTTTATGAATCTAGCGTCGGGCCTAAGTCCTTAGATTACTACTACTTCTTTCTGCACCCCTATGGAGTATAAACCTACAGACCTACATCGACCCTGGACTCTTTCATGAATCTCAGCCTCGGCCTACGTCATTATCAACAATACTAGAGCCTTAACTAACTGTTCACTCTCTATGTAATGTGTGGAAATTACCTTGGTCGTCCTCTACCAACCTCCAAGCCCTTCTCGTACCCGTGCTCTATCGGCACTCGTACGTAACACAGCTCAAAACATTACAGTATTTGAGTAAATGGTTATTACAGATCTTATTTCAACTGAGAGTTAACCTCATTTTACAATGTATGTACATGTACAAGTAAATTCCTGTAAAGTTAACCATTCTTTCCACAACGTAGAACTGTTTTCTGGTTTATAGGACTCACTTTATCCGAATATAGGTCACATAAATTTCCTCTATTGTAGGCTGCCCGGCCATGTCTTTAAATATTTTGATTTTCTTGTCAAACAGTATTCTATTGTATTTGTTTCAACGAATTTGCTTTCCAGAAGCTGGTGACTGTTGATAATGAATAGCAACAGAGCTGAGATACCGAACAAAATATGAAAAAGTTATGAACTTATTTCAAAAAAATATTTGTTGAAATTATTGCAAATACTAGAAATATTTTACATTCTTGATGATTCCAGTGGTGTACAGAGAATCTCACATTTATATGTACATTATGTGTGTATAATATTGTTGTCATTGATGTTAGAGATGTGTGTTATTGTCCAAACAACAACTCAGCGTTGATCTTACCCTGCACGTTGAATAAAGATAAACCAATGAGAGATTTAAAGCAAACCAATCTCACACACAAAGCAGTATTATAATTGGCAGATTTATCAAGATTTTGAACTTTTAAAACCAAATTTAGTAATCCTATCTGTTTGAACACAAGAAGACAACCCAGACATATGATTTTACTTTCAGAGTTAGTGAAAGATGTGTTATGTCACATAACTTTGTCTTGCCTCACACTACATCACATAAACCATAACTCCCATTGCATCGGGCTACGTTACACTATGTATTGCATTGCATTATGTTATGTTACAAGGTTAAAATAAGCAGGCCTACAAAATATGTATACTCTACTCCGAAAATGTTGTACACTCCAGCTATCAGGTTCAGCAGCATTTATTTTTTGAGCCAATGAGCATTATACATTTCACAATTGTGTGAGCTGTTTGTTACTGAATCATAAATATATCGCACACAAATGGATGAAACGTTTAAACTGCAGATGAACAGATAACATGCCTTGTCGACTCCTGCATTGGATGAATAGGATAATCATCATGTGACTTACACTACTAGACCTACCTGTCTACTATGCTTAAAGCTAAGCCTATAATACTGGCGCTGTAACTTTAGATAGTTGTAACATAACCAGACACCTTGACTCTAGATTTTTCCTCAGTCAAACAAGGAGAAGGTAAAACTACCTAACAGTTTATTAAAGTATTGATTAAATTCCAACGATTAGTAGCGTGCCTAGCCTGAAGACTGGCGGTTAGATAGTGACTGAAGGCTACAATGACTGAGCCAGTTTTTCTCTTAGTTTGCAGGCAGGTTGGAGCACAGTCCTGTGATACAAGACATCAGCGGGATTATAACCCTGGACCACACGGCAGGCGCTTTAACCTACTGATCCACCTCCTACTCCTGGCATCATCTCTGGGGTGAGTATTGGGTCTTGTTGCATACCATATGTCACATGTGAAATACAGTAAGTATATTTACATGACGTAATCTCCATGTACTATTATACTGTGTTTATTATATTAGTAATAGAGCTTACATTTAAAATTATACTTGCATATAATTTCTACATCATTTGGTGGATGCACATTTAGTCACACGCTTAATTATAATTATCATTATGTAAATGTAAAAATACATATACATATCAACACATGCCGGCTTGCTGTAAGTATAACTCAAACACCTATTTACCACACAAAAGAGGTATTCATGCAATTTAGGCTACTGCACTGGACCATTAGTGTGACATGGAAAAACTGCATTCTACTTCTTCCGACGAAGAAAGCAACGGCACTGATGACGAAAAAACTAACCTAGTAGGCGAGAAGCAGCCGGAGGATGAAGATGATGAGTTGCATCAACCCTCCAGAATACGACAATGTCTGATGATTGCGTTGGTTCTGTTACTGGAATTCACCATCTTATGTACAGAAACGTTTCTATATCCTTTCTTCCCACAAATAGCTGAAACAAAAGGCTTGACTAAAACTCAAGTCGGGTTAATTTTCTCTTCTTATGAAATAGCCAGATTTGGAACTTGTTTGACTACAGGAGTTATGGTGAGGATACTCTAATTCTGTGCATACTACATGTAATACTCCCTACTAGCATGAGTTACTTTGACCAAGGAGTAAGAAACCGAGAAGCACATCGAACACAAAATCCTCATGGACGAGCCTCCTTCTCTCTTACTCCTTGCTTTGACAAACCCATAGGTTGCATTCCACATTGTAATATACATGTACGTTATTGATCACCATTGTGTGATTACCCAATAGGGAGAGAGAAGCCTTATGCACAATCCCAGGTCTTCATACATGTAATTGTAATTACTCATATTCTATCTGTGTAGTATTTGTTTTAGATGGGGAGATTCTCTTGTAAGAAGCTAATAACATTTGGTGGTGGATTGTCTGCTCTGGCATGCTTAGCATTTGGGTTAGTAGAGTGCTAATACTACTTGCACCATAGCTTGGTGGGTTATACTCGGCCTAGGATAAGACTTCCTATAAGCAAGTTGGCATTTCAACTTATATCTCAATACCAAAGACACAAGTTTTTTGGACTCTCAATAAAAAGCTACCCTTTGAAACATGCCAGTAGAAAGGTAACTTGCAATTCAAATTTAAGCAGCTTGCCAGAACAAATAATTAAAGCAAAGCTTTTGAAGGGCAAAATTTTTTATTTGAAGATAGATGTATGAGACTATAGTCGTATTTGGAAACTGTACTGGTTCATATAGCACTGGTCTAACTATCCGAATACAACTTGAGCGTTCAGGCATGACTAGTGCTTGCTCTGAAGGGAAATCCCCTCGCTAAGTGAATATACTTTATATTTTTATTGCCAGGCACGGCTTGGCTTGCCTTGCGTTGTAGCTTGTGCTATATTATTGAATAAAATATATTGCTATTGCTGCAGATTGCTATTTATAAGCTTGCACGGTGCAATATCCGAATACGCCTATTGTATATGTCACATATTTCAACTAGACCACCCTAAGCTATAAAGAGTAGGAATCATATGTCGATATTATACAGGGTGGTTTTAGCCTATACCTTTTGTTGGGTTTATCTTTTATCTGACCAGATTATAGTAGTACTCTGATACTGACCCATTAATCAACTCTTTGCCTCATTACAATTTTATATAATCGTGTAGCCTATATTAATAATTATTATACATTGCATTATACAATGCATAATCAACAATGATGTCCATAATTATCGCTACCATTATAAAAATACATGCACAATACAAGTAATCATTATACTAATTGATATTTTGAATGTTAGCTAATTTTGTAAATTTGGCTGTGATATTGAATATTGTGTTGTAGACTGTTATACTATACAGATGGCCCCGTATACTTTGCACTCTGTGTTATTGTGAGACTATGTGCTGGTAGCGGAGCAGGTGTCTTTACAGTTGTATCCTCAACAGTGCTGCTCAAATCAACAGAATTTCCTGCTGGGACAATAGTTGTGAGTGAAATACTTTTAGTGCACTAATATAAACAAAGTCCTGTGTCCTGTGTCTGCCCTGTATGGTTCGTAATCTGAAAATAATGTTTTTTCAACCAGACTTTATATTGTAATGTTTTGAGCTGTGTTGCGTACGAGTGCCGATGTAGCACGGGTACGGGAAGTGCTTGGAGGTTGGTAGAGGACGACCAAGGTAACTTCCACACAATACATAAAGAGTGAATAGTTAGTTAAACTCTATGATTGTTGAATAAGACGTAGGCCGAGGCTGAGACTCATTAAAGAGTCCAGGGTCGACGTAGGTCTGTAGGTTTATACTCCAAAGGAGTGTAGAAAGAAGTAGTAGTGATCTATGGGCTTAGACCCGACGCTAGATTTATGAAGAATCCGGGATCGGCTAAAGTCCGATGATGTAGAACTCACAAGGAGTGTAGAAAGAGTTGCTTAAACGAGTATGAGGATGAGCTCGGCCGCTTAGGTCTAAGAAGACCTGTGGGTGGAGCTACCTGCCTGCAAGAGTAAGACTCTAGGTTGAGTTAGGAGATGTTGCTTTATTCAAGCGCAATCAACAACGGATTTGATACAACAAATGTGCTGGCTTTTATACTGATAATGCTTCCGGAAAAAGGTACGATAAGGTACCGGGCCTGAACTTACGCAACAACATGGCGTTGTTCCGCCCGACGTCGGTCACCAAAAGGGTCGGCCTTGCACAAAAAATACTTACAATATACCAGTATGGATAACATATAAATCTGGCCATGTTTTCTGGCACATCTGCCCCAAAAGTACACAGGTAAAAGACTTAGAGAAAGCAATCAGGATAATAGGTAGATTGCACACACAGTATAAGTGACCATGTAATAGTTGCAACAGCCTGATTGGCTAATAATAATACAAAAGCACATTATGAATGCAGTAGTTGATTATAATTTGTAGATAGTAATGTCCATGCACGTATAAGATTATATAGGAAGGTGATGTCAATGCCTGTAATAGATATTGTCAGTGTGGTTAGCCAAGGGAGACTATTACCACAGAGGCTGATTCACCACAATATCAATAAAAACATGCAGCTCTTACGACAAATCCACCTCAAGGAAATCTCAATTTTATATGCAGTCTTTCTATCCGTTTGTGGATGTCAATATAATTCTACCAAGTCCATTATTCTTCTACTGTATCAGTATAAGAGCAATTATCAAAACTGATTACAAGTGGACTACTCATATTGTAATGGTTTCTGGTTTGCGAGCGGCCGTCCTTGGACGACTGCCGGCCCAAGAAATGAAGTGCCTATGAGTGGTGCTAGGCCTTCTCATTACATGAAAGATCGAGCGGTCTCAGTAGTCAAGATACTACCAGAGACGACCCATCTGGTCCCAAGTCTGACCTTCAGACTATACTTTGAAAGAGAGTGATCCGACCTAGTAGGCGGTTCGCTAATGCGAATGACCTGGCAAAAGGAAGTGAAAGTCTCTGTATCAAGTATAGATGTGTCTTTATTGAAAGCCAAGCAAAGACTGAGACAACGAATGATAAAACATGGCCCTTTATATAGTATAAGGACTTCCGCCTGACGTAGTGTCAGGAAAAGACGACATAGGGTCGTCCGGAAGTTGCGCAACAACATGGCCGCCGGAAGCCTGACGGCCGACCCAAAAATAGGTCGGGTTATACAAAAGTTGCTTATAATCATCCAATTCATGTACAAAATGAATATCAAGGGATTCTGAGAGGTCGGGCCTCTTTACATGGGTATAACAGGTACCAAAAGACTCAGTAATTGCCATACATGAATGTACATGGGTATATAGTTAAGTAGAATGGATATAAACACATAGTTGCACGTATGTAGACAGTAAATGAATGGTTTAAGACATGGAATACAGTTGAGTATGAGTATACGAACAGCTGGGTATGAGAGTACGAATGTTAGCTGAGTAGTGCTGTGGCAACTACTAGGCACTTAAGGTGATATGAGGTTTTATCCGGGTAGCTGGAGTCGTATACAAATGTCCTGTACCATCACAATATTTTTTGGATGTCTTGGATTATAGGGCGCAATAGAGATGATGAGAGGTGGTGGTTATGTAATAGGACCGGCTGTAGGCTCTGCACTTTATCAGGTAAGTCAATGTGTGTTGGACAAACTAAAGGCAGTAAGAAAAGACATGTGCATGTTTGTTAATAGGATGTTTAATTTCATACTAGTAAGAATGAATCTGAAAATAGGGTTTCGAAAGCTTTTTTACCATGTATATGTAAGTGTAATGATGTTCTTACACATACACTAACACACCTACTAAACAGTAAACCACCATATTTTCTGTCCCCTTCGTTTTAATCACTTTTACCCATAATGTTGAACACTTTTCTCATGTTTAGAGGTTGAAATAAAACTATATAGCCTGATTACCCGCCGATTAGAACAACCAATAGTAAAATAATTTAAAAGTTAAAATATAATTTGACATAGAACTCACACAGGATGTGCTCTGCAGAAGGTAGCTAATATACCACCATCTCCTTGGAGGGTTTGAGGCCCCAGCTAGAAGACCGGTAGACTGGTAGTTCATAACACTTGTACAAGATATTGTGCATCAGTGCTGACGTTACCCTGTAACTAGTTACACATACAGTAAATAGGGCCTATCTGTTAATAATTTATCCATATAATTATATTTTCAGCTAACTGGGTTCATGTGCAGTTTCCTGTTGTTTGGTGGGATAATAAGTGTGTTAACAGTTGCACAGATGTTTGTGATTCCATCTGTAATTGGTAAGTCTCCAATTCTAGTAAATAATAATTATCGATGAAATTGTTCTACTGAAATATAAATAAGTCAGAGATGAGAAGCAACTCTCTGAGTAACAATTGAGGTAATGGAATACAATACAGTTTAGCTGCCAATCCATGTAGCCACATGTAGCTTGACTGCATAAATGGAACTTTGTAACTGTCACCTCTACAGTTCTCAATCGCTTACAGAATCTTCTACTACCCCCAGTAAAGGTTTCCTTCCATTGTTAAAAATACCAGGACTTCTCCTCTTGTTTGTCCATTCATACTTCACACACTTGGGGTCAAGTGCGAGAGTCACACTCAGTGGTGCTTACATTTACTCTGAGGTAAGTATATTCTTATATTTACTCTGAGATAAGAATATTTTTATGTTTACTTTGAGGTAAGTATATTCTTATGTTTACTCTGAGGTAATTATATTCTTATATTTACTCTGAGGTAAGTATATCCTTATATTTATTCTGAGGTAAGAATATTTTTATCACCTCTTACAGTAATTACTGTATTAGAACACTAATGTTTAGACACATATGGAAAGTTTGAGAAAGTTGGTTAGAGGCAAAAATTATGCTAAGCTTGAGACTTTCTTATAAGCACCATATGTTTTATTCTACTGCATAGTGCATACCAACAGGCACAGCAATCGGTTCATGACTTATTGCAAGCAGTTACCTGTCTTCCACGCACTGTGTATAACTAATGGCTTGTCTATAAAATTTGAAAAAACGCTATTCACCTTAGAAATTGAGGTGTCATGCCAAATAGTTCACTCTGAATGTAGCCTAAAGTTTTCACAGCAATGCAGTAAGGTAATCTAAGGTAAAATAACTTTTAACCATTTCTACCCAATCCGTGGAAAAACTCATTAGTGTGATTATGTATGCAACACAATCGCAGATAATAACATTTCCTCCAAAAAAGCTGATGCGTTGTACATTTAACTTTTAACTGTAAGTTATGATGTTTGTTATATACATGTACATTGTACATGCAACATTGTACTAATTTATTTTACCCCATGTTTACACTATTACCCTATTTGACATCATTGCCATTTGTTACATGCATATTAATGCTATTTGCTCTCCTAGTTACACCAATCCACTCTAACAGTCGGGCTGCTCTACTCAGTCTGGTCTACTCTATACCTGCTGGGATGCCCCATTGTCTCTGTAATCGTTAATAAGGTAAGACATACATTATTATTTATTACTTTAGTAATATGATCATATTGCAGTAATTGTTTCATTATTTTGTTGTGTAGCCGAACTACACTGTACCACCCGCTAAGGAGATATAACATACATGTAGTTAGTGGAAGAACTTTTACAACAAAGTGATTGTGAAACACGAACCTCGAACTGAACAAGAAATCCTATCATGGCACCATTCTGCATTTGGACTAAAGATGTATACATGTATACACTGAAGACGTCACAACATTAATAAAATAACTGGATGAAAAGGTTGTGGCTGCAATATATCTCATCTTAGATTAGACTTCAAATAAATTTTTTCAGTGGAAAGAAGATAAGATGCGTGCTAGTCAACACAAGCAGTTTTAATTTGTGCTTAACTTTATAAATTTCAACAATTATCTGCTTTTAGGGCTACCTATACTCTCCGATGATCGTCGGGTGGTCTATAGTCTCTGTTACCTATTTGTTCATGGGACCTTCACAACTTCTCAACTTCATATTTCACGGTAAAAAGTAAGTTAGTTCTCTGTGGTAGCATCTTGAATATTAAGACTATATATGGTAAAGTTAATCAAAAGAAGAATCGTCTACCATGGGGGGAGGATGTTGGCTCAGTTAGGTACAATACTGTACACTTATTTTTTAGACTGGGATTCGTAAAGAAAATTGCATGTTATACTTTTCAGCATAGCAGTATAAGGTCTCGATCATTTGGATTTTGTTTGCAGAATATTTTGGCTTACAGTTGTCACCCAGTCGATTACCCATTCTACTACATCCACCTTATACATACCACCACTAAAGGCAGCAATCAACCTGGCAGAGTAAGTATACATCCTACTACATCCACCTTATACATACCACCACTAAAGGCAGCAATCAACCTGACAGAGAGTAAGTATGCATTCTACTATATCCACCCTATACATACCACCACTAAAGGCTGCAATCAACCTAGCAGAGTAAGTATACATTCTACTACATCCACCTTATACATACCGCCAGAGATCAACTTGGCAGAGTAAGTATATATAGTAGTATGCTTAAGTAGGCCTACATATTTAGCATTTAAGTAAATGTGTAATAAATAGTAAGACATTGGTAGGATTCAGGTAGTATAGATAAAACTATATACATGTACATGTGTATATCACAAGCATACGAGTGTGTTGCAATGCATGACTATTGTTTAATTATTTTCAGGTGAGCTGCATGACTGCTTTTACTTATTCACCTAGAAATTTAGTTTTTTCATGTTGTTTTTATTGGTTTTATACAAATAGTTTAGAATTTCACATCAATTGTGTTCATTAATTTTGTGTAGATCTTTAGTTTCACGACGGGACTCAGATTTCACTTTATTTTGAGATTTAGTTTCATGTAATATACATTATTTCAGTTTCACCTGGTTTGGCATCAATGGTTCATGGTTATTATAAAGAGAAACCACATTTCAAAAGCACAATGAGAAATTTTACATTCAGTTATATTAATTTGTTTAGCATAGTACTATTTATACTATTAATTATGTATTGGTACCATTTTAATATTATCTGTTCTATTTGACAGGGTGAATGGATTTGAACGTGATAGTCTACAGACATATGGGATGATGACTGGTCTAATTAACTGTGCACATGCTCTGGGTTACATGACAGGACCAGTAATAGCAGGTGCTATAGCAGAAGAACTAGACTTCACATGGGTTACTACAATTCTAGCCTTCTCCAATCTAACTATGGTAAAGTATCACAGGAAGACATTATAAAGCACAGCATGTAGTTTGTACAGTATTTAGAATACTTGCATTCCCACCCTGCATCAATGCATGCCTTGGCATTGTGTTTGAGCGTTCCTTCAGCAAATCATTATATTTTACTGTATTTCACTGTTTACAGCTTGTTGCTATGGTGATTTGGCTATTATGGATGAAGGTCACAGGGCAGCCAATAAAACCAGTATAGAGTGACCATGAGGTCATAGAGGTATGAAGACTAGTATAAGAGTAGTGGAAGTGAAAAATAATGACAAGAACCTCCTGGGAACAACACACCAGTTGATACCCACATGTGCTTGAATATAGACTCTTGGTAGGGCAAACTCTATCCAATAGTGGCTTTTAATCTGTGATAATCATACTTAAATTTTAAGTATTTCTGAAGAAGCTGAAAAACATCTCAAGCACTGTATTTCCTTTTAAATGATTTTAGTTTTTGGTAGTGGAACTAGAGATTGCAAACAAATATGCATGTATGGATTATTTATTTAGTTACTGCAAGGTAAATACAATGTAAATACATGATTAACTATAGCAACCACATTACCCAGAGCTGTTTATTGCGAGAATTAAGTCACTAGAAGTAAAAAAGAGGCCATGTTGGGCCCAGAAACAACAGATTAATCTGGTCAAACTTTTCTTTCGGTCATTGTGTTTGGTTCTAACTGGCCCAACATGGCACATAATGTTCACCCAGTGACGCTACTCTGACATTATCAAACGGACATCTACTGTGTATAGAATTTGATAATAATAGTCGTGGATAGGAGAGTGGAATGGTTGTCTACTACATAAAATAATTATAATAGTCATAGCAATGACAAAGAATTGTTTACAATAAAAAATAGCAATGATGGCACACATAGGTATAATAACCAGATGTAGCAGATTTCACATGATTTCATAAGCAGGTTTGAAATTGTGGGTAAAACTGATAAATTTATCTCTAAAACAAAGTGTAACTATGTACAACAGAAAAACTTATGGAGAGATTGGTGAAATAAATTTAATCGTTTACATGGGCCGTCTCATACAATGTGTATGCATCAATGAACCAAGATTGACCATTGCCTGTCACATCAGTAATAACAACATGGTACGTTGTACCTTGTGAAACCAGAAAAAGTTGAAATAGCATTGATATATCGTTCCTATTAACCAGCACACTCGGCAGAGGTAAAGAGAGCTGATTCACCAGCATCTACTAATATATCCTGAGGGTGGTCTAAGCCAGTGGCATTCTGTAACTTGCAAGAACCTGTTCGCGTGTTGTACTTGGCTGAGAGACAATCAGAATGTTGTACACATGACTTTAGACATCCTGCTGGTGAAGATGCAGTGACACTCAAGACAATGTGCCTCGCAGCTAACCTCTTTCCAGCCTTACGGCAGAAAACCATCTGCTGTTTCATTGGTTGATATGTTTTCTGGAACGGCACTAACTCTGTCTCTACAGAATTTTTGATTAATAAACTTATAGTAAATGATATGAATAAAAATGACATTTTCAACCTGTAAGACCATCTCTGCAACTGTACCAACTGTACGTGTAAATGTTGTCTATGTACATGCATCATATACATTGTACATACAATGTACATTATATACACATAGTACAATATGTACATAATGCACAATCTATACACATACATGCACATGTACATGTATGTGTGTAATAATACGTCACACAATGAGCATTTCCAACTCCGTGACCCACCTGGCTGATAGTTATTGCTCCATCGCATGTGCAATACATACGAAGGTCAGTAACCTTAGCCCTAAGCCCTAAGTGTGTACTTGTTGCACCCCAGGCTATCAGACGCACAACAATATTATTTGTAGAAAATTCAACCATCTCGTGTGATAGCAGTAAATTGATTCATATTATTTTGACTGCATTGATATTACTAATAATAGACCGTTGATTGGTTTGTATTAATTTTATCAGTAAAGCACTATTATTTGAAGATTATGTTAAAGACTTTGGTGAAACATCGTTGTATTAGAACAGAATTCCTCAAAACAAATAATATACTTTTACCAGAAATGCTTATGGATTGGAGATACCATTAGCCTGTGGACAGGGAATGCAGGTTAGCATCTACAGTACATGTACATGTATGTGTGGTTATATTTAAAAATTGCACTGAATGCCAAATCTTATATAAATCTGCCTTGTATGTAGTTTGTTTAATTTTATTACCTTTACAAGGAAAGCTCTCAGAGTGAAAAGCCGGAGTACCCATAGTGCTCAGAGTATCCATATTCACAATGTTACCTTTATCTCTACAGCCTAATGCTTTGATCTCTTCTTCAGACATCGCCCTGTCCCACATATTAATCCAAGCAATCTTTCCTTCAATTGATTCATCTTCATCTATTCCTCCAACTAAATTAAACAGTCATACAATTGCCGGAACTGTAACCACCCATTATATATGAGTTAGTGAAAGCTGTGGAGATTGATACAGGCAGTTAATCCATAATATTCATGGGTACATAGTACATAGTTTCTGAATACAATACAAAACCTTTCCAAAGATAACTTTCTACATGACTTACATTATACGCCAAGATCATAATATAAAAGGCAACCATATTAACAAATAGACATTGTTTTTGCATTTGAAAATTTTCGTGAGGTCCAAACAGTAATACATGTAGTAGAATTGAGTTTTGACAAGGTTTTGTATTTTACACGAAGTAAGCAAAGAACCACTACACTGCATTGTACATTCTTCATGATGTGAAATATTACCTTCACATGTTATTGGTCAAGTGGTTTTATTACAAGACCAGAATAATTTTACCCATTATTACAAAAGAATATTAGTTTATAATGCTACAATTTACTGCATGGCATTGTTTTGTTACTATAAAATGGTAATTGGTGTTCACATGTATATCCCAGTAAGCAATAGACTATTTTCTCAGTTTTCAGGCAATGTGAAGTCACAGAAATAAATCCCTTATAATAGCATAAGTCTGCTGAGAGGTAAAGTATGCCTCTGTTCTTATATAAGAAGGGGGCCAGGAAGGTCAGGGTTAGAGTCTAAGTTTTGATTCACATTTCAGGTACTGTTAGTCAGAGGTGCCCATAACTCAAAATTCTTATCACCACTCTTAGTAATACACACTTTTATAGCATTTTGATATCTAAATTGACTTCATTGCTACCATTACAATACATGTAATGGACATATAAGTCTATTTCCTTCATCTATCACGATACCATAAAATATGAACATGGTAGGCTATATATAAGAGAATAATATGGTTGAAGTGGATGCCAGTGGTACCACAGTCCACAGGTAAGTGAATTTGTAAATAAATGTTCAACAGTTACTGAGAGATCATTGGATAGAACAGTGTTGATCTGTCACCTCAGTCAAAATAGTGTACAACATGGCAACTACATGTGTATCAACAAACCCTTGCACTTTATCAGAGCTTCATAGTATAAAAAGAACAAGGTTAACTTGTTCTAATAACTGGGCATGTCATTGTTTCATTTATTACCAAATCACTTACAAAATTCATCTTGATCGTTTAACATCATCAGAGCGCCACCTGGTCTAACACTTGCGCTTTGAAATCTACTGAGGTGTTGAAACTTGAGCTCACCTGGGACCTCTGAATCGGCGAACCACTAGAAAGGTGACCATATCAAATAACATCATCATTCAAGCTTATCAAGTTAACCTAGTAAAAGCAAGGAGTACTTACTCCTTGCTAAAAGTAAAGATGGGCTAATCACATGGAGATGGGAGATGGGGGTACAAGACAATAGTTAGAGGGTTGAAAGTATTGAATTCCTGCACTATTTTAAATCGCTCACCTAATAAAGCATTAGACCTTGCTAGCATTAGTTTGGGAATAACTGCACAGTGCACTAGCACCAACTCTAATTTTATTTTACTTTTATCAATCAAAGAACTAAACTTATGCTTATAGCGTCCCACAATTATTCGGATTTATCTACTCTTGCTATATTAACATTCTCTGGAGTTGCTACCTCATGCAGTGGAGAGTAGTTGTCTCCCCCTAGTAAGCCACCTGTAAATCTGATGTTCATAGGTTACAATGTAACACACATTATGCATAATAAGTGGAACCAAGTACATTGCGCATTTACATATATAGACTAGACAATTACTACAATGACCATGTGTGGATAGATGGCACATATCATAACATACATTGTATATAACCATGTGTGTAGATAGGCTTTACTGTAACACATTAATATAGGTAGTTAGGATGTACCGTAATACATATGTGTATATAGATATGACTTACTGCAGTACATGTGTGTGTAGACATGATGTACTGTAATACATATGTGTATGTAGATAGGACGTACCATAGTACATATATGTATGTAGTTAGGACGTACCATAATACATATGTGTATGTAGTTAGGACGTACCATAATACATATGTGTATGTAGATAGGACGTACCATAGTACATATATGTATGTAGTTAGGACGTACCATAATACATATGTGTATGTAGTTAGGACGTACCATAGTACATATATGTATGTAGTTAGGACGTACCATAATACATATGTGTATGTAGTTAGGACGTACCATAGTACATATGTGTATGTAGTTAGGACGTACCATAGTACATATGTGTATGTAGTTAGGACGTACCATAATACATATGTGTATATAGTTAGGACTTACGGTAATGCCAGCCATTTCATCCCAAAAGAAGCAGTGTTTACTCCAACCCATGAATAAAGCAGAGCCTTCCTCTATCGTGAGGTCAACCACTTTGTGGGCACTATTTTGAACTCTCATCTCCATGGTGACAGTAGGATCATTATTACATATGCTTATTAGGAACTCATTGCTAGAATCTGTATAATATACTCGTACATGTAATATAATTAGAGTTGTAACTAGCAATATTAGATTGTGTATTATGTCTAATATGTTTCATTTTTGCACATTTACAAGTGACAACTAATCAGTGGTCAAAGTCTAAGAAAAAAGGTGGGGGGTTTCTAAGGTAGCAGACATAATCAGTTGAGGGCACAAAACGCCTGAACAGTCCGCTGGCGGGGAGGGTCGGGGAGGGCCGCCTGAGCGCCCTCCCAAAAATTGCAAACTTTATGAAAATTAGACATCAAAATGATGCAAAATCCAAGAACTTCAAGTTAAAATATGCTCCAAGATCTTAAGGCAAAATATGGTTCAATTAGTATTGTTATTATAGTAGTAATCTGCAGGGGATCTGTCGATCTGAGAGACCCCCTGGAATTTATGGTGGAGAGACTGCGTTCCCCCACGACCCCCCCCCCAACTTTGACCACTGCAACTAATAGGTGATTATATTTTGGAAATGTTTATAGACCACAAGCCAGGTACATTGTACATTGTACAAGGTGTTATAAAAGTGCACCACACCATGTAGTAATTTTTATACGAGTAATTATTATATACATGTACATGTATATACATGTAAGATTGATTCAAAGGTGCAGACTTGAACATGTACAGCTTTTCAAACAGATATGTGCTATGTACAATATTATGATAATGAAGAGACATGTGCCATGTGTAATGTTATGATAACGAAAGACTCAGGATAATAATTTATCATAATGTTAAAATAATAATTACAATTCCTCCATGTATATGTAAGTGTAGGCTGTGTCATTCATATTCAAAGTTTTACACAGGAATAACACAACACAACGTCATAACATAAGACATGTCAATTTTTGATTTCACACTCAGCCTCCAGAAAAACCTGGCCAATGCAAAAACTGTTATTCTAAGCACTAAGTAGTTTAAAACAGATTTTATTGCTTCCCATCTTATAATAATGTTACTATAAGTTACTACCTTTGTTTGCAATAGAAAACAGATGTTTACGATCTCCTTGCACAAATGTATTAATGTTGGTGGAGAGCCAGAAACAAATGGTTAGTTCTGTCATTTCAGGTAGATCTTTCTGGTAGAGAAATTTGCTGGAATCCCGATAATGTCTGTAGACAGGTAGCGGAAGAAATCCGGAAGCTATAAGTAAGAAGTTGCATAGTACAATATTTATCATGTTGTATTATTCCTGCAAGGAAGTTTATTTATGAGCAGCCAGGTCCATGGTTCTAGATATTATGTAGATTTAACCCGCTCTTGACTGGAGACTGAACTTCAGGCTGTACAGTACCTAATTAACAGGCAGACATGTTATCCGAGCTGCAGTTTTGTTTAAAAAAAGGTTCTTTGTCGGTGAGAACTGCCTGTGTATTGAATTAACTTCACACACTTTGGTTCCACATCTGTGAAAATAACCCATTCTTATCCGCTTTGCGAACCAGTTAGGTGCTGCAGAGCCTTGGGTTTAAACCCCAGTCAGAGGTGGGCTACTTCTACAGGTTTGGAACCAAATAATTCTGTAACTCACCAATAGGGTTTTATTTTATTAAAATTTGTGTAACTTGCATATAGTATCACAGCATTAGAGGTAGAATTGTTGTAAAACTAAATTGGTGAGGTAGAGCATAATTTACATAAAAACTAAGAAATAGAATAAAAACTAGAAATAAATATTCACATCTTTTTTCGATATACAGTGTACATACCTTCCGTTGAATGCAAAGTAGTGAAAATGAAAAAAACTGCATTATGTAGAAGCCAAAGAGTAACAGCTGGTACTTCCATGTCTATGTTAGTCTGGAGTCGTCTTCTTGATAACAATCTAGCAGCTGCTTAGCAAACAGCCAATTCTGGTTAAATAAAATCTATGAAATGTTAAACCACTTTATTTACAACACTTTCCTCAAGTTATACATGTCAATAGTACCCCTGCGCTATAACAGTAGTATTGACGGCATTGAGTGCACTGCATTTACATATATTTTTATTATGGTGGATAATGCTGCTGGCACAGCCATTATGTACATTATTATGTAAATTAGAGGCTCAAGAAGGACTTCACATGGTGGCAGCAGAAACTAGATCTTATTTCTATTGATTATGTTAAAGTCTCATCCTAAATGTACCACTTACCCCCACAGAATTATTGAGTGCCGTCACCTGAACTAATGTTTATCGGATTATTTTTAGCAACACATCATGTGAAAAGTGTCACAAGTGTAGGTACAAAGGTGAAATGATGGTAGCCTTAGATCTTTCTTTATGATTGGGCAAGTAATATTCCAAGCCAAGTACCAAGTGGGAAAACATTTTCTATAACTTCAATATCTGCTGAGAATCAGGCTATCTCAAATGATAAGGATTCTGAGCTAACAGAGAACCTAGCTAAATTTCTCATCAGCTACAATTTTATGGAATGCATCATAACGCCAGGGCTTGAGAGCCCACAACATGAAAAGTTTTAATGAAATAATTTGCAAATTATAAAGTAGTTTAGTGGGAAACTCCCAGTAGAACCAATGCAACGTCCTTCACCCCTGAGGTTACCGACACTAATCATATGAAAATATCCTAGAGATAGTTGAAAAGTAGACAATGTTATTATTGTGCAGTATTTAGTAGACTTTACTGAACCGACTGAAACCACCTTTGGAGGGGGCTATCTTGTGTTAGTGGTTCCAGTAGCCATGACTGACCCTCTTATTGCCTTATATGGGCATTGAATGTCTAAATGGAAAATCTAGGAGGATAGGATGTTCTCCATATATTATGTAATGTGCGAATATGTGTGTAATATGCTTGCAGAAATTACATTTAGATCTTTCCAAATCATTCTTGGTTTCCAAAATTCAAGGAGAAACTACTTGCTATCGTAGATGCTTGCAAGTTTTGTCAAACTTGAGTTGACATGGTCAACTCTTGGTTGTGATTCTTCAAGCCACAAGTCAATTATTTTTACTGGCATGCCACCATTAACTCAAGTCTTTATCAGGTTATCTACATGTAGATCAACTACAAATCCAGTTATTCAATTCTTTTCTTGTTTAGCCGAAGTTTTTTCTATAGTTTTTTATGCTATTACTTCAGTTTTGGTGAGATATTGTGACTAAATGGCATCGAAAGTTCAATTTTCAAAACAAAATTTCAGTTCAAGTGTAAAATCTGTTGCAATTTCAGATTTTGGTTATCTCTATTTATTGCAATTTGCAGCTTGTCTATGAAAACCAAGCTATCGAACATTTCTACACTATTCAAGTTACCACTAACTGGTCACTATAAAGTATAAATTAGTCTAAGTAGTTTTGGATAAAATTTATTTCTGTATAGTTGATTATAAATTTATTTATTCCCTGTAACTGCTTTGCAGGACAACCTATAACTGATACCATCTGAATAACATAATAATAATTGATGAATATAAAAATAGCCAATAGCCGCGGTATATTTTGGCACTATTATTGATGATGGTCAACCCGTGGTCCAGTTTGGTCTTGACTAAAGATGAATAAATGAATATTATTTTAAAAAATATCTGAGCTATTTCATCTGGTATATCATAAATATTTCTATTGCTGCACTTTATTTGTAATGTTTTGGAGTTATCCTCTACCAAGTGGAGTTATTGTATAAATGTTATGGAGTGTAGAAGAATGTACCAACAACTCCGAATTGTCCGACTGAAGTAATAAAATAATTAATATTAATAAAGTACTATGATACTCAATGGCATCTATACTGGGCCTTGATATATCATCTTTTACCCTCAAGTCTATCGAGGAAGTCATTATTCTTTGCTCTCATATCCTGCTGAAGTCTATGGTGCCTCTCCCCGTCCCTCACATTCTTAGCCTCAGCTTTCTGTCTTTGAACAGCCTTCCTTCTTTCTATCTCAGGATCCTCCATGCGGGCTGTCTGCGTCTTTAAAGATACAACCCTCTACAACAATACCACATCGAGATCGTGCTGCATACAAAGACAACATATTTTGTATCATACTTGTGCGGGTACATTTATGATGAAGATTAGATTAAAACACCAAAATGAAATAGCGAAGAAAATTTAGTTCTTAAATATAACAAAGGCCCCATCATTTGCCAAAGCTTGTGAGAGTAGCTCTACAGGAAGGAAATACGCACCATATTGGGCTTATAGCAACAAAGAACCACAAACAAATGTTTTTTTACATTGACTGCCTCACCAATGAGTAATAGTTCCATAAGGCTCAACATTTACCTTTTTAGGAATAGCACCACTTCCAGATGTTGATGGAACAGGATTACTTCTATATTGATATGATGATGTACCAGTTAGATTTGAAGTACCTGAGGCTAAGTTATTGCTGGAAGGTGTCAACCTTCTAGGTTGGGAGTACACAGGCTGAGACCTAAGTCTATCATGGTCATGGAAGTTATTTGCTGTACCTAAAATTTTCAGGACACATTGCATGTTGTGATTTGAAAAATAATAGCAATTGTATTTACTGTCATTTCTGTAAATTATATATCCATACCTGCAAAAATTGAAAAATGTGTAAAATTTAAAAAAATGTGGCCACAGCCATCATGCATTGTGTAAAACACATCATGCCAATCATTGCCCATACTAGGACGCAGTGTAGCTACTGCAGTATATATCAGCATTATATGACCATTCGACCCAGATTATATAATTTTTTTTCACATACATGTACATTACAGAGAAAAAATTTGCCTAGCACTGACTGGAGTCGCACAATAACTCCATTTAGCCTGTTCGCACTAGCCCATGGATACGTAGGTAACTTCCAACTTCTGTACATATAAATTACACTATCCAGATCATATTCATCACACAGTGTGCAGACATACAGGAAGAGACAGACAGACAGATATGACATACGCTTACCAACAACGGCATTCTGGGTAACGGTATACTTTGGCTCTCTTCTACGCTGCTTGTATTGGTCGTATAACTTTGACTCGGCTTCGGCCACTAAATGTTATAATATTACAGAGCAAGATAAATAATCTTAAAACAATTAAATAAAATACAAGGAGCGACAATACCCTACTGTAATATACAATATTTATCAAAGTGTATATAACTAGAAGGCCCTACCTCTCTGAATCTTGTTCCTTTTTGTAGGGTCTGGAGCTTTCACAGAATATGCCCCTCGACTATAAGTAGAAAGAAATTATACTAAGTTAATATACAAAATCATTGACATATGAATAAAATTAAAACTATGTTCAATAGCAACACTGTAAAATAATTCTCACACACACATTCAAATGCACTATTATATTCACCATGTATAGGCAGTGGTCAAAGTCTACAAAAAAAGGTGGGGGTCTCTAGGGTAGCTGACATGATCACTTGAGGGCGCGAAGCGCCCAATCAGTGCGTGCGCAGCACACCGGCGGGGAGGGTCCGGGAGGGGCGCCTGAGCGTCCTCCCGAAATTGGAAACTTTATTAAAATTAGATCCTGAAATGATGCTAAATCCAAGAACTTCAGGTTAGAATATGGACCAGGATCTTAAGGTAAAATATGGTCCAATTAGTAATATTATTATAATAGTAATCTGCAGGGGGTCTATCAGTCTAAGAGACCCCCTAAAATTTATGGTGGGGGAACTGCGTCCCCCCACGACCCCCCCCAACTTTGACCACTGTGTATAGGTCTAAATAATAGTAAGGGATGCTATAGAGCTAAATATCTAAGGAAGTGAACAAAATGAAAAATAATATAAGATACTTACTGCTCAAGAACCCTTTCTTGCTGCACATTCTGTGCACGGGCATCACCATAATTGCCATCTGGTACTCCATCTAGCCTACTAGGTGGAACTACTTGAGGCCCAGAGGGATGATTGATTGTGGTTCTAAGGGGTCGAGGTGCATTGGTCCTAGCATAGCTCATCTTCCTCTTAAAATTCTGGCATCAGCCAAATTTATCTACTAATATAAACTATTTATGAGCGCAATACCAAGTTCTGGGTAACAAATCTTTGGTCACTTATAATGATCGTCATAAACATTACAATAGTATAATATACAACTAATGCTAATACTTGACCCCAAGCTCGGGGCCCAGTCTCCTGTTTGGCCACCTACCAAAACTAATTAATTGGGGATCCCTGCACTAGACTATTTTCAACTTTGCAATGAGGACTAAAAAGCTACGCAAGGCAGAACGTACACCTAATTAACACTACTTCTAGACCTGTTAATGTATAATTTAATTTTTAATATAGGCTTCTAAAATGAAAAGTTTCACATTAAAATTGAAATAAACTGCGAGGTGTGCAGTCTTCGTGGGGAAGCCCCTTCATTTACCATAGATACATCTAAATGACGTCTTGCAGTGCATCGCAATACCAAAACATACAAATTAAAAAAACTCTTCAACAGATCATTGTTTTGAAGAAACTAAACTAGCCAATGAATGCACTGATTTTCACCGCATTCTGTAGATCAGCCAATAGGAGCGTTTGGAAGTGTAAACAATAACAGCAGCATGCGTTAATCAGCCATTACAATTGTCAGTTGTCTTCTCGCATGAATAACATGGTCGGAAAGCGGACAACTTTAACATGCTGACCACATCCTCCAAGAATTGAAACAATGTGCTTTTTTGTGCACTTGTCTAATTAATTGTAATAAACTTTATGTATGTTAGGATTGGTGCCCGGATGGTGGATGTTTGTATTTATTTATGCATTCAATAGAACTTAGAGTACAGACCATAGGAATATCACTCTTCTTGATATAGACCACTTGGACATTTATCACCTAAGGCGAAGGTCAATGAGATTTCATATATTTATCAAGTCTTGCTAACCTTAGGGGATATGTGGGAGTAGTTTGTATTGAATTGAAAAGGAGACATTCCCCAACATTGCACCATGCTCAGTGAGCATAAAATTAATCACAATAAGTAAAATGTGAACCATCAAACTCAATGATTTTCTCAGGTTGAACTCTGATGAGAAACTTTATTATGTCTTAACCTTACTTAGCTATTACATTGTATAGTATCTGCTAATAACCATCAGCGTCACAACCAAAACTTAAGAGAAACTTTCAACTCGACATTATTTTAAAAAGTTCTTTAAAGTCAGCAAAGTGAATGTCCAGGTTTTCTTTCTTGCCCAGAGGAGAAATCTTACAGAGCCCTATTCGTTCGTCTGAAGTATTGTGACCATAGTAACCACCTAGATTACAAATCATAACAATCCAGTAATTTATATATAGAGTATTACAACATATACATGTGAAAAATACTAAAGTATTATAGAAACAAATGTCTATTGAAAAAGTCCGGAGACAACTCCAAACTGGTGATGAGTGTTATTAATTAGGAGTTGTCTTCCTTTGGTTATCAATCTGGAGTTGTCCTATTCCCAGTTGAAAGTAACCGAGACCAAGAGGATGTTTACAGTCGCTGTTCATAAAATGTGTAACAACTTGAAGGTGAGATTGTAGCTTCACCCCAAAATAACTGGAAGGTGAGATAGTAGCTTCACCCCAAAATGGAAGGCAAGATAACTTCAACCTTTCAGTCTTGGAAAACCGTCGTTGTAAGTAATATAATCTCCCTATATTATAAGGAGATAATAATACTATTAGTACTAATAGTACCATATTATTATTTAATCACAACTCAATAATTCTGAAAAGACAGACTTCCCAAGCATCTGACATAATTTAGAATAAATTTTAGAAGACGTAGAAGTATACCTAAGATTTTCTGAACTTCTAGATGAAGAAACTCCCCAGCTTTATACAACCCTCTGTCCTTTGCAGCAGACAACTTACTCACCACTTGTCTGTCAACCTACAGTCACATGACTATCCTCAATATAAAGTCACATGACTATCCTCAATATAAAGTCACATGACTATCCTCAATATAAAGTCACATGACTATCCTCAATATAAAGTCACATGATTATCCTCAATATAAAGTCACTTGATCAACATCAACATGCAGCTACATTAGCAATATACATGTGTTTCTCAGAGGATACCTAAAGTCGTACATCGCATGTGTAACATAATTATTCCAAAAACATTGCTAGTGTAGCACATTATTGTTTACTATTATTATCCAGTCAATGCCTTTATTGGAGAAATGTCATATTTATGTAGTCTAAATCAACTATAATTTTCTCAACAATTTGAAGATAAGGAAACGATCTGAAGCTTCCAACTACATAAATTGCAAAATGTCGGCCATGTACAACGGCAGTACCAAAATATAAGATATACGACGAATAGACAACATCAGGCAACCGTACCTCATGTCGCATATATCTGGCTCCATATCTCTTATTAAAGGCCTTCTGCAAGAGGTCAAGGACAGATGGATCCCATGTCAAGGTCAATCCATGCGTAGCCGCTATAGACCTCACTTGACAAAGTTGATTCTCAATTACTTCTCTCTCTTCGGTACCAGAGAACGGTAGAAATATAGCCAGTTCATTAATCCTCCCCAGCAGCTCATCTCTCTTAAAAGCAGCCTACAACATACATGTAGATCATAACTCTGACGGGTTTTGAGCTTTAACCTTGTTGGTAGGAGGCTCACTTTTCTGACTGCTAGACTATAGTTGTCCTGCCTTGCTCAACTAGCATATCGTCATAATATGCTCATCCATTAAAATACATTTCATATCAACAAATACGTACCTTCATTGGTCCATGGAGTACCAGCGATTTGAAATGATGGATGTAGTCTTGACGGCTCATTCTACCATTTGTTTTAATGCTACTTCCTGTTTCCTCGGTATCATCAAACGTTCTCAGTTCTCTTCCAAACACATCAATCTCTTCTGTTGCAATATTTGCTGTCAGCACAAATATAGCTTCTGCACAGTCAACAATCTTACCAGAACCACTTGTTAGACGCCCCTCATCAAACAGCTAAATAAAAAGAGGATACCATGCTACAACCAATTGCATTACATGTAAATAAATATAGGCTTATTATATGCTTCAAAGCCTTTTACTCAGCATTAAAAAACCTAATAAGAATGCCTTATTTTGTTAAGCATTATTAGCACATTCTAGCGATGAAAACACTACTACTTGAACAGTCCCTCTCAGAAAGGCTACAGAGACACAACCGTGCATTCCACAGGTAGAACACCAAATAATGCATGCATTTACCTGGAGAAGGGTGGATAGTACATTGGGGTGAGATTTACATGGAGAAGGGTGGATAGTACATTGGGGGGGATTTACCTGGAGAAGGGTGGATAGTACATTGGGGTGAGCCTTATCAGCCTCATCAAATAGCACAACAGCTTTAGGATTCTTAGCTAACAATGGTATAAGTTGACCTTCACTTGTTTCACTGTAGCCTACGTATCCTGGAGGTGCTCCTATAAACTTGGCCGCCTGCAAAGTTGTTCCAACAAAATATATTATATATTATCTCAAGAAAAAAGTATAGTTTAGGTTTTACTTCAACTGTACAGTCGTGAGGTTAGGTAATAATGACATGCACTACTTAGTACCTGCAATACCGAAGTGACCGCTCAATCTACACTGTGTGCATATGCAATGATAACTCTATTCCATCCTCATTTGAATATCAAGAATGGTAACTATATAATCAGTGAGAATCAGCAGCCCTAAATCATGTGATCTTATGGACAACTTTCAGTTGTGTTTGTTGATTTGAGATTACCGAAACAATATGGCTAATAAAAATCAAATATAGTTCAATGCTTAGACTTTAAATCCATGATTGCCAACAGCTACTAGTGATTAAAATTAATCATAGGACATGGCATACTTTAGGGGTTTTCTACTCCGATCTTGGTTTGGTGTCCAGCACACAACCCTTTATTCAATTACTACCAACTCCTATAATTATTTCTTATAACGTAAGTATAAACTCATTCTGCTGATAGAAAGCATGACCTCTAAACATCACAGTTTGAGTGTTTCCTAATAAGGTAATAAAGCAGATATTATACTGACCTCGTGTTCTGTCTGGTATTCAGAGAGGTTAATATGAACGAATGAGTCCTTCACACCACCAAGACGGTATCTGGCAAGAATCTTCGCCGTCTCAGTTTTACCTGCCAGAAAAAAACCAAGTTCAGCAATGAACAACATATTCACACTTCCTACTGTCAACTGATTTCAGTCACTGATACAAAGATTCAAAGAGCTTGTCAGATTACTATACATGTAATCATAAATACTATTACTCATGTATAAACAAACGGATATGCATTCATTCACCGCTCACCTAGCCCAGTTGCACCAACAAACATTAGCACCATTGGATGTTTGGTATTGACCCAGCCCATCTCCATACGGGTTATTACTACAACAGAAACATGGCTTCGGTACATTTGCACCTAAATAGCTTAGAGCAAAGTAATGACACAGAACATTCCAATATTTTAGACATACTCATACATTCAAGACAATACCAGGATGATAACCAGTATATTTGTTGAACGTCCCAAAAGTAAAACGTGCTTCATCACCGAAAGGAATATTGTATTGCATAGCTTTTACCACTTGGGAACTCATGCACTAATGATTGGAACTTCAGCTACACTCACTGTTGCGGATAAATAGCTACGTTGCTTCATGGAGAAATAAAAGGGCCACATCTGGAGAGTCTAGTTCACGCATTGCACACTCTTTTACATGCGTAAAAAACACTTTTGGACTGGAGGTAAATTTATGAGACGTTCAACCTACCACTAGAGACCTGATCAATAGCCAACCCTTGTCCAATCAGCTCTGTCTGAAGAATATCCTTCAGTTTCACCGGCCGGAACACTTTGGTATTTCTCTTTTTCTTTCTCTACAACAGTGTGTATGTGCTATACAACAGTGTGTATGTGCTATGCATCATACGCAGTGAAATAGATTTCATAAGCCACATGTAATATAGAGATGGATTGCTAAAGGGCTTGTGAGGAATGAGTTTGCTTGGGCCAGAAGAAGTACCATTCAGGTGCTCCAACCAAAGACCAGCCCAAACAGCCTCTCGTAGAACTGTGCCATCACAAAGAAGGGTTGGAAATCTCTCAAACAGGCACATAGAATAGGATAGACTCCCTAGACTAGACAGAACAGATAAATACATACATTACAATCTTCTGGAACCTGTCTCCTGTACCCTGTGTGGGCGCTTACTGGTGCTCGGAAAAGCTATACCTTTGGTATACCCCTGTGTTACAGAGACACTGAGCTATAGGAGTAGAATGGGAGAAGGATCTACTTACCACCTCTTGAAGCCGGTCTATAATCCTTCTTGATTGGTCAGCAGCTACTTGTGCAGCTGTATTCCCATCACAGTTCTTTAAGGAATCGTCCACCCCTGTCATTATGCAAACATAATTGCTGTAGTAGAAGATTATAGTGCCATATTCAGTGCAAATAGCACAAGCTTTTAGCATAAATAGAAGATGACTAACATTCAGCTGTGCAATCACCGAAAAATAGTTCCTCACTGGTATATAGGAACTTTCAATATATTATTGCTGCTGTCTATGCAGTCAGAGATCATTGGAACAATATATAAAAGAGACAGAATGTATACCTGTGCTGTACAACATCAAGTACATTTAAATGTGATTTATAGAGAGTACCAGTTCTAGCCACTCTCTTTACCACTAGATTATTCACTATCTGTGTGTATATTACCAACCATATACGTTTATACATACCATAGTCATACAGAAGTGCAATGGAACCTTGGCTATTCATCAACGCTGCGTAGTGCAGAGCAGTACAGCCTACAAATGATACTTCCTCATCCAGGTCTCCGCAGAACCGCAGTTTTCTCTCTGACATTACTGCAACACAATCAACAAATCACACTTCTGGAACAAGCTGACTGTGGTAACCATACATAAATATATATATATGATGCATTATATAGCTAATTACATACAGACAACACTCAGAGACAACATAATCTCCACCGAATGCTCTGATATTGTAGTAAATGAGCTAGAGTTGTCTGACCTCTGACAATATCATGGTAAGATAAGATAACTTCGCACAAGGTAAGGAGTACACACTGTAGCAAGGTAAAGATGGGATGGAAAAGTATGTGGTATGTAAAGCAGGAAGGAATAGAGAGATGTTTATCACTGGTAGTAACTAAAATGGGTAGTACTACTGATATCAAAGAAAATGGATGAAGTGCAGGTGAGGCAAAGCAAATTCTTAATTCAATCTCAATACATTTAGTTTCATTTAGTTCATTGAAGTTCTAAAGCATAGTTTACAATTAGAGGAGATAACTCTTACATTGAAAGCTCTGAGATAAGTTATATACATTGGTTGCATATTTCTTTAACAAAGGATCATACTCATCTTGAATATCTGGATCCGCCCCTGCTTCTAGAAGGTACCGTACTATTCTGAGAGGGGATAGAAAGGGGGAGAAGAGGAAGAGAGGTGTAATAGTTGAGAGGACAGGTAAACTGATTGAATAGTGATTGAGGAAGACTGGATGATGCAAGAAGTACAAGAATATAGTAACATTTGGATGTTGTTATACATGTACTTATAAATTAAAGGTAAGGCCACTCTAAAAAATCAACCAATCACAGTAAGCTAATTTTGTTAGCAAACAACATTTGCGAATTAGTGGTATCTGTGAACTGTGCCGATTATAACACAGCATTACATACAATTTCATGTGATTTGTTCATTCAAACGACCTTGTGTGTAGAATTATTTCTCAGCTTTACATTATTGTAAAAAATCAGTAACACATGTACATTACTGCAGGTGTGCTCAATTCAAATACAACTTCCTAACACACTAAATAACCAGTCTGTAGTAATTCTAGATTCGTCTTAGCAACCTCAACGCAATATTGAGAAAGCAGGATGTCATTGTAGAGCAATCATCTTTCATGTGTAATACAGTGTATGTGAAACATTGCAGACCTATTATAATATGTATGATGAGTACTTACTCTGTATTTCCATTTGCTGCTGCAACCATCAATGGAGTCCAACCACATTTACATCTCTCATTTAAATTTTTACCATCTGCAATCATTCTAGAAACACATTTTAACACTAGAAATATTTAACAAAATAAAAGCCATATACATGTACATGTACATGTCCTGTAATTCACATCTGCTGTAAAAACAGCCTCACAGAGTTAAATCAGATTTAACAACGCTCATATCGATCATCTGTATAGAGTTGTTATAACATCTCACCTCTGAACTGACTCATTATCACCTGCTTTGCATGCTTGGAAAAATGGATCCGCTAAAACAAAGGTTAATATGCAGATTAAATATCAGTAGCAGTCTCGGTAGAACATCCAAAACATGGTATACATGCATCTATATTATACAGAATATAAGCATGACTGAAATGCATAGCTACAATACTTTTACACACTATGGAGCAACAAGAATATTTTGAAACTCAGCAAACACAGCAAACATAGCCTTTAGTCTTTATTTTTATGCTGAGAAAACATTGGGACTGGTAATTGGCTGCCCTTACCATTACCATCAACTAAATAAAACTCTCGCTCTCGAGCGTGGCAAGTCCAGCTTGCCGTTATTCCTCTCTTATATTTAAAGGCTGAATACAGTCCTAGCATAGCAAGCATGGCACAAGCTGCTCCGGCCCAAGAATGTTCTTTATCATCAGATGTCTTGCTGTTATAAACAATCTTCTCTTGAAGTATCTTCTGCATTGGCAATGCCTAGAAGGTGAAGAGAAAATTAAAATTTATACTATTATAAGCAACATAACATATTTTACAAAAGATTGGGTAATATTTAATCAAAATAGAACTCTGGTTACATTATTGTTCTATATTATATACACTCGAATACATAATTGCAGGTGGTCATGCAAGAACTATATTACTATAATTACAATCATAATTGCCCTTATAGCTTCTCCTATGTACCAGATCCATTTGCAACAATTCTCATACCTGTATCACCAGCTATCAGCTGTTGTGATATCCAACTTACTGGATTCTACTGGATACACTGAAGCATTTAGCATGATACAAACTCATATACCTATGCAGTGGAGGCACATAGTGCCTTCACAACCTCTTGGATCGACCTGGGTCAGAAATAAAAATCTCAAGATGGCCGAAAGGGCTATTGAGTCATGATTTTGATTGGTTGAAGGAAACTAGTCCTAGCCCAACAGCACACACAGATTTCTAGAACTAAAATAAGTATTTTGCATTATATTGGCCCAGGCTGGTGTGTTCGCGACCCTGTAAAGGAAGTTGGCTAGAAAATTCCTGAGCAAGTTGTTCTGTGCTTGAGAATTCGGTTGCAAAGGTACTAATAATCTATCTGAACTACATTTTATAATCTCTATTGGTGTGTTAGGCAACTGCAACTCCCAACAGCAGAAATTTCCTTCACTATTATTCTTAATTTAATAGCTAACAATTCTGCAACATAACAACTAGAAATATTTACCTTTATGTTACACCAGGGCCGTAGCAATCAGGTGGGCAAGGTAGGCATTCCCCTCCCAAGAAACCTTTTCAAACACAAATATTTTTGGTGTCAAATTTCAAAACTCTATTTTGAGTACATTGATCACAGGTTTATGGTCAGTTTTATGGTCTGAAAGACATTGAAAGCTGCCTGTGATCCTGCATACCTGCATATTTGTTTGAATTTGACGGACAAAATTTTTAACTAATTTTGGTGTCAGTATGGGCAGCCCTGATGCTCTGGTTTGGGCCTCTTAGTTGTTACAGCCCTGTGTTACATAGCTATAAATATTGTAATGGTACGCACAGTCGTCTCCAATCACCTGACACTCATTGTTATGTGTGCTTACATGTATATATCTGCTTGTATTCTGTACTACTCAACCATATACCATTGTACATTCATGTATGGCAATTACTAAGTCTTTTAGTGCCTTTTATACCCATGTAAAGAGGCCCGACCTCTCAGAATCACTTGGTATTCATTTTGTATATGAATTGGATGATTATAAGCAACTCTTGTATAATCTGACCCATTTTGGGTCGGCCATCGGGCTTCCGGCCGCCATGTTGTTGCGCAACTTCTGGACGACCCTACGCCGTCTTTTCCCGACACTACGTCGGGCGGAAGTTCTTATACTATATAAAGGGCATTGTTTTTACGATTGTTGTCTCAGTCTTTGCTTGGATCTCAATAAAGACACATCTATACTTATTATACAGAGACTTTCACTTCCTTTTGTCAGGTCATTCGCATAGCGAACCGCCTACTAGGTTGGATCATTCTCTTTCTAAGTATAGTCTCCAGGCTAGACTCGGGACCAGATGGGTCGTCTCCAGGAGTACTTTGACTACTGAGACCGCTCGATCTTTCATGTAATGAGAAGGCCTAGCACCACTCATAGGCACTTCATTTTGGGATCGGCAGTCGTCCAAGGTCGACCGCACGAAAAACCAGAAACCATTACAACATAAATTATTAATAATTATATCCTATAATATAAATATTATTAGCTAAATATAAACCGACTAACCATTAGGTGTGAATGAGAAAGTTTATTCAGTGGTATTAATGTAGCATATTGATGCTTCTGCTGATTCTTTTGGGTCCCTGCATTTCTGCCGATTGAGATTTGCCAAGCACTTTTGCGTTCATTTTTACCAACTACTTTCATAATAAAATTTCTGAAATTTGATGAATACGACATATTTTCTTATCCCTTTATTGTGCTTGAACAAAAGTAATACAGCAGGATTTTTTAAATTAAAAATAAAACCTTAAATTTCACGTTCATCCTTGTTTTGAATCTTGATCTTGCATCTTCATCCGGATTGTTTACAATTTTTTTGTATTTCCCGTTGCGAACTCGCCGAGTGAATCCTACCTCTATGAGTGAACCAATCATAGAGGTAGGAACCTCTATGGAACCAATCATAATACTTTTTCCAATAGACTGCGATTTCCATAGATTTTCTAAAACCGTTGTGCCGGAATTTTAGTTAGCAAATTATATTAGATCCCGACTAATCGACCGTTAGTTTGATTATAGCCTAAGTATTTGTGACCTTCACACTATTTCCCTCATAAAACGTCATAGACTCTTTGTCGAATCACAGTGGCTGATGGTAACAACAATTTTAGAAAACTTCTATTCATTGGGTACTAGAGATCCGTAGTGAACACGAGGACATTTTGGCATCAAAAATGGCGGATTCTCTGCGAAGATTGGTAAACATTGGCTCATTTGCTACTTTGCAAGACAAATTGGATCGATGGCTAGATGTCTATCATGTGAGTTAGATTACGTTAAATATATTCCAACGCGGTTGTTTGTTGTAATCAAGCAGAATTGCTCCACAGAGCACTTTTATTGATCTTTGGGAAACCACCTGTCGGTTGCTATGGAAATATTTTTCCATTCGATAAAACAAATAATACTATTTCAACCGCAATTTGTGCAGGTGTCAAGTATTATCAACTGGGATTTCATCTAGATCTAGTAAGATTTAATAAATACACTACCATATGTTTTGGAGTGTGTACTTAGTACACCTTTGAAAAATTGGGTGATGTTAATAATTATTATAATAAAAGTAACAATTGATGAATTATTGTAATAATTTTGGTGCATGTTGATGTTAATTATTTAAAGTTAAATATTTTATTTAAACTCTGATAGCAAGAATTACGTTGTATATTATGTACATGTTCCCTTCAGGTATGTTAGTAGTTAATCCATGGTTTTTTCTTGTAGTATAACTCTTCAGATGAGAACGTGGCTCGCTGCTGTGAGATCATTGAACTTAACGGCAAAGTTCAAGGACAGCTTTTCAAGCTACTGAGTCTTATTGGTTCTTCAGGTGAGTAAGAAATGGCTGCTATTATTTGTTTACATCTGCTCTACACTTAGGAAATGTTTACGGTATACATTTCAATTTTATCGCATTAAGATTCTACAAAAATAAATAAAATCCATACAAGTTTTTAACACTTGTTTGCGTTATTATTGCACCAGACATCAAATTGAACAGGTTACACAATCAAACGAATAGTAAATAGCAATCATTATAATAAGGTTGCATAATCTAATGTAAATTATCAGTTGACAACAATTCACCGTAGCAGCATAAACTGTTTATTAGATACAGAGATAAGAGAGCACGCTATTTTATTTAACAATTGGGGTAAATACTCTAATGGGTATTGGTATTGGTCTGGCCCAGGGTTTCACACAAGTAGGTTATTCTAACCGTATTGCTGCCACTTGACTATTATGTGACACTCTCAAGTGTACTTTCTCAGCAACTTAGCCATAGCCCAATGTTATAATATGTTACTAACGGGTCCTCTGGCTTTCTGACCAACCTACCCACTGGTAGCAGATTACTGTTGTTGTCAACAAAACAGCACAGAGATTCTGCAGCTCTGGAGTGCATTGTATAGGCTACTGCTGTTGCAACGCATAGGCCTACATACTATAGCAACCACGAAATACGTAGGTACAACTCTCCTCTTCATAGTTGTATCAGTAAAGGCTAACAACAGGCCGATATTACCTGTGCAAGTCCAGTTAATTTTTTATCTGGTTTTGTGCAAATTCTAAAAAGTCAGATAAAGCCTTCCAAGTCCGATTCATTGTTTCAGTCGCACAGTGCGGCTCAGACAGAGGTAATAGCTGCATGACATTACAATACAATGATATTACTATAACATCCAGTTTGTGACGTACAGTACGAAACTCTTTGATTTCACTAATCTCTAAGAAGAAGGTGCATGTTGTGTCAGGTTTCATTGCATGTCTGAAAGTCTCAAATTCAGTAAAGATGCGATTTCCAGACTTTTCATTTAGGCTACGAAACTGAAGAACAGTTTTAGTTTATATCACAAGGTAAACTTGTTAGAGAACCTCAAATTGTGTCTCCAATCAGGGGGGGGGTCTCTTCATGGTCACCAGTATGCTTTACACGTGGTGGGGTGTAAATAATGTGGGCTACTTATCGGCAGCACTTGCAGACATAATACCGATAGGCAATATCCAACCATCGCTATGTGACCTAGTATTGATTGGCAGCGTCCTTTTTGCAGCACAATTTACTACATAAAATCAAACGCACGGAATAATATGTTGTCAGTTATTGTAATAGGGGAACAATTCCACTCGCTTGGAAAGTTTGCTTCTATGAAATATTATAATTTTCTAAACGTTGATTAGGTTATGCCATTATCTATTGTATATGTGCATAAGCCAACATAATTTATTGTTTTCCAAACAATGGCCTACTGGGTTTTTGATCTCGCATGCCGATTAATAAAACATTATACCATTATTCTACCACTAAAATATTCTATTATGGCTTTAGTGCAAATATTAGAAATTATATGAAAATATTTCACAATACTAACAACACTTTGCTTTTATTGCTTATAGATCTACACACAGCATTATATAAATAATTTGTATAAATCACTGAATGACCAATAATTCCTAGGCCAGCTACCTTGGAAATCAGATTGAATATAAGACAAGAGAAGTTCAAGTAGACTTGCCAGTAGCACTCTAGAAATTTAAATGACTAGTTTAATTATAAATAAATTCAATAGGGTTACAGCTATTTGGTTCAATGTCCCTACAGCTATTCATTAGGTATTTATCCTCCAGTATAACACAGCAGTATAATATGATAATTAAAATGAACAAACAGTTTGTGCAGTTTTAAGTCGCCTTCTCCTATTACCGTTGCTATACACTAGTTGTGCAAATATTGTCAAACAGTCATCTAGTGATCTGCAAATGTGTAGATAAAAGTATACCAAGGGTAACAGTCTCATTAAATACGATTAAATTTTGTCTCTCAATACTTTAAACTACTTGCATGTAACTAATTAATTAATTACAATGTATTTTGATTTAAATCCGGATATTTTAGGCGAATGAACTTATTTGTAAAAGCTGCGTACATTGTACATGCATTCATTTCAAAATCTAACAACATTGTGTAACTTTCCGGTGTTAATCAATAGTTGGAAACATGCCAAGTAACGCAGATACCACTAGCTGAATTGAAAAGAAATTGCTCAGTTTTAAAGACATATTATAGTGTCTACATGTACATGTATGTGACTTTCAAAAGTTACATGCAATAGGTCTAATACGTGTAGACCTACAGTAAATCAATGTGAAATTTTGCACCTTGACTTTCTCTAACTAAAAGATGCACACGATGTGGCGAGGAAGTTGGTAATTACGTCCCTCTGGTTCTGCCCTCAAATTCACTCCCAATGTTATACTATATAGTGCCAGTCGAGAAGATACTGCTCGCAATGTCGGTGGGCCAATATTTGTAAGGGAGACATTTTTCAGTGCGGTTTTCAAATCCATTCTGCGTGTCGCATTCCAATATATTCACACCAGATTTTTCCGCCTCCTTTACATTAAATGTGTGTTGGCACAGAGCCAAATTTGTAACTAAGGTGTTGAGAGTGCAACTCCTGATAATAATATAAACTAGTAGTATCTAAGCATTAATGTAAATAGAACTCTTCCATGCATTATACTGGCAGTCAATAAGTACCATAGTGATACCAAGGAACACCCCACATAGCATATTGATAGTAAATATAGTAATGCAATCAATAGATTCATGGGCCGTGATATTTTAGAGCTACTCTTTATATAATACTATTATAAATCGATTGATAACATTATTTTACACGTCCTAATCAATATGGGATAGAACAACTAAATGTTTAGCTTTGGTTTAATTATTTCTTTCAGTTTGTGCACATGGTCTGCTGCTTGCAGACACAAGATCAGCTCAAAGCTGTTAATTAACTCCTTCTTGTGTGAATACCACTGCTATTCATGGTTTCATAAAGCGTGACATAATGCTATGCAATACTCCTATGAAGTAGATACTCAATAATATTCAATAATGTGGATTTAGTTTGTCCATACAAAATAATCTATAGTCTGTTGAAATGTAAAAGGAGTCAGTACTTTGTTAGCGTTCATTACCCTTGGTGGTCGGCACACTAGGTGGAGCTCATTAGTTTCATTCTAACTCAGCAGTTGTGGAAGGAAGGAGTACTTCAACAGTTGGTTCTAATTCAACTCCAAGAGTTAATATTTATTCATAAAATATTAAACGGACAAGTGGAATCTACTACCTGGTATTTTAATTAAAAATTTTAATTGCAATTTTCATAGTCATATGCAAGTGTGAAATACTATTTCAATCAGCTCACTCTTTTAAACAAATCAAAATCTTTGTTTTCTTTACTTTGCTAGTATTAAATATAGGATATTTGACAAACAAGTGAAAACCGTTATCCAGTATTAAAATAAAAATATATTTTTTTGAAGTTGCGTGTACATGGGAAAAATATATTAGTGTATCAAATATTGACGATATCATAAAGAGTTTTTTCTGTTGAATTTAGGAAGCATGTACGGATCTAGCCTGAGCACCATTAAGAGTCGGCTCCTCCCATATCTTGGTAGCACGTACTTCAGTACAGGAAGTGTGACTGCCGATGCCAGCCTTGCCGTTCTAGCAAAGGAGCGAGAGGTATAGTATATAATATAGTACATACATTGTACATGTGGACATACAGCGTACAACTGTGATTGATAGATAAACTACTTTATAATTTACATAACCTTCAGTATTTTATTTAGCCTATGGACAGCACATACTTTACCTTTGGTAATTATGTTAGTTGAAGCTATGAATTTTCCCCGCAAGGTTATTGCAATTATTCGTTCTTGTAAAACCCACAAAATTATGATACTCCTTGCTATCTATAATTATGCATTTATATATCTATGTAATACATGTATATACAATCAATACAAGTCATAGAGAAGGTAGGAAGATACACTGTCTAACATGTAACTCAACTCCATGCTCCAACCTAAAGAGTTTTATATGGAATAATACACAAAGTGTATGCTTAGTTACAGATGGAGTTATGCTCTCTCTATGTGTGTATTATTTAATATTATGATGTATTACTACTTGTATACTAGCTGAGAGATGTGCAGGACATGTATGAAGACTCTCTGGTTACTCTAGAAGATGAACTTAATCTCATCAGAAGAGAGAACAATGACTTGAGAGATGAGTAAGTATACAAGCATAACCTAAGTTATACTTAAGTTTTTATTCAGTAGTTATAGGGCTAATTACATTGTATGTGTATACTATACAGTTAGTTACACTGTCAGTTATACAGTTGTAAGTATATAAGTATACAGTGTACTACTACTTATTCAACCTCAGTTGTACTCCTTCACAGCCCAATGTTGGGAGTCAAGAGTTTGTATACCGTCTGCTCCTGCCATGTTGTAATACTTCCTGTTAAAACATACTAGTTCAAATATGTGACCTCTATTGTACAGTGTTGCATTTCCTATCGCATTTATTTAGCTGTTTGTCTTTATTACCTGCATATCTCTTATATTATTTTCTCAGGCTATTGGACACCAAGGATGAACTGAGTAGCTCCATGAGAGCCTCCAGCAGTGACAGAATGTTAGACGAGGCAGAAATCAGGGATCTCCGTGCCAAGTATGTCTCCTAAAAATAAATCATAATATCCGTACAAGTTATATAAAATAAATATTGTAATTGTACGCTTACTATTGCAGGTATCATCCACCTCACAACTCTTTCATGAGAATTTATGTAAAAATTATATTTAACATGAGTACTTGCACCACCATAGCTAAATAAGTAAAGTACAAATTGTTTTGTTGATGAAATTTCAAACTATAAGCTCTTAGGATTCAAATTCTAACTAAATAATTCATTAAAACGTTGGAGATCATTGGTAGAGTGGGATAGTATTGATTGTGAGACCGGCTATTGTAATGCTGCCCTTTGTTTCTACTTATTCAATATCTGATGCCTTTACTATTTATATAATGATAAGAATGCTGCCGGCTCATACAAATCTATATTTATTTAAGACTATAGAAAGGTGAGCCACTCATAGTTATAAGCGTTATGATAATTGTACAAAATTGACACCATTATAGCATACTATTCAGTTTTATCGCTACAATATTTACTTATTTCTTTTTAGCATCAACAAGTTACTAGCTAACAACAGCCTGTAGGTTAATATAGTAACACTCTGTTAAACACCCTTAGTACTGATTCTATATTAGCCTTTATAGTTGAAACAAAGAACTTAGAAAGGATACATTATTCGATGTTCTTTGCACAATAAACCTTACCTCAGCAGCACATGGATCAAACCATGCATGCTAAAAGTGTTGTATATTGTTTTACAACTACCCTCCTAAAACTTAAGTACGTGTTGCACCCGATGACTTTGTGTAAATTCCCTTAAAAGTGAAGTTATTTCTATTAAAAGAAATTCCACTCCAATAAATAGTTTGGCCACTGGGAAATCACATTTGTCAATAGGATTATTCGGTTTAATTTCATTATGTAGATCATGTGGTATTGTCGATTTTTACAATTTAATCTTAACTGAACCTTGTATTACCATAGACTAGCAGCTGCTGAAGCTGAAAACGTTACGTTGAAAGCTCGAACAGGTCAGCTTGATGACCTTGAGCGTCAATGTCGTAACCTCAGGGAGGACATTGCTGTATTAACTGGTAGACGAGACGTGCTACGCTACAGTTCAACCCCACCCCGAGCTGTTAGCTCTTATTCTACAGATTTCAACTGGTAATTTGAATTGTAGAATAGGTGTTGTAGCTTAGCTCTCTACTAATAACTTGCTCGCTGGAGTTCCAACTTCGAACATAAAATAGCCTTTAATAATTAGTCTGAAACATACCGCAATATCTGAAGATATTTTATATTCGATGTTGGAACACCGGCTATGTATTCTAATATGCCTGCCGCTAACTTCTCTTCTATATGAATTGCTACCAGATATAACATGGCGCAGGATGAGTTAATTCGTCTGCGAACTAGATGTGCTCTTAGTGACAATCAAGACCTCACTATAAGACGCTTGAAATCTGAGCTTAATATCTTCAGAGGTTCATCGTATAGGTAACTCTCGTCTTGCTGTAATGTGGAAGTGAATATTTCTCTGTCATTCATTAGTTGATCCCCTATTGTATAATTGCAACACATTTCAACTATTCACAAACAGCACATCTATGTTCTTGCAAGTTGATTTGTTTAGAGTTGTTTGCTCCCTGTTTTGTATGCAAAGAGAAGATAACTTCGTATTTTGTTTGCATGATTACCTTCTTTTCACTGCATTCCTCTTTCTTGCAATCTGTCATGTAATGATTTGCTAACTTGTGTACATGTAAGCATGATATGTGTACCGAACCCATTACCTACTTCTACTAATTGTTACAGAACGAAATGGTTTGAAATTGGGGTCAACTAAAGTGTTTTCTACAAAAAAATCTACTTCAAAAATCCCAATTAGCAATTTTATCTACATGTATATCTATTCAAAAAAGTGTAAGAAATCTGATTGGTTCTGTAACAAATTACAACTTTTTACTTTAGCTGAATATTAGAATAATTTGTTATAGCGAGTCACGGGCTATGTCATCTTACCATAGTCATCATAGCACTACTGCTTCTACCCGAGCTAGGGTGGATGAGTAAGTATAACAGTGTTGTGGTAGCTACATGTAGCCTTAGTACCAATCAGCAATCTAGCATCACCGTAGACCAAGATTTCAACCCAATCCTGTTTTATCCTTCCATCGTAGAGACTGCTTCATTTACACCCACATAATACTATATAATATTTCATTGGCACTCTAATACTGTAGTAATAGGTAGCTTGTTGACTTCAATATAGGAACTTTCTCGCTGTACAGATGTTTCGAACTATTGCAGAATATTATGATACTAATCTTTTTCTGAGTTTGAATGCCCGCTATAAAAACTACTCTGTCTAAAAGAAATACATGCGACATCTAATATGTCCGACCATCAAATATGTCCGACCAGCCAATTATCCGTCGTGCTTATACATGTATTATATTATAGTGATCTGTCGGAGTCCCTTAAGAGTTATCGGTACTTGTCAAGAGCTAGCTCTCCTCTCTCCACCAATGATGTCACCCAGAGAGTGCGACAGGAGAGCCTCATCAACAGGTACAATGATCTCTTCTCCATTGATAGACTCAATGCCATGGACACACTGAATAGATATCAGTCAGACTATGAGATGAATCAGAGAATCTGCAATGCTGTAGTTCAGGTTAGTAGCTGAGAGAGTAATATACACAGTTTTCATATTTTTATGGATTAATAATGCTAATGAAATATAGTTGGTTGATGGTGAATTATACAAGTCCAATAGAGCTATATACATTGTATTTATTCCATTATTTGAACAAGCTTCTCTTGTATATCCAAGTCAATAATATACAATAATATAATTTAGTCGTCCTTATGTAAATGCCACTGAGTGTGATACTAATATTACTGTCCTCTACCTAAAATCTCTACTAAAAGTACTATGTTAAAGTTTGTGAGTTGATCTGAAAGCATGTTAATATTTATAGACGAACATAGCCTGTTATTTAGTGTAAAAGGAGGTTTCAATAGAACCCCATGGTCTACTATTTAGTTCATCAGTTCTCTATTCTGCTGTCTATAGGAAGCTTTCATAGCTGCTAAGCTCGCCTTCAGGGAGCACAAAATGAAGGTAAGATCAAACCTGGCCATCACCCATATTGGCCCTGACACTCTAGAGGAAGCTGTACAGGACTACATCAACCGTAACACTGACCTCTATGATCTGCCAGGAATTGTCAGTGTAAGTACAGTTAGAGATACTTGTATAAACAATTGGCTGATACATAAAGCGTATGCATATTATCACCTTGATTTTATACTACACTACCTACAATATCTAACCACAGATATTTAGTGTTACATGTGATTTCGGCTGATTGCCTTTCTTACTCATACAATAAATCAATTCTTAGCCTGTGCTTATATGATATTTGAATCTTATAGGATGTGATTAGAGCTCTAAACAGAAGTGTGAAGCTGTACATCCCCCCTGAGGCTAGCTACAGTCTCATCCAGCCCTACATTAGAGAGGCCACTAAGTTTGCATGGGAGTGTTCTTCTCTTGCCCATCCTCTGGACGTTGCCCTGGCTACTGATGCTGAGTTATTTGATGAGCACAAGTAAGTAAAGGAGGACAACTCATTCATAACTTGGAGTTATCCTCACCATATGTAATATAGCGAAACAATACAAAACGTTAATCTCACCGCAATGTGTTGGTAACAAAACATTAAAGAAAAAGTATCATTTAAACTCAAAGATGGTCAGCTTTATTCTATTGTGAATCAATTCAGGACTACGAGGTCAAGTGAAATGCCAAATTTTTTAAGAATTCTAAACTTCAAGAAATATTGGAGAGTTTGTGAAAGGTTTAATATTGTTGCTTGACAGCAGATGTGTTTGTATGTTTAGGTATCGCCGTAGTTACGACAGCGAGTACTCTGCCCCACTGGTTAACCACCACATCTTCCCTTGCCTCATGCAAGGCATAAGGGTTCTTGTGAAGGGAGAGGCATGTACTAGACGAGGAGCCTCTCTTTCATCTCCTCGAAGGTCTAGGTCAAGGTCAAGTAGCCCAGTAAGGTATGGATCATGCGATAAAAATTGAAATTTTATCAACTAGAGATGTTGAAACGAAATGACTAAGTGTAGACTACAGCCTGCCTATACCGCATCGTTACATGAGCTATGTTTTACAGCACAAAATCCTGCTATCATTTCATCACCATAATTATAGAGTACCCATTTTTGGCAGTTTAGAACATAAACAGTGTGTAGTTCCATGAATAGTGCTGGTCCATTGATGTTCCTGAAATCAAATACTCTAGCCGTTTAGCTTGAGTTCTACAATCGATTCATCAACAGTTTCTGTGTCAGTAACCTTGAATTAACGTCACCCTATGTAGGTTTGCTTTGGCACGTAGCAGAAGTCGATCCCTTAGCCCACTCAGGTAACTCACTCCCTTAGCCTAGTTCTGTCTGTCTGCCTGTCTCTATCTATCAGCAATGTGTGAGAGTTTGGCATTATAATGTACAACACTAGCCTGTATTGGGTCTCTCAGAATTAACACTCCAATTTCAGAGACAGTTGTAAAATAACTGCATTATACACAACATAATATATTCTATAGCTACAGATTAATGTGATATTATTATCTCCTTTAACAGAGGAGTTTAGTGAAGTAGAACTTCAGTATGTTTGAGATATTATGACGTAGTGTCATTTGCTAATCTTCGGTTTTGAATAGTCAGAGCACTCCAAATAGATGACCCAGGAAAGCAGGCTAAACTAAAGCAACTACTATAACTACATGCACATCATTAGTTTGTTTACAATATTGATACTCTGACTAGTAGAGCAGATGCCTACAAGTTGTTACAACTCTTAGCCTGTGCACCAGTGTGTTATTATGCACTCGAGCCATTAGTTTGCCCACACACATCACTATTTGCCCTTTCTACTTGACAATATACTGACTCTTTAGCTCACAGGTGTTTGCCCCTCCTTGTTCATACATTCTGTTTTAACTGATTAAAATGTACAATAATTACACTCCACCACAATGGTAAGTGTACCTGATAGGTCAGCAGTGACTTGGTAAATCCTGCAGCTACAGTTTCTAGGCTTTAGACTGTGATTGTATATACTATATACTATGCTTGAGGTCTATTAAACTGTGTATACTTCACCTATGCTTTGCTAATGCTCATGTGTTACAGGTCATTGAGCCCTTCAAGAGCAAGGAGCCGTTCCCCCAGCCCAAGACGTTACACTGGGAGATCTACAAGCCCTTTAGGTGAGTCAAACCATAATATTAGAATTAGTTACATTTAGAATGCTTTCTCAGATGCTAAAATGACATGATCATCATAGTTACTAGGCACTGGTATTTTGGTGTTTATATTTCTGCCTGGTACTACATTATTTTTATTTAGCTATCGCGCTAAAATTTGAAATATCATTTGCAAATGTAGATTATTCTGGGGTATCTAGACCTAAAAGCGGGGGAAACTCCAGCACCGCTGGTTCTGATAGAACCAGATCAACTCTTCGAGCATTGAAGTACTAGCTTGGATGGAAACATTAGCTATAAATACCTTTATATTGCTTAGTCATTATTGTAATTTTGTTATGAACCCTTAGCTAGTGAACAAAGCAAGCATTGCATTGTTCTATATTATTTATGTATATTGATGTGTCCTTAACTTCCTTAGCTAACACATCATAAATTCTAACGTGCCAAAATGCTCATTGGATTGCATTCAATGCAGATACCCCCAGCGTGGTGGGGCAGTGTGAGGTTTAGACTAGTTACACGAGTGACCTGTTGTGCCTTCTAATATGCTCATACTCCATACTTTCAGCACGTAGATCTCTGAGTCGAAGCAGCCTCAGATCAAGCAGTAGTATGTCTCACTACTAGCTTGAGCTATAGACAGACTACAACATGTGCTTGCATATTGTAACAGGTGCTTGCATGCTGTAACAGATGCTTGCATCGTATGGTAACATTTCTTGGGATGATTAAAAATCTTGATTTCAATACACCCAAATTCCCCAAATTCTCGCTATAGTTCTCACAATAAAATCCCAAGAAAGCCGTGTTGTGTGCAGTTTTGTAACCAATGCTTTGCTCTCCGCTCTAACTAATTTTTATTAGTTAATTCATTAATTTGGTTTCCTGTTTAACCCGCTATGAATATTGTGTTCCTTAGGTAGAAGATACTAGTGATCATCTTCTAACTGCTTCAGGCTCCCCCAACCAATCAGATTCCACTTTTGTCACCAAAGATTTTCAAGCTTTTAGTAGACATTTTGAAATACTAAATAAGGAAATGGTGGGGAAAGTACAATTTAGTATGGCTTCTAATATAGTATTGTCGAGCCGCTGTAGTTCTATGTTATATTAATCAATTTATGAGACTAATAGTTGAATTGCTGTGCAAACTTGAGCAACTAATGATTTTCCAACCATAATTTAGATCAGCTAAATGGTGTGTATTCCGTCCAGCTAAAATCAATCATGTTTCACAAGCGTGGAATTTTATGTTGTGCAGTGATAGCAAATTTCCTCTTCTGTATTTTCTTATACTTCACAGCTCCTCAAAGCTACTTGTACTTGTATTTATTTTTATATTATCCTTACTGTTGCCTTTACTTCTACTATGCACCTATTACAATCATGTTGGTAGATGTGTCTACAAAATATCAATACTTTATTATCATATATTATTATATTGATGGTCTTTATTTTGCCACTACATGTATGTCCTTATTGTGCTTGTTTTTTTTGAGTGAATGTAGAATAAAATTGTATATTTTCAGTAATAAATCTAGATGTGAAATAAACAGGGAATTTCCATTATTTCATTGGGGCTCCAGTATTCACTGTTTTCTCACCCAGGTTCAACTCAATATCCACCACACCTTTAATGTACTCAAACTAGAGCCTACATATTATAGTTGGTGACTTCAGGGTTATCCAACCACATAATGCACACGAAGGGGAAACAACTTCAAAACATGAAACACAATTATCTTGCAGTTTTGCACAAGCAAAATTTAATTTTATCTACAATACAGATCAAATCAGTAAGACAAGAAATGACGTATTGAAAAACAATATTCAATACTATTTGGCATAGTGTAAATTAGATGACTAGTCTATGCTAGAACCTGATATAACTCCCCTCTTGTTTTGTGATAGTTCTAGTAGCTGATTGGCTCTATCTAACAGAGAAGTAGCCTCAACAGAGCGGCATAACTCTATGTTCTCCATAATGTTATCACAAGTCCACTGGCCATGTGCCAATGCATGGGATACATCAAAGTGTCCATATCTAAGTCTCCTAAGTTTAGTACAGACAGCACCACATCTTAGGTCAACTCCCAGATCATGTATCAACTTGGTGAGGAATAATCCATTCTCATTTACACAGTGCATCTCTACAAATACATCGTACTACAAGTATGTGCAGAAAAGTCATAATCTCTATTGAGTGGGAAAAGTCTACCAGTGATCGACCTGATCAAGAGTTAAATTATCAAACTCTTCAAAATAATGGATAGACATGATTTTAGTCAACCACCAGCATGAGTTTGATTCCAAATTCTACAGTTAAACCACCAGTATGAGTTTGATGGACCAAAACAAAATTGGATGTCTTGAACACAGCTTGATGCCACAATGTGGGTAACTCCAAATTAAAGGATGCCAGCAGACAGTAACAAAGATTAGACCCCATGTAATCTCCATACTACTAAGTGTGTTTTCTAAGTTACTCACCAACAACCAGATCAGGAGGAGAAAACTCCACAGGTTTAATACTGTAGACTACAGCCTGTTCACCACTACTATTATACTTGGGTCTTAGGAGACCTTTACTTGCTATTTCATAAGCTTCCTGTGACTGTATGTCTACTTCAGACAAGCTGCAATGATAAAGGGTAGATAATCCATGCTTTAAAGGGGAGGTAATCCATATATTAAAGGGGAGATAATCCATGTATTCAAGTGGAGATAACCTCTTACAGACGAGAGAGTTAACCAGTAGGCTGCATAGAGCTACTGTACAGTTATGCCAGAGTGGAGTTACATTTAACATGATAAATAAAATAGCATATACTATAATTTATGTACTGTGCTATAAATAGTATTTCTTTGCTAGTAGTATTTATGTACTCTACAGCAATTATCTGCCATGTAGCGTGTATATCTAAATCTAGGTAGTTGTGTTTAGTCAACAATAATAATTGGGGGCATGACTGACCTTACAAGCAACTAATGCAGTAGTAACATGAAGACATAGCATAGGTAAAGTAGTGCACTTACAAGAATTGCTGCTGCTGAAAAGTAGCCTGTATTCCTGCCAACACTCTATCGACTGTAGGTTGGGTTACATGCTCTAAAAGGAAACAGAACTTCAGTCTAGCATGCTATTTATAAATATGATTATTCTACAGTAATACACGGAAACTGTTATTATTACCCTAGTAGTCGACATCAGCTTTACTAAAATATCAGATTAAGGTTTCCAAAATATGCATTGGGTAACTTCATGTTTAGATATGCAATATACACTGAAATATAGCTGAAAGATTTAATTATGAACCAGCACAAAGTAAATCAACTGATCACGGTTAATACAAATGTAGTCTCCTGAAGAGTATTTCTACTTGAATCAAAATAAAAATTAATAGCACTGCGATATTGAGAATTTTGATAATACCGCATGGTAGGGAATTCCCATAGTACGACAAGGTTATGAATTCCAAAAGAAGCCTCAGTCAAAAACCATGCAAATTGTGCATACAACTGTAATCTTGCAATGGGCAGCTTTCTTGGTCAAGCCCCATTACATCCAAGTGAGCACACTTTGACATCTATCAAAATAGTAGCCTCATTATTACATACAGTTCATAATATATTTTACTGTAGATGCAATGTATTAGTACTTACTAAAGCTAGCTCTCTCCAATACTCTACCATCAGGTTGGAAGTTATCAGTGGCAACCCCTAGTCTAACTGTGGCTCTATATACCTAACACCAGGCGTAATAGATTATAAAGACTGATAAATTAATTTATAAAACAAATAGTACAAATACAGAAGGATAAATTATAAATAAACATACCATAATATGTACATGTTGTATATTCTGACACAACTTACACAACCTTGTATTAAAATATTTCAACAAATCCAACTTCTAAATAATCACCAAATTCGAAATCATCAAATTATTGATAATCGATTGAATGCTTTTTGCAGACAATAATATTGAACTGCCTGAAACCGTCTATACAGAGTAATATCATCTGCATACACCAACACAAAGTCCATGTACACAAATATCACTGTGGATATCATTAAATTACTATACGAAAAATAGTATCAACACAATTGAAACAAAGAAAATTACCTTCACTGGGTTCCCAAGTTTGATGCTTCTTAGTGTCTTGGCAGCTTTTCGGCCAAACGAAAAGGCTACAAATCAAATTTCAAAACATTTTTGTATGCCAAAAGTGTTAATTGGATTCATTTATAACTCAAATTTCCACATGATTACCACGAAATATGTAACAATCAATAGCATAGTATTCCAACTAATACACAGAAGTTCCCTACATATTTGCAGTCGCCACTTTTTGGTAATTAAAACTTCAGAATATCTTATGCAATACTTACGTAATACACCAGAAGCCATTGGGGATAAAATATCGATAGGTGTTATCTTCATATCTTGAGGTCTCCAGAGATCTCCCAGAACTAAAGATAAGAGGAAAGTTTACTCCAAAACTATCCAGTGTATAAAATCTTAATCAACATACGATTCCCAAAAGAAGTACCTAGTAACCATGTTATAAGCAATTACAGGCCTATATGAATGCATATAGGGCCTAGCAACCTATCATCTAACACATATACAATCAATGATATTATAATCAAGATCATAATAATATATTGACAGCCACACATAGGGTCTACCTAATGGATGTAATTGTACATCATCTGCGTCCATATTTAAAGGCGAATCCTCCTGCGATAGTCTGCTTATCCTTGTCACATTGTTAGAATAAATGTTAGAACTCCTGTCCAATTGCGTCAGATTATTTGTAGTTGATTTTTGCCCCTCCTGTAGGCTTGTTAACTGACTAGTGGGAGGTATATATTGTGTTGTGTGTCTCTTCATCAACTTATTTTCCTGCATTACCTTTGCTTGCGATTCATTAATAGGAAGCTTGCACAGCTCTAAAAGTAACCATAAACAAACCTTCCATCTGATCCATTGATGGTCCACAGTGATGAGAGCAAATTTGGCTTGCAACTGATGAACAACTGAAAATGATGATTTCATTCATTATAATGTACGATTGTCAGCAAATTAGTGTGTGTCCAACAAATTTTGCACAATACCAAGATTATACAATTTATGTAAATTGCACTTACAAAAGACAAGTTGACCTTACCATTAGATACGATTGTCTTCAAAGAATGAATTAGCTGCCCTGTGGATATATTGGGAGGTTTGTAAACACAAAATATTCCCTTAAGAGCTCGATATATGTCAGAGGATATCCGTTCTGTCATCCTTGTAGAGATGTTTTTCTCGGACAAACAGTCAACTAAAGAAACTGTCAAAAGATAAACAACTCTTGCCCTTATTAAACACTAAATTATCTATAATACTGACAATAGTACTATAATAATGTCACGAAGTACTGAGAGAGACTTTACATGGTATCAGATATGGTGCTAGTAAAGACATTGTAGGTCTATTACATCTGTAACTAAACAACATTCACATTCACATTGATCTTAAAATTAATAAATTTCTCTACCTGCTGCAGCATAGTGCTAGTATGAAATATCATATTTAACATGATATCATAATCATATATTCTTAATTTAATAATTATTATTATCCAAAGATTATTGCCTATATTAATACAACAGTTAATACACCAATACTACACTACACTTCACTAATACTAATGCATTTAAAACAGTATTTAGTATAATTTACGTCATGTAAACCTACCAAAGAACACATAGGATAGTATCAACTTCACTTTTATCAATTTCTGCTCGTATGACAATGATATCGATTTAAGTCTGAAAATACAGTCCAACTCGCATAATATTATAATATATAATAATATGAAAATTAAACCACCAACAATAATTAAAATTAATATAACAATTATATAATTATATCGTGTTATTATTTACAATGTGAACGGAAACTGCTGTAAGATATACTTACTGGAATCGCTACATAATAGACTAAATCTCTTTTATTTGCAATGCTGTGAATTGGTAGATAATAGATAATTTTATGATACACACAAGCGATAAGGACGACTATTTTGAATCACAGGCTTAACATCGCTTTCTGCCTTTAGGCACAAAGATCTGGGTTCCTAAGCAACCATGTGGCAAGTTCAAAACTGCGCATGATACGAACATGTAGTGTAAAAATGAGCTAAAGCCTAAAGGGGTCAATTTAGAAAGGGCAAGCTCTATTCTGTGTATGATTCACTCTTTTAATTAGTACTAGAATAAGGACCTCCCTAATATTTCTTTTTCTGTAATAAAACATGACAACTGTGACTGATGCATTCCAGTCATTGTTAAAGACTCTGTGTCTCTACGAATTTCCTAGTGGAAATGGATCATGGAGAAAAAAGGCTAGTGTGAAGACAATTCCACTAAATTATGGAAAAAAGGTAATGAAAATGGTGGATACAACTGAACCACAGTTCTCAACTACATTAAAAGATTATGATGCTTCAAAATATCACATCGAAACTCTGCAAGAGTTCGTATCAACCAAACATTCACCATGGACCTTTGACTATAGCTGGAGTGGTGAAGCACGCTCTCTGAGAGAAATAGCTGTGAAATCTCCTGAACTAATAAATGACAACTTTGTTCACCAGCATTTTATAACAATTCGACTAACAGACAAAGGAATAAGTGACGTAGATGAGCAACTGCTTAAATTCTCCAACTTGGAGTATCTCACGTTGAGTGCTAATTACATAAAAAATGTCAACTCAAGGAATCTGCCTAGAAAGCTTTTAAGTTTGGAGCTAAATTCAAATTTAGTTAGTGAATTGTTTTCTTTGTGTGTAGACCCTCCTGCACTCGTTCACCTGGGTCTTGGAAACAATTGCTTAACATATGTTGATGATTACCTCTCTGGTGACCACTGGCCAGCGCTGCTCTCCCTAGATTTAAGCTACAATAATCTGACAGATCTTCCAGAAACTCTGAGAAAGTTGAAAACCTTGCCGAACCTCCGAAACATCATATTAATGGGAAACCCATTAATGCTTACACCTGGCTACAGAGGTTTTGTCGTTGACAATTTAAAGTCAATAGATTTGTTGGATGATGTAAGGATTGAAGCAGACGAGAGGCATCGCTACACACAGATGTCAGATCTAACCGAACAAGAGCTCTGTCAGTGTAAAATTACATTTGAAGTTGGTCAGATTAAGAACACCCCAAAGCCGATAGAATTGGAGCATCCCGATGAGCAGCCAGAGTATCCTATTATCACCCGAAACTACTATGTTGAGTTTAACTATGTTAGCGAAGCCGGGTCAAATGCGGATATCTTCGCAATGAATCAAGACGAAGGACTTGATTTCAATCCATTCGCTGACATAGGAGGCGGAGGTTGCAAAGGAGGCCAAAGTAGTATTTCTGGACGAGATGATATGCAGACTCCGATGTCACTAGCAATGTCAGGCATGCCTCCAGAAAGCCCTGTAACAGGAGCCGGGCAGGAAACCTTTTTTACTGCTTTGAACGAGGAGGTTCAGCAACCTCCTAAGAAGGCAACAAACATCATCAGGTAGACACAATGAATATTTTCTCTCTGTACATGTACTTGAGTATAATTCTATTGAACCAGAAATTATTGATAAATATTATTAATTCATAGTCACTTAATGTGACAACTATCCAACATATTACATATTTATAGTTTGACAAAACATCATGTGATTGGAGTAAGGATTTAGTTAATTTTCTCTTTTTATAGGTCAGATAAAGGACAATGGTCTCCTGATATCGAGTTGAACTGGTCAAAAACAACAAAGCGAGAAGATCTACTGGCTGTTAGGGACTTCTTGACGGAACCTATGAGAATCAATGTACGGATTGACTATTATAAGTACCCATAAATTACACATAATATAGTCTAAAATCTACAACTTCAAACTGCATATTACATGTATATAGTCAATGTATGAAACTTTTTATGGCTTCCAAGTGAGCATAATAATTATCAACTTCTATGTTCTAAAGATTTCCTTTACTATATTCACTTATCATCAAATACTGCATGGTATCATAATGCTTTATAATCAAAGTTGTCCTCTCATAGGTAATAATGTTGTAAAATACTACTATTTAAGTTATTTGTATGATGCACATTAGCAACTGTTCCAGGAAGCCTGTTGGAAAACTGGTGTTTGGTAAAAATACAGTTAAAAATGTTTTTATACCAACCGCCCAAACTACATGTACATGGACAAATTCCAAACTAGGCTGCAATATATTTATTTTCTAATTGAGATTTACAGGATGTCAATTTACATTATTATACATAATATAAATCTCACTCACTATGATAGGTGATTGAGGAGACAATTCAGAGCTACCCCAAAGAAGAAGCAGAGTCGGAGAAGCAATCGAGTGCCAAGAAGAAGAAGGAAGAGCCAAAGAAGGACGACAAGAAAGGTAAAAAGAAGAAAGACATGGACCAAGATAACATGCGCCATGAACCACCTGAGTATAACATCCTCGCATGTTTCGAGGCTGACTTAGCCGAGTTTCTGAGCGGGGAGGTTGAATTATGTAAAACCTTCGCTAAAGCTGGGGTGCAGGTTGGTAAACTATTACTATATTTCTCTGGTGTCACAAAAGAGCCAGAACAATTTCACAAATTTTTCAAACCTGGAAATTGGTCACTCTCATAGTAAAGGAAGTTGATCCACTATACTGTATATGTTTACAAGTTCTCAATGTGGCTGAATAAATTTCTTCATAGTTGGTTCTGCTTAAAAAATGTGGAACTAATTTTAGAGTCGGCTTCCCAGCAGCAACTCTCAAAGGTCGGCATCCGCCGGGGCTAAGAAGGAGAAACCACGTGTAAAGTCAGGAGAGAAGAAGGATCACAAAGGTGGTAAGGAGCAAAAGGGTAAAGATGCTGAGGCTAGAAAAAAGAGTGGGAAAAAGGATGGTGAGTGTGGCTGTGGTAGTTTCATGTAAAAGATCCTGGTCTAACATTGTGTCAGTGCCTCAACATAGTCACATGCATGTGTACACAACTCCCAATAATTTTCAAAGATTTGTGGTACATGTTACCGCAGATAAATATGGGAAATGTGACAGTAATAGCTTCATGTGATTACAAGATTTATCTTCTCTTTCACATTATGTAGATAACTATACTAATTAATTCTTTGCTATGAGATATTTGGCTATGCTTTGATACCAATTATAAGGTAAAAGGTATAGATCTAACGAAGCTATCTACAAAGAACTCAACAAGAAATTCTTGCTATACTACATACCATGTGTATCTTAAGATACATGCTGCTAGCATTATATATGAGGTGCAATAAATAGGCTAATACGCATACTCTGAGAGATTATAATTCCTACATACTACCATAATTTTAACTACACTCAGATCTACAGTTGCTTTGACTCTCATTATAATTTGTCTATGTTTGCCAGTTCTCTTCTTATTGTCATTTCTTATTCTCTCACCGGAAGACCGAGGACTAACAAAAGAGATCTCTGATTAAATTGTGATCGTAGCTTAGCTTGGTTGTTATTCTCAAACCTCTGGAATTTCAGGTGGGAAAAAGAAGGAAGTGCAGCCAGAAGTGGAAGTGGATCCAGATGAACCTCCGCCACCTCTAGAAGTAACCATTACTATCCGTATGCACAAATGGAACTCAACCACTGAATCAATTGCACCAGAGGAGTAACATTAGGGGTGGAGTAACATATGGCCCGCAGTCAATACACAACTGATATTATAAAATATAGACTAAGAGCTACTTACCTTACATATTTACATGATTATATTATAAGACCTTGTGTGTAGAGGTCATAAGATTTTTAACATGGTTTGATATTACTGTAAATTACAAGTACAACGTAATTATTGTTGCTTTCCAGGCTGAGCTGCAATTAACTTCATAATCTTAGAATAGTTTTTGAAATTGAAAATAATTTTGTAATAAAAACTCAATCAGTGTAAAGGTATTCTGCAATGTAAAATACTGACCACTATTTTATCAGCAACTAAGTTCAGCAGCAGACGAAGCTTGCTTAAGAAGTGTACAAATCTACAAGTGTAATTTTAAAAAATTATTCTGGTTACGTTGTTTGTGTTAATATTTGATTTTAAATAGCCTAACGAGGTTTGCTAATTCAAGAGACAAAAATTTACTAATTATTAGCACTGAAGAGAGATGCTATTACATATTATATTATGTAGTAGAAGCATAGTCTAAGCAAGTTGAGTAAAGTCCTAGGGCTATATATCCTGAGAGGTCCTTGGCCTATGTAGTTTGATCTATGCTTCTGAGAATGACATCTTGTACTTGTACATGAGCCGGCACTCCAAGCTGATAGATGACAGCATCCGCTATATCTGCTGCTTCCAGACCCTGTCATAGTATGGTAGACATTAGATTGGTCATACAACAAATACAGTGCATTGCATTTGGAGTTGTTCTCTTTTACCTATCTATTTATGGTAGAGTGCAAGTACGTGTTTTAAATCATACCTCTGCTCAGCAAACAATTAATTTGTTAAACCCACTAACCTTGATTTGCTGAAAAACCTCCTGTGCCGTCTGTTGACCCAAATGGTGCGTTACGAATGGGGTGTCAATAAGCCCTGGTGAGATTTGCTAAAGAAAACAATGAAAACAACATGACTGTCAATGAAAACATTGACAATTGGGCGTCCTATTAACAGACCTCAAAAGCTGAAACTTTTATGAGTGACCAAAACTTGGCTTGGAGTAGAAGAGCCCACCTTCTACAACAGTAGTGCTTGGGACTTGAATATATAACCGTAAGATTAACCACTAGACATCCTGCCACACAACCTACACTCTAATTTGTCATTTCTAGCAAGGATTTAACAGTATGCTCTAGTCAAGCCATAGCCTACATGCTTTACATTGAAATATATATAAATGCAATTTACATCTATGGTACAAAGCAGAATTACAGTTCCCCGAGTAGGCACAAGGTTTATGTGGGAGTTATCATATCCTAACCCGATATTGCTACACGATTGGTTACTGTGGAGCGGGATTTGTCTTTTCGTGTTAGTTAGCGAAATCGCATAACAAACTTCTTATAGACCTGGACACGCTAGGAGGTATATTTATTATGCCCGTTGTCATACAAGTAAAGTTTTACGTGTGCTGTGTCAATTAAGTGCATTATCTCAACGGCATGAAAAAAAGTGGACTTCAGAGCTACATGGAGTTAAAAATAATATTAAATTATTATATACTAGTAATGCTCTTTTTCTCTTGATTCGATTGCCCCATAAAAATGAATAATTGTTAGTTTTGTGATTATTGTTATTGGTAAAATGAATGTTGTATTCACGGCAAAGCCGGTTTGTTGACCTGGGCCCTGGTCTTTACCGAAGACCTAGGGAGTCCAGCACCATGATCACTGATCAATAAGAATAATCATAATGATAATGCCATCTTGATCTTTTCAGTCCTGCGCATTTGTCTTCAAACGGATAGCCAAATTACAGATGAATAATATACCATTTTTATTATTATACTGTTATTTTGTGATTATATTGTATTGTTATTAATTATATTATATTAAAAGTTAAATTATATTATTCTTCTATTTAATTTTATAATTTTCTAAATGCTTTTCCTTATTATTATTTATATACACTTGCAGCAACTAATTATTATATTATTAATTAAATTGTAATTCTTATCATAATTTCAATAATAATATATTATGATTATACTGAATTATTGTAAAAAGCAGTACATTCAAAGCTCAAAGTCAGTTCTGCATAGTATTCAATACGAACCTATGACACAATGAATGATACAGGGTATAGTAGTTTCCATGCATTGCATATAGGCCTAATAGACATTATAGAACTAATGCTAAACTATCTTATACAAGTATATGCTGAAAATGAAACTATTCTAATGATTGTTTCTAATTTTAGTAGGCTGTATTCTTCAATTAATATTGGTCCACTAATAATACACGGTTCAAAGATGAAAGCTGAGAAAGCAGATAAATTCAGGTGAGAAATTCAGCTGGTGTTGATCCAAATATAAGCCTACACTTTTACATGAAAATAGCCAACTAATATTGAATGATTCCGATTATGTGTCATTGAATGCTCTAGTTATTTGAGTAGCCTACTGTTTTACCGCCATTGAATTTCCAGATTGAAGGTGGATGAGAATACGTGGTCAGAGGTTGAGCTAGAAGACAATCCAATTAGTCTAGAAGGAAAACGCTTACATCTGTTTCAGCTTCCTCCGGACGTAAGCACGCTCATAATTAATCAGACTGAGCCGTCAAAATGATTTGTTTAATGTACAGTATAACACTTGGTATAGGCTCTCTAATATCCGTATAGTTCACTTGTACAACTTCTAAATGAGTCTAGTGATATATGCATATATTTTACATTTTGTATTTTCTGGAAACTGTCAGGCACTTACACATCCTATTTAACCGACCATCTTACTTAATGGACCTCAGAAGGTGAAACTTATATGAGTGACAATAGCTGAGTGGAAGATTTATGGGGGACTTGAACCTGTGACCCTAAAGTCTAGAGATCAGCTTGTTAACCACTACACCATCCTGCCATCTTATGTAGGCTATACATGTACATGTACATGGTGTATACATACATACACAATGTATATGCATACATGTATATATACATAGGCCTATATATACATGTGCATGTGATAATCGTTGTGGAAACTGATGGTGTGATCGATCACAGTTTTCACCTTCAAATTTATCCAGTTTATTTTTTTTCAACAACTATTTCAGATGCCAGTGTCGTGTTTACACGGTTTGGAGTTGCCTGCACCTAGAAAGAATAAATGGTCCAAACCCATCACAGTCTCCTACACAGCTAACAAAGGGAAGGCTAACCAACAGGTATGTGCTATGGTATGCTAGTCTGTGGCATCTGTTAGATGTGTTCATTATTTGTTTTAAATTAGAAATGGTGCTTAATTCCAGCAGTTTCCAGAACTTTCCGCAGTAGGCCTAAATGATAATGATTTTCTAGAGAACCTTTTTATCAGCAAAATGTAGACTAATTTTACTAAATCTTAATCCGTTTTCAATGTTGGGATGTGAACTAAATTGTTCACATTTAGAACGTCTTTGTTTGAAACCATTTGGAGAATTTAAGATCTTTTTAGGTGTGTATTAGTTGTACTCCCAGTCTAATTGACTGATAACAGTGTGTGCACCGATCTTCTGTAACATGCTGTCCTGTTCAGATTTGCTTTGAACCGAAAGTCATCTTCCGTAGGTGATTAAAGTTGAGTTGAAAGGTCAGCGAACCAAGAACCAGCAGACATTAATGGAGGCTCATAACGGAAAGCTATCAGTCTGTAAGCTATCTCATATTATCATAGATTACGTATAGTTTATTATATAGTATTATCCTGCATTTGTTGTTGAAAGTGTTTTCCATTCTTCCTCATTTGTGATGCAATCAGACACGAGGTAATTATCTCCCCATGTTTTCTGGTATTGAATTCCAGGTGGCACACAACCAATCAGCATATACCAAGGCTTTCAAGTAGTAGATGCTGAGGAAGCTGTGATTCCAAAGATTAGTGAGGGCGTGCATCAGTTACCTGCAGGTCTTCGACAGAGGTTTATACCCATAGGCAATGGTTTGGGCACTAAAACTATTAAGGATGCCGAAGAGGTTATTGCTAAGGCTAAAACCCCAGGTAACAAATACATTACGTGGCGGACATTCTTAGTTGACATTTCAGCAGGAATTGTCTTTTCCCTTAAATATGCTAAACCTGCCCAATGTCATAGCATTACAGAAATGTATATTACGGCACCTAAATAATATATTATGATTGCTTCACTATGAAAGACGGTAGAGCAGTGACTGGGCATCCATTCTCCAGCTGTTGTTTTTGAAAACTTGCATAGTTGTTAACTATTCTATAGTTAACAACTATGCAATGTACAAATTTTGTACATTCTGCATGTGTACATGTCCGAGTCCATGACAATTCCAACTGCCCACCAACTGCCCACGTACCCTACTGGTTATTTCCAGGGGAATCCCCAGTGCTATGTTAGAAGAGCTTATGCAGGTAGTAACCTTGCAGCAGACTTTGTATTGTCAACAAAATTGATCATGGGTTTGAATGTATTTCTGGCAAAACTATTGTTATAAACATACTGATATAATCGTACTCATTTAGTTTTCAAAATTCCAACTATTAATTATTTGAGCATATGATGAAGGAATTGCATTACTCTTACAGGGTTTAAGGCTGCACCACATGATCGTAATTTGAGGCAAAATCTATAGCGTTTTGGCAAAATTCTAGCGTAGCAAGGGATTCCGTGATCATCTATGGTGATAACGCTGGTGTTCAGCATGTTGACCTTTGACATGCACAGCGTAGCTTATCACAGTGTTTGGCCGGTGATATGCTGTCTTTGGTAATGGCATACGTATTTATGCGAGAGAACGTCTAACCAGGCTTGCACTTTGGAGTGTGTAGCGCACCAGCATTGAGTAAATTTTGCTTTCGTGTGGCTATAAGTCCATAAAGAACGTCTTTCTCACGGCACCTTCCAGTGCTGGTCAATTTGCTACCTAATGACCAATGCATAGGCACGCAACTCACATTTTTAATGTGATCATGTGGCCTTCAAAGATTACAATAATAGAAAAGTAACCTAATAATACGTGTGTATGCTTAGATGGAATTTTAGGAGTTTAGCAAGTGTAGTGGTTACTGTACATTATCTGTCCACGGTATTAGACAATTAGGCTATTTTCACAGTTGTAGAACTAAATCCTTGGCTGCTCACAAATAGATTTCTGTGCATTGGACATAGTATAGCATACACATGCACGTCGTACACTCACCATGTTGCTATGCATGCTAAGAAATTGCTGGCCGTAAAGTTTGGTGAGGAAATAGAACGTGGGTATGCTGTCAAGAAAGAATAGTTTGGCCTCGTGTTACTCTCTATAATAAACAACAGCTGCTGACCTCAGCATGCTCAAAGTTGGTTATTCAATGTAGCTTACCTTGTGGCACTACATGCAGGTTTCTGGTTGGCTGGCTCAACCACAAATGAATGGTCAAATACCTGCAGGCCTATGGTTGGCAAATGTTTCATAGCAAACACCGCTTCATGGAAACTAGCATTCCCATACTATTTAAAGTTCTAATTATTTTATGAAGCATAAAAAATGTTATTTAGTTACTGGGCACTATTTACTATATGGTAGGAATTTACATCACGTTGTGCACTCGTATCGTCTAGTATTGCCAAACTTGGGCAAAGCTATAGTACTTCAATATTACTTGTCCGAGGAGTGTGGCCGTGTGACCGCATAGCATGAATTCTCTTAATTCCAGCTGGACACAAACGCAAACATAAATCCCTAACTAGTTCGAAGATAGCGAGAATGCCAGAAGATGTAACTAGGTCCACAGAATCCCAGATCCAAGACAATACACCTGATAGACCGAAAGAAAAGCGTAAAAGGACAGTTAACTTTAGTGACAGTGACACTGATGCCACCGAAATAATTCCTGTTAAGAAAATAAAAAAGGATGGAGGTAAATCGAGCTCTAGCGTGTCAGCGTCTCCTCTCAAGCAAAAGAAGAAAAGATAAGTGGCGTAGCACTACAAATTTTATAGCTAATTATGACGACCCTGTATAATAAGACTAAACTATTCGACATGCAAAAGATGATTTATAAGAAAGGTTAATTGAACTGTCAAGCCGTTAAATATTGAGTCTTGAATAATTTTGTACATTTTACGAAACTTTAATACATTTACATTTTGATCTGCAAGAATAACTTCAATCATATTGTTGTAATAATGTAATATTATACATTGCATATACATGTGAGTTGGTACAAGTATGTTTAAGTTTATGATAATAAAAAATAATTTGTTTTTTATAATATTCTAGTGCTACCAAGATAAGGGTCTGTATCAATAATATACTCACAGACACTCGGCATTTAAAGCCCGGCTGTAGAGCAAGCAGTTCAGTTCTGGTTCCACTAGTGATGGCGGTCAATGCAAACTTGGTTGCTGAGTACACATGCACTCGAGAGCTGGGTATCACTCGGTGGCCCGAAAGACTAAAAATAAGAGCACAAGTTCGAGAGTAATATGTGTGGGCACTGTAATACATGGTTCAAATAATGCACACAAGTCACATAAAATATATGGTGTAGAGAGACATTATTTTCACAGATGGCATTTTGTAACTGATTTAGCATTTGGGAGTTTAGTTGTTTATGAAATGGAATTTACTCGAAATTCACACATGGATCAAGAACCTCAGTTTAAGTTATTTTTGGTCAGCTGACCTTCAATTACTTATTAGAAGGTATAAGCTTTGAGTCGGTCAAAGCTCAGATTAGAGCCAAACAAGTCGATACACATGGGGCATTACTCTCAAGTATAGAACAAGTAGTATATGACCAAATATAATAACATTCTCTTCACTAAATACTCGCCTGTTAATATTGATTATATGCCCCTCCTCAATTCCTGCCTCTTTCATAAGACTTACTGCTTCCCTGGTAACTCGAAGAACTCCCATGACATTAACCTAAACACATGGCACCCACAGCTTTACAATGGTATTTAACTGTGCCCCTAATCATGTTATGTAATGTTCGTTTATATTTTACATGTACACTTTAGGCTTGTTTACTGATGCCTCAGAATGGCCCAAGTATCTAAAAACAATAAGATGTGACTGCAAGTTTAGACTGAAATTAGTTGGTTGTGGCTATAATAATATACCATATAAAGGGCCTATTATTAGACAAGAATTATTTTGATATACATAAAAATATGCATGTATTATACATGCAGGCATGGGGCACTGGTAGGGCATGATTACACTACAACATGTGCATGCAGCGAGCCTATATATTATTGTATTTGCCATGTCTCTACACTATGGTAGTGCATAGCTTACCGCAAATTATAAAACTTACATCAAACATCAGTTGCCATTCTTCAGATTTACCAGATAGAATAGGAGCGTTTCTCCCAAGTCCCGCATTGTTAATACAAACATCAATTTTACCATATTTCTTCTTTATCGTTGCAAACATGGCCAATACCTGCTCTTCCTTACTTACATCACATTGTATAATAATCAGCTCACCAAAACTCCCTATCTCCTCCTTAAGGTTCTGTATGAAACGATAGTTTAGTTATTATTCATAGTTATGATATACACCACATTGTCAAAGGTGCGTGCATGCACTTCTTGCCCCACCAAGATCTCGGTAGCCTGTTGATATTGTTGGGCGAGATATCGCCATGAACCGTGATTCAACATCCTTCGTCATAGCATGACCATATCGCCGGTATGACGTTCTAAAGCTAAGTAATAAAAGACTATTAAAGATTTATCTCAAAGAGAAAAAAATTAAATAAGATTAGTAAATAAATACAACAAAAGTGAAATTTGAATTCTAAAATACTTTTGGATGAAGGGCCAACCAAAATGCTGAGAAAGTGTCTTTCAAATTTCATTCTCAGTGGATATTGGTGCATGCTGCACCATAGCTACATACCAATATTGAAAAATGGCATGGTGACATCAGTTTTTACCAGGTGCAGCTAACTCAAAAATGGCGTCAGAGATCTTCGTGGGTCACCGAGAGGGGGGGGGGCGCATAAACAGTCCTCAATCATATTTTAGTTGAAGAATTGCATGCAGATAATGTAATTAGAAGATAATGTAACTAACAGACCTTCCTGAAAAATTTGGTACTACAACTTGGTCTGACTACATGGTGTGTTACTATTTTTTGCATCTTGTCCTACTGCCTAACCCTCACTAACTCATTAAATTGCTGATTAATTCATCTACAAATACATTGTACTACACAGTTATTCAACATGTCCACGTGGATCCAGGATTCTGAGCATGTGCAAGTGAACGTGAGTAGTTTAATAGCCTATGATGGAACAGCATTACGGGAAGGATTGATGTTATCTAACCTCACTTGTGGTTCACATGCATGTGCCAATCTATGTTTAATTCCTGCAATAATATAAATAGTTGTGATTCTTTGATTCAAGGATTCTAACCTGAGCATAACAACAGTCACCCAACAACATAAAATAGAATTTAAAATACAAATTGCACACTAGGAGGCCTACGTAAACAGGAATATTAATAACATTATTTTATTGATTGTGCAAAGAGAATAACATAAAAATATAGTTTTCTTATTTGTGTTATTTTAACTGTGTTGTCCAGTAATGTGATAATTACTATATTTATATTTGTACTACTGTGATGGTACGCCCAGTCGTATCTTACATCTGACACTCATTATTGCGTGCATACATGTATATATCTGCTTGTACTTTACTCTTATATTGTTATATATGATTGTATGATTATATCTAAGTCTTTTAATGCCTTTTATACCCATGTACAGAGGCCCGACCTCTCAGAATCCATTGATATTCATTTTGTACATGAATTGGACCATTATAAGCAACTTTTGTAGAACCCGACCTATTTTGGGTCGGCCGTCGGGCTTCCGGCGGCCATCTTGTTGCGCAACTTCCGGACGACCACACGTCGTCTTTTCCCGACGTCATGTCGGCCGGAAGTCCTTATACTATATAAAGGGCACTGTTTTACTGTTCATTGTCTCAGTCTACGCTTGGCTTTCAATAAAGACACATCTATACTTGATACAGGGACTTTCTCTTCCTTTTACTAGGTCATTCGCTCTGCGAACCGCCTACTAGGTTGAATTACTCTCTTTCACTGTATAGTCTGAAGGTCGGACTTGAGATCAGATGGGTCGTCTTTGGTAGTATTTGGGCTACTGAGACCGCTCGATCTTTCATGTAATGCGAAGTCCTATTACCACTCATAGGCACTTCATTTCTGGGTCGATAGTCGTCCAAGGACGACCGCACCAAAACACAGAAACCATTACATTGGTGGCAGCGGTGGGATTCTAAGGTCGTACTCTTACGATACGAAGAGAAGGAAGGTGACCTCGGCCTCGGGTGACCGACCGACCTCATTCTTCAATACTTCTACGGCGATTTAGGACTCGGACCCGGGAACCTTGGATACGAGAAGGTGACAAACGCTAAAGTGCACCCATAATTCTCGTGGTTCCGCTGGATGTAGCCCGACCTACGCCGGATCTTCAATCAAAGACCGACCTCGGATCCAGAACAGATTGACGGTACTCAGTACGACCATTAGGCCGACACGGCCTAACAAACCAAAGCAGTTTTACTCACTACCCGACACCCTACCGACATGGACCGAATAAGGAACCTGCTTCAGCAGGTAATGTACCAGGCCGAGCAGGACCTCAAAACACTCAGCTACAACGGACAAGAGGACGTCGAACTCTTCATAGAAGACTTCACCGCTATGGCAGAGCGTTGCAACTGGAATGACAGAGCACGCCTCATACGGCTTAGAGCCGCCCTACACGGGCCCGCACAAGAATGCGGCCGACCCCGATCAGTCGAAGAGATATTTTCCCGACTGAGGGAACAGTATGGACTATCTGCCAGAGAAGCCCGATGGAAGCTGTCCACCCTGGAACAGCCAGCCCACACGTCACTCAGAGACTATGCAGCTCTCATCCGCAGACTGATGGCAACAGCCTTTGAAGGAGCACCCCCTGCATCTTTGGAAGAGTGGGCTGTAGAGAAGTTCTGCCTCTCAGTCCACGACCGTGGCCTACGCTGGTACTACACATGGTTACAGCCCGACGATATGGAGGAAGCCCTGGAAACCGGAACGGCCTTCCAGAGTAACAAGGGTGGCAAGGCCAACCCTCCAAAGCCACAAGAGGAGCTTCCCGCCGACCTCCTACGGAAAGCCCTACATACCCTCCTACAGAAATGTCAAGGCACAGATGACGGGCCGACGGACACACTAGAACCCGTCCCAGTAGACGAACCCATTCCTACTGGAGCCCAGCAAGGAGAAGGTGGACCACCCCACATTGGTCGTCCACAAAGGCCGACGGATACATCAGAACCCGTCCCAGTAGATGAACCCATTCCTACTGAGGCCAAACCCAAGAAGAGTGGACCGAACCACAATGGTCGTCCACAAAGGCCGACGGATACACCAGAACCCGTCCCAGTAGATGAACCCATTCCTACTGCGGCCAAACCCAAGAAGAGTGGACCGAACCACAATGGTCGTCCACTGAGGCCGACGGACACATCAGAACCCGTCCTAGTGGAAGAACCTATACCCACTAAGCCTAAAGTCAAGAGTAGCCACTCCAAACAGAAAACCCCACGGGTAACTAGCCCATCACACTCCAGGCCGACGGCGTCACCTACACCCGTCACAGTGGATGAACCTAAACCCACTAGGCCAACACCAGGCAAGAAACGACCCCACTCAAAGCCGAACACATCCGAAGTGACCACAGATCACCCCCCAAGGCTGAAAGGACGACTCATATGTCCCGCCCCGTCGGACCAAACCTCACAAGGTAAACCCGACCTATCCTCAACTCAGAAGGATCAACAGGATCTGGCCACGTCCAGATCCGACACTAATCAGCAATTGATTCCCGCCCAAATTCAGTATGCCCCGACGGACGACTTATCGTGTGTAGAACTGCCAGACACTACAGTCCAAGTCCGCGGCCTGAGGATCGACACGGAGCAAACCGTGCTGGACCAAACCAGAGAGCTACCTCTGAACCTCTCGAAGAATGTTCAAGTTTCAACAGCCCGACCTGATCCAGAGGACGCGAAATGTCGCGTAGCCGAACCTCAAGACATAATCCCAACGACGGAGATACAGTCTATACTGCCAGCAGTTCAAGTACACAAAGCACAACGCTCTTGTACGGAATCTAGCATTGCCGAACAGTTTCAGCCGAAGATACAGATTGCCGAACTCTCGAAGTCCCCTAAAGCGGATAAGAAGCAATCGAAGGCAACTATTGCCGTGTTCCCGCGCTTATTTGACGAGTCGAACAAAGAAAATGTGCCTGAGGCATTGCCTACAATTGAGCCAATTGCTCATCCCTCGGCTAGTATAAATACGACAGCTCACAGACGAGTAGTCCTTTCTCGTCCAGCACTTCACCGAAGCACATGTATCCCTACATGTAGCAACTCCTGCACTCCTCGTGTCACTGGTGAAGTTAATAGCAGCACTCGTATCCTTTCTCATTCTCGTGCAGACGAGACGGCTACTCCTCCTAGTATGGATCACTCCAATCAGCCTGCCTTCACGGCTGAAGGTAAGCAAATCTCAGTGTTACCAGTAAGGACCGAATCAGAATTAGAGGTACAATCAACACCTGTGAGACTGTCAGGCATGAATTCTCTCTCCCTCCCCACTCGGCATAGACCAGTCGGGACAGAGGAGAATTCCCCTGAACATTCTCACAGGAAAGAGCATGAGTTAGAAGGCGGAGGCTACACATCAGATGAATTATGTGTTGTAGATGCATCTCCTCTACGGAAGACGCTCACGCCAGACGGCACGCCTCCACCCACTCCACCTCCTGTTACCTCTACCCTGAAGTTAGCTACAATTAAGCTGCACAAACTCACTGACAAGCTGCCCATCGAGTCGTCCCAGCATTCCGGAGCCACTAAGCCATGGATTAGTACCTTCACTCAACAAGCCCGAGACGACTTGGCTAGAAGGAGTCAACCTAACCTCAAATGTGCAAAGTGTGGCTTCTCCGGCACCCTCAAGAGACTGAACATTCACATTTGGCAGCACTTTGCCCGCTTCTACTGTCGCTGCGGACGCAGCTCAGTTAGCCGTGATGCTCTAGGCCATCACTTCAGTCGGAGATCCAGTATCTGTGGGAAACGTCTCTTCCTCACGGACGGGCCCAGCTATGGGGCCCTCATGGAATGGTGGGGCGTAAAGGATCCCCCACCATTTCTACCATGTCGTCCTACTATGGACGGACAGTCGGGGACAAATAAACCAGTTTATTTGCCCAGCTCCTCCTCCACAAGGAAGCGACCTCCCAAGAGACGGCACAGCCCATCTCCAGAACAGACCCCCGACTCCGCACCTTCTGATGCTACCTCCTCCTCTTCCTCGTCGCCTACCACTCCTGCTGGACCTTCTCTCTGGCGACCTCCTGCTAGTACCTCCGCAGTAAGTGTCGGCCCCCCTGGCCGACGCGGACGTCTACCCTCTTGGAAGACAAGGCCTGCTCCACGGAAGAGTATGCCTGCTCCTCAGTCAGGCCCTCTCTACGAAGGCTCTCCACCCAAGGTCTCATGTGCAGCTTCTTGTACAGCTTCTCCGACTCTACTGATCGAGCCACTGCAGTCCAGGCCCACACTAGAGGTCTCACCGCACCGCTCTCCTTATATACCTGCCAGGGACCTACTCCGAGCCACTCCAGACTCTCCTGCCGTCCAGTCCCCACCTCCTGCATCTCCTGTACTAACTCAGCCGAATGCCACACGTCCTGCATCTCCGGATCCGTCGTTCATGCAACAACTTGCTGAACTCAAGCCACGGATTCACTACCTTGCCAGCCGTCAACAGGTGGGGGACACTCTACGCCAACATCTGGAACCTTTCTATGCTCAAGAAATAGCTCTTCGTGAACTAGCCAACCAGCATCTAAACCACCCCCGACAACTCCAGCTTGTACAAGCAGACTTGGATATAGTATCCAGAGAATCTACACTGTACCGTACCCTTCTTAACTTGACACTAGAGACACCCATGACCTAGTGTGAGGGGGCTATGTGATGGTACGCCCAGTCGTATCTTACATCTGACACTCATTATTGCGTGCATACATGTATATATCTGCTTGTACTTTACTCTTATATTGTTATATATGATTGTATGATTATATCTAAGTCTTTTAATGCCTTTTATACCCATGTACAGAGGCCCGACCTCTCAGAATCCATTGATATTCATTTTGTACATGAATTGGACCATTATAAGCAACTTTTGTAGAACCCGACCTATTTTGGGTCGGCCGTCGGGCTTCCGGCGGCCATCTTGTTGCGCAACTTCCGGACGACCACACGTCGTCTTTTCCCGACGTCATGTCGGCCGGAAGTCCTTATACTATATAAAGGGCACTGTTTTACTGTTCATTGTCTCAGTCTACGCTTGGCTTTCAATAAAGACACATCTATACTTGATACAGGGACTTTCTCTTCCTTTTACTAGGTCATTCGCTCTGCGAACCGCCTACTAGGTTGAATTACTCTCTTTCACTGTATAGTCTGAAGGTCGGACTTGAGATCAGATGGGTCGTCTTTGGTAGTATTTGGGCTACTGAGACCGCTCGATCTTTCATGTAATGCGAAGTCCTATTACCACTCATAGGCACTTCATTTCTGGGTCGATAGTCGTCCAAGGACGACCGCACCAAAACACAGAAACCATTACACTACCACAGGAACTTTGGTGTGCATGAGGATAATGGGTGATAGCAGTACACACTGCTCAGTAAGCATATACTGTAGATAATATGCATGTTACATGCATGTTGTTGAAACATTAGCATTGCCAGTGTATGGGAAAAATTTGACGTCTAAAAGCAGAATAATTTTATGAGCTCAGAAATCAAAGATCTGTATCCCTATCATGATCTAATTGGCCATATGGATGAGTGTGAATTATGCCCACTTATATATTAATTTGGGAAATCCAAAGCACCTGTTTATTTATGCATCTTACTTTTAGAAACAAAGTTGCTTGCAGAAAGTCTTGTCTACTTGTCCTTAGCCTCAGGTCACAGAGCAGTGGATCAAACATCAGATTTAGTGATATCAAAATTGCAAACTTTTTTAAAATAATAATGCAAAATTATACCTGCTGGTCACAACTCCCTGACTAAATTTAACTTACAGCCAACGTTCACAGTAGTCACACTAGGTTTTACTTACCTCCAATACCTCTAATCTTCGACCACAACCGATAACTTTCATTCCACACTGTAGAAGTCTTGCAGCTGTAGCCTTGCCAATACCTTCTGATGCGCCAGTTATTAAAGCTGTCTTCCCTGTCCATCTTTTCATGCCCTCTGGAACTGAACTAGTATTTGAAATTTCCCCGGCTTCGCTCATATTGTAGACTCAGCTGTTATTTGAAGAGTGTCTGGCTGAAGCACTGTAGCTGCTACTCAAATCTTGATCAAGTGTAAACAGAGAGGGCAAAAGACAGTATAGGTTAATGTGACCTACTATTGATAACTCATTTGAATAGCTAGTGTCACAGGGGTGGATATAGAATTGCAGACTTCGTGTGCAAAAGAAGCATCTAGACTGTAAATAATTATCATAAATACATATATACATGTGGTTTTCACTGAAAAATACCCATAACCTCTGTGAACACATTGTGTAAAGTTAATTTGCTTGTCCTGCAGCTTTACATATTGCAAACTTAATGATCGAGTTTGTTAGGGGGACCCTGATTTCTAGCCATAGCAGAAGATTCTAAGAAAGCATGCTCATTGTTTGGGCTGAATGACTATTATTTTTGTGGATTTTTAATTCACTGCTAATTATATTCGTAGGATTAGTTTATATTTGCTGAAGAACTAGAGCCCTAGATGTGGTTAGCTTCCATGACAATGAATGCTTGAGATGTGTATGACTGTACATTATGGTATAAATGTACAGTATATAATATAATTATACATGTGATTATACAGTACAAAGGACCCTATGGTGTAGTTGAGTCAAATGAAAGTCTACTGCTTTATTTTCACTCTTCCCTTTGCAATCCAAAATTCTGTAAATCATTAGAATGTAAGGGGACTAGCCATGACTCCCCAGGCTAATAAGGGCCATCAGTTAATTGGGTGTACAATCCACAAGGGAGAAGATAACTCTATGTTACAATTCACATGCAGTAAAATGTAGCCTGGGTAGTGTGTAGTAGACCCTACCCAATTTCCTTCTAGCCTTCACTGTGTACCCAGGTATAAAATTATAGAAGATCTAAGTCTAAATGTAGTAATGACACTATAGTCTATGGCAACCCAAGCTAATAAGAAGTTATTGCATCTTTGTATTTGGCAATGAGATGATAACTCCTAAGAAGCTATTGCTGACATGCAGTCACGCAGGGCTTACAGTATGCTTGTGGCATAATTTATGGCTCATTTAGTGAAAATATAAAAGATCAGAATATATCAATAACATTCTTGACTTCCTTGCTTACAATATTCACTTGTGGACAAATTGTTTACAATCTAAATTTATTTCTACAGCAAAATTTGTAACCAAACAAGCATACATTGATCACTCACTTATAATAATTTTGCAACTTATTATAAAAACAAACGCCTTGTGCTGGAAGAGAGCTAAGCGTAGAAGTAGAGGGAGTCAAAACGGCATGTTTTTATTTTGAAAATTTTAACGTCCGCTGTCACATTGGAAAGATAATACCAGTTTCCAAGCCCCCTTGTACTATAGAATATGAACTGAAATATGAATTATTGTTTAGAGTCGGACTTGAGGAGGACATCATGAAATTAGGCAGCCTATAGACATATTATGCTGATCCTAGTAGCATAAAGTATAAATACAACAGATCAAATAAGCCAAGCAACTGGACTGGGAGAAAAATGTTGTTGATGTAATCAGTTGTGTACTGAGGTAGGAAAATACTGTCGACAGGAAATACCTGTCACTGACTGTAGTATACTTGATGTTGACACGTTACACTGGATTACACAACGTAGTTTCACAATCCAGTGCAAGTTAGATGACTGTCTCCAGTGATTACTCATGCGATTAGTTAGTAACCGGCAGGTAGACACAATTCCCAATTATTACATGGTGCACAACTCCTAACAATGACACAGCCTGATGCCAAAATGGAACAATAATTATGCATTACAAGTAAAATTTACTTTGACTGCAGTAACCCAGTGGAGTGAAATGACCAACATGTCATCAACAATCCAGATGGAGAAGTTGTATTCCCCATAACACATGCCGTACGCCTCATGCCTCATATTTGATACACAGCCCGCTGGAATCTTCAATTTCTCAGTTTTAGGCAAAATAAAGATAACGATAGAAAATATTATGTTTCATCAGTGTATTGTACACAAATAAATTCTATAATACAAGTGTATAAAAAACTATCATCTACATGCTATGTATATCTTATATACAGAAGTTGAATTTTTTTGGTATATTAAATTTTCAATGCAATGCTATACATAAATATACATAGAGAATGAGCAAACGATGCAAGATAATAATATAGTATTAAATTCAGCAGAAGAACTTTAATTTACACAGTAGACCAAGATTACATTTACACATTTTGAGACGTTTGTCAAGTGCTGTGTCATGACATATATAGATAGATGAGTAGGGCGATAGAAAATTATGCCTCAAAGTAAGAATGAAAACAAATAAAATTTGTGCTTCATCATCATTAGAAGGGGATAGTAGCTGATAGCTATAATATGAAGTAGATCAATTGATTAAGTAATACATTTCTAATCTAAAGAACCCATATAGAGCACTTACACATTATATAATATATAGGCCTGATAAAAATTAAATAATGGGTCATTTATTCACATTATGTACAAAATAAATAAAATAATTACAGAGCTGAATTTAGTACATAGAAATCTATCTTCACTATCAGATTCATGTGAATATTTGGTTAAGAAAATACAGTAGGCATGGGAAGCGTTTACAATCTGACTTGGACTAGGTCAATGAGATACACTACTAAAACAGTAAGTAGCGTATCATAGATCAGGTGCTGTATGCATTAGACACAACCATAGTACCACCATCACATGCCTGAATAGAGAGTATTTAGTATAGCAACCTCTATCTGTATTTTCTATGTGAAAACTACCACTGCAGTAGATTAGTCGGTGGGGACAAAGAAAGTACCTGAGTAGTGAGGGAGAAGTTTCACCTTCACAGAACCACGATATCCTCTGCTACACATGACAGGATAGTGATGTTGCCTAGGCGACATAGTTATACGCATAGAGGTTTGTATATAGTGTACAGCTGTTGAGACCTACGAACCTTCTGAAGATCTAGATAGAATAAATTCCAGATCATTGAGGTCTAGATCATCTTGATACTGTTGCTGACGTGGAGGTTGAGATGTAGGTTGAGAGGTCGATTGAGGTAATGTTAATGCACCATTATAAGACGACTGCGGTACCATACCGTGTTGCTGCATTTGTGGGTGGGTTCGTTGATGTGATTGGTTTGAATGCATATACATATTTTGAGCTGTGTGCTGATGAGAAGGCTGAGCCACATGTTGATGTGGTTTCTGTAGAGTCTGTGTGGTGTGTGGGTGGTGGATAGGTGGAGAGGAGGCAGACTGCGGCATCATATGCTGCTGCTGAGGATGAAGCTCTGCTCCCATTGGTCGATGCATTGAATGTATGTGTGGATTGGTGGATACCATAGAACTATGGCCTATGACTACAACATAAACAATAACTTGGGTAACAGTCACATTCTAATATATGCACCATTTTGTTTTTAATTTTAATGAGCTTGGAGTTATCTTCTCTTCTACCAGGTACTTGGAAATCTAGCAATGTGCTGTTTTTACCTCGCATAAACCATCCATCAATAGGCAATCCTATTCTAACTTGCATTTATAAACTAAGATTATTACAAAGATCGAAAATTGTTGGTAAAGATACTAACTTTATGGTCACTTAAATGTAGTTGGTAGCAGTATTGCCAACTAACAAAAACATTTCATGGTAACACTGTGGTGTTACATAATGAATAACTGTCCATGATCCAACTGTTGCTGTCAAATCTCTATTCTAAATGGTAGATTTCAGCCATAAGCTAATGCCTACATGACTCGTGCTTTCACTAATCTTAATTTATGGACTACGCTTGGACAGAAATAAAGAGTTAGCTAATAAAATGTGTGGTTTGTAGATATGCATGTAATATCTCTGTTTAACAACCAATCACATTATAATTAGCGGTGTAACTAACCACCTAAATTAGTAAACGACACTGTTATGTAATAAATTACCTTGAGAGGGGCCATTAGACTGAGGTCTTGCCATGTGATGCTGCGCCATATGCGGGGCGGGGTGCTGTTGCGGCATCATACCATGCATTGTAGTCATTGGTCTGGGATGTGAAGGAATGGAGGGATAGCCTGCAGGAGCTGCTGTTGCCATTACTGGCTGAGAACTTGGATAGGTACTCGGTACTCCGCGTGCCATAGCACCAGCTGCGATAAAATATAATTATTGCATCAATAACTTTCCTAATATGATAATTAGCGCAGTAGAAACGTGACCCCACCCAATGTAGAGGAGTAGGACATGGCATACCAGAGAATTCCATTAGCAGTTTGCCCATGGATGGCTGATTGGATGGCTATGGTAAAGATCCTGCAAACTGCAGTCAAGTCAAACCAGAGCCACACCAATGTCATGCCTCACAGGATATGGTGAGAAGTGGTAACCATAGCAACGCTCTACTCCATACTCAAACAGCAGAAAGATATAACTATCCACCAGCTCAGCTCATAGACACAAGTGTGTTAGCATTAAGATACCGTAGTATTTCTAGATATCAGTTAATCACCATAATATGGGACAAACACCTTTTATAATACTGATTTGGCATCCCATATTTAATGTAATGGCGTCACTGAGCATAGGGCCACTTAATCATGTACTATCTATACAAAAGCACAATTGGAGACATAAATGAAGAATGTATAAATATTATAACGGAATAAAACACCAAACGAATGAAACTCAGACCCGTAGACTTACCAGGGTGCTGCATAGCTGCTAGTTTAGACAATGTGCTGTGGTTGTGCTCGGGCTGATGGTGGGCAGAGAGTTGTCTAGTCATCATGGGCGCCGTTGGCATTGTGCCAGTCACTGGTACTGGATACCCTGGTCTACTGTGCATATACTGACCGGCGATAGGTTGGACCACTGTAAATCAAACAGAGGCGAGAGTTACCAGACAGAAACAAACGCACCATCCGTAATGTAACTTCAAACCCTTTCAACCCCTAAGTAAAATCTCTATCCATGGTAATATCAGTAAACGGATACATAATTTGAGTTTATTATGGTAATACGTTTAAATTTCATTTAGATTCTAACTAATATATTCGATATTTCGCAATTAAAATGTTTATATAAAGTGTTACTAAATTATATATAATGATTTAAAAAATGATTCATCACTAGTATAATCATAGATACACTATTGGACAACCACACACAATCAAGAAGCTGTGGCCTACACATGAAGTTATACTGTCAGTAAAAGATTAACATAGACTGTGTACCTTGTCGTCCCTGGTGCATAGAGTTAGCTCTTAGAGCTGCCTGGTGTTGCTGCATAGCGGCTGCCGAACTTGCTTCTGCTGACATCATAGAAGGATAGTAAGTAGAATGACCAGTGCGAGGATCAACATACTGGTTGGGTGCGGCGGGTGCCACCCCCGCTAACTGAGCTTTCTGCAATGCTCTCAGTCTTTCAATACGCTGCATCTCCTAAGTACGGGAATAAGACATATTATGCCAAGGGAGATGGAAGTCTTAGCATACATGGGGAGATAAGTCACGGTATACAAGTGACAGTACACAAGGGGAGATAAGTCATGGTATATAAGGGGAGATAAGTGAAAGTATGCAAGGGGAATAACTCTCAAAATGCCTGAAGAAAGCGGGTGAGGTGTAAATATGTATGATCAAACATTATCCTTCATGACCTTATACATTTGGACCTAGAGTAAATCGCACCTCAGCACTCATGTGTTGATTAGATGGGTACTGTGAGGGTGCATATGACGAATAGCTCGGAGCTCCACCGTGAAGGTACTCCCTCCCATTGGTAGGCATTTGACTGCGATAGTATGCGCCTGCAATAACAATATAAATTGTACAAATTGCAAGTTTATCATAAACATAACCTTGTACTACGCCTTTTATCTCTCCGTACGGAAATTTAAAAATTTTATTTCTAATTGAGAGCAACTACTAAAAGCACGCGATGTGTTATTCTGCCTGTTAAATAATGACAAACGGCCAAACAATAAACAAAAATGTTCACCATAAAATACAAACTATCCATAAAACCTAAATCAATGGTTAAAATTTCACAAATCACCTGAACTGGATGTACAGGTCAATACAAAAATTAGTTGGAGAAGTGGAGAAAGTGAAGCTGAAAGCAATTAAAATGACATAGACAAACCTCATGTTTCGAAAATAAAATGTAAAGCGATAAGATAATGAAAAATCAATGTAATAATACCAACACATAACTGAATTATGTAAGTATATCATGTAGATAGTATGTATAGTGTACAGGTTATAATACAGTGTATGAATCAATAGGAAGGTTATTAGCCACACAGTACAGGTGAACGATAGCAAGAACATCCCAAGTTCAACTCTATCGACTAGAACCATTGTAATGATGATATGCTGTGCATGGTTCACTGTGGTATGCTACTACCAAGGATTATAAAACATGCCAAGACCCTACTCAATCATCCCATTGGTACATTGATATACTAAGTGAGCAGATTGCTAGCCTGCCGGAAGATAGTAGATCTATCCAATAGGTAAAGGGTGCAAAACCACAACTTCACTCTAATGCCAAAATTTGCTACAAACACCAACTAGCACAAGTTACCAGAGTTTCTAGACTTCAGTAGCTTATGATGGTTGAATTTTAGTTGTCATATTTGTCCTCAAAGTGTTATGCAATACTGTATTGTTATTGAATGAGTTAATTACTAGTGCAGTGGAACTGAGCTGTCATCACCTGTGGACTTTACCATACTGTACAGTAAACATAGGCCTACATGTATAAATCAGTGTCATATAGTCATACACACAGGCTGACTCTAGTGTACTAACCAGGTTGTCCATTGGGTACGCTTAGTTGCCTGCCATAGTCTTGCGGTACCGTGGGGGCGTGTTGAGGGCCCGTCCCAGGCATGAGATGGGCCACGGGCTTGGTCCCAGAGGGATAAGTTCCAGCAGGAAATGACCTCATATATTCCGCAGGCTACAATATATATGAGGGTTGAACATATGCATTACGTAGCCATTAACAAGCCTTTCAACAGAATTACACGTACTTGCAGCGATTATTATGTATGCTCAAAACTAGGTATCAATGCAACGTTGGCAAATCAATTTACATGTCAAGTGACAATTGCACTTTTCACACTCAGAGAGATAAGAGATGACTGTCAATGACGTCTTATGGCAGGAGTAGACAGGTAGTTGGTAGGTGTTCTCTAAACTATGTAAATATTTATGATACAAATCACAACTTGTAGGATCGTAACTATATTGCATACGGTTAATTAGATCCAGGTGCTAAGACAAGACCCAAAAATGTCACCCATTTAATTACACAAAATTAATTAAGAAAAATAAAAAGTCTGCAATATTCTGTAAAGCAAAAACTTTCTGTAATAGAATAGCTGTTGTTACGTAACATGACTTACCATGCTGGCCTGTCTTTCAAGGTGCTGCTTGAGTCCATGAGATTCACTCATACTCCGGCTGTACTGAGTCTGTGGTCGTTCTGCTTTTATATTCTGAGGATAACCAACAGGTTGTTGTCTCATGTACATAGCTCCAGGCTACAGTAGTCAATAACAGCTACTTCAATACAAAGTATGACAAGGGAACACAACTACTGTAACATCCAAGAAAGCCTGTGTATCAGGCATATATGATATACACATAGGACTTGTATTTAACATCTAGACAGATGTACATGTAGTTATACTACGTACCAATTCTTATTTCCGTTTGAGAGCTATAGACAGATGACTTAGCAGTTTTTGACAAACACAACTATTTGATTAAAAATGGTTTCCAAATAATTATTCTATTCTGCAAGATATGTCTCACAACCACCAGTAGTAGGTTGTTGATGATATGCAGTTTCTAAAGGTATGGTTAGTGTTGTGTGTAACGGGTGAGCAAGTCTAACAGCTAATCTATACAGTACTACTATAGAACAAGAACTTACCTGTTGAGACATAGCGTTGAGCTGAAGTTGCTGAGGTGAGGGAGTGTTTGCTGGATGAGATTGCTGTTGGACAATAGCTTGTGGTTGTGACATAGACATGGGTAACTCAGGGGTGTTCTGTTGTTGTGGCGGTTGTTGTGATGGTGGTCGCTGCTGTGGTGGTTGTTGCTGCTGAGGTGGTGGTTGCTGCTGAGGTTGCTGTGTTGGATGGAGGTGTGCAGTGTTACCAAAAGTCCCATTGACCATCTTGGAATTGCCTCCCGTGTCTGGAGCTGAAGCGTTACTAGACTCCGACTCGTGCATCATCGTGATGAGGTCATCAAGATTTTCACTCAAATTTTCCACCAGATTTTCATCTAAGTTATCTAAACTTCCATCCTTTCCAGCGAATCCGTTCAACTCTTGCATAGACTGTTCGTTCAGTTCTTCCATAGACTGGTCATCAAATAACAACAGCTCTCTAACGTTTGCTGGCAGCTGAGCTTGCTGACGCTCTGGAGCTACAAATTATGGACAGAATGTATAACGTCAGCGTAAAGGTTAAAACATAAGTAAATAAAATAGACAGATGAAGGAAATTCCAACCTCCAAACTTCCCAACATGAAGTCGAATTTTAATGTGTGTGGTTAGAGATCAGACTCAAATAGAAATGAGGAGTTTCTGAACTCGTAATCTGGAGATACTACATAGGTGTAGGTCAAGGTGATAGTACCCTAACGACACTAAGCGTTATTGTACACACACAAAGTTAGGAAGAGATAGTTGGTGGAAATTAGAAAATGATTAATCACTATCTACCAATCAGACATGACTCCATAGCATAGGTAGAAAGTCAACTTGACGTTACGTGAGTGTCTGACTGACGGAATGAATAACTTTGCTACGTAAAGTCAACACTGGCCTATTCCACGGCAAATCGTCATACCAAGAACTTGACTAATAACTTGACTATATAATAACTTGATTATATTCCCTAATCTAAAGCCTTATCTATAGATATCAGCCTAAATAAAAAATATTTAGTTACACTTTACTCAACCCCCAAGAAAAACTGGTAGGCCTATGTAATATTTCTTTGCCATAATTTTGGCCATTGCTAAATAATGACATAGGCTTACCTTCAATCTAAAACCGCATATAACCAATGAAATCACAGAATAATTTGGTGAGGGGGAGATTAATCCAGTGCCGATAAACACGAAACCAATGAGAAACGCAACAGGTAATCTAGCCCAGAGACAGTAAGTATATTAAATGTCATATACCATTGTTCATAAACAGCTTAACACAAGTCATTTGTCACAGATGGATGAATCTCGAGCGAAAAGCAAACCATACTATCTAAACTGTAACTTGTTAGATAGATTGATTGATTACATAGGATTGATTATTAGTATATATCACCATTACTAAGCTCCCATTCAGGCCACAAAGGAAACTCTCAACCATGTGTATTTCTAAATGACTAACTAGACATCCATGTAACCTGTGAGATGTGTTGTGTTTTTAGAAGTACCACTGTTGGGCATGTGGTTACAAAATTTCAAACTGAATGACACTTCAAAAATGAAATTCTGCCAATCACAGGAACTTAATTTTAGATTTCATCCAAGTGTATTGACCCTTTCCAGATCATCTTTTGACCAAGTAGCAAAATTTGTGCTAAATTAAAAAGAAGCAAATTAACTATCACTTTTTAGTACTGTGCTTGAATGACTTGTGTGTCAATGGAAGTTGTGTCCCCCATCGTGCCATTACTTACCTCCAGTAGTATTTGGTGTAGTAGCATTCTCGGAGTTATTATTGGCTTTCTTAGAGGGTGGACCGTCTGCTTTATTGGACACCTTTCTCTTGACTTGATTCTAAAATAGTAACGGGTTTGAAAATATAAAACACTATGCCCAATACTAGCAAGTTAGGTGCATGTTGGATGGACTATTGACCACACTATAACCTGATGTCTGGTAGACGAATGTTTGGTAAAAGTACAATTGAAAAGTTTATATTAGTAACACTCACAATCATGCACCAATGGCAAAATTTGTTACAAAATATCCAATTTCAAACGGCTATTTACAAAACAGCTATGTATATGCACCATTCAGGCATAATCATAGACCTATACTATATATACTATAGGGCTATGAGCAGAGCGAATTATTTACAAACCATGTTGAGGGTAACATGATGTAATTAATATTGTGTTGTCACAAGCAGGAAATCTAAGTATACGTGGGATGCGATGAGCTAACATTGGCTATCAGCTTCTGACTTGAAATAAGGAAATTACTAAAATCCCTGCACTGAAGTAATCGCACTAACACTTTGAGATTTAGGTGCATTTCAGAGGAGAGGTAATTTAATTCAAATCAATTATGTTTATTAATGCAATACCTCTCACGTTGATACACAACTACATTGTCTTGGAATGAAGGATATAAAATATTTAACAGCACGCCATGATAAAGAGCATTTTGTATAACTGTGAAAATATGTGTATACTTTGGTCTTATTACAGGACAATGCATATGTATTTGTAAGCTGTGATGTGATGTTTACTGGGAGCCAATTGTAGTAGTACAAGTATCTTATGTTAGCTTATCAGCGTATATATCAAGTTATATTGTAACACTGTTTGCTGTTGCTTACTACAGTTGGGGATAAAGGCAAGTGTGACCCTAGCTCAATCTGAACACCTATACATCGCCTTATTATCTAGCTAATGAATTTACTAACTGAAGAATCAGTTGACTATAGCAGCTTTAGCCGTGCTCAGTCAGCCGTGACTACTAAACTTATAATAGCCCACGTGTATACAAACATATGTAAGCGTAATAAGGGGAGAGTTGTGGTAACCCTTCACTATTAATGCGCGAATAGGAACTAAGTATTTTGCTACAATATGATCATTGTATCACTAGTGGAGAGTGTGCCATTGCATCAATGTAAAGCCAACATCGGCGTGTAGTAATAACTAAGGTCAACATCATTATGCCTAGTAATTTGTTCAAAAGGCTCTGTAATGAGTTGCACTAGGTACAATTAAACCTACTAAACAAATCTAATGGCTGACTCGTCTTACAATCAGAGGACTTTGCATCTTACAAACCATAAAGTTTGAAAAAGCCTGTCTGGAATAAACTTTACACCACACCTGGTCTTGCAAAAACTCAAATAGCATACCATACATTCAGCTTTTTACAGATGGCAGTCAATTTGTGCAATAATTCATAAAAAAGCCAAGAAAGCTAATCCAGCAGCCAGAAATTTACTACCTTCTGAGTGTATACCCACTGGGCCTCCCAGTTGCAGTTCATTACTACATTACGTAGGCTGTATGTTGTGTAATAACATGGCAACAGCAATGTTCAGAATGGGACAGCAGTAATGGAACCAGTGCTCTATGCCTGGCAGCATCTAATTTATACAGGTAAATACGCAAACTAATGTACAATCAGCACACGGAACACATGGTTTACACTAACCATTAGTATTTTTCATTTTACTTGGCAGCATTTCTGTGCAAGCTTGAACTGGGCAATTGAGGTGAAGATTATTATTTACACATGCTTTTAGTATTTTCAATGTATCTGGCAAAGGCATTGTCTGGCTGCATGCATATTATACAATTATTTATAAATTTAATTCACAGAGTAGTTAAATGAAATCTAATCCATTCAATCAATATTATAATTGCTCACTGCTATCATATGAGTAGGGGATTGATGTTCTTGCATTTACACTACACTGTATACAACTTGTGATGTCAGAGAGTCAGCTAGGTTTACATGATAGGTGAAGCGAAGACAGCAAACATAACAAGTAACCTAGTAGTACCATGGTTGACCTTTGACCTCTAGCAATCCTAGCTCATCATTATAAGTACTAGAGTGCCAAAAACTAATCAGCATTAGCAAGTTTTGATTATTGTAAGAGGTTAAATGGGCAAACACTAGAGAGAGCTAGTTACCTAATTAATAATGTGTGCATCTTTTAGTCACTCTGTTTAACTGTGTTATTCTGTAGTATCTATTAGTCAGGAAAAAATAATTAATGCAGCCATCAATAGACAACCACAGCAGTAAGCTACAAGTATTTGAAAGCCCTCGAGGTACACAGAAAAATTTGCAAGCAAAAATGTTTAATTGATGTCAACTAATAAGCACAACTGATGCAAAATCAAAATTCTAATCCCGTTAAACTATGTCAATTGAAGCTTTGGATAGTTGATAAAGTACTGTGCTGTGTTGTGATGACATAAAACACGTGCTAGACTGTTATACGAACATAGCAACATGGTTACTGTATTCCACTAATACTTTACTTGCTGACATAAGATTGTTCAAGTAGTCGAGATAGCCTGTTTGCTTAGTTCACTGGCCTATGATTTATTATATACATTAACATCTGAATATTATATTATGATCACTGTCAATTTAGCAGCTCAATAGAATGGTTTAACAACACTCTAATGGGTAAAGCAATGTTATACAGTATAATATGATAGTCTCACTCCTGTATGTATATACATATGTATGTATTATAATGATAATCAAAAGATAGCAAACAAAAGACAAAGCTATTCTGTTGTTATCAATCAATACAAGACACCACTACATCACTAGAACCCAGGGCCTTATATTAGTCTCTATTGAGGCAGTATACTGGATATAGTATACCATACGGTGACACAAATCTTTTGTCCCTAGAGATATTTAACAGTAATTAAGCTATAGAAAGTACAGTACTGTGCACTGTCGTATATTGAATTGTCAATCACAGTGGCAATCATGATCCTGACTTTGTACCAATCAAGCGACTACTATTTTATTAAACAGGAAACATCCGTTTATCAACCACTATGTCTTTATATGTAACCCTATTTATTGACTATTTATGTATATTAATTTAAATCAATTAAATTCGTCTTTAACCAGCTTAAGGAAATTTTATGTAGCTACTGTACATCTTAATGTAATATCTTAGTTAGCTACTGTAGTAGTTGCTAACAAGACAGTGTAAAGAGTACAGTTTGAGCTGTTAGCCAAGTAGGTAATTGATCACCAGAAATAAGCCTGTGGAGGACATGCATATCTGCAGCTAGGTTCAGACTGTCACAGATCACTGAGTTGGAAAAGTATGTAAAACATGAGTTTATTGGGAAACTGATAGAGCAGGGTTGAGCTAACACCAATTGTCTTGCTCAGTACAGCATGAAGTAGGGAGAGTATTAGTAAAAGCAGTGATGGACCAAGAGAGTCTAGATTGTATAGACATAAACCAACCATTCTGTTAATTCAAACTTACGTTTGTTGTATTTCCAGAATCCCTCTGGCGTTTGGTGCCAGACTTCTTGGTTTTACTCGCCTGCCACTTTTCGAAGTACACAGCAGTCTTTTCTTGGCTCAGCTTGTACTGGTGCTGTGCTGTGAGTTCGCTTTGTGCCAGGCGAGTCTGGTGGTGGTTCCTGAACCCATCTGAAGAAAGAAAAGAGAGGAAATTAGTAATCGGAATACTTTCTGGTAGAAAAGACTCACCAATCAACCATCTAAAGTCTGCATTGTACAGATATGACAATAATATAGTTTTAATTAATTAATAGTCTCTTAGAAAATACTTTTCTTGTAAAGAAATAAGATACATACCAAATCTAACGCTTCTGGGAGTATTTTCCTCCCCAGTGTTCGACAATGGCCGAACTATGCCATTGGGAGGTAGTACTCCATTTGGGGGTGGGGCAACTACATTTGGTGGTTGGCCCGGACCATTAGACGGCATCTGCTGGTATGATGTCATTCGTCTGTCTGACAGAGTCATGAAAGCAACCTGAAATATATGTATTACAACCATTACCGCCCTATTCTCCTTGATGACCTTAGTTAGTGGGTAGGGAAGCAGTACAGCAGCAATCTGCTGTTGGATACCTTCCCTACCGCCATTAGGATGCTGGTGATATTAGACAACTGGATCTAGGTGACACTAGCTGATAGTGGACTGGGTTCCTAACCAACATCAGCTAGTGGGCTGTGTTTCGGTACCAGTTAAACAGGGGAGACAATTGATGATATAACCCTTACCATTCAAGCAATCATTGGAAACAGTGAGCTACTAATTAAATGTAATATCTTAAAATGTACATTCTAGTGTGAATGTACCAAATGAGACTATCATTACAATAAATATTGATTAGAAACTTAAATCAACAAGCCATGCACATCAAGATCAATAAGAGGTTCAAGTCCCTTGCATAGCGACAGCAAATACATGTAATATCCTACCAAGTTGATGACTGCGGAGTGTATGTAGCATGGGTTCCAGTAGATGCTAGATTTACATGAACTAGCAGACTGACAAGGTGGGATAACTACAGGGCAGATAATGCACATGTCTATGTTTGTGGTAGTACAGATCATAGCCCAGTAGGAGGATATCATACATGTATACTCAAGGATATGAATGTTGTTACATATGCTATTGATTAGGGTGTGAAGTTATCTTCCCTTTCTCTGCATAAATGCTACAGTATACAACATCAGTATAGTTCCAGTCCCAATGACCACGACATTAGAAATAACCAAGCTTTGATATGGAAGACAGTAGAAATAAACATGTATTACTATATTACAGCTATATGAGTCTAATTGTCTGTCCCCAGGGAAAAGGATAGCTATAAACTACAGTATGTAGCATTTTTAAGTTGAATGAATATTGGTGACCAGTTTTATATTATATAATATGGAAGATAGTGCCAATTTAATTAAGGGGTCAGATAAGAATACAAACTGAATGCGCACAATTCTTTGTTGCCTATATGTGGTAAAAGAAGCTGTAGTTTTGAATTTTGATCAGATTGCAAGTATTTTTTCAAGCAGTCAGTAGCTGCACAAAATGGCCTCACCAATGTACAACTCTTAGTTACTTGAGTTCGTAAGTTATATGAAAGTAGCTGACAGTTATATTATATTCACTACGTAATACATGTCCGATTTTCATTTGTTCAATCATTCTGATTCTTGTGGGTTTATGATAATCTAATGATTGAGGTGTAGGCCCTATGTACTTTTGACTATCAGTATGAGTGTCCACAAACAATAGTTACATGTCCTGTCGTAACATAACAAAATCCCTATTACTACTAGCTACATTAGCTGCTTTTCTGAATTAACAATTGAAATTAAAATAAGTTTTATAAACAACGTAACTACATGTGACTGACTTACTATAATATTTACTTACCTACCAGTAGCTGCACGTCTAGAATTGGTTTGGTATGCGATTATGATTATCACTCTCCTAGGCAAGTAGGAAGGCTCAGGAGATATATACTTAAATATCAGTCACAAGTGTATTCAACACAACTCCAAGTTTCACTGCTGCAACTCTATTACTGCAACTGCCACTATCAAAGTTGGACGCGACCGATGTCACAAACTGAAAAGTCACACTATGTCTACTGTCTGTTGTTCTTTCTGGTTAGTTGATTTGTAGACTGCGATTTATTTTTACTTTTCTATTACATGTACAATGGATTAGCAGAAATTCGGCTTACTTATATCAGCAAGTTGTGATCATTTACTGCCAGTAGTTAAAAATCCTTGACAGAAATCGAAATTCACTCATCTCACTACATCCAAGCACCTAGTCGTCCAATGTATGTAATAATGTTTTACATGCTGCTACTACCACTCAACAACACTACACGTGCTGTTTGGACGGAACAAGTGGGCGGAGACAATCATGGTTAGCGTTGTACCTCGTTGTACTTTTATTAGACTATGAATTATTATACGGATAGACCATTAGTTTAATTTTACTTTAGAACCCAGGCTAGGAGGTTTCTTCTATTGCGTTATTGAATGTTTTGATGAGGTTCGCGTTATGATTGGTCTACTAGTGATTGACTCACGCACCCTGTATTCTGCTATGACTAATCAGTTGTAGCTAGCCTCATGGATGATTTGTCACAAACTGTGAGCTATTATCATACCGTTAGCCTGTAGCGTATTGTTATGACTAGGGGTATAGGAATTTCGTTTGGTTTATTTATCCAATGGGTCGCATAATTTATGCTCCTCCCGATCAACAACGCAATCTGGTGCAATAACTTGATATGTAGTATTACCTGTTAAGATGTAGCCATAGTCATCCCTTGTTAGCGCTCTACAGAACTAAACAATGATCTAAGGGGCTGGGGGGGGGGGAGGGCTATGGGCTACAGTATACAGCAAATTGGTGTAAACTCATCATTTGAATGCTAGTTATCAATCCCATTATAAACAGCTGACAATCCAAACCAAAAAATTAGCTTTGATGAGACAATTGATAGAAGATTCGCTGCATACTTAAAATTTATAATTGTGGCATTTGAGTGCTGCCCAGTTTGTTTGTCTGCTTTGCTTTCGTTGTTGGGCATCATGTACATATTCTAGTTATTAAAAATGATGTTGTCAGTCACTAACAACTCCCAAGAACTATCGAAGTTGTTGCCTTACCATCTGTTGCTGTTTGTGCTAGCCTCTGTCTCAGTAGCAATCAAAGCAGAAGGAGTTGTCTTCCTTGTTAATCTGTGGGCTAACCATGTCAAGAGTTGCTGATGTAATTTTACTTTACAGTTTACACCCCTCAATGCCCAATCAAAAATATGAATCTGTGTAGTAGGTACTACATCTAACTGATTTCAGCCAGGTGAGAACCGAGCTGTTTTGTTATGTCACATTAGAAATCCTGAAAATAAGCAGCAACTACTTCAGAGATGCCAAGTCAGGTAGCAAGCACTCTCATACATGTATGAAATATTATATATACAAATGTATATGTATATGACCATCATACATGTACATACGAGATACCACTAACATTAAGGTGCAGACACTGGCAAGTGGAATTCGTCTGCAAGTTTCCAAGAGAAGATTCTCAGTTGCGTGTTGCTGTTATTACAATTATTCTTATTTCTTCTTATGAAAGACAATGTCCACATTAGAATTACGGTTTTAGAGACCCAAAATAAAATTTGACCAGCGAAACATATAGGTTCCAGTGTATTTTGCAAATCTATGCAAATCATGCAATACAATTCAGCTACCATGCCCATGTATTTACCCTTGGCCCTATTATGTTATAATATTTATGCAAGATACGACTAGTTTTATAGAGTCTATGAGACTATGAAATGTACATTACATGTAAAATGCCACAATTTTAATGGGTTGCACCATTACGACTTAGCTGGCTGTTGCACAGGATTTTGTCGAATTGGATGAGAGACAGATTCTGGTGGTCAGAGCCTGGAAGAGCCTAGACTTATCCAACTGTACTTTGTCCAGACATCTGGTGCTTTACTCCAGCTGCCACTTTTGTGTACCTGAGGGTAGTTGGCATATATTCCAGTAGAAAGTGGTTGAGCACTAATGATTGGTTTTCAGCTTTGATTTAAACTGGTAATTGTAGATCTAAATGCCCTTTTCTGCCTGTGCAAATATATCACTGTCCTTGTACTTGGTGTACAATACCAGGCAGAAAGCTGGAGCCAAAACGCAAATTTTACTCTATTATTGGAATGGAGAGTAACAAACTAAATGCTAGTCAATTGAGGCATTAGCCATCAAGCTATCAGGTACAACACACAAGATGATTCTTGCTCTGGCATTATGGTACAGTTGGTGAATAAGAATCTGCTAAAGAATTTCAAACTAAGTAGAGATTAAAGTATATCAATAAACTGTTCAAGAGAGCTTGGCTACAACCCAGCTACACACAAGTAAATGTTGGTAACTGGACATTTCTCAACTGGCCGTTGATGTTGGAAGTTCTGCAGTTGTAGCTATGTGTACTTTGATTGGTCAGTGTTTGCCAACTGTTATTTATGAGCAGTAGCACATTTTGTATAGCTGGTCAACTTAGGTCACTATGTAGTACTTGGTGCTTTTGCGTGATTGCATCATTGTCCTTCTGATATACCACCTGTGTTAGATTACCCTCCCTAATTCCATATTACTACATGTACCTTTTAATTAATTTGATTGATGCATATATACCATTACCAGATTATGGCCATTTTTTGGATTTTGGATTTTGTTGGAATATCCACTCTCTGAGTTTTGTGTCTGTTCCTATTGATTTTCCAGCGTCCTGAATTTTTACCTTTGGTGTAAATTTTACCAAACCTCTTAAAACACAAGATACAAGCTAAAGCAAGTTATTAATATTGAAGATAATTGTTTAAATTCACCAAATAGCATTGAGATGGATAATTTTTATTCAAATACAATTCAGGGATTTTGGTATTTGTTCTGTGATTTTGAGCATGCAAGACACAATTTTTTGCTTCCTTTCCTTGGTAAACATGCCTACTACCCCACATTGCATGAGAACATCTGGTCATGTTTTTGAGAAAGTTCCTGTTGAACTGTATTCTGCTGCTCTGACTGAGACTTGAACTCAGTTTACCAAGCCACATGCCTCATGTTCCGACTTATAGCCTACATTTGTGGACTGGACTCTGCTCAACTATTCCATTTCCCCCACTGTTTAGGAAAAAACGTCATGAATCTATAAAATATATGTAACAATGGCAGTTTTATGCTGATGTTATGACGTAAACGATGAAAAGCATTGAGTAGTGTACCAATTGTCACATGATTGATTACAAAGTCAAGTCAAGAGGAAAATATAAACTAAAACAGGAAGCTAATGTTCCAAATAGAAAACTGACAACATCCCTGTGTGTCCAAAGGTATGAGAGAGAATAGTGTGTTCTAGAAGTCACTACTAGTAGACACCTAGACACCAGTAGGCTTGGATCATCGGAGAAAATAACAGCCTGTACAATATTGCCCAAAACCTGGTCTTAGAAAGGATTGGTCTAGGTACCAGAGCCATTATTGTTGGCTCCAGGCTGACCAAATCGATAACAAGTAGGCCTAATAGTAATAGTGTTGAAGTTCAGGCCACCAGTTTGAATGTTCCTCAACTGAAATGCACATTAAAATATTGTATATTGTCTCTAAAAATACGAGATAGGCGCAGAAGTGAAGAATCTGGGATAGCCAATGGGTCGCGAAGACTCGAACTACATTCATATTATTATTATAGACTAATTCTATTCAGTAGACTATGACATGATTATGCACCTCTTAGATTTACTGGTAGCCTATGCTTATTTATCAGGACTCAACAGCTAGATATTTAGTGACGTGCTGAGTTGGCGACTTTGTACAATCAGTGTTGGGTTACATTTCCATCACCGCCATTAACGAACAGTTGAACTACTGATTTTACAATACTAAAACCAAAACACACAGTTGTATATCAGTATTTCGCTATATGTTATTATTATAGCATGATATACATGTATTGTTGAGACTGCTAATAATAATATACATGTAGCTTACATTGTGTATTATATACAATAGTGAGGCCATTCATAAAAAGTGTAATTTATCACTTCCTAGTTTAAAATACTATATTCTTTCTAGTAGATGTAGACTCACTAAGCACATTTGTTTTGAAAAGTCAAAATAGTCAGGATTGTGGATGTGCTACATCTATCTCCATCTTACTTTATTATATCTAAAGTCTTGCATCTTTAGATTCTCAGCATCTGGATTATATCATTGATCAAGGGGTTTGATATGCCCATGCTTCTGTGAGAGCTTCGTAAATGATAGATGGTGGAGTAGAAGATGCTGTTAGTCTCAATACCCAGGCCCAATATTCAAATCACCATTGCCACCCATGACGTTACTGAGTTCATCAGTAATAGTTATTTAAAACAAACAATTCCATTGAATATATTTTGAATTCACCCACTTCTAACTGTTACATCAGCATACAAACTAATGGTTGGGTAAGACTAGTGAATGCAACAATGGGCTAATCTCTTTTACTATGTATTAGCTAAGCAACTAGTCAAACTACAATCTTCATTATTCCTGAGGACAATAGCTGCAGGTGCTATCAGGTGTGTAGGGGTGTTGGTGATTTCCTGTTGTAATACAGTGGTGTGATTTAGAAATTGGACACTTAATAAGTGGATAATGGATATGCCACCTCGCCTTGCACAAAATGCAAAGTGGACCCAAGGTCCAATGTCTCATTGTGAAACTTTTTTCGAATCCAATTATTTGGCCCTTCAAGCTCGACACTTTCATGCAATGTTGTTTCTTGATTCTATGTTCCTCTTGCTTTCCTGCAGCTTCTCAAGTTCCACGGTTGTTAAAATGGTGACTGGTTAGCCCAGTGAGTTTCAAACCTAAACTATCATGATCATGTGAGATAGTAAAATGGAAAACTGAATTATCTGACTTCCAAATTTTATTTCCCCTTCTACTGTTGGAATTCAAAAGTAGAACTAGATGTATTACACATCACACCACATGAATATGGTGGAAGATTAGATTTTTACATAAAGTTTTAAATGTTGCTAATGCTTTGTAAGCTATCTACTGAGAAGTCCGAGCTTCAAGGATGTCAGTGAAAACTCATAGTGGTAGTTTGTTTGCTTTACATCCTAAAATTCTTTGGCCTCATGACTGGTAGCCATATTTGATATCAACCTGCTTGCTGCTGCATTGCACAAATTCCATTTAACCACAAAAAGTTCAATCTATCTTGACCTTTGGAGATAGACTTCAGAATTAGCCAAAACTACATCAGTTATTGAATTACAGTGCGTAACACCTCGTACTTGTAACTGCTTCTTACAATGTAACTACTGCTGATATCTGATAAACCAATCCATTTCTTCTGAAATGGATTGGTTTATTCTAATATTCAAAATCAGTTTTGATTTCAAATATGCTATTATTCTAATAGTAGCCCTGATGAATCCTTTAATGAAAACATGTAAAGTATTTGCATTCTGTTTACTTGCATACTTGTACATGTAGCCGACACAGTAAAACAACAAACTTCTAAGATCATGACTTAGAAACTTAGAAATTGAAATATTTTGTACTGACTATGTTATTTTTAGCCATGTTAGTAGAATAAGGGAAGTTGAGGTTACTAATGACTACAGTAATTAGCATATTAATATACATGAACTAGATAGCAATACTGCAGTAGTCAGTCTAGAAAGGTCCCATTCCTGCATAATAGACTTGTATTATGATTAATGTACAAATAGGATAAATACTTCAATTCTAACATAAAAACAATAATGATTATTATTGTTTAGCACAGGAGATCATCCAATGAGGCTATGAGTACAGGCAAATAATAAACACACTTTGGAGTAGCTTGTGGTAGCAAGTATTGCTACATGAAGATCAGCAGTGTTGAGTAAACATTACTGGCAAGTAAATAGAGTTGTTAAATTTATAGCCATAGTTCCTGGTCATAAAATGTTAAAACCTTTGGGGGTAGCTCTAATACCTCTCGCAATATTAGCAATTACAATTTTAGCTAAGTGATCGTATGTTAGGCGCTGTCCATAGAATTAGCTAATTCTATGGTGCTGTCATGGAGGAATTTGAATAGTCTTAGATCCTTACTAGTGGTTGGGGTTTGAGGGCCAACCAATAAGATATACAAAATACAAAGTTCCCTGCTTCATTTTTGACAGAGGTCATCCTACACTTCTCCACTTGTACACGTCTGGTCATGTTTGCAGTGACTTGTGATACAACTAATGGATCATGTAAAGGCACACTTCACAGTTTAGCTGTTGTAATTAATCAAACAAATAATTGTACAGGGTCAGTCTGGCTAGGGTCAGTCTGGCTAGGGTCAGGAAGGCAAGAATGCATGTAACCTGATAAAGAATTAGTAAAATGTTGCAAAATCTAAATCTTCACAAGTACCCAACAGAGCTATATATAAGTTTATAATAGCCATAGGCCTACACATTTAACTCTTTAGCAGCTAAATCACATTGAGTATTTCATTTTCTTACAACCATAAAAATTCTTTTACCCTATTAAATATTAATGAGTTGTTAACCTATAATTGTAACACAATGTTCAAAGAGATCAGTCTCCAATCACAGCATTATATCTAACAAATATACACATACAGGGATTACTAGTATAACATATTAGAGTGTACTGTGATAGTTTGTTCAGCAATTACTAGGACTGTAAGATACTGGTGTAGTATTGTACATTTCTATTCAATAGATGAATAGAAAGTTGAAATGTCAACAAAGAACCTGACTGAAATATGTCAGTTACTTAGGAAAGTGCCCATCAGTGTGTGTATAGATATGACAACTAATAACAGGTGAGCCAATGAATAAGAGATTCATGTTTGTTATTGCTATGAACTCCAGATGGAAGCAGTCACCAAAATAGGAAACCATTTATGTTGTGTGTATGCAACAACCAAGTACTATAATATGACATTGGGGTCGATAACTGAGGGTTTATTCAGGTATTGGGGCACCCTCTATGCTCCATCGGAAACCAGAAGATGGCCATGCTATCTTCATATAACATAGCCCAGTGCGGTGCAGAAAGGAGGCCTGAGTGAACACGTGCCTGTAAATGAGAGAGATTTGGTAGGAATAGGGCTATTGTAGGATGGCCAGTTTCCGTCTGAAGATACCAAAATGCAACCCCAAAGTGTAGTTCACAACAGCTCTTTACGAAACGAAACGTATTCTACTACAGTTTAATCTACCAAAGGCCTTTTATTCCAACAGCAAAAAAATTAGATAGCCTTGGTTCTACACCACAACTAAGGCATATGAGTTGTCCTCCTTCGTGTAGCATCTTTCAGCCTAGTTGCCCCAACGGCAAGCATATATCTAAAGTTATTAAAATCCTGCAACTATATTCATCCCTAAATAACGTGCTACTTTTCTAGGTGAGTACCAAAGACAGTATATTGTTTGCTGTTTGTTTTCATCCTCCAATTGTTTTCAAAAGTTCAATTATCCACCAATTGGGATTTGGTGTGAAATATAAATCTCACCATACATCAGGTTTCCAGCTGTCAATTTCAAACATCCTAAATATGCCCAAGACTACTAGTCTAGTACTAAAAGTGTAATAGTTCTATATTTACAGTATTTGTAATGATATCTTACACTCCTTCCTACAGATCTAGGTTAGTTACTGAGCTACTATTATTACATATAACAATACACATGTATGTGTGGCTAGCATATAAACAAAAGAAATGTAAACCCTATCTTATCATTATTACTGGCCTGTTGTTACAGCATAATGATTACACTCTACTTGATAAATTCTTTGGCCCAAGCAAGATTCTTGCAAATTAACGTAAATATTGACCTAAGAAATACAACAGCCTTAGTGTAGGGACTGTAGGTTGTTTAGCAGTAGAACTGCTAACTGCTATCACCATGAAAAGTCATCAATTTTTCACTGCAGTGTTACTAAAGGATTCAACTTTATATTACATTTTTGCAGAAAACTAGGTCCCAGATAATGCTGACCTTCTTATATGGATATGTTTGACTAGGTCTTCCTGAAAGTACACTATTTGGTTTGTAGAAGCTAACATAAAGGGATGTGTAATAAATTTTAGTTGGGAAATGAATGTGTCACAACAGAATTTACATTTGGAGGTTTGAAAGGTAGTGTTTCAATGCACTTTTATCAAAAATTTGGTAGGAAGTCAGAAGGTGAGAATGCCCTAAAATTACAGTTGCCTCAATGGCAAAATCCTTTGCAAAACCTCATGTTGGGAACTGCTAAATGCACAATGTTGCCAGTCTATGTCACCAAACCAGTCGTTCAATTGTATACATACATTGTAAGTGTATTCTGTAACATAAGGATAAGTTGACATGAAGTATTGGAGGAGGGGGGGGAGGGTAACAGAAATCCTGAGCTAACAAGACCTTCACCTGGACAATATCTGATTTTATAGCTGTTTGTGTTTATATTCACTTACTATTATAGTTATTTCAGTCATTGGAAAGTATTATTATTATTATCTTTTTATTTATTGTATACATGTATGACAAGGGGCTGAAACAGCTGACTGACAATCAATGACAGTCCTAGCTTGTAGATTATTGGAGCAGTCTCCTCAGAGTCATTGACTGTACACAGATTAGTACAGGTATTATAGGCATTATATAATAGTAATGCTACAACAGCTACAAGATACTAACAGGTGTATTGTGTAAGTATAAAAGCTAATTGTTATATTATATCAGTTACTTAACAGTGTACTAATCGCAGCTCTCTATCTGCTATTACTGTGTGCACACTTCAGTGAGGAGTATATAATAACGTGAACAATTCAATAATAGATGTTTCAATAATTTACTAGTAACTGTCTAACTATGAATCAAGTAACAAGCTTATCAGCCTTGAGATTAGACTAAGTAATCATGTATGATTTTACAATAGCCAGGGTGTGCGTGGTACGTGCCCTTTAATATAGGATTACTGGTGCTACCAGCTCAAGCTACCTCTAGTAGAGCCTGATAAAACAATCAATCATATATACAACACTAGAGATTGACAATGCTCCAGCATCAATGGCACTATAGTACAAGATAGCATTTTTTTGTAAGACATTAGAGACAGATTTATGCAATCTTGGAGCCACTGATCATACAAACTGCCTGAAGTAGGTGCGTTGACTAAAACCACAATATTTCCAGTGAAACACTACTACCACTACAATATGGCTATATTACGGTGTATATGCCCCTATATCTCTGTATAAATTGGTCTCCTTGTAGCCAAGGTTTCTACTCGCATCAAGGGACAGAGGAGAAGAGCTGGAGCCCCCCAGCCAAGGTTGCTCATCTTTAGAAAGTTTGGCTCACTCAAGCCACCTAATTAGATGATGTAGAGGCATATAGTCCCTCTAGAAATCTAGTGAGTTGGTATTGGGGCGCTTCACGACTAATCTAGAAATTGGGAGAATTTTCAGCGACTATTTACTATTTACTATTGTATATCTACCTAAGAGGCATGAATATTCTAACAGTTGCCTACCCAAGATACTTGTAGGTTAAGTATGACTAGTGGCCAAGGTAAGTGCATGGAAAATGTAGCCATTCAAACCAGTCTCTGTCTTCAGTTAATATCAAACATTTACCCGTGCAGTTGGAGGCAACTGCTTTATATCCCTTCATAAAAAGAAAAAGTGACTTTTCTTATCAGTTTGGAGTCATCCTTCTATGTAACGCAGGGAAGGAAAACTCCTATTTAATAATGACCAAGTCTTGTCCTCTATTAGGACAGTTTTCCTTATGAATCATAGTTGTTGGCCACCTGTATCATAGAGAATATATCTGCAGAATATACTCTCTCTACGTAGTGCAGTACTCTATATTCACTGTAAATGTTTAGGAGCAGAGAGGTGGGACAGCAAGCCCATAAATTTAGATAAAGAAGAAAAACTGTGGATGGGGATAGCCCATCCTCCAGCTATTAACATTGTACATACTGTACATACATAATGTATCAATATGTATCTGTGCAGATAACATAAGAATTGAACTTTGGCCATTGGGCTTACACCACCTGTGTTACTAGTGATATGCACCTACAATCTCTCACATTGTCTATTCAGCATTAAACTGGACATTACATGAATGGAAAGGCCATGATTATCCCATTGTGTACAATACTTGACTAGTTAGCCAACTTGACTTAGTTAACCAACTATTGTCTTCAACTTTGTTACTGAATAGAAAAGGACGCTTCAGTCACTAGCAAGCTAAAGATTATGCAATACACTCCAAATGAAGGAACCTTCAGTTGGAGGCAACTTTTGATTTGACTTGCAATAAAAATACATGTATAAGGGAGTCTGACGATTTTTCTGCTAGTTATTTATATAGAATGCTAATAGTTTGAAATGTAAAAGACTTCAATTTTCACAACATAATTATATAGTACAGAAATAAAACACTTTAAAAGAATTGCTGCCTTATCTATAGGGTAACCGTAGGTAAAGGCTGAGAGGGTCTAGAATTACCTACCAAGTCAAAACTGGTGAAGTGGTATTTCAGTGAATTATCTTTGCAGTTAATTGCACCACAGTAAAGGTATAACACTAAATGTTGTATATACAGTCATGTACAATGTAGTTATGCAAAACTACATTATTATCGGAAATTAGCCTAAGTACCTAAAAACTTACTTGTCCAAATAAATGCATTAGTTCCTTACCATAAGCTTACCATTAGTAGTGTCTGAATAGTTATATAATATTTTGTGTTTGCATTAGCCCTCAGATACAATACAATATATTATGTACTAGCTCATGCAGCCCTACTATGGATACAGTATTATACATGTGTGTATGTAGGGTGTACATGTATAGTGTCTTCGGGACCTCCTGGACCGGCTTTGGTCGCCGACAAAAATCCAAAGACAGCCATCCGGTCTATGCACAAGACCTGAGATTTTGAAGTTGACAACTCTAGTTAGGTGTGCAGATACTCTGCTGTCTACACTATTTTGATGGACTGAGATTCTAGCTATGACCTACATGTTAGTTTTACAACTGCTGCCATCAGTAAGATGGGGTTGTTCAAATATTCAGTGCTGCCAGCATACAGTATACATCTTGAGCCTCCATATACCAAGCAGTTTCACAGAAGAATATATTATTATTGCCACAAGTCATGTTGAAACACAAGTACACCATAAAAATACTATCGTTGCATATAAATTTAATTAATGATCCATAAATAGAAATTCCAGTTGATTATCATGCATGGCTGGCTAGTTCACCCTACCCTACTTGTATGTTATGTACTGTCACATTTATTTCTATTGACTGTAATACTGTTCCACCAGTGATTTGGTATGATTACTATAATATTGTGTAAAAATGCTATTAGTCTGGGGACCAGGACCACCAGGGCCATGGCTCCAGAGGCCAGAGGCTAACTGGTTAGAACATCTCAATAGGCATAAACAAGCATGTGCCCGGGCATGTATAATATAGCTAAAATATCTTGTGTATAACTAAAATTTTTACATGATCGCTAAACTATGATAATATTTGCTTCTGTTACTGCTGCTTTTGCACCCTGCTGGAAAACAGATTTGTTATAGACAATATCAGGCCTATATTACTTTCATAATCACAATAAAAATTATTTCAAGGCAAAAATAAGATTCTATTTGGGCATAGATGTAGCAATATAGCAATAAAGAAATCCATGACTAGTAAGATTGCTATTGTCATAGTATAAAAATTTAGAGGTACAAAAGTTCGATTCAAACACAATTGCAAGGTGACTTTACACTTTCATATATGATTGAGTACTTAGAATGTACATTACTGTACACTGTAGGCTTCTAAACACTACGCAATTCACCTTAAAAATATCCACTAGAATAATTTGTTAATTTTACTTTCGAATGATATGTTCCATGCTTTTCACTAAAAAAGTTTGTTCTAACTAGTATTTCCAGGTGTAGTAAGTTAGAGCCAATTAAACCTGTAAAATAAAATGTTATAATAATATTTAGAATTTGACTCACTTTACCACCAAGTCAAAAAGCCCCAAAACAGTTCTCCTGTTTTAGCTAAACATAAAATTACACAAATCAGTAAATTGGTGACATGGTTCAGCATGATAGTTGGTGAGGCAAACAAATATGAAGGAACAAAGTTAAAGCTTGTTAGTTAAAGCTTGCTGAGCTGCCAGATATCCTGGGGATCCCATAACACCACCACCTGCAATAGTAGTATTATATATATATGTATATATACAGATGCATGACATTAAGTTTACAAAAACGTCTGACAACCCAGATTTTTGACAAATTCCCATCCAGTGTAACACAGAACCGAACATACAAATGTACATGTACATAGAGCCCAGGCCACACATAGAACCCAGGCTAGACATAGAATACCTACTATACATAGAACTCGGGCTATACATAAAATATTGACTATATTATGCAGAACCCAGGCTATGCATTGAACCCAGGCTTTATGTGGAACCTAAGCTATACGTAGGCCGTAAATAACCTATTATGAGGCAACAACCTAACATGATATGCATGTACATGTACGTTATACAAGTCATGCAGTGTACACGGACATACAACACCATCTTACCTGGATGTGCCCCACTACCACATATGTATAAACCACTGATAGGCGTCCGACTACCAGAGTACTGAGGTGTCGGTCTAGTCATATACAGCTGATCAAGTGCCATGGCTCCATGAAATATGTTCTAAAATATTACCAACACTGATTGTATCTCTTTCATTGTTCAGTTACTTTAGTCATTCTGTCATTCCACACATACACTGTATGTGTAGTTGCAGACATTGTATAATTTACTTTTATCACACATACAGTTGTACACTTGTTCAAGGGTACACACTAGATAAACTTTGTTTGATGACTTGGTGGAAAACATAAGTCTCATAATTTCTAAACTCAGACTACGTCTCCGATGTGCCTATTGTTACACAGATCATCTGTCCAGATTCCAGTAAAATAGGTGTAATTTCTTAATTCTCGTCCAGTTTCTAACTATGCAATATCACTTCAGGAAGGGTGTCTACTGACTTACCCCACCAGTAAGACCAAATGTTTTCTCTAAATCAGGAGGTGTAAGAATGTCTCTACCAACAACGCTCTCCTTGAATCCCGGAGCGTATTGCTCAATACTGTCAAACACTAAAAGACATAACAATAGTGCAGCATCAGACAGAAGACAGAGTTTGTTCATCATTTCAACATGTTTTATCAGTATTTTTTACCATAATAAGTAATTTGTAGCACCTACCACAGTCTGCGTACTGCCCCCTGGTGGCATCATCCCATTGCCTGCCACCACTCAGGTTATATGGTGTGTACATCGTAAACAGAAGGACGACGTGGTGACCTTCTGGGGCCAAGGTCGGATCTTTACTTGATGGAATGGTCATCTCAATCACTGGTCTATCGGACACGACAATTGACAACATGTATAGCACAACAATTGACAACAGGTGTAAACACACATGGTACATTACTCATTGTCATAAATTGGTGCAAGTAATTGCTCTACATTGAGTAGTTGTCTTTCCTCTATTTCTTAAAAGAGAGGACAACTTTGAATTATAATCTTATGTTGCATAGGCATGCACCTTGCCCAGATGTTCAAGTTTACCTGTGAAACCATTCTCCCTTCTGAGCTGCCAGGAATGCCTGGTGTATGAGGTCTGAACTCTCACAATTCAAGTGTATGGTACACTGGTGATGTGGCAGCGGCTTGTTATCTGCTCCATTAGGTGCTGCTAAGAAACTGGGTAACTTATTCACTGCCACTACAAAGAGGAACAGAAATAGACAGGTGGGTCTACATAAAACATAGTGTTTAGTGTATAGCTTCAGTACATTCGAAGCTCTAATATTCATCATTCTCTTTAGCTTTGGCGCCATGGAGTAAGAGTTAGGTTGAGTGTGGTTTACTGTAGAACTTGGGCCAGAACAATTTTTCTACTACCCTAACTCTCATGGGCACTCATAAGCTATTGATTATAATTAGAAGTTGTCTTCTCTTAAAATAGGGAGAAACAATTTCTAATTATGATCAATAGCTTATGAGTGCCCATGCCTACGTACCCTGATGAGAAAACCTAGAAATACAAATACATGTACTTACTTTGTTACCATACAAGTGTAGTTCATATGTTTGAGCTTGAATGGCAATGAACTATAGAACAGATAATAGAATAGTATAATATAGAGTCATCAAAACTCTAACTTGATAGGAAGAGCTTTGCTAATGACCATAAACTGCTGTATCTATACGGGAGTATCAATACAACTACTGCATATAAGTGGTTCATCACTTACCGTTTATCTTGGTCACTGGAGATGTATATTCAATTGCTTTTATTTCATCATAAAAATCTTTGGGCAGATCAGCCTTGAAATGAAAAACTTACATGTAGCTGTTCTACTCACTAAATGCATTGAAAACTGGTGATGAAATGGAATAATGTTATTGCTATGGGCCATTTACATTGGCATGTGAGACTTATAGTGATAGTTTAATGCAGGTGCACTATGCAATTACAGCAAATAGAGATGGACTTCCAAAAAAACTTTTGTCAATGAAAATGGAACAAAGTTCAAGGTGGTCTGTTTACAATATATGATCACACACAGGGTTCCCAATCTCCAATCTCTCTGCTTCTGAAATATTATAGAAGAAAATGCTAAACATACAGAGCATCGTATTGACACTTATTATAGATAAGCGTAATACTGTCAGCCGTACCTTGTTCATTAGTTGCATGAAAGTCACTTCTGGAGTGGCGTTGGAAAGGACCATGCTAGCTTTTATCTCCCTTCCATCTTCCATGACGACCCCACTTGCCTTACCATTAGATGTCACAATGTTAGATACAACCTAAAGACACAAGAGACCACATGTCTATGAGTCACAGTCAATGTAGATCTCCAATGACCTCTACTACAACATATAGCAACAGATTCCCTCAGTACACTACAACTACCTGTAACTGTAACGCATACGGCCACGCAGCTCTTCAGAGCCTCCCCTGATGTCCTACAATGGCCTCTTTACAGCAATTTGTGTAGCATTACATCAACGCATTACATGATACAGCATTATAATTGATTTTGTTACACCCAAGTGTTAATTTTCAATTTACACAATATACTGTACTGAGAACAAATTACCTGGTTGATATAGACCTCTGCTCCTTTATCTCTGGCAGAACTTGCTATACATTCACTAAGAGCACCCATACCTCCTTCTACATAGCCCCAGGCCCCTTTCCTTCCCTCCAATTCTCCCATCACATGGTGTAAGAGCACATAGCTACAGAGTATAGACAACTCACTTGGCATCATAAAAGCAGTTACATACTTATCCAAAATCGTAGAACATTGGAACAAAATGCTATGGTGTAAAGTAAACTCTAGTACATAATTGGTGGCATACTCCTCAATATGCAAGTCTGCAATGCTGTAAGCATTCTAAACTTTAACTGAAATGACTGCTCACACAACATTGCCGCACTTGCCAAGTTCCACTGGTGAAAGTTTGGGGTTGGGCTGACTAAGTCTTAGGTAAAAATGAGGGAGTCTTCTACAGACTCAGAGAGACTTGGCAAGTATGAATATCCCAGTCTAGAACTCTGATGAATGTAAGCTAAAGATAATAATAACGTCACCCTTTCTTAATCTTGTATATGAATTATTTGGCTGAAAAAGACATGTCACACCCTGTGGGAGAGCCGTGTGAAAAGAGAGAGGACAACTTCAAACCCTTTTCAATAGCCTATGAGTGTCCAGGGATTTCCCAACTATTGTCACTTTTTAAGCAGGGATTTTACAGTATCACTGCACCCATGGCCTGTTGTCTTGTTCTCTAGTAAATATACACTACGTCAGTTTCCCACCTACCTGGAGCCTGAAGTATGTGGACTTATCATTGCACCGATCACAGCATCAGTAGCTAGAGTAGCTTTCAGAGGTTCAGATTCGAACCATTTGTCTAGTATTTTCATTGCTGGAGATGTTATAAGTTCATAAAAGTGTGGAATATCTCCTTTTAGTTGTCGTCCTGAAAAGGAAAAAAAATGACCCCATAATCTTCAATTTATATTTCAGCATGAGCACTCACAGGTTACTGATGTGCTATTATGTAACGCTGCCCATATGAACCGTTATTTATTTGATAGGAAGCCAAGAAAGGGGAGGAGCTACTAACCAACATTTACTAGAGGTTTAACACTCTTCTGCCATTCTCTCCACTTCTCTCTTATAGATCCAGAGATAAACTTTTTGATATCAGGTGGGGCTGCATCTAGTAACGGCTGTAGAGCATCAACTAAACTTGTTAGCTTCTCTTCGTACCGTGGGAATGCCTAAAAGTTTTATGACCAAGTTGAGATTCTATGGACTGTATATACAGTGTGAGATAGGTTGGTTTAGCATATGCACAGCCCCCACCCTCAACAATTAAGAATGAGGTATATTACATACACAGTCTACAAACAGGGGTTGGGATGAATTTGCTGGCATCCTTCTAATAGATTGTTCAGAGACCCATATGCTTTGAAAAACTGGTTACGTTCTGCTGAACCAATAATAATGCTAACAGTGTACAGGATAGAGGTACTGCACATGAGTAGTTCTCATGAGCATTGGTTATGTTATGGAGTTATTCTCTCCCAGAATAGATATAAAAATGACAGTAGAAGATGACACTCTCCTAACGTAGTAGGTAATTTCAGGGTAGTCTCACAGTACGCTACAGTTATTTACCTCGGCATCTCTCTTGGAGAACTGTGCAATCTGTTGATACATCTTCTCATGGTCAGAGCCAATAAGAAGTGACCTCGGTACACCTGTACTGGAAGATGGGTCCTCCAACATTGGTGTGAATGAATTGGGATCCCGGAGATGAAGCTTGAGTCCGTATTTCTATGGTGGTACAATTATACGTCACATCTCAGCTTGAGATATACAGCAAGCACTACTAGTGCATACATGCTTGCATCTGCATCCATGAGAACATGAAATTCAGTCATGCAGTCATGTGATAGTTAGGTCAAGTAGTACTTTGGAATGAGTTAACTCGACAGACAGGATTAGGAGGTGTCTTCGCGACCTCTTGGACGGACGCGGGTCGCAAACAAAAACCACAAGATGGCCGTCCGACCCAGGTCAGAAGGGCTATTGGCCTGGGATTTTGCTTGATCGAATGAAAATATCCCTAGCTCTTCGGCACACCTAATTTCTTCGCTCGAAAATGAGGATTTTGCTTTTGGCCCAGGCCGGTGTTTTCGCTATCCCGTGATGGATGTGTGCTGTCGTAAATCGGCCTGGGTCCGAGGCTTAGGTCGCAAAGACACCTAGGATTGCTATTTGAACATAACCAACCGCCATCTTACCTTAAGTTCAAGGTCGGCCATGATATGTGGTCTGAGCAGACTAAGAACGTAAGAACATCGGGAGAACTTGTAACCTGTAAGAGTAACAACAGGAAGCACATTAGTTAAATTATTCGTTTGACTTTTTATAGTAGGCCTACTCAGTGATGAAGGCTGACCTGTAAAAACCTGTTACAGACCTGCTAACACTTGTTACAGACCTGCTAACACCTGTTACAGACCTGCTAACACCTGTTACAGACCTGCTAACATCTGTTACAGACCTGCTAACACCTGTTACAGACCTGCTTGGAAGTACACCATATTTTAGAGACTACAATGGATGAATTCTAGACTAACTGAGTGGATAAGCTGCCAATGAGAGTAACGACATCACGTAAGCAGAGCAATAGTAGGCAACTCCATTTGAATGACACATATTAGTGAAGGACAGTACCAAAGAATAAGAATAAACAACTACAACTGAAATTTAAAACATCCGCATATGCAATATGCTGACCTGGGATTATCTCCTCCGTCACAGCTGCGCCACCTAGTACATGTCTCTTCTCTAGAACACATACAGATTTGCCTTCTCTTGCGAGATATGCTGCCGCCACCAAACCGTTATGCCCTTAAACGTAAATAGTAAATGTTTGTGTATATTTTAATCAATGCTGGTAGCCAAAACCACACGGGCTACACTGGAGACCAGTTGGCTCTCTGAAATGTTGAAAAAGATTCAATTCTGTAGCTTCTTTCAGTTGGTGGAAGGTCTTGAAGCTTGAAGACAGAAAGAGGATAACTCCATAATGAAGGTAAACTGAATGAGAAATTAGAATATAAAAACAGGATGGGACAACTCCACATTATAATTACTAACTTTAGAGTGCCCAATACTGTCTAGGAGAGGTTTGCCAGGTTTAAGCCCATGCACTCCCTGCTCGTAATGCGGTCTCGTACCGCCACCCTTGCTTGTGACTGAGGCCACTATCATCACAATTACCTCAGCAACCACACAGAAATAAGGTTTGAAGACCACATGTGTAGCGGCAATCAGCCCACATACACAGCTGGGCAGTACCACCACATCATTCTACCCAAATTTGTTATTTAGCTACTTACACTTCTACGGGTGTTACTGATGTATAGGTATAATAATAACCTACCACCTCCAATAATAACTGCATCATAACTTGACTTTGGTTCAAGACGTTTAGTTGAGTAACCTCTACTCGTGTATCTCAGATACCTCAATGCTGACAACAACCTCATAGTTGGATGTCAGGTCTCAAAGCGGCTTATTCAGCACCTATTCTTGCTGTGCACTAGTGGGCTACCTTTAAATATACATGTATATGCATTCATGGCGATTCATATGATGGAATTCAGGTTGTCGAGCTGACTATGCAAGTATTTGGTAGGCCTATACAGGAAATTTGTTATTAGCTAAACTCCAATCCTAAACACAAATGTGTTAGCCCAAGGAAGTGGGTGTAGAACTGATACAGATAACCTGCTGTGCCACATGCTACACCCACAGTTGTGTAAACAACACAGTGTATAACACCGATTTAAATGGCAAATTACTACTTACCCTAACCTTGCCTTCTGTTGTCCCCAGCTGGTGAAGCATTCACACTGACTCAGTAAATTGACTAAATTCTCAATCAGTTCTACACCTGCATTGGCACTACTGCTAGTACTACTACTACTACTTTCACTCCTTACTACTACTAGTCTACTGACAGACAGTGTGAATGTGACCTCGATATTAGCCCCTTCTCATTGACTGCCCTGGATATAGATAACGGTAGTAATATCATCTGATTATTAAACAAGCCTTTGCTCTTCTATAGAATGGTGCTTGAGTTGGGTACACAGGCATGCTATTGTATTGAGAGTAGCCTATACCACATGGATGGTGTCCCAATGGTGCTTAGGCTTTCAGGTCTACCTATTTATTATCATTGTCAGTGTAGAAGGGCTATACAAATATATACATGTACTATTATCATTCACAATGTGACAAAAGGCTATGACCATGGCAGTATCATGTACTAATTAGTAGTGTCAGTAGACCATACATGCATACAAATTATGTGATAGCATCATACCAGATTACATACAATACACGTGATTATAATAATATAGGCTTACTACACATGTACAATTTAAAGGAAATATGTGTCATATTTACATTGCATATACAATTAATTTTGATGCTGTACGTGATAAGCTGTATCAGGTAAAAAGAAATCAAAAATCAATCATGTATGTTGAACTTTGTTTTAAAATAGATTCACACATAAACTCATAACGTTTAAATACGCTTTCCTTAGCTACTCGAAGAGAAGGCGAAAGCCTAAATATGCTACATTCTACTGATAGATGTCTTACTAACAGGTTGTAATGTGATAAAATAAAACTGATAAGATCGAAGTGTCCAGTGAAGAAAGGCAATTCAAACAATTCAGGTTAAAGAGAGGACAACTTCGGAAAAATATTAAAGGAAACTTATAGTACTTTTATCATTCAGTGAAATTCCTTTTAGATATTGAATCTATACAAATATATTAAGGAATATTAATAAAAACCTAATCTATGCTGTGAACAGGAGAGTAGGATGAGAATCCACTCCACTACTGCAACTAATACTCTATGTGTGCATGTGATCTATCTATAAATATGCAGGCTACAATCAGGTCAGTTACATGTGCACCTTACATGTGCAGTGGTTTGGTTTCTGATTGCTGAAAAATTTGTTTTCGCAAGATTTTGTTTTCCAGCACAAATTCCTTGCACTAATTTGAATGTCTATGTACATTATAGAATATAATGTTTGTACCTGCAGTTTACATTTAGCTATCCTGAACTACGGGTGGGCTGTGATCTACACCCAACATAAATGTAAGCAAAGAAAGAGAGCTACAACTATAATATACACTATTATAATATACTGTATATACTTTATATTATAACAGTAACCACTACATGTATGTGTATGTAATTTATGTTATCCATACTGCTTTTTTATTAGGCCTATTGTACATTATGATAATTATATGTATGTATAATTGTAACTTATATGTTATACATGTATATACTGTTGCTTTATTGTTGTATATTATATAAGAATATAGGTCTATAAAAGCTACATTTACATTTGATATAAAATATTACTTTTAACTGCTAGTTAGTATACCTGTACATGTAGGTGTAAGACAATATTATTTAAATGATGTTATTATAATCACATAACTTCTATCCTTTTATCCTAGTATTTTCTACAGAATCAGCAGTTATTGATTGGCTAACATAAACTATGCCTATTACTAGATAACACAGAAAAAATTGAAGAACCAAAATCCTGTCCTTGGCTATGCGTAGCACTTAATTTTGGGGACTTTTACAACAAACCTTTCTACTGTCATTGTCATAAATTATACATACGCATGTAAATAATATTCTTATCGCTTGCCTGCTTGCCTACTATATCGTAGAACATAAAATTTGTGCTCTACGGTATAGTAGGCAAGCAGGCAAGCGATAAGAACCATTTAAAATGATTTTTCGTAAATCAATGTGCATGACAATTATGATGCTGTTTTATGACAATGCACATGATATATCTTATTGCTGCTAATAGGAATGTATACTAAGATTCAATGGTAAAAGAATAAGTCAAATATATGTCTGTCTATCTCCATTGTCTGGTGACCTTTGACCTAGCAGCTGAAATATTAATTGTACATTGGTGTTCCAGTGTTCCTCTACCCTATTTACTCTCATCATGCATTCATCTATTCTGTCTGATATACTCTGCAGGTGCTCTTTTTCCTCTGAAACCTTGTGCTGGTGTTCTGTATCTACTGACCTGTCTTGCAGGTGCTCTTTCACCTGCTCACCATCTTCAGTTGAAGTGTCAACAACTAAGGGAGCCACCCTAGAAGCGGCTGCTGCCTCCTCCGCATCTTTTTGCTTCTGCAACTTTGCAGCGAGTAACATCATCTACAATTAACATAAAGTTGACATAATTGTATCATATTATGTGACACACCCTGTAATATTTGTTGCATGGGTATTGTAGTGTTGTATTGCTTTAGATAGAGAAAAGTTTCATGATAATATTCGCGAAAAAAACTGCATTTGAATATTATATCAGTTTGCTATTATGTAAATGTAGGTCCAATTGTAATGTGGGCTAACTAAGTTTGACTCTCTCGGATGCTGCTTAGAAACCCACCTCTCTCAGAATTCCCACCCGTATGTAACATACCGTTCTAAATGTTGGTTTCTCGCTGCTTTCTGCTTCGTCTTCTTTCTTTGTCTCGGAAGTTTTGGATTGAATTGAAACTCTCTTTGGTATCTTCACTTCAGCTAAACACGACAACACAAAACAGTAACAAATTTGAATCACTGAATGAATTCCAAGTTGTAATTTATTTAACAGATCACATGTACATGTATTACAGCAAAACTTACAATTTCGTCTGGTCTGCTGCTTTGGTGGTTCATGGGGGCTCCACACTCCATGCCCAGAAGGGGTTAGCTCAATAATAGCAGAATTGTGGGCCAAGTCATCAGTTGAGTTGTGTCTGTCTGTTAGGCGAATCGACTCTCTTCTTATTGTGACCTCATTATTCCCTTGTTCTGATGGCATAATTAAAATAATGTTTTGGTAAAGGGTGGGTGTATATGTAAGCATATAGCATGTAGCATATACACATTTAGTATGTAAGATGTAGAACGCTTTGCTTGATTGTATTTAATGGTACAATTGGGTTAGAAACTGTGAAATTGTTTGTTAAAGTTTTCTATAATAACACTGATAGATGAAAAACATAGAGTTAGGACAATACGTTAGACTTAGTATCTACCATAGTTTGTCTGGCCTCCATTGTTGAGTAGAGCATCACCCCTGCATTGCATTTTGGGTCTTTTCTGTCTAATAAGTTTCAATGTTTCTTCGTCCATCGCTTCCGGTGTAACTAGTGTTTTGTATTCTCCCTATATAAGCACATTACACATACGTATAACACTGGTAAAGCAGTATGTTGTAGATAGCGAGAATTGGAGGTGGGGCGGAGGCAGAAAAGTTTGGGTAAAGGTAGCGGTCAGCAACCAGTAGAGGAGGACACGCTTCGAGTTTCTAAATATCTATAGATGTCATGTGACTCTAGTCAATGTCATCTTGTTAGATGATGGCATGGGAGTTTTGCTTGCAAGAAGTCATACATCTGTAGTGGTGTATGCCTTAGAAAACCCTAGAACTATGAAGGTAAAAATTTGTGAAGATGATACACACAACGAAGCAATGATGTGCTTTTGCTGATTTGCTTCTGCTGCTAATAAATTATATTTGGAAAATATACAAATTAACTATGTATTAAAAATAATTGTCAACTGTCAACTGGTATTGATTATGATGTGTGAAATCTGTTCCACAATTTGTGAGTGCCAACATACATGTACATGTACATGTACATGGGTAAAAGTGTCTAGAAAATGCTGGAATAGTTTTAAGGGCATATGTGTTGTAGTGAGTTAAATACCACATGGGTTCGGAGTTCTAAATGAAAAATAGAAAATAAATCATAGATCAAAATCTCAGAAACAAGAAGAGTTGGGCGAGGAGTCAAGATAAGAACAATGGAAAATAACCATTTTGTTTCTGAGTGGACAGTGGTCACCCACCATAGACCAGTAGATTCTTCTCAAAGTATCGAGTACATGTTTGTATGACGTATTAATATAAAGGGTACGAATATTCTCCGTGTTACCATTTCCACAAAACAAGACCAGTAGACGAATTATACCACCCTTACAAACAACAAGTACAACTAACTGATACGGACAGAATGTATTGCTTTACTTCAGCATCACTATGGGTAGTGTTGGACAAAATTGAATTTTAGATCATACAGTTTTACACTGAGTATGATACGTGCCACAAAATGAAATGCATGACATCACAATATATACATGTATATCCATAGACGTAGCTGTAACGACTTAGGTTTGTTTAATGCCATCAGAGAAATTTGTTATGCTTGACTGATAAAATTATGGAGTTTAATATCGTTACATCAACAGCGAGCCCAGTTACAAGCATAATCACTCAACAACTTTCACACAAGTACAAATTAATTAGTTTACGATTAGTATTAAAAATTAAATATTAAATTAAAAATACCAAGTATATTTATTTTTATGTAATCAATCTCAAAGTGAATACGCGAAACAAAATAGCAAAGTAAAACGGAACTTTCTTACCTCTTCAGGACTCTGTAACAGGAAGTTAATTGATTACAACCGGGTATTATTATTATTATGCAATCAGTGGGTTTCCATTGTGTAAACTACAGTCTAGCTTACTGTGATACCTGGTTCAGCTCAGTCAGCAAACCAATTTGAGTAATCCAATATGTCGAATCAAACTTCTGGTGCACAGAGGTTGAACCAGGGAAACCCACTGATTGCTGTTACATATATATTAACTCAAGTGTAATGGAAGCTCCTATTAGTTAGGCAGGTATATCTAATTGTACTAGGCATTAAAAGGAACTATGCAAAAGTAATAGCAAAATAAATGGATGCTAGGGGAAAATAATATGATTTTATCCAACAATGTCATCCTTACCATTTTCAAGTTGAAAGTGAGTGAAAATCTCTTTTTAAAGTTCTCTGTGAACTCCGGATACATGTCAAAGATATCTTGTAGATCATAGGCTTCTATCTTGTTCATATCGCAGAAGGTGAGAGCGTGGACACTGTAGTTAGACTTGACTACTGACGTCAGATCATCTACAGATAGTCCGAATATATCTCCTCTTCCTAAAACAAAGCAGGTTCTTATATTACTACCGATTACGAAGAGAAGTCATAACCTAGCTCCACCTCCGACAACAAGTTTCAGGGTTCAAATCACACGAGGAACCAGGAAGCAGTGTTTCCAATGATCCAGCTTTTTCATGATGCTGAGTTCATATATGCACGTTGCCGATATAGGCATACAAGCTAGAATGCTTGCTAAACATTTCTAAGCTACATGTATTAATAGAAGTTGTAAAACTGCGTAGAATCACCATTATTTTGTAGAATAGTTGCCTTACCAAGTATAGCTAAGCAAACATCGTCTTTGAGTATTTCTATGGATCCTCTAGCAATAAAATAGATTGAAGTCACAATATCTCCGAAGTGCATAAGGTTGTCGCCAGGTGGTGCGTGTGTTGTTGCGAACCTCAGAGACAACGCCCTAAAGTACATGCAGATTTATGTCAAATAATTCAGCAGCAGATATTTTGTATAAACTCAATGATAAACAGTAGTGTAGTGTCGCTATTTCAAACTGTAGCGGTGTATCTTTACCCTAACCACCAGTGATGGCTGACGGCAAACCATATCTGTATAGTTTACTATTTATCATCAAGTGAAGTAAAACAGATGAAAAGCTAGTTAACTGGATCACATGAGAGCGCGGACAAATTCAGGCCTTTCATAGAACAAGAACTTTTTAATATGATACAATTGGAAAAGTTGAAAAATGCCTAGTTGTTGTTCGAGTACATGTAGAGGTCGGGGTACCTGAGACATCCTGGTGAGGCCCCTTTAAACGCCATATTGTTATGAAGAAGCGTCTTATTCAAATGAAGACAAATGTCTGCCTGTATCTGTTCCGGAAAACTCTTCAGCACCTAAAATGAGAAATTTCAATGTTGATGTTTGTTCAGCTACAACTGTGAATTAGTTTGGGTCTTACCTCACGTGTAGTACATGTGCTTATGGTGCAGATCGAAAAAAAACACGGTTTTATGTATCTATAGTTCACGGAAACATTTTCTATCTTATTTAGAGTTGCGCTGACATTGTTCGAGAGTAAGCATACAAATGAGTTTTTCACATGTTGCATACTTCTTGAACTCTACTTTGAACAAAGTATGATAGAAACATGAAATTGATAGAAGAAAGTAAAGTGACACAAGGGGCTGGCTTTAGATTTTGTGAACTGCATGTAATAAATGTAGTAAGCAGTGAATTGAGAACTGAATTTTACTAGCTAACTGTTGTTAGGACTTACGCTATTCATATCAATGCCGTTGGTGTCACTCCAAGAGTGAAAGAAGGCTTCATGCATTCTCTTGGAGAGATTTTCTGGTATCGAGTGAAAGGAGATGAAGTCCTTGATGGATCTTGTTTTTGTCTGCATCTCTTCAGAGCCCTGATACATTCTCATCATTATAGAAGAGAAGTTACCAAATATTGCAGCAGACATCAAAGCTGTAAAGAGATCATTGTACCATAAATCTTCAATTACAAGCCTTAGCTTCAGTTCATGCCTATAGTTGTCAGAACAGCTACAATCTTTTAAGTAGCTCACATTTGAGAAAGTAATACGCTGTGTTCACAGTCAGTAATTATTGTAAATCTTTAGATAGACACCCTCGATTCGAACCAAGTTTAATTTTTTTAGGCTTACAGATATGCTAAGCTTTACCTATCTTACCTTTAATATGTAATATTCAGTCTCTCTCTGTTTTTAGTCTTGGTAAATTTTGCATCATTTAATATAATTTGGTATGGTTTATAGCTTTAGTACTATGCAGTTAGACTCAAACTCTTTAACTGGAGCACTGCCTAAGCCCCCCCCCCCCCGCCCCCGAAATAAGATTGAAGAGTATAAAACCCTGAATGTGATCAGTTATGACAGCAGATGGATGAAATGTAGTTAGCAAATGTCATTATTTACGTAAAAAGATACGTAATGACATTTCTTGTTTCACAGCGGCTACATCCAATGTCATAATATAATACATTACGGTTATTGAACTAATAAGGACAAAATATTACATGATGCGCTAAGCATTTCGTTAACATCTCGTTATCAAATGTCTATGCATGCCAAAATATTTCTACTATTGATTATCATTTGCTGCATAGGAACCTAACTAACTGTGAATTTGTGAGAATTAAATGTCCATAGGAAACCTGAAAGAATTAATTATAATAAAATCAATACAGTATCTGACCATTAGCTGATACAAGCCACTTGAATTTCCGCACATTTTCTAAGTTTTCAGAGCATTCACATTGTATATGAATATAGGCTATAGTTCTATCAATTCTCAGGCTATTGATCGGCATGACAACGTACTGATTGACTCCCTTGATCAGCCGTACGAGACGGATACACGTAATGATGATGTAAAGGAATATTATACAGACCTCCTATCATCATTGCAAATATGGAGAAGAGTTTTTCGTGGTCTGTGTTTGGAGCAATATTTCCGAAGCCAATGCTGGTCAGCGTTGTCATGGTAAAGTACATAGCAGTGATGTAGCGGGACTGAATATCCGGACCACTCGTTGTATCATTGGCTAGATATGGCGTGTCCATCGCAACTAAAATATCAGACGCCATTGTTACCGGTTATAAGCAATTATTATTAGTGGTTTTCCCATCGTTGGCAATCGTTGATCTCTACACACAGTGTGTTTTATGAATACTTTACTTTACTTTATCAACGTTACACTGTACATATACATATACATATACATGTATTTATTCTCCTTTAAGCAAATGACTATTTGCAATATTATTATATACAAATCATGTCTACATGTTTCACATAGTTTAACAACATACAGCATTTCTAATAAATATGCTGCGAATCAGTTAATATCTTGATGCACATCTTGATGCATATCTTGATGCATACAAACAACATCATATTACATGATACATTAGGGACACATATGCACTATGCATACTTGACCACAGCATTCAAAAGCAAATAGTACAGATATCTACATGATCACCACTGTGAAGGTAAACAGAGACGGGAGGGCTGGAGCAAGTTTGGTGTCAGTGTCTCACTTAAGGTCAAACACTCTCCCATTTGCTCATAAAAGCTGCGTTAATACAACTCTTGTAAACGCTTCGACTCTATCATGGTGAATAAAAATTTTCTGACAAAAACACTGGAATGAAATACTTCCATGCACTTCCCGTTCAATGTAGATAGTGGATAATAACGCACCGTGCTGTAGAACACTGTAAACATAACACAAATGTGCTGTAGTAATGAATTTTACCAGGTAGGAAAACGTGCTTTATAATATATTGGTGAAAATATACCTGCCAAGGCATCTAACCAGCCTATAGGTGCATGTAATGTTTTCCTCTCCATAAAGGCTATGATATAGAAAACACAGGCTAGCCAATGAGCAATCAAAGCGAATGATATCAGCATAAGTAGCAGGGTGGCAGCAGCGTACTGGGAGTATTGGTCAGCCCTTCTCGCAACCCTTAGTAGCCGGAACAATCTCACTAACTTCAGAACTCCGGTAATCGTCAACGTCTACCCAAATATAGTTGAATCTATAGTTAGGAACTTCAGCTAAGTGTATGACAAGAAATAGCAGGTGATTGAGTATTCAACTATGGCAAGTATCTGCAGGTGAATACGTACGTCAGATGTTCCAGAGCCAAAGAACAGAAGATCAAATGGAATAGCTGCAAATGCATCGATAACAAACCAGCCTTTCATGTAGTGCACGGCTATTTGTTTGGAGTTACTTATCACCTCACCGTCTTTCACAAATGTTGTTCTAAAATTAAGAGCTAAGAATAAGAGTAGAGTAACAGAAAACGAACATTATTCACTACTTTTAATTAAAGCTAATGTGACCATATTGTCATGTTGTACTATTCGCGCACGCAAGCCATCAGAAATGTTGCTAAGGTGCATGCTAAAGGAGCACGGGATTGGCTAGGTTGTCAGCATAGCAATGACAGAGAAAAATATATTTTGTCAATTCACCATATTGACTAGCATATTGGTGGGACATGATTGGCTGATTGATATAATGCATACAAATGATTGGTTCGTTGGGGCATTAAAGAGATCTGATTGGTTCGTTGGTACACTGCATACACATGATTGGTTCATTGGTACACTGCATACACATGATTGGTTCATTGGTATACCGAAGGTATATGATTGGTTGATAGGTATACCAGACAGACCTGAAGTTGATGATGATGTCAGCTATGAACATGAGATCAACAAGGAGGTCTACAAATACGAGTGGATCTTCTATGACATAGTCGGCATTCTTTAATCTTGTCGCCTGATCATCATTGAGATTCATTCGTACATCTACAACATTCATGACAACCCACTGTTAAAATGTCAGTTAGGACATGCCGATACCGACATAACCCGTCATCTCTCCTCAATGAAAAGAGATATGAGAATTATACTTAAAAAATGCAATGAGCAAATTTTAGTCACTAGTCACTAGTTTTTAGTCTGACACCACTAAATTTAAATATTGCTTTTGTTAAAAATTATTGAACTACTGAAAACCTTCAACAGTATTTTACGATCAACACGAACTATTTCAAACCCATGGTTCCACGATACAATGCTACCATAGAATATAAATTGCATGAAGTGCTAACCAGATATGAGTATACAGTTAGAGATGAGTTACATGTAACATCATTGAGGAGGTTGCTGTATTATTTATATATAGCAGAGTAAGAATAAATTATCATCTTTTTTAGTTATTATAATAATATATAGAAAATCAATTATTTCATATTCTTATTCCCGTGAGACTGTTGTAGCTACATAATAAAACTAAGTGCAAACAATTTCACATTTTATATAATAATCATTGTTTTTGCACTAAGCAAACCCTTCCAGCTATGAACTACCAAGAGAGGGTAATACATAATAAGTATTTATTGAAATAGTAAATAATGGATTTGGTGACATCAACCTTGCAAAAGATATTTAACCCTACTACTGTATCTGTATGTGCATGTACATGCCAAAGAGTTTAACTGCATAGAATAAAGCATGGACATAGAACTAAATAGTTTACTGTTTCATATTGCTGACTGCCGTAAATATAATATTTTGCTCATTTTCCAATATACAAACACAGGTAGGCTAACAACATTCCATTTTGACATAATTATAATGGAAACTGAAAAGAGTAGGTATTATTTATACAATGGAAAAATCTAAATGTCAATATTTTAATAGAAACTTGAATTGCAAGAAAACTCTGTGGTAGGAAAGAAATTAATTGTGAACAATGTTGATATTTTACAGCAATTCTAAATTGTGTATAGTGTTAATAATTTTTCTCTGCAGTTCAGTTTTATGAGACACCTAGCACTCTTCCTCTTAAGAACCAAGCTGCCTATATGAAGCGTCACAGATAGTTGGTTGGATAGTGAATAATACACTAAGGCTACGCAAAACTTGATCTCATTGAATGCCAACTGGTTTTGCTACCTTTATTAGCCTGGACTTGTGCTGCGACATATAGTATGGATCACAGACTATATTACGTACCTGTCTCATTGACCTGAAAGGCCACGATATACGGAGTAAAGACAGCAGTGTAGAGGACCAGCAGCAGCACTATCCAATCCCACACAGCTTTAAAAGGAGAGTAGTGTAGAATCGTACACTTTGGTACCGGGGTCTGTCTGTCCTCCAATTCTATCGGCCTGACAGAAGATAAAATATTTCTATAATGTTGGGCTGATACGGAGAGGCCTCTAAACAGGAGCCCGCTTTTACCCATGCTGCCAATGAAGCTGCCAATGAAGCTGCCAACGATACTGCCAACGATGCTGCCAACGATGCTGCTGGCGATGCTGCCGACGATGCTGCTGGCAATGCTGCCAACGATACTACCTTTTAGCAAGACTACCAGTAGGTATATTTCACTCTATACTCTAGCTAACTACCGTACGTACACAACGCTCCTAGCTGGTGAAGTATTAGATAAGATTCCTATAAATGTGCTGGCAGCATCACAGGTTCTGACTGAAGAGTAACGACTTGTATTATAGTATTTAATCCAGTGGTGGATCCAAAAATACATCAACCCCTGAATTGCAATAATCACGAGTGTTTGTATTTACAATGTAAAACTCGAGAGGGTTTATATTTTGTATGAAATGAATAGTCAGTATGCTGTGATGGTTTGTACTATTTTAAAGCATTACACCATGTACTGCTGTGAAATATTTACGATATAGGCAATCAAACCTTCA